>OY293304.1:60268381-60900298 GCA_958502075.1 Orchestes rusci
CCCTAGGATGCAGGACAACCATATAACTTGGCACAAATAGCTTTCTTCTTTAATCAATTTTAATATCAACTCACAGCCAAATGCGTCAAGCCAATATGTGAAACCTACGCGTTATATGTTTAGTCTCTAACGCATTCGCCTCAAAGAAGGGCCGTGGCAAGTCGATATAGCCTAATGAATGATATTTGAACTACTCATAACTCAAGAATCACTTCATTCTCAAAGACCAAACTCCCATACCACAAGTATGATTATATTTCATACCACTACGCTATAGGAACAGTGCGCTGTAGCAGATCATTTAACAAGTGCCAAACTATTTAGACTACCGATGGTGAGTCATTCCTCAATCTCCATCACTCAGAAAAAGGGGCGGCGGTAGATCGTTTCAACCTAATTCTTGATAGCTCAAGAATCAAACTCTTTAGACCGCTGGTAAGATTTTCTGACCATAGTTCGCCAGAAGTGGCTGCAGAATAGAAACACAATAGGATTTCTCTCAATTAGTTAATAACGCGTAATATTGAATTAAGTAAGGTGACTCTGTGAGACCACTCACCATAGGGCTCATCATTACAACGCACATTGGCAGCATAAGAGCCCATCTTCTGCATTCTGCACTCAAAATACCATCAAAAGGAATTTAGCTTTCAAATATCATTTTGACTACTGTCAAAAATGATTATCAAGGTAGAGATGAATGATCAGTGAGCACCTGAAATTGTCACCAGAAAAATGGGTTGCTACAGTAGGCGACAGCAGCAATACTTGCATGTCTCTTTTTAAAGAGCATCGCCTCCACATCTACGACCAAAGATCAAACCTGCGATTTCTCATCGATTCTGGATCCGTCATTTCACTGGTGCCTCGACCAGCCTTCTCAAAGGAGCTGAAACCAGACAATCTAATTCTACACGCTGCCAACAATTCTCACATCCGTACTTATGGCGAATACCACCTGAATGTCAACTAGGCTTGCGCAGAGACTTTAGATGGTCATTTATCATTGCTGATGTTTTAGCTGCCATCATTGGTGCTGACTTTCTCGCCGATCATGGACTATTACTAAACTTGAAAACCAAACGTCTTGTGGACCCTCTCACGACTCTGCAAGCACCAGCAGAATTTTGTGAGACAACAGTCTTCAGCATTTCTACAGTTGACAATTCCTGCCTACCGACAACCAGCCATGATGTCTATGCTGAGCTTCTTCATGAACACAAAGATATCACTCTGCCCAACACCTTACTCAAAGTAGAAGGCCCAGACTCAGTCCAGCATCACATTGTCACCACGGGCCCGCCCATCTGCGAACGCCCACTTCGACTGAATACTGAAAAACTGGAGACTTCAACACACTTCTTTACCATGGAGTTATTTGCCCTTCAAGTAGTCAGTGGGCAAGTCCAATCCACATGGTGCAAAAGAAGACAGGTGGCTGGCGCACAACAGGTGACTATCGCAAACTGAATTCACAGACCGGATCGCTATCCAGTTCCTCATGCCGAGGATATTTTCCAACGTCTTGAAGGACGAAAAATCTTTTCCACATTGGATCTCGTACGTGCCTAGCACCAGGTTCCGGGAGCTTCAGAAGATGTCCCCAAAACTGCAGTGACGACCCCATTTGGCCTATTTGAGTTCCTTGGCATGCCACCCGGACTTCGGAATGCCACCCAAACGACAACGACACATGGACAATATCCTACGCAGTATTGACTTTGCTGCTTGTTTCATCGATGACCTCATCATTTTTTTCAGAGTCCCACGAAGAACACATCGAACATCTACGATGTATGTTCAAGCTCCTACAACAGCACAAACTAACCATAAACGTTGACAAATGTTAGTTTGCTCAGGAGGAACTTGTGTACTTGGGATTCACCATCAATAGACATGGTTATTTACCTCCTCAAGACAAAATCCAGCCATCATCAGTTATCCAAAGCCCGAAACCGTTTCTGAACTTCGTCGTTTTCTTGGCATGCTGAACTATTATAGACGTTGCATCCCTCATGCTGCTCAACTCCAAGGACCACTGAATCAGTACCTCAAAGGAGCCTAAAAGAATGATAAACGTAAAATTGAATGGAATCAGGTTTCTGAAGAATCATTCGAAGCTTGCAAGAAGAGCCTCATTGCAGCCACTCGTATCAATTTCCTATCCACAACGGCTCCCCTATCTCTCATTACCGATGCCTCTGACACTGCCATTGGTGCAGCCCTGGAACAGCAGGTCAATGGCAGATGGACACCAGTGGGATTCTTTTCCCGCAAATTAAGTTCAGCAGAAACGAATTGCAGTACATATGATCGCGAGCTTCTGGCCATCCGTTCCATTGCCATTTCGCATCCATTCAGACACCAACTTGAAGGCCGTCAATTCTTGGTAAAGACTGATCATCGACCTCTCATTTACGACGTTAGCATCCTCTGTGACGTCAGTGATGGTATTGTTCGTCCATACTTACCTGCCAACCTACGCCGTACTGCCTTGGATATAGTCCACGGTCCGGCCCATCCGAGCGAACGTGCCACAGCGAGAGAACTTCGAAAGAGGTTTGTTTGGCCAAGCATCAGGAAGGATGCAGTGAGTTGGGCTCGTCAATGCTTAGCCTGTCAGCGCTCCAAGTTTCAGCGACACAATCAAACCAATCCTGACCACATCAAAGTACCTGACAACCGCTTTGAACACATTCACATGGACCTAATTCATCTTCCTCCCGTCAGAAACTTGAAATATTGTCTAACGATCATTGATAGATTTACGAGATGGCCCATAGCTGTTCCTTTACTAAATATGGAGGCCAAAACAGTAGCATTTGCCTGCTATGAACACTGGATCTGCCAATTTGGTACACCACTCTATATCACCACCGATCAAGGAACCCAATTTGAATCTGCACTCTTTACTGCATTGTCTAAGTTGATTGGTGCCAGGACCATCCATACAACGCCTTATCATCCCCAGTCCAATGGCATAGTGGAGCGATGGCACCGGACTCTCAAGGCAGCTCTGATGTGCCACGAATCCACCCCATGGCTCGACATCTTACCCACTGTGCTTCTTGGCTTGCGCACAAGCCTCAAGGAGGATATTGGAGCCTCGCCTGCAGAACTACTATACGGAAGACCACTCCGAATTCCAGGAGAATTCTTTATGTCAGAAAACATGGATTCTGATCCCCAAATTTTTCTTGACAATTTCAGAGAGTCCATTCGAAAGGTCCGTCCAACTCCCACAGCACTCCATGCCAAGTAACGTTGTTTCATCCTTAAAGATCTCCACACTTGCACCCATGTCTTCCGAAGAGTTGATTCCGTTCGCGGACCATTAGGACCACCCTATACTGGCCCCCAGGAAGTCGTCCGACGAATCAACGACAGAGTCTTTGCGATTCGTAAAGATGGTAAAGAAGTGACTGTCTCCATCGATTCCCTCAAACCAGCCTATGTCGTCAAGCTGGACTCTCAAGCAACACCAACAGATCCAGTCATCCTACCGGAAGACGTGCCAAGCAGCTCCACCTTGGATAGATTTCTCAAAACCCACGAACGCAAAAGGGTATCGTTCCCTTGCTCTTCTGGCAAGGTTCCTAGGGAGGGAGTACCTGTGGCGAATCAACATCCACCGAGCGGTTTGTGAACCACCTCCAACTGAACAGACAGCAGGTATTCGATTTGACAGACGTCAGTCATTGGTAAGAAGCTATCGATTGTGAATCGCGTCATTAAGTCGTTGTAACGTGTTCTTTCCCTTCACGGACATTTTTACTGTTTAATTAATTCATTTGTGTGATTATTGTGAATATACGTTTGCCCTAATCGTGCATTGCAATTGGCTACGTCTCTCAGACAGCTAAACCACCATTTCAGTTAACGCCATCTAGCGGCGACGTTCAAAGTAACAATTTCAAAACCAAATAAGCATTTTGTACTCACCGCTTTATTTCGATAGATAGAAAAAAACTTTTCAGACAAAAAGTGAAGGTAAATAGTCAGTAAATATGAAAATAATATCATCGATATATTTTCATAGGGCAAAATTTTATAAAAATCATATTTTTCTACTTGGTCTTGGTGGCTACGCCCCCAGCGACCATTTCAGAGACTTCAAAATATTTTCCAGGTTTTTCTATTGATCGTTTTAGTGATAAATTTTTTTGCCGCAAACCTCTACAATGAATAGTTTCCCGGATACAGTACCCCGCATTCTTAGTTGCCCATCCTGTGTGTAGTACATGAAATATGCCTAGAATTCTCTGCAGAATCCAAAAATCCAATAATATAAAGGGTGTTGTATTCAAAATAACGAAGTTGGTTTCTGCCTCTGCTGCATGACACACTCTGTATAAACAGCTTGTGCTGGAAAAAATGTACAACCAAAAATATTAATCGACCTGTCCAAGCGTTTTCACGAAAATGTCTCCATTCATTAGTTATCGAGTTTATTCCATTTGGCTGCTCCACACTGTAATCCAAACTTTTCCATTCTTCATGGGCACGCATGATGAGAAATATTCATTGCTCTACTGATTTGAAAATCGACCAAGTAATATGAACCTGGTTGAAAAATGCTGGGGATGTAGAGAATGAGGCCTCACTGTAGGGGTAAAAAATGAATAATTGAATTAGGAGTAAAAATTTGATTCAATTTGACTTTTCTGTGTTTATTTGTTGTTCCTGTGCACCGTATTATAGTGTAGATGAATCTCGTATTTATTTTGCGTTGAATTGTTGTTTCCAATGTTGGGTTTATACAGGGTGTAATAGATTCAAGTATATAGCATTGGTAACTCGTTAACAATGGCAGATACAGCGTCGGTTAAAGGAAGGCATAGTGGCGCAATTTGAATCTCGAAAAAATGCCGCTTCGAAACTTGGGAAATTTCGAAGATCCGCAGATATCCGACAATACCCGATTTTTCCAAAATCCTTCTTTATCTTCTCCTGAATTTATTTGAAGAGATAATTGAAAAAAAATGAAACATTTCTATGGCCACTTTTTCTGCTCTTTAAGAAAGCATGGTCGGAATAATTGATATCCGACGTTTCGAATTCTCGAAACCATCATCAATTTTTTTTTCAAATACGGATAAATTCAGTGTTCGGCGACCCTTGGCTTCCTGAAAATAATGATGCATACTACTCAACTTTTTTGTATCCATTTATTTTCATTTTTTTTTGTTTTCTTTTATTTGTTTACAAAATTTTCCCAAACGTGAACCATCTTTATTCAAGCTTAAAAAGTCACAAGTCAATATTGTTACCATGACTAGGATCCGCGTGATGTGTTCTGAAAGGATCGTAACGTTAGAATAGGTAGTCTTAGGATCTAACACTTTTTGTGACATATCTTCATTTTCAGAAACCAAAGAATCATTCAAAAATCAATTAAAAAAGTTGAGTTCGTATTTAAAAAAAAAATTATGGTCACGAGAACTTGTCCTGCCTCGACCATGCTATCTTCAAATAAATCCAGGACAAAATAAAGAAGGATTTCCAAAAAATCGGTTATTGCCGGATATCTCCGGAAGTCTTCGGAATTTTCCAAGTTTTGAAGCGGCATTTTTTGAGAATCAGATTGCGCATCTTTGCCTCCATTTAACTGACGTTGTATCTCTTATGGTAAACGAGTCACCATACTCGCATTTGTCACACCCTGTTTACTACAGATCTTATTTTTCATATCAAAATGTGTTCAACAAAATTTGTATTATATAGAAGTATACATGTAAGTATTCCAGACATCAATTGTGCACATAATACTTTGAATAATAATAATTGAGAAATCGTCGTTGAATTAAACAGTTTATTCCTATTCACGATTGCTATGATTCTTGATTACTAAAGAGATGGCAACTTGAAATTCCGCATCTCGTTAGTGCTCATTCATCAAAGCAGCATCAGTCTGTTATCAAGATCGACTGTATGCTACACCCTACACCACAACTTTCTTCTTACTGATAGCTATGATAGCCCTAGCGAGACGATGATTTCAAATAGCTTCGTCACCGCCTCAAAAGATGTAGTCTGGACACCATCTTTTCACTAGCGAGCCGCCAGCGTATGTTGGTATTTCTTCCACTAAACGCTTCTCAAAAGTGGAAAATACATCGGATCTAAACTAGCGGAGGGAATTTCGCGGGTAGGCGGAATACTGACGGCCTGCGGCCGGTCGGCCTACTGGCGCCCAAGCGATGCCCCCATAAATAGATCAGCAGAAGATAATTTCGAATGTGGCAAATTTACGACCAAAAAATGTGAACAGTTCGGGGACCCGTGCATCTGCGCACTAAAAAATATTTGATCTGTCATAATAAAGGCTAGGACAGGACCGCATTAGAAAATTAGTAGTTAGCGGGTTAATACGAAAATAAAATCTTAAACCCTTTCAAGAAGCTCTAGAAATATATTTTTGTACATTTGATTGTCAAAACGACGTTTCTCCCTCTTCACCAACATATAATAATAATATGCAAAGTTTGGCATCAGCAACATGGTGGAATGATACTCTAAAGCGGCTTAAAAAAGAAGCCAGGAGGTCGCACCGCCGAGCTCTCAAGGGGGTGGACAGCTCGAATGGGACACCTTCGTTGAAGCCCGTAGGAAATTCAAATCAGAGGTAAGAAGTAGCAAGAGGGCTGCATGGCGTGGATTCTGCGGGGGATCGAATCTCTTTCAGAGTCGGCGAGACTCATGAAGCTGCTCGGCTCAGAGGGAACAACAGAGATAGGGCTGTTGAAAAGGGAAAATGGCACATGGACTAACAATAGGGAGGAAACACTACACCTACTCCTCCAAACTCACTTTCCGGGAGAAAGCACCAACTCCCCCTCACTAGCTCCCCCCCCTATCCTCATGGCTGACTGGGATACGGCGAATAAGATCGTCACCGACGAATCCATAGAGTGGGCGCTAAGTGAGTTAAGTCCATACAAGGCAGCAGGACCTGATGGGATTTTACCGGCGTTGATGCAGAGAGCCGAGCCTCTGCTAAAACCAACACTTAAATCCATCTTCCGAGCCAGCATCGCCTTGGGACACGTCCCAGATCGATGGAAAACCGCTAAGGTGGTATTCATCCCAAAGGTTGGTAAGGAAGACTACGGACTACCAAAATCCCACAGGCCAATCAGTTTGACATCTTTTCAAATGAAAACACTAGAAAAGATGATCGATAGGTATTTGACGGAGGAGATTCTTTTGAGATCTCCAATTCACAGGAACCAGCACGCCTACTGCAAGGGTAAGAGTACGGACTCGGCTCTACATGCCGTAGTGCAACTAGCTGAAAGGACTCTAAACGACAAATAGGTCGCCTTGACCCTGTTCTTTGACGTAGAAGGAGCATTCGATAAGGCTAAAACGGACGTCATCTGCGAGTCCCTTACGGCCAGGGGAACCCCGGCCTCCCTGGTGAGTTGGGTTCGGTCTGCTCTTCGGGACCGCCAGGTGAAAACGTCACTAGGAGACTGCCATGTAGAGGCAGACGTGCAAGGAGGTTGCCCCCAAGGCAGCTGCCTCTCACCCAGGCTTTGGTGTCTGATAATGGACAGTCTCCTGACTAGACTGGAGTTGGAGGGCTTCTATGCGCAGGCCTACGCCGACGATGGCCTTATACTCGTGAGAGGTAAACATCTAGAAATTGTCTGCGAGCGTATGAGGTCAGCGTGTAAAATTCTGGAGGTATGGTGTGAAGAGATGGGGCTCTCAGTGAATCCCACAAAAACGGAGCTGATCCTCTTTACAAACAGGAGGAATCTCAATAAGTTCAAACCACCCACTCTGTACAAGATGCCGCTAGCACTGAAACAGGAGGTCAAGTACCTCGGGGTGGTCTTAGACAGTAAGCTAACGTGGAAACCCCATATTGAAAAGACAGTTAAAAAGGGCATAGCCACAATGTGGATGCTGCGCCGAGCGGTGGGTAGGCGGTGGGGCCTACAACCACACGTCGTTCACTGGCTTTATCGAGCCGTCATCAGACCGAAGATCTCATACGGAGCCGTGGTCTGGTGGCCGGCCACCGAGAAAGCCACTAACGAAATCAGACTAACCAGACTTCAAAGGATGGCCTGTCTGAGCATAACCGGTGCAATGAGGACTACACCAGGAGCTACACTGAACATTCTCCTTGCGCTGCCAGAACTGGCAATCTGGATAAAGAGGGAAGCGATGGCAGCATACATAAGGATGTCGGCTCAGGAAGTATGGAAGGATAGAGGCACAGAGGTTGGCCACACTAGATTAGCTTCTATTGTGAGGCGTGAGATACCGCTACTGGCGGCGGGACTGACAGCCACGGATGGAAGACTCAGACTTCACAGAAGTTTTGAGGTACACCTTCCTTCCAGGGACGAGTGGCGGACCACGCTGGCAGAAACACCAGGTAGCACGCAGATCTGGTTCACCGACGGCTCAAAGGCCAACTCTAAGGCTACAGGAGCCGGAGTATACAGACAAGACAGGAATGCCGGGGAGGCTTTCCCTCTCGGAAAGCTCACCACGGTCTTCCAAGCAGAGGTTTTTGCTATCCTGGAGGTAGCAACTAGTTCAAGAATGCAGTGATGCTCTGCACGCCCTAGGCGAGAGCAAGAAGGTCAAACTGGTTTGGGTTCGGGGACATATGGGCATTTTCGGAAACGAACGCGCGGACGAGCTAGCCAGACTAGGCTCTTCATCACCCCAGCCCGGTCCAGAACCATACCTGGGCTTGAGTAAACGACTGATCACCGAGGCCCTGAATGAGTGGGTCTGGGAGAACACAGTCAAAAACTGGAGGAATAACACGACTTGTAGGCAAGCCAGAGAGATAATCACACATCCCAACAAACCAAGGACGGCCCAATTGCTGAACAAGAGTAGGAAGGCACTGAGCATCATCGTAGGCATTTTGACAGGGCACTGCAAGCTCAACCGACACTTGCATTTACTAGGAATAGGCGAATCACCCCTATGTCCCTACTGTAGAAGGGCGGAGGAAACCTCCTACCATCTACTGGGAGTCTGTGATAGGTGGGGTCGCCTGAGGAGGAGGGTCCTAGGAGCGGCAACCATTCCTCGGGTGGAGTTGGGGGACCTGAGCTGGGATGACCTGCTCCGCTTCACAACGAAGACAGGACGACTGGAGTGAACAGGGTTGGAAGCACGGGGTTGGCGAAAAGGGCCACTAGGCCTACTCGCCGGGCTTTTGTCCCCCCCACCCTTACCATTACCATTACCATTACCATTGGCATCAGCCTTATTCAAATCGCAAATGACGTCGAACGACAAATGCGGTACTGTAACGCTTCCAAACATTACAAACTGCTGTAGAGAGGCTGTTGGTGCGCACACAACCGCAGGGGCAGCTCACCGACGCATTTTTTCGCCCATGTTTTGCCGTTTTTGGAATATTCGGGCCACTACCACTGAGCATCTATTATATATATGTATATCTCTGGGTGCCCCCAGCAATCTAGCGGCCAGCTTTAGCGACTAAACGAAGCATACGTTTTGGTGGCCGGCGCCTTTCCATATTTCATATGGACCGGGAGATTTTTGATTAACGTTCAATGCCCGTCTGCCGAGCTGGGGTATGGTATATTTTAATATTTGAAGTCGTTCCGTTCAAATTTAATTCTATACATTCCCCCGCCCGTGTATCAACTCCAGTAATTGAATTGTACAGAAAAATTGAAAAAAAAATAACGGTCGATGCGCATCTGCCGATGTGATTTTATGATTGTGTACGGTAACTCACCGGCAGACAGTTTCAAGTAAAAGGTTCTGCAGGACCTCACTATAAAATTGTTGTGAAAAATGATAAAAAAACGATTGATGCCCGTCTGCCGAATCAAAGGTAGGTTTAAAAGCTCAAAGGAAACCTTAAAAATCCATCGGCAGACATATAAGACAATATACTTGATAATTAATGATTGATGGGGATTTTTAATTGTAATATTTTCGTGACAATGTATGACATTGGCAGACGGACATTTATCATTTCATTTGACATGAAAATATAACAAACAACATTTTTTTAGTAAAAATTTCAATTATTGCTCTTGGAGTTGGTACACGGGAAAGGGTCAATTTTATTGCATTGATCGACTTAAAATAAGTGCAGAAAACCTGTAACGATAAAGAGTTGGAAAATGTCCAATTATCGAAGAATTATTCACTCTTCTATTTTCCCGACATTGTACCATTGGGTATCCATTCTTCCAATGTGACAACAATGCTTTTAAACGTCATGTTCCAGAATGCTGTCGACAACGAAAAACAATCGACTTTTACTTATCCGGCATTAAAAATGCTTACACTTCACTTCAGGAAAGCGCAAGACACATGCAATGTACGGAAGCTCTGAGTCGTGTTATAACGCGACGGTTGGTCAACGCGACTGTTAGTCGTGTTGTAACGCGACGGTTGGTCAACGCGACTGTTAGTCGTGTTGTAACGCGACGGTTAGTTATGTTGTAACGCGACTCTTAGTTTGGGCTGATTTAGGTTAGTCGACAGTCGCGTTGCATCACGACTAACAGTCGCGTTAAAACACGAATAACAGTCGCGATATAACACGACTAACAATCGTCTTAATGAATCACGCTATGTGGCCCCTCAGAGCTTCCGTAAATTAGGACATGGAAGAGTAATCAGTACCTAATAATGATATAACACTCTTTAATTTTCTTTATTTCAATTCTTTATATTGTGGAATATTTCTCAAGGAACAACCCATCCTCACACACAAAAATATAATGTCATTTATTTTGATTGATTATTGTTAATAATATAGTAGTTTGGTTAACCAGTGTATTGTGACATTGTACAGGGTGTCCCAGCTAAAAGTATTCACCTCAAATAACGTCCCCAAAAATATTAAAATGATATTCGCCCGTCCCAGTCGAAGGGGAATCATTTTGCGCCTATTTTCAACTTCGCAACTTCCCCTCTTGAGCGGCACCAAAATGTTGAATGGTGAACTCATCATGAATACTATCTTCTGTCTCACATTACATTCCCTTAGCTTACTCTTGCGATTGATTCATCGAATTAAAAAAACTAGTTGTCATATCAACAATTGACAGCAGACGCTTGAAACTCGCCAGTTGTGATCAGGATTGATGGACCGTCAAAATCACTTCACCATTTAACATTTTGGGGGTAAATCTCACAATCTCTCGAGGAAAATCTTGCGAAGTTGAACATAGGCGCAAAATGATTCCCCTTATGGCGACTTCCACACCAAAGTAGCATGCGACGTGTGAACATGCATGCTACTTACATTAAAGCCTCTACAACCATGGCAACCTAGGTTATAAATATAAGTAGCATGTTTGCAACCAATCGCACGTCGCAGACCACCTTGGTGTGAAAGCCTCCTTGGGGCAAAGATCGACGGATCCGGGCGTTCTTATTTGTTTTGGGGGGGGCAGTTATTTGGCGTGGATACTTTCAGCTGGGACACCCTGTAATTGTATCTTCTTAGAAAAATATCTGTCATAATTTTTGGAAAAAGGCGCCCTCACTTCATTCAACATTCAATAACTATTCAATAAAAAATATAAAATAAAAATTCTTAAAATATATTAAAAAATACGCGAACGGATTGTTGGACGAATGAAATATTAGTTTTCATAGATCTCTATGGTAAAACAGTATTCACCCGATTATATCTAATAAAGCTAATTCTACAAAAGTACAAAATATCTCATTCAAGTCTTTTGGTTATACATTGATCTTATTAACTATTAATACTGGGCACAGTAAAATATTGATTCCTCATCTACAATATAATCGTGGAAAAATGATGACTGAGGTAAATCATTGCACTTTAACATATCCTGATAAAAAGAAGCTGTCTCAATCGATAGATTAATGGAGTTGAATTAAAAAATTGGCACAAGATTTTGAACTAACGGGTATTGTCTAGCTTTTTCTATCAAAAAAGTTTTAAACGCCAAATAGAAATTGGTCTTTGAAAGACTGTAACATGACCTTGCTCTTTTCCACCCATTATAAATATGTATAAAGGAACAAACGGATCTATATATTCCATCTCCAGCACGTCTTTTTTATCCTTGTTCTCTTTTCTTTCCGCCCTTCCAGCACTATGTGCTCTGATGTGTTGAGGCTTCATCTGTTTACTGCTTTTATCTAGAGGAAGATTCAATGGCCGGACGGATCTATTTGTATTTCGGTAGATCACTTTGGTATTACTATCAAGTATTCCATCATAGGTTAAAAGTTCGAGAACCTCTTCTTCTGAAGTTTTAGAATCAGGACGATCAGTAGTCAATATATCAGCGACTGTTTTCTTCTCTTCGCTTGTTAACATTGATTTGACGGAGGGGCCCATGTAATTTGGATTACAGAATCCAAACATACCATCCTTCTGTATAGAAAATAGAAGAGATAATATAAAATTCACCAGAGCGAATAGAATAGAATAGAATAGACTGAATATGAAGGCCCTAGACAAAAGCATTTATAAAAGGTTTGCTCTGATTCTGTTTTTTTTTTAGTCGGGATCAAGAAGGATTAAAAGTATATTACTATCTACCATATTTGAGAAAGTTATTTCAAATCTCAATCAATTACGACTAAGTCTTTGTTTTTGTTTGCCAGATGAAATAGAAAATCCACAAGACATTTTGAATGAAGATTGCCATTGGACAGCTCATCTAACAAAGACTGATAGTATTTACTCACAATATTATCTCTATTCCTGACATTTTCCTCTTGTGGAGTGTTGGTTTTCATACTATAGCTACTTGCAGAAGAAAGCCTATTCACGGTTTCAATACTGCAATAATCAGAAGTAGAGGACACATTCTCAACGGATTTTTCTTGTAACATCTCATGATACAGAGGATTATCGGCATATCCTAAATGTGAGCTGTAGCTCTCGGTTCTCTTGATGGGCTCCACATTTTCGTAAGTATCATAAAGCATATTGGTGTCAAGACATGTTGACTCTTCAATGGACGTAAACTAGAATATTCAAATATTGCAACGTCAAATAAGAAAAAAAATGGTACCTACCTTTGTTGGTGATTTTCTAGCGGCTGTCTCAAAATCGACGTCAGGTTCCTCATCAGTGAGATAAACTAGCTTAGAGGCTTCAACAGGTGTTAAAACTGGGGTAGGTAAAGTAATTGCACTAAAATTAGGTACAGAAATTGGATCTCGAGAAATCTTGTTGACAGTGCAATCAAACTCCACACGTTTTTTTCTCACGGTTTCTTTGATTTCCTCATCGGAAGATTCAGAACTGTCTAAATACTTCTTCTTGATGACATAGGCTGATTTTGACTTGACCATTGTTCCTGAAACGAATGCCAATAAAGATATTTTATTTCAAAGTACTTGATTAAAAGAACATGGATACATCATATTCATTGAACAGCTATATAAAAATCAATCAAAATGTATAGATTTCTATTATCAGATAAAAGCCAAAATAATATCAGAGTATTCCATACATCAACGAAGCGACTCATCAAGAACCAACTAGGTAAGTATTACTGTTCTGCTTCATAGAAAGCAACAATGGACAATTTGCATGCATTTTTGGATGAAAGGTTATATTATGTTTATGTACATATTTTACCTAATATTTGTAATGCATCAAAAATAATTTGTTTTTAAATGCCTAGAATGCCTTGTTGCTATTTTTTTTATTTGTGATTAGGCGGCTAATTTGAATTTGAGTGAATTCTTTACAGTAACTGGACGTTTTGCATCAGTTCCTTATGATTATTGTTATTTTTTTCCTATTTCCTTAAAAATATGCAAATTGTTAATTGGTTATGGAAGCATGTAAAGCACAGCTATATACAGATTTTTCATATTTCATTCATTCAAATTGGAGATATGTGTAAATGAATACATCATCATTTTTTCTCCGATCATAGAACAAAGGAGCGTTTTGAAAATTTGTTAAAAGTAGGATTTAAGTGATTTGATTGAATATAAGATTAAATGAATTTCATTATGCATAGCAAAATCAATGTGAACAATGTCAAATTTATTGTTTATTGGTTTATTTCAAAATACATATTATACATAATTGAATATGCATACAGTGAGATGTCCCTCCTCTTACTTTTGAACCGTTCAATTATTAGAACGAGTTTTTGATCCACAATATATCATGTGAGCACGACGTTTTTCTATTTTGACAGGCAGATCACTACTTTGATTTCAACTGCTCAATCCGGATCGAAACTTTTGAGTGGTTTGGTAAATCCCACCCCTCGATATAAACGGTTGAGCATTAATACCAGGCTAATTTTTTCATAGCAGCTTCATTTCACCGAAACTCTCAACATACACTGAATCGGTGCAACGTCGCGATGCGTCAAGTGTGCCATGCCAATGCGTGCCACACTGCAGCAAAGACAACCCGTTAGCACTGGCAAACAACGGAACGGAAAATGCAAAGTGCGTTGGTTGCAGGAATGAAGGCCATCCCGCAGGCTGGAAAGGTTGTACAAGGGCAACAGAGCGACGATGACTACAAAGTCAAAACCAGGTCTTTTCATGAGGGGTGTATGTGAAAAAAATAATTCCAGCTAGCGCTCGACAACTCACAAGAATGAGCCTCCCTGTGGAAAATCCGCATAAACCAGGATAAAGGACAGGAACAGGACATTCTTGTATCGAGGTGAAAAGACTTCATTCTTACGCCGGTTGGAGTAGATAGGATCAAAGTTTCTTGGAGCAAAACGATCAAATACATTGCGTCAAAATAGACAAAAGGATGACTTGGAAAAAGCCAGTGGATAATAACATCCCCAAAGCAAAGTGTGCGATGGGTGCATTACAATCTCTCATGAACAGAAAATGCGCTCTAGCAGTAGCTAATCAAAGTCATTATGAGACCGATCCTGACATACAGCGTGTCCCAAAAAGTTGTTAACTTGCATAATTATATGGTAAACTTTTCCAGTATCAATTTTACGAAAAAAAGTTATTCCTTGTAAAACGCTCTGCATGTAAGTAGTTTACTGGTTGATTTACTGGGTTTGCCAAAAAATTTGATTTCTGCTCAATAGTAAAGTACCTTTATATGTGATCAAATCGAAAATTGTTATTGAGAAGAGATTATAAAAATTGAAAACTACATTCAAATATCTGATAACACCTTTCTACGAGGAACATCAGGTTTTGTGATTTTGTCCAATCTTTTCAAGTCTGATACAAGTCTGATACATATAGAAGACTTTTTCATTATTAATTTTACGAAAAAAAGTTATCCTGATTACTTTTTCGGAATATCTTTTCTTGCTTTTAATTTTTATCTGAGATCATTTTTAGATAACAATTTTCGATTTTGTCAAAAATAAAGATACTTTACTCTTGAGAAAAATCATGTTTTTTGATAAAGCTGGTATATGACTGGTGAAATTTGTTATCTGATGAATGCATTTTGAGTCTTGGACCATGCAGAGCTTTTTATGAAGAATAGCTTTTTTCCGTAAAATTGATATCAAAAAAGTTAACCATATGTATGTTATTTCCAACACTTCACAATCCAATTTAAAAAAAAATATACTTTTATTCAAAATTGATACAAAGGTTATGATAAAGGAAAATTATTGTGTCTTAACCAAATCGATTACAAAAATGAATATGAATGAATGTCCTTAAAACTAAAAAGCACTCCTATTTATAAACTAATATTGTCTTTGCAGCATTGTTGGCACATCACGGAAGATTTCTGGATCAGCGGTTCCATAGTGACGCAATGAGGTGCTTGACTGGTCGCTAATCAAGGTCGTCGAATATTTTAGATATAACAACTCCCCATTTTATAAGAAACTTGATGCATTGCAACAACTTTCACTGATGGATTGGGTCGCATCTCAGTTCGAAGTCTTCTTTTGTGAATTTTTCTGGATGGATGCTCGTACGTCTTCTAGGGATGACTTTTCGAAGTTTTTGGCGCAACAATGTCTGCTTTTCAGGCTTTTGAGGGTCTGAAGGGTCGTTACCATTGGTTAGGCTGAGTCTTTTAGGGCATCTGCGTCGGAATTTACAGCAGATGTTAATGATCACAGTGATGATGATCAGCATGAACAGGAACATGGTAAACCAGTGAATATGTTTGGTTATCAAGGGCTGGTTCAGTAGACAGTCCAATTCATCCAAGTATTGGTTGAGCCTGTGCTGTGCCATATTGAGATCTTCTATGTTTAACTTGCTCAACTTTAGTGGTGTCAGTTCTGGAACGGCAAGTTTCTCTGGAAGATGGTCGAGCAGTTGTAAGGAGTTTTTTACGGGATGACTGTTGTATGTGACATTCTGGTATTTTTCAATTGGGTACTTGGAGTGTAGTCTTGTACTTCCAATGAATGCATTGCAGTTTGGTTGAAGCTTCAGAAAAGAGTTTGTTCTGAGCATGTTGGTGACCATATTTCGGTTGCCGCATCGGATTGAGATTGGCAGAGGATCAGCCACTGCGATAAGCCAGTAGTGCTGAGCGACTTCTTGTACATTGTAGTCGCTAGCCAGGAGAAGTGAAGTTTGATATGTCTTGGAAAGTGTGGTAGGTTGTCTTAAAAGCTGTGCTTCACAGATAGCATCACTATCTATTGGATATTGGAGAAGATCAGAACACATCTTCATGTTGTTCTGTAGTTGTTTACAGCTGTGTAACTCTTGTGGAGATACGTAAAATAAAGAATTGTCATCACGCGCAATATATTTTTGAAATGTTGGTAAAATGTGGAAAACACCTGTTCGATTGTCCAATACTGGAATAGGAAAGATTCGGAAGATGGTGTAAAATTCAGGTTCGATCGAATCGATCGGTATTTTCAGGATGAAAACAACCTTATTGTCAGATTGATACGCTTCTAATTCTATTATGTCAAGATATTGAGCGACTTTGGAAGTATAACCATACAAAGTTTCCGAATTTTTTTCATCGTCCCAGAATTTGATGACGACCAAATCTTTTTAGGAAATTTTATTAACGCATGCGATTGTTCGTTTGATATGGCAACTACACAACAACAAATTTTTCTGGTAATTCATATCAAAAACAAACGAAGAGGTAGAGCAGCTCAGCTAATCAATTCTAGGAATCCTAACACTTACCTCGAAATCAAGAAACTTTCAAATCCACACTTTGATGATTCTCGTGACCTTTCATCACTCATCCAAGATCTTCAAAGACTAAAACTCCAGATGAATCACCCTTGACATTCTCTAACAGACTTCAAGTTTTGGATGCAAAAATGCATTCAAGCATTCAAAAATCCGCTATTCTGAAAAAAGAACAGAAAGAAGCCCAAACCACTCTTATCGAAACGATGGCCCTAAATACACTCCTTAAAGGCCTAGAACCAAGACTAGGACAACTAATTCGTGCTAGCAATCCGACAACCCTTCTAGAAGCTCAAAGTAGAATCAGAAAAGAGCTTCAACTGTCATATTTGAAAAACCAAAAAATTGGTAGACCAAACGTCCAAAAAATAAGTCGACCCAACTCTCAAATCCCCAAATGTTCGTCATGCAACCGCACTGGTCACAACGCACACCAGTCTAGACAATTCCCTAATAGTTGTAACTTCAATTCAAACCATCCCTCATTCAATCCAAACTTTCAAAGGTCAAATAACTTCAACAACAATTCCACTAATTTCTCTGGTCAAACCAGACAACAGCATCAACCCCAATACTGGTGAAACTGATACCTATACAGAGTGTCCCAGTTACGATTTTCAAGAACATTACAAAAATGTTCAATTTTAGAAGATTCCAAAGTAACCATTGATAATAGTTATGAGGATTTTCTAACGCGTCCTACAGACCACCCCCCCCGACAACTCATTTCAAGATCCAATCTTAGACATCCAGACCCAAATCCAAGCCTTGAATTTGGACAACATGGATCCAAATCTGAACTTTCTGGAACAGACATTCCTTTAAGCCAACTTTTAACTGTAAACTAGATACCGGCGCAGGAATTTCTATTTTTAAAAAAAACGCTGCAACACAATTTCCAACACGATTTCCTGGAAACATTACAATACAAGGTATTTTTAACCAAAAACTTTCCATAAATACCTCCACTCTTGTCCCGTTCAATGTAGGAGACCCTAACAAAGTGTACATTTACAATATTGATATAGATTTTGATGGTATATTCGGTTTAGATTTTCAAGAACATTGCGAATGTGTTATCGATTTGAAAACTAAAGAACTCATTACAAATTTTGAAATGATCCCCCTGTATAAAGTAAACGACGAACTTATGCACAAGCAAAATAAAAAACATCATGTTCGTACAACAGGAAAACGTAATCAAATTTCATTAGATGCTAGAACTGAAATGATATGTAGGTTAACATGTAATTTGACTAATACTGACGCTATTCTACACTCGCAAGAAAAAGATAATGTCAGATTACCTCACGTGTTGGTTAAAGTGAATGAAAAAGGTGAATTTTACACTTCCATTGTAAACGTAAACGCCATGCCTAAACTGTTGACTTTTTAGATCTTAATATAGAACTACTTGATCCATTCTTAAACAGTGATGAAAAAAGTTTTATTTTTGACCCTGATTTTGACAATACAACCATTTTTGATAGGAATACATACATAAAAGATCAATTAAGAACTGAACATTTAGATATCGAAGAAAAAGAAATAATAACTCAACTTTGCCTTGATTTTTCTGACATATTTTACCTCGAAGGTGACATACTCTTCTTCGCCAATGAAATTAAACACTCTATCGACACTAATAACGCAAGACCTGTTTTCACTAAATCCTACTGACTGCGCCAGTTGTTATCTCCAACACTTCACAATCAAATTTAAAACAAAAATACTTTTATTCAAAATTGATACAAAGGTTATGATGAAGGAAAATTATTGTGTCTTAACTAAATCGATTACAAAAATGAATATAAATGAATGTCCCTAAAACTAAAAAGCACTCCTATTTATAAACTAATATTTTCTATGCAGCATTGTTGGCACATCACGCAAGATTGCTGGATCAGTGGTTCCATAGTGAGGCAATGAGGTGCTTGACTGGTCGCTAATCGAGGGCGTCGTATATTCTAGATATAACATGTATACAACTTTTTGGGACACGCCGTATAGACGGATCGGTCCCACATGAAGAGAGTCCAAACAGTGGTAGATATACGTCTCCGTAACTTGGAACTATATGGAAAACGTTTTTATTATCAGTTTTGGAAAAAGCTTTTAATGATTGAGGATGTTTTTCCTGAGACTAATAACAGAAATGCTTTCCATGGTAACGGAGAATAACTTAATGTATACTTTCGCAGAGCAGTCGAGGCTCCAATGCTCAAACGGAACGAGGAGATTCGTAAGGCATTGGTTATATTGTACAGGGGAAAGGCAATTCATGAGGCACAAGGCACAAAAAACGTTCGACTTAGCGAAAATATGGCCTGCCCTTTGGTTTCTGATGGAGTACCAGGCACCATAAACCAAAGGACAGGCAAGAAAGCGGCCGAGGAACCAACCATAGCTAGAGATATTGGTATCCATAATCCATACAGAGTAACCCAAACTTAGTCGAGAAGTCTGCGGAGACGTACGTCTTTCAAAAAAGTCTGGTGAGGCCCCAGACATTTGCCATTTTTTATTAAAAAAAATCATTTGTAACATTTAGCGAAGACCCTTCAGTAGGGAGAGTTTTTGCGTCACTACTCACGTGGAGATGGTTCTCAGCCTAGGGGCCCGGTCTCTAAAAAAAATCTCTTTTTCTCCTTTATTTGTAGGTGAACTACCAATGTTCACCAAGCTACACTGAAAGGATCGGCTGGTTATCAATCATTTTCTTGACTGATGCGTAACTGCTACATGTTTGAGGGGACACTCGCTATAGACGCTATACCAAACCATTCATTTTGTAGGACAAAAGTTGTCTTGGATTATTTATGATATTATCTCAATATTTATCCAACAAGCTGACGGTTTTTGATCAAAGTGTTAACACCTGTGCACTCTGTTCGCTACCTGTTTTCAGAATTGTTGCAGAGAAAAAAGTTATGGGGTCTCGGTAAAATGAAGCTGTCGTCAATACCTGTTATCAATGAATGGAAAAATTTTCATCGGCTCCCACGTACAGGGTGTTTCATTTTCACCGACAGGGTGCCAGTTTTCGTAGATTACTCATCATAGAGATCCAGGAAAAAGATCTGTATAGTAATGTGCTCAAGAGAAAATGATGTAAATATATTTCAAGTTTCTAGGATCGCCGCAAGGGGGCGTAAAGCTTCGGTGAAAACAGAAAATTGTCATATATTCAAAATTTTCACTGTTGAACTACCAAAAAAGAATATGGAAACAGATTTCGGACGATATCCTCTACTAAATTGCCCATTGACACTTATCTCTAAATTGTCAAATAAGACAGTCACAGACCGTCAAGCTTAATGTTACCAAATTGCCTATAACTTCGAAATCCCTTAACCGATCTGACTGTCCTTTGGCTCGTCTTGAAGAAGAGATATTTTTCCTCAAAACTTCTGCTCCGAAATGTGCAATACTGCTACGTACATTTTAAACAGGACTGGTAAATCTGTAATCGATAACAAGAAACCAAATATCAAGTAACTAAAAGTGATTGGAAGCACTTGTTATACCCACATTCCAAATAAAAAACGTAAGAAGATGGACAAGAAAGCACTTAAGGGTGTCCTTATTGGTTATGACAATGATGATGGTTACCGAGTATGGTGTACTGAAACGAACAAGCTCATAAGATCCAGAGATATTATTCTTGACGAATGCAAGCCTTTAGATGTTATTCAAAAACTCTCAAGAACTCTTTCTCCATCACCAATGATAGAAGTACTTGTACGATTTGAAAGGAAAAATAACACTAGTGATGAGGTTCTCGTTGACTCGTCAAATAATGAAGAAAAAGCAACTGGATCAAATGAAGAGCATGAATCAATACCAAACATTCCTGGAGAAGAAATAGAGGAGAATAGTTTTGAAGAAGCTTTTCAGTCTATGAATAATGATGATGATACAATAGCAGTAAGAAGAAATTTGCGAGAAAGAGCAGCACTAGAGGTGCCACAGAAATTTGAAGATTTTGTTATGAAAGTGGCTGTCAAAATAATTGAGTCGAGAGAACCACTAAGCTATGAGGAAGCAAGTAACTGCCATGAAAAAGGAAACTGGCATTTGACTATGCAGCGAGAAATACAGTCATTGAAAGAAAATAAGACATGGGTGATGAAAAAGTTACCTCCCGGTAAGAAGGCCATTCCATGTAAATGGGTGTATAAGCTCAAGAAAAATCCAGACGGCTCGATTGAAAAGTACAAAGCAAGGTTGGTAGAAAAGGAGTAGACTACGACCAAACATACAGCCCTGTAGCAAAAGGTGGATCAATACGACCTCTTTTAAGTGTTGCTGCAAGTAAAGATATGTGCCTGACTCAATCTGATGTTTGCACCGCTTTACTCTATGGAAATCTTGAAGAAGAGGTTTACATGAAGCAACCGGAAGGTTATGATGACGGAAGTGGAATGGAATGTTACCTTCAAAGAAGTTTGTACGGACTCAAGCAGGCACCGAGATGTTGGAATAAGCGTTTTAGTGATTACATCAAAGCATTTGGGTTCAAGAGGAGCAACGCAGATCCCTGCCTGTTTGTGCAAAAAGAAGGTGAAGACAATATGCTACTGTTAGCTCTATACGTAGATGACGGACTTTTGGCTTCTACGAATAAAAACATGAAAACCTTTTTCCTGCAAAATTAGAAGAAAAATTTAAGATAGTTGTGAAGCCTTCCTATTTCCTTGGACTTGAAATTGGAGGAGATGAAGATAAGTCTGTAACAGTTAAACAATCTGCATACACCAAGATAATTCTTGAACGCATTGGTATGCAGGAGTGTAACCAGGTTTCTACCCCTATAGTGGAAGAGAGTATGCAATTGGGGAGGAAGTAAGAGAAGAATTGAACTCCTCTTTTCCCTACCGAGAAGCAGTAGGTGCTCTTATGTATCTGATGACTGGAACCCGTCTCGATATTGCCTATGCTGTCAGTGAAGTATCCAGAAAATTAGATAACCCAACTGATCTTGATCTTGCTAAGGTGAAAAAAATGTTTCGTTATCTTGAAGGAACTATGGAGTTTGGTCTTATCTACAAAGCAGATATGGAATACCAGTTGCAATCCTACAGTGACGCTGATCATGGAGGTGATGAAATGACTGGACGTTCTATATCTGGCATTTTATGCATGTTTGCTGGAAGCGCAGTGTCTTGGCTCAGTCAACGTCAAACTTCAGTGGCGATATCAACTACAGAAGCAGAAATAGTAGCTGCAAGTGAGGCTTGACGGAAATTGTTTGGTTAAACCGACTATTGGAAGAAATGTTGATTCCTATGAAACTATGTTTGTATGTAGACAACGAAGCTGCCATAGGATTATCTCAAGACCCAGACTTTCATCGTCGAGCCAAACATATTCATATTAGACATTTTTTTGTCAGAGAGTTGGTCCTGGAAGATTCCATTTGTGTGAAGAAAGTATCCTCCGAAAATCAACTCGCTGATGTTATGACGAAACCTCTTTTTCGATCTCGATAACAGAAGTTACGAGAAGCTATGGGTTTGGTTAAATTGTTCAATGAGGGATGGTGTTCAGGGACATCCCTGTCTTTACATCGTCACAATTTTAACTCTCAATTTTACTGGTGTTTACATTGAATTGTACTTTAAAAATGTCAGATAGATGTCAGTAAGAGTAATAATTTTATTAATGAGCCTGTAATTTCTTTATATCCTCAAACTTCAACAGTGCCCTGCCAACGACCCGCCGGTGCGGTGGGCATGTTGAGCATTTGCACTGGTTTTTGTTTTTTTTTGTGAATTTCATTTTTTTTAATATTTTTGAAATCAGATGTTTACTGGTCCCTCATATAATTTGTGACTTGTGACGCACTCTATTCTACTTGACAGTTGCTTGTAGAAAAGAGAACGGAAAATAGTTGTCATTCTCACTCATAGCTTTTTCTTTTCAACATTCACTCAAGAACACGTAATCACGCGAATCAGAACAAATCTGAAGTCTATCTTTTTGACATATTCATATTGACAGGGGTACTACCAAAAGTATTTCTCGAGGGATTTCTGATGAATTCTCCTAAACTCTTTCATTTGAAGAGATATAGAGAAATGATCCTCATGAAGGTGGTAGGGAATGTTCCGAATAACCCGATACATGCATCTAAACTGCTTAACAATTGAAATGATCCACTCCGCAAAAATGGTTTAAAAACTGTTTGGAGTTTTTAAATGAACATAAAGAAGAAAATAAATGTTAGTAACATAGTTTTAATAGAAAGTCAGTGTTAATTCCCAAACTAAAAGAAGTTTATTCACGTAATTAAAAAAAAAATGAAATAACGAACAAAACATAATTCACGAATAATTTGAATTTACAACCTTAAAAACGAATCAATATTTGGTGGGTCCTCCTCGTTTACGAATAACCTCCCGACACCGGTTTGGCATGCTGTTTATTAGGTTAGATATGAAATGTTGATCCAGCTGATTCCATTCCTCTACAACAGCATTCCTGAGTTGATGAAAGTTGTCTTTGGGATCATTTCGGAGAACAAGTCGCGTTTTCAACTCCGACCAAACATGTTCTATCGGATTGAGATTAGGGGAGTTTGCTAGCCACTGCACGTAGCATTTTTCAGAGTGGATCATTTCAATTGTTGAACAGTTTATTTAGTGTGTTTGTATTTGAAAACTTCAAAAAAACCTTCAAAACAGTTCTGACCTTGACAATGTTGTGTGGTCGGCTTCAGCGGATAAAATTTATCCCAAGCACATGCACCAGAAAGACCAGATTTTCCTCTTCAAAACGAACCAAAGAAGAGTCAAATCGGACTAGAGATTCCTAAGTTAAAGGCAATAAGATAAGTAATAGGTAAGATCAAGTTGGAAGGCCTGTATAGCTGTCTTATTTGATAGCTTAGAATGAAGTGTCGGGGGACAATTTTGTGGAGAATATTGTCTCAAATCTTTTTCCATATTCTTTTTTGATGGTTCAATGGAGAAAATTTGGTGAATATGTCTATTTTCCATTTTCACAGTACCGTTACGCCCCCTTGCGGCGATCCTATAAACTAAAATATATTTCCAGCATTTTCCTTTGGGCATATTACTCTACAGATTCTTTTTGCTGGCTCTCCACGATGAATAGTTTACAAGAACTAGCACCCTGTCGCTGAAAATGAATCACCCTGTACATATGGTCAATGTTGTTCGATTATTCTGATAAATCTGAAATCACATAAGGTTACGATTTTATCATTGGAAGGGCAGAGTTTCCAGACTTGAATTTTCAAATTTCCAAAACAACCCGTTCTTTCGTTTCTACGTATACTTCTAATATACCACCGTACGCTTACGCTTATCCTACGCTAGTGACTTTGAACAATAATTGGAAACAAAGCTTTCAAGCGTACTCACGAATGTTTACCTATTTGCGTGTACCACAGAAAACAAGCAAGACCTAATTTCAAATATATTAGGGTGAAATTACATCAATCCATAATAATTAAAATGGACCAAATTTTGGGACAATGAATGAATGCTAATCATCATTATTCTCAATAGTATCGCATTTAATTGATCAAATTGAGATTCAAACTAATACATTGTCCGTGAGATCATGTGAGCATGACTGAAATTCTAGGTGATTACGTTTGTATAGATAATAAAGATTCACTATAGGTAGCATAAACTCCTGAGGCATCGCGTTAACATCACTTTTTCTGTAATAGGGTAAAAGTAAAACAATGAAAATGGAGATTAAGATATCAGATGGATAAGAATAAATAATCTTGGAAATTCACAAGATTTATATATATCTATACAGGGTTTTTCACTTGAAACTTCGCACGCCAATATTTCGAAAACGAATAAAAATATCTGATTTTGGTAAAAGATAGTCATTGTATGGAGTCGAGTGGTTATTTTCCACAGTTAAAAAAAATCGATGCCTATCAAGAGTTGAGCGTCGCGACGCTTCGAAAATATTAATCGATTGCAGGGATTTTGAAATTTTGCTCATGTAAAAGTACGTGTTATTTATAAACTTTGTTGTTATATGTATAGTTGAGCTCATTTATCCTACTCAGTTCTGTGTAATAACGGTTTTGAAGTAAAAATTTCATGATTGACAAAAAATGCGATAACGGATGATTTCTACACGAAAGCTAGTATACATTTCTGTAAGAAGAAGTCAATGTATTGAGTCAAGTAGATATTTTCCAAAGTTGAAAAATTCGACGCCTACTAAGAGCTAAGCGTCGCCGTCGCGATGCGTCGAAAATATAAATCGATTGCAGGAACTTTGAAATTACTCGCATACGAAAATACATATTGTTCATATTTGTTTTTGTAAATTACTCGAACCCATTTATCTCTCACATTTCTGAGTTATACGAATTCATAGTGAAAATTCCTTGATTGACAAAAAATGCGATTACGGATGATTTTCACAATCAATCTCACAATTTCTGTGAGAAGTGTCCAGTGGCGTCAAGTGGATATTTTCCAAAGTTCAAAAGAGGTTACTCCTACCACGAGCTAAGTGTCGCGACGCGTCGAAAATATCAATCGATTGCAAGGACTCAAAAAAATCACGCGCATATGCGAAAGTACAAGTTATTTATGAACTTTTTTGTTATTTACTCGAAACCATTCATGTTGATCATTTCTGGGTTGAACTGGTTTAGTAAAAGTTTCTTGGTTGACAAAAAATTCTTGTGAAGATCATCCGTGATCGCATTGTTTGTCACTCAAGAAATGTTTACTCTGAAGCTGAACCGGCTTAACTCAGAGAGGTGAAGAATGAATAAGTTTGAGTGAATACCGATAAAATTCACTTATATAACATGGACTTTCGAAAACGCGTAACTTCAAAGTCTCCAAAATCGATTTATATTTCCGACGCGTCGCGACGCTTGGCTCTTGTGAGCGTCGATTTTTTAAAGCTGAAAAATATTCACTTGACCCCATTCACCGACTACTGTTTACAGAATATATTGAGACTAGTATTCTTGTAAAGAACATCCGTAATCGCATTTTTTGTCAATGAAGACATGTTAACTATAAACCGGTATAACTCAGAAATGAGAAAGATAAATGAGTTAGAGTAAATAATAAAAAGTTTATAAATAACATGTATGTACATGGTGTCCCATTTTGGATACTTTTGCGAGGTATCCGTTATTCTTATAGGTTTTCGCGACAGTGTGCTACTTTTTCGTGAATCTGAAGATGACATTAAAAAAAATTCATAGTCTTTTTCGTTTTCAAGTTACAGGGCTAAACTGAAAATGTTGCATTTTGAGGTACCCTTCGTATCTAAATTATCAGATGAGTTATGGAAAATGTGAAAACTGTTCCTTTTATAACTTTTCCCGTAGAACTCGATTCTGTCTTCGAAAATAGTATACAGGATCAGGTCAAAAAGTTATCGGACCCAACATGATTTTTTTTAATGGAACACCCTGTATATTTATAGTCCATAAGATTTGTCTTTTTTTTACCTTTTTAGAAATACAGTGTGTCCAGAATAAAATGATGTACGTGGGGATATCGGAAACTACAGGAGATACAGTATCGGTTAAATGGAAGAAAAGTTGCGTATTTGCGTGCCCAAGAATAATCTCACTTTGGTTTGTTTTGATTCGATACCGTAATGGAGATACAGGGTGAAAAAGAAAAATGGCCATTTTTTAAATAGCACAATATTTCGGTTATTATAAAAGATGAGGTATTGAAAATTTCTGGATCTGGGTAAGAAGATACGGTGATTTTGAAAATTGTGTCGAAAAAATTGTAGGCCCACTATGTTGCTTCCGGCCGAAGTCAACTTTTGTTTTTCTTATGGGCGCCATATTGGTTTTTCTAATTTCCAAAATCCTTATCAAAAATGCTTTCCAATAACATGACTTTCATAAAAAAAACAGACTTGACTTTGACTGGGCGCAACATAGGAGGCCTAAACTTTTTTGATGCCGTTTTTAGAATCGTCGTATCCTCTTATCCATTATCCTGAAAATTTAAAAGTTTTAGCTTTTATAATAAGCAAAATATTGTGGTTCTTTGAAAATGTGCCTTTGCTTTTTCACCCTGTATTTACATTACGGTATCGATTCCAAATAAGACAAAGGTGCAATATTTTTGGGCATACAAAGACGCTACTTTTCTCTTATTTAAGCAACGTCGTATCTCTTACCGTTTCCAATATCCCCATATAGTGCCATGTACATCATTTTATTCTGGACACACTGTATATAACAGTATGCACTTTTTCTCATAAACGCTGAATGAAATGAATATTTTCTGAAATTAAATGTTCAATTTAATAGTTGCTATGGCAACAAACAAAAATAAATGTCAATCGTCTCATTGTTTTTGAATCGACTTTCAATAATGGCAGCGTTTGAAAATCATGAGAAATATGATATGCTGGTATGTTTTATACAGAGTAATGAAAATTCTGAAGAAGCTTCGGAATTATATTTTCAAAGGTAAGTGAGTTTATGGCTACGAGAATCTCATCATTACATTACAATTTTTTACTTGTTAGATATCCAGAAAGAAGGCAACCATTTTTTGATATAAAGAGTGTTCAATAAAAAATACGATCAAGTCACCTATGGATTGCAAGTGTTCCAAAAAACGTATGTCTTGGTTAACATCGCAATTATGACATGACATCCACTCTCTAACCGTCACAGATGCCATGATGACTAACCATACAAACTAGCCACATACGTTCATGACAGAAAAAGAAATCCAGAGGTGACTTGATCGTTTTTTATATTGAACACTCGTTATTTGCTCGTTTAAAAGCAAATTTAATTGAGCACGGATCATTTGTTCGCCCGCGTCCTCAAACTTACAACATAGAGAACCAGAAAAGAGAAGAGATAGATGTTTTAGGATATACTATAGAAGCAACACATCATCTTTAGAAGTGTGTTTTTTTTTAATAATGTCATTTTTATGTTTTTGTAATGTATGTTACACAATGCTATAAAATTGTTACATACTCACTGTAACTGAAATACTCTGAGTATTTTTATATTATGTATAAGAAGATAAGTTGTTTATTATTGTTTTCCATAGCCTAGTATTAAATTATGCACTCAATTTCAGAAGATTGTCATTTATTTGAGTGTTTATGGAAAAAAGTGCATACTGTTATTTATATTTTTGGCAAGATAAAAAAAAGACAAATCTTATGAACTATAAATATACAGGGTGTTCCATTTAAAAAATAAAGTTGGTTTCGATAACTTTTTGACCTGACCCTGTATACTAGTTCCGAAGGCAGAATCGAGTACTACGGAAAACGTTCTATAAGAAACAGTTTTAACATTTTTCATAACTTATCTGATAGTTTAGATACGAGGGGTACCTTAAAATGCAACATTTTCAGTTTAGCCCTGTATCTTAAAAACTGAAAAAACAATGAATCTTTTTTTAATTGGCATCTTAAGTTTCATGAAAAAGTAGCCCACTGTCGCGAAAACCTCAACTTTCTTTTCTAATGGGTGATTCATCTAGACCTTTTTTTCAATTGTTAATAAAATACATAAAATGGAATTGGATGGTGGAATCTTTATCATGACCTGGAAGGACAATCTCTGGCATGTAATTTCTGGAAATGATTTGATTGGAATGCTGGCCGTGTCTATGCAATGAGTGGTTTATTCGGAAGGTCAATTTTTGGATCTTTTTTTCAAGAATTGCGACGGGTACTGCCGAATCAGGCGAGTGAATATGGCTTTCAATTTCTGAGTCGTAGCTGGCTTATCAAGAAAGACTTTTGACATTTAATAACCCAAAACAGAAAGGTCCAAGCTACAAGCTAGTTTCGGTTCAGGACATTGAAGCCAACATCAGAAGCGTATTGGGCAAATATCGGTCACAATGCTGAAAAGAGCGATTCAAAAAAACTGTCTAGGCCCTCGGCGTAGTCTTGACCATCATTTAAGTGAAATTATTGGCAAAAATCAAATGTCAAAGATTGTTCCTCAAGGTCATGGTGAAGATTCCACCATCCAATTCCATTTTATGTATTTTATTAACAATTGGAAAAAAAGGTCTAAATGAATCACCCGTTATAAGAATAACGGAGATACCCCACAAAAGTACCCAAAATGGGACACCGCCTGTACTTTCGCATGCACCTAATTTCAAAGTTCCTGCAATCGATTTATATTTCGTCGCGGCGCTTAGCTCTCGATAGGCGTTGAAGTTTGAAACTGTGAAAAATATCTACATGACCCGATACATTGAACACATTTTACAGAAACTGAATATATTCGTTTTCGAAATATTGGCTTGCGGAGTTCTGAGTGAAATATATATATATACATATTTATTATGCATTAAAAGGCAAGAAAGGCAATGGAACTACATACCTCTAGATGGTGTGGCAGAAGCGTCTACCTCTGATGAAGGCGAGTTATTTTTTTGCTGATTACTGACATTCGGCTTCAATAAACTTTCTGTACTGTCAGTTGGATTGACTTTATTCAAAACTGTGTAACTGCATCTTTGATTCATTCTTGAGAGGTTAATCTGTGAAAGTTTCGAAATTTCTTGAAGAAGACTGGTCTTTGCTGTCCGATTAGAGTCAGAGTACTGCCGAGCTAAGCAACTACCTGAAAAATAGAAAATAAAATAGTTTAAACATCATGTTGTGTCATTATGTGGAACGAGACAATGGGGGCTATGATTGAACGTTCACGTTAACTCAACATGTCTATTTCACCATGGTAACGTTGTTAGCAAATGGAACATTTGCATAAGTAAAGAATCCCGACAGACACGTTAAGTTAACGTAAACGTTTCATCATAGGACCCAATGGGTGTTATGATTGAACATTCACGTTAAGTTAACGTAAATGTTGAGATTGTTCACTAATGCAAAAATGTTCCATTTGCTAACAGCGTTACCATGGTGAAATGGACATGTTAAGTTAACGTAAACGTTCAATCATAGGACCCAATATCTGAGAAATTTGAAGATGTAGTTATATCGGAAAATATGTTCAGTGATAAGATAGGTGATAACTATTATTCATTCGCTTTTCTTACCATCAGTATAACTCATTTTTGTAGGTTCAAAGACATAAGTGTTCTCGCTAGGTGCTATTCTGTTCGTAGGAAGATAAGATGAGTGCCGATTTCCTCTATCTGCAGATTTACCGGTCCTGCTTCTTATACGTATCGATTTTGCCTCAAGAGATATCTTGGAGGGACCTTTCAACATAAGCTCAGATACTACAAAAGCACGACTCTCAGATCTTGGCTGCGGTTTAGCGCCTGTGGTTGTTATCTTTTCCCAAACCTCGGTATCTACCATGTTCATAACAATATGGTTATTTATAACTGTACTCCAGTGGGCAATGGCTTTTTCCAGGACAAAAATGCAGAATCCGAATCTGAGGTTTGCCACCTCGCCAGATGTCGGCTCCACAACGAAAATTGCAGAAAACCTCTAAATGTTGGCTCTTTTTTCAGTTTTTCAAGTATAACTCGAAAACTAAGCGTTTTTTGAGGATAACTGTGAAGCACCAAAGGAAAGCAGATAAAGTTTTCTACAAACACACACAACTTTAGACATTCCATGACGTCGATACATTGGGTAGAAAAAATGGCATCTCTTGAAATTCCGTCAAAAAGTTGATAACATTATTTTCAGTTCGCCCTTGTCAATTTACGTGTCCAGGTGATACACAGAGAGAGTTTCATTTTCAATCCTCTTTTTAAACGTGACAAAAGAGCCCTACACATTTTTTTAAATAAATCGCCGGGACACGTGACTGATTTTGGAGGAGTATAAAGCGTGAACTTGAAATAATGTTATCAACTTTTGAACGGAATGTCAAGAGATGCCATTTTTTCTACCCGATGTATCGACGTCATGGAATGTCTAAAGTTTAAAGTGATTATACGTATTTGTAGCAAATTTTGTGTTCTTTCATTTGATGCTCTATAGTTTTCCTTAGTTTTCAACTTATATTTGAAAAACTGAAAAAAGATGAGTGGAACCGATACCTGGCGAGGTAGCAAACCCCATATTCGGATTCAGCAGACCAAAAAAGATATAGAACCAGTGAGAAAAATACTCTACATTTTTGTCCCGAAAACGCCGTTTCTAAACCTTGGATTACTGGACAACTGGATAACTATAGTAAATGCCAAACAACTTTGAATCTACGTCATCGTTGCCACAATGCGCGTTGTTATGAAGTTTGCTGGGGCCCAATCCTCGAGTTAGGGAACAACGCTCCCTCGAACTTGATAGAAGGAAGAATCTTTTTGAGGGAGCAGACGAGTTTCACCATCGCATGATTTTCCCCATCCTTACCTTTCCCAGAATTTTCGCTTACCAAACGGGAATTATATGCTACCATTTACATTATATTTGTGTTCAAAGTCATGATCACGCCAAATTCAATGTGGATGGTGGCATATGTTCCCGTTTGCCACGCGGAAGTTTGATAGTTCCACTTCGAAATGGGATTGAGGGCATGATTCTACAGAATCAAGTCAATAAAACAGAGTTCTATAAAAAATTAGGAGAACATTTTTGGTCCCACTTTCAAGAACATTATTTTCAAGAGAACCACGTCTACTTTGATCCCAGAGAACATTGTTCCATAACTCGAGGATCGGGCCCCTGGTATCCACATTTGGTCACCAGCAACAAAGCACTTGGTGCCATTGATGACGTATAATCAAAGTTGTTTGGCGTTTACCATAGATGTTATCAGATACAATATTGTAATGACTCACCAAAACTGAATTTCCATAAATCATTACAGGGTTGTCCGTTTCGTTCTCCACCAAAAATAATCATCGATGAAGGCATTTTACAACATGCGTGACTATGTAGTGAGCCTGGATTTAATTTTGTCTTAATGTTTGTCCATGTTTTTGTATAGAAGTCCCATTTCCATAGGTCTCCACGTTCTTGAAGATCATTCATTCCTAAAATGTTCAAAATACGAAAGTCTTCAAAACAAAATAGAATGTGATGTCCAAGGTGGGCAAGGACGATAGTATGTTCTTGTTTTCACTCTACACTTTATCATAAAGTACAGTATATCCGTGATACGTGAATTTTCGAAAATACGCATGTTTTTCAATTTGAATAGTGGATCCTCAAAAGCTAAACTCTGAATTTTCGGGAAAATCGTAGGTGAACAGCTTACTCCGCCATTTTGAAAATGGGGTTGATACATGTTCTTCCCGTCCGTATTGGACTTACCATAAAATAACGTATGAAGAAAGTTGTTCAAAATTACATTCCCGAAAACTTTTAATTCAAACTTTTATCAAAAATCAATGATAAAAAAAAATCTACAGGGAGATTCGTTAATATGCAGAATAACATTTCCAGCAATTTTCCATTTATCTTAATAGTTGCTGGGAATGAATTTCTGCACAACTTCTGTCCTATACGATTTCTTTTCGACATGGCATATTAGAAACTCACCTCGTATATTTGTTATTATTGATCACAAAATAGGTTCCAAACACAAGTGGTTGGTAATTTATTTCTAAACAATTTCGAATGTATTTTATCGTATGTCTAGAATACGAACGGAGTAAACACGTAGCCCCTTATTTCCAAGATGGTGGGGTAAGCACAACTTCGATTTTCCCGAAAATTCGGAGACAAGGTATTGAGAACCCCGCCTAAACAAGTGTTACTGTATTTCAATCTTCATCTGTTATCGATATATCACAATCAGTACCATAATAATCACCATATTTTGGATGTTACCTAGGTTTATTTGATGAGTGGACAAAAAAAATCAAGCTATAAAATATGGCGTACAAGTGAATCAAGTGTTTCGAATTTTTTGTTGTACTTATCAAAAATAAAATTGGATTACTCTTGATGAACCTTTAAAGTTGTGGAAATAAAATGAATAACGAGCTAACGGGCCCAAGCATTTTTCGAAAAAACACATGGTTCATGGTTGTGCAACTATTAGCGATATTCCGTTCTCTCTGTCCAGGCTCTATATACATGGTTTATCATTACCTCCGTATATCCACATTGCTTCATTATAAATAACAGCCGAGTGTTTATGTCTAGGAGCAGGAAAATGTTCGCTTGGTTTGGTAGGTCCAGAAAATATAACATGCCAGGACTCAGTTTCTATAGAAAAATAAATAAAACATCATCATTATCATTATCTATGCGTGGGTGCAAAAAATAAGCAGAAAACAATAATTGAGGGATTACTATACCGAAGTGGAATGTCCATAGGTCTCCACATGAACCCCGCAAATCCTGATATCCTCCGTATATTAGCATTGATCCATTATGTATAAGTGCAGTATGCCCTCTGCGACCCTTGGGTGTGCTCACTCCTGAGAATAAAGATATCCAGTATTTTAATTCGATACATTACTTAAATAGTAACAATCACTACCTTTTTTCGTCTTTACTTTTTTCCAACAGTTGGACTTCACTTCATAAACCCACAATGGTGTTTCTGTACTACTGGAAAAACTAACTTCACCTCCAAAGACATAAATGCTATCTTTGTACGCAACGGCGGTATGTTCTTGTAAACAAGGAAGTGAATCACCACTCGGTTTCAACTGTTGCCACTTTCCTGTAACTTGAGAAACAAAAAACGTGTTACATAAATTAAATATTGACAAATATTTAGATTTCAAAATTTTATAGGAATCTTTCCAATGTCAAGCTTGTGGGTAGGTATGTTCTATATTCCTCACATCAATTTATTTTGTCCAAAATATTGTTCAAATCCTATCAAGACACTTCTATTACAACAGACACTTATATTTTTTCAATATTTAAGGAATATCGGTGTGGATAATTTCAGGGCGTTGGAATCAGTCAGGCTCTAATACCCATAAACATTTTGTGTATTGTTGATTTCTTATTTCTGTGATTTGTTTTTATACCGCTAATTGCAAAAACAAGCTATATTTTTGGCCAAAGATTCATGTTGATGCCAGATGCCCAGATGCCACTACATCATAACTTACCTAAGTTATACTTCCAGAAATCCTTCATGGGGAGATTTCCATTCCTACCTCCAAGCACATAGACAAACTGCCCAAGGATTGTCGCACTATGTTTGGACCTGGCCGATGGTGCAACATCTCTTACATCATGCGGAGTAACTGGTGCCCACATTATAACGCTAGGAAATAGATCATTGATATAAGACCAAATTGATACAAAAAAAAGTATGAAAAATCCGTCAAACGTGTAGGTATGCATCAATCGTATAGGGTCTCTGTTGTTTGAATAAATATGTAACTATCTATTATTTTCAAAGAAAGATACTCTTTCCATCTTTCTTTGAAAAAAATAGATAGTTAGCCAAGGCCCATTTTTCCATGTAATTAATAAGGATGAAGCGTTATTTTATGTGGATGAGTCACTAAAAGACCTAAGAGGCGATTTCACGAAGTTGCAGTTGAACAGTCTTCAACACGCGTTTCACGCTACGTTGATATCCTCAACTAATGTGGAAAAACTTGCAAAAAGTAGTTTTGAATATGAGTATCTGAGACTTAGTCATCTCTGTGACTTCTTGGGAAGATTCGGATGGTGAACGAGGGTGGTACCTTCAAAGCTAATTACCCCAGCCATTGTTGTCGGTGCCCGCGATTCCTTTTGTATAATGATGTAGGGAACGAGAATGCAAAATAACTGATAATCAGGGTTACTTGAAAACTAGTAAATGATGATTTCAAAATCAAAGAGCTCACTCAAATCTATATTTGGGATCCTTCTGAGATGCAGTAACAAATAAATCTCAAAACTTTATAAAATATCTTCCAAAATATACAACTTTCTTGCACTACTATCCAAGAAAAGTTTGATGAAAAAACAAATATGTGATAAATTTTATGAAAAACGTTGTGAATAAGTTAAATTTTATCAGATCTTCAAGAATCCACAACCAAGCATTTACAAATATCATGTTCGATTTGATGTAGATTAGAGAATTTGTTTACATACAAAGATCATCGTTTACTTAGAAGAGAAAAAAAGTGCTAAGTAAGGAAAATATTTATCACAAAATTTCCTTGAAAATAGGAATCCTATCCAGAGGACCAATTATTGCTACCCAGCTTGAGGCTTGAGCACGTTTTTTCTTTAAACATGAACATGCTATAGATCAAGATAAGATATGAAAGTCCATTGTAGTTGGTTAAATATTCAGGATTTGTGAGCTATTTGTCACTCACTAGTGTAATATGAGTTTAGTAGGTCAAAGAATGACAAAGGGCCATTTCGATAATATTCCCTGCTGTGACACGCAATATAATAAAACCTACCTAAAACTTAATTGAGATCGTAGAGCGTAGGTTGAAGCTGGAGTAACAAGGAAAGTTGGTGAATGCTATAAAAACTAGATTATGCTCTGTAAATATGTGGCGGTAAATGAGTAACCAGTTTTTTTTGAGAATTTCGACACATACTATCAAAAAAATCTTACTCGGTTTGATGCAAATTTGAATATAAAATTACTAATTCAGAAATCTGACGATAAATCTTAGTGATTCGACTGTTCAAATAAATTTTGAATCCTCCTGTCAAAGACAGCATGACTTGTAATCTCCAGAGTAGATGCACGTATCACACCATCCAATGAACACTCAGAAGACGGGAAACCCTGAACAATACATGTCAAGCTATAAGCGCTTCAAACGAACCGAGACTCCAAACCAAAACAAAGGAGACGACATTGACACCATTCAATATTAGTGAAATGTTCTAGACCTAACGCCATCTATCGGTAGAATAATCAATCACTCCAATGTTAAGCAATCATAATATAAGTGAAAGACCTTCATCATCGAGTCGTCATAGGGTCTCACAACGAGTTCTGTTAAAAGCGTTTCAAAATTTTTCTTCCTCTTCATTATTCCAGTATTTGGAATATCAATTCATAATTGGAGATTGCAATGGGCAGCCATAGCCGACAATCAAACACATGAATTCTAGTATTTGATACAGACTTTCGAACCTCCATCGGGAGTCAGAAGGTTCCTGACAAGAAGAAAAACGGAAAACCAACAACAAAAAGATTGCATTCCATCAACGAAGTACCCTGCGAGGGGAAATGTGGTGAGCTTAAGCGGCCACATACAAACCTGTTTGAAAGCGTATAATGTCCGATAACAACTTACAAATAAAATTGGTCAACTCCTTCACCTCCTAGTCGACTATCGTTGTTTCATGTCGGATGAGTATGTTTTATCGAGTGGCGGCCACCAAGGTGACTATAGAATTATATGGAGGTGATCGTTTATCTCTCTCGTATGACCGTTCTATCGGTCCCAGAATCGGTACCCTGGAAAGTAAATTTGCTTCTTTTCTGATTTCCATATTCAATAATTAATATCGTCAGTGATGGCACTACGCTTCTGGGAGGACTGCTCGTCTCTCCAAAAGGATATTGACCCTGAATTGGTGAGTCCGCAATAGACTGCTCCTTAACATTCAAAAGTGCATGAAGGAAGAGATCGAATTCAATTATTATGTTCTCAATGCTGTTTCTCTTCCAGGCTTTGATCATGTACGAGACCTAGGTCACATGATTAACAAGACTCTGCTGTAACCAACATATTGATGATATGGTGAAATTATGAAATTAATCTCGAGAACTGTTGGGTTTATCATGAGATCCACTGCTAACTTTTCGTTTCCAATATATCGAGTCGATTAGTTTTATTCAACGCTTTAATCAGATCACGTTTATAGTTTGGCTGAACACTTTCCCTGTGGCATCTTCACCTTGAGGCGGTTGGGAGGCTTCCGCGCTTCTAGGAACCTTGAGGCTATGCCACCCATGCCGGACTTATCTAAGGGGAGAAGACAGACTAAAAAACATGCTGGTCGACCGACCACAAAAAAAAACATAATGGATGACAAAGATCAGTTTTTAGTTCCTCAGCTGCCGCTGGCACCGTGGGTTCCGGGAAGGGCTAACAATCCTCACGGAATAGGAAACAACCCCAAGCTCTACCATCAAGCACAAACTGGGGAAGCAGAGCCCAATAAGCCTGTGACCCCAAACCAACCAGGGAATGTCGTTGAGACTCCCATGGACTCGGAGGCTCCATCAACTTCCAGCCCACAGTAAAACACCTGATCCGGGCTCAAAAGTGACAGCAAAACAACTGACAAGTAACCTAAACAAGAGGTAGCTATCCGGAGCTGCCAGGAGACGGCTCAGGACGCTCCTCAAGGACGGGTGGGAGTACCAAGCAGCCTGCAAAAGGGCACTGGAAGGAGCGCTGAAGTCAGTGGTGGAAAAGGGAAAAAACTCTTCCAGCTCCAAGCGTCATTCGTCCACCAATGTCACGCTCGAACAGGCGTCCAAGAGACCTTGTCATCGGGTCTCCTATAATGCTGTGTCGGAGGGCATCAAGATGGTCCACAAAGACTATTCCTCCCAGCACCTCACAGCTAACAACCTCAGGGCACAACAGACGGCTATCTTGAAGTCGTTATCAGATGTACCGACAGGATTGTAGGTCAGATTCCTGGGCTGCACTCATCGGCCTGGCTGGCTAAATCTGACCTGCGCGGACAAACAGTGCTCAATGGCTGAAGGAAACGTTGTCTATCCTTCAGACAAGGGAAAGAGCACAACCGTTCTTCAGGGAAGAAGACCTCCCTAGGCCACATGTCATTGTCGCGTACATCCCGGACGATTAGCAGGCCAGTCTTCTTTCTGCTCAGGATGTAATATCGCGGGTCCGTGCACAAAACGGTGGCCCAAACACCGCTTAATGGGTCACCCTGAACAAAGAGGTCTCCAGACCGGGCCAAACATGAACGTTCGCCATTGACGAGCAGTCCATGCAAGCTGTGGAGAGCCTGGTGATGCGATCCTTCTTTGACTCCGGAAGAGTAATCTTCCGTTCAAAGGCTAGGAGGCGGATGTCCGGGACTGCCGCTCCGCCTGGGCAAAAAGACTTGGAGGCAAAAGACGCTTCCAAAGTGGCAGGGATGGGCTCCTTCAAGGGCAAAGTTATAGTAAGCAGCACCATATGGTAGCACTGCGAGTAATTGTCCTGGGTGAAGATAGCATGAAGGATAGTCTGTTCTGCTCACTTCCTGGAGACAGGCAAGCACCGCAAGAAGTGCGCGACCTAGTCGCCTTCTGCAAATCGAGGAACCTACGGCTTGTCATGGGATGTGACGAGAATGCAGCACTGAAATCATTGGCAGGGGTGAGTCTCTTTTTCGTCTCTAACCCAAACTTGTTCACTGGCCAGAATAAAAGGTACTAGATCTTACCATCGGCACAGAAACTATAAGTTAGAAGATAACTGAGTGGAGAGTAACCAATGAACCTTCACTATCAGATCACGAACACATCGAATTCACCATTGGGCTAGGTCAGAAGCAATCAGCTTTATTCACTCCACAACAAGCTGATTCTCACCACAACGGGTTTGTGGGATCGTCATGGCACTGAACTGGCATCTGAACATCTACAAGATACCATTGTGCAAGCCTATGACAAAAACTGTTCCCTTGATCACAAAAGGAACGACCAAGGTACGTCCTGGTGGAATGAAACCCTGAACAAACAGAGGAAGGAGGTAAGGCGCCTCTGAAACAAAGCCAAGAAAACGAGTAAAGGGAAAAGTCACAAAAGAGCACTAACAGAGTACAACAAGCAGATCAGGGCTGCTAAAAGTAAATCCTGGAGAAATTTCATGCAGAGCTGAACTGCCTTCCGGAAACTTCGCCGATCCAGTGGGTCATCGCCAAAGAACCGTGCCGGGATCTTCGAGACATAAAAAAAAACCTGATGATACGTCCACTTTCACGAAAAAGGGAACTTTGGATGGCCAAACACAACTTTTACGGAAGCCTGTTTCTTGATACGAATCAAGCACCCAATCCAAACATCTGTGGACGTTGGCCAACACACGAAGATTGAACAACGGCCGAAAGTATAATAAACGCTGATGGGATTAAAATAGTCATTTCGTCTTTGAAACCATTCAAATCAACGGGGAAGGATGAAATCTCACCAGCTCTACTTCAGCACGGACTGGAATGCCTCCTTCTCCTCTTGATGAAACTCTGTCGAGCTTGTCTCGCTTGGGACTATGTCCCAAAGGAATGGACAAGAGTAAAAGTGGTCTATATTCTGAAGGCAGGACGATCGAACCCTAGTCCAAGATCGCTCCGTCCAATAAGCCTTAGATCTTTATTACTGAAAAGTTTGGAAAAGATCTTGGACGTGCATGTCGGGGGAGGAGCACTAATGGCAAAACCCCTAAACATACATCAATATGCCTACCTAACAGGGAAATCAACGGAACTGGCCCTCAACACCTTAGTGAGGAAAATAAACGGATCTCTCGAGGCCAAAAGTATCGCTGTGGGTATTTCCCTAGACATAGACGGTGAACTCAAGAGGGGTTGAACCTGCAGTATCAACATTTATTGGGTGCTCACAGCCGGGTGATTGAAAACTCCCTCAACTGCGCAGAGGTGCCTTGCAGGGCCGTGAGAGGATGCCCACAGGGGGTGTGTCCTTTCACCCCTCTTGTGCTCACTTCTCATTGACGACCTGCTAGCCATGGTGAAGTTGTTGGAGGTGGACGTACTCTGCTTTTCAGACGACGTAGTTGCCCTAATCAGAAATATCCCGGATGAAGAAATCACTAGGGAGTTCGAAGAGGTCATCGACCATGTCAATGATTGGTGCAGGAGAGCGTAAATGTCTGTGAATCCTGCCAAAACAATCAGAACAAAGGTGAGATGAGTAGACGTAATGATAGACAAAACTAAACCCTCACTTGGATGCCCATCTGGAAAATGTAATCAGCAAAGCAAAAATGTCTACGTGAACATGCAAACGCATTTGCGGAAAAACTGGGGAATCAACCCCAAACAAATGTACTAGGTTATATATCACAGGTTATAAATCACAGTTTGGCATGTGAAGGGCAATCAAAGAACTTCTAGAGCCAAACTAACAACTCTACAGCGTCAAGCCAGCCTGGCCATCTGTGGAGCGACGAGCACCACACCGTCAACAGTGCTTAAATGCCTGCTTTATCTCCCTCCCCTGTGGATTGTGCTAGAAAAGGAGGAGAGAAGGTACAGCGTATAAAATCATAGCTAACTACAGAGGTAGCAGGGCAGACATTCAACAGACTGATCAGAGAATTAGTAGACCACCGTAATGCAGCAGACTCGCTACTCTATCACTGAATGTCAGTCATATATAGTAAACGCCAAACAACTTTCGATCTACGTCATCGTTGCCACCAAGCCGGTTGTTATGAAGCTTGCTGGTTGCTAAATTCGGTCACCAGCAAATCACATAATAACTCGCTTGGTGGTAATTATGACGTGAATCGAAAGTTGTTTGGCATTTGCTGCATGGAGGTTATTGTCCTTTTTACCTTTTCATGTTCTTTTTAGCTCGTTTATTGTTTTTTTCGTCTTTAATGCTGTTTATCTCTCTTTTATTTCTCCATTCAGAAGTGGAGCTGTATACAGGATGTCCGGAAATGATGAGCAAAATAATCAGGGGAGCATTCTAGACCGAAAATAAGTGCTACCTTTTCCTATAATATTTTTTCGAAGATTGATTACTAGCGGAGTTACAGAGTGTTAAACTTAAATTTTATATACAGTTTTTTGGCCATGCCTTTTGCCACGCTCATAATATTTTGACGAGATCTCGTATTCGGGGCTTTTTTGAGATGAGAAACTCAAATCTGCCCAGCGTTTCGCTTTTTGCAGAAGGCGCCACATACGAACCTATACTTTGTTTTTGATGGTCCTCACTTTTTTGTGCTACACTGCATGCGACTTTTTCGTGAATTTCTCTATTCCTCTCACCTTTTGACATAAAAAAGGTATACTTATTTTTAAAAAAAGAAGGGGGGGGGGGGGTTTGAAAGTCTTGATTTTCCCAAAAAACCTCTTTTTATTGATTAAATTGAGCTACCGGTTTCGCAGCAGGACACTGCATCATCAGGCTTCAAAGAATTGTTATACATAAACGAGAGTTGTCAGAACATGAATGAACAGGACATACCCCAGGGTAACACATAGATGTAACATGACATAACATTCTAAAACTTATTCAATTGACAAAAAATTGTTTTTCAATGGAACATCATCATGCTCTGTTATTTGACTGTCAAAATTCCGGGAAAAATCAGTATGATTTTCCTGCCTGAAAATAAGAAGAGAACTTCCTATCAACACGTTTCGGGAAATGCTTAATTACAGAGCTGTTTTTTCTTAAAGATATTTAAAGCAATGTCGATATTTTGATAAAAATTGGTGTTCAGGGGTTTTTTGTCATCCGGAATTCGAATTTGATCTTAGTATGACTCTAACTTGTAGAGGGCGCTACCTACAATTATTTTTCCAATTATTAACAGCCATAAATATTTTGGACGCTATAACATTTTTAAGCAACAGAACAGATCTATTTGTAGCGACCATCCTCGAGATATTCGGATTTAAAATTATAAATACATCTGATTTTCAAATAATGGCGGAGGTAAAGTTATAAAATATTTCGTATGATTTCTACATTACATATTTTTAGTATAAAGATAAAATTCAACCAATCAGTGATGTAAACAACAATTTTTATTGAAATATTATTAAAAAAATAAAAAAAATAAAAAATTCAACACCCTGTAGCTCTGTAATGAAGCATTTCCGGACCCATAGGAAGTTATCTTCTCATTTTCAAGCAGAAAAACTCCTCCTGGAGTTTTTCGCAATATTAATGAAACACCCTGTATAATATAATATTATTGTTTAAACTTAACGTTCACGCTTAGCTTAGGATGCTTTGTCTACAGATTTTATATCTTGACAATAAGGTGTATTTTGGGTGCAAGGTGCTTTCTCTGATGTGATGCCCACCAAAACCATCAACAGAAAAAACTATGACATACTTACCCCTATCCGGGAAGAGTGGACACAGGACCTTTTCAGCCTAACAAAAGCTGACACCTGCTGGTACACGGACGGATCTAAAACGCCCTTTGGCGCAGAATCTGGAGCCTATTATAGCAAGGAGAAGTTGGAATATCTCACAGCCTGTTAAAAATAGCTACAATATACCAAGCTGGAAAGGAACGCGCCAGATACATTCTGGTACTCAACAGACTGGAAATCCGAGTAGTGGTGGGTTCATACACCGGATGTAGGGGATCCTATGCACAGAATGGGGCTTACTGAGGACACCGAATGCAGACAGTGCCTGGAGGAGGAGGAGACAGCCAGACATATTCTCTGTGAGTGCTCGGCGATCGCTCGCCTCCGACAAAATGTCTTTGAAAGCACTCGAATTACTGCAAATGATCTGAACAATGCCTCACTCAGGGCGGCAATCAGTCTGTTCAAAGGGACCTCAAGGGTTAATAACTTGGCAAGTTTGGGAGCCACGGAATGGAGCCATATGTGCCCACTCACAGTCGAAATCACACACACAAATCACAATGGCTGAACACTAAGCTTTCTCTCCGCGATCACAAGAATCAACATCGCATAAAGTGATCGGGAGCACAAATCCTGCACAGCAAGTAAAACTTGAAAAAAAAACTCTTAGCCTCCATTGAACAAAATGAGGATATTTCAACAGCAGCAGTGTGGAAATTTTCAAGAATTTGAAAATACTTGGACGGGTCCCCAACCTCAAGCTCAAGTGACCGCTGGTTTTTTTCATACTCCGGCATACACTCCATGATTGGATGTACATACTTATTGGTACCTATCTAAGTATACAGCCGAGTAATTAAATCGCAGTTCACAACTGCTGACGATCAAAGATAACATCCAAGGTCCAACAAAAAAAAATCAAGACATTGGATATGAATACTCTTTAACCATGAATGTTCGAACATTTCTACCAAGAAAGTTTTGTCAATGTAATTTTTAAAGATGAAATGCGGGTCAACAGGGAACTACGGTTCATGGTTTTATGCAACCGGTCCTTAATTTTTCTGTTCTGAAATTTTGGAGTTAACAGTAAAAACATCAAAGTTGGATTTCATAGATCTTGCTGAAATACCTTTATCAACTGTCTAGAGTTGAACACTAATAATTGAAATCGTAGGAAAACAAAGAACGAAATCAATATTGCATTTGGCGCGTGGTTTCCGTTGATAACACAATTTAATTGAATAAGGAATTTTGCCAACAAACAAAATATTATGTGATGATACCGATCCCTCAATAACGAATTCAAAAGTCGATTAGCATGATTTATTAATAAATGAATATCGTTGAAACAACTTTGTAATTCTGATAAAGATTATACCTAATAATTTATTTGGAGATTGAATGATGCGGAGGAGCGGAGGTCTCAAAATAACGAAGGTTAACGGATGTTCAACGTTCAACGCCTGTCAACATAAGAAGCATGTGTTCAAAAAATATCGTTTGTCATTCTTTTACAATGTTTGAGAAGTTTTGACAAAGAGATAAGTTTTTAATAATAACATCATTTATGACTGACTGGACACTACATTCTGTCATTTGCTTGCCTACTTCAATAATCTCTGCATTTTTGGCTTCAATAACTACCTTTGAAAGACCACAGTTTTGTTATAAAAAATAATATCCCATGAACACTGTGGGCCAAATTTAGTTAGAACATAATTCGACGCTTGATATTTTTTTGATTGTCACGATTTTTCGAGATGATATTAGTCAATATGTTCTGAATGTACCCCAAAACTTAGCTTTCGAATTTTTGCGAAGACCGGACCTGCGACGTTTAATGAAATTGGCGCATCAGTGCTCGTTGCAAAAACGAACATCGCTACTTACAGACCAACTGATATATTCTTTAAGAAGGGCATTTGTGTGAAAGTTTATCTTAAAAATATGAATATTCTAGAACCATAACCTAGGAAGACAGGATTACTATAGAAATGTATAAGAATATGGGACGCGATGGAAAGGAACTGCTACTAGACATCTACAATCATGTATGGACAAAAGAAATACTCCCTGCGGAATGAAAGACTTCATTGATTGTGCCTATCTATAAAAATGGAGATAAGCACGAGTGTTCCAACTACAGGGGAAATACGCTGCTAACTGTTTCTACCAAAATCCTGGAAAAAATACTGAATAAACGAATCGAAAGAGTAGTACATCCTACAATGCATGATGCCCAAAGTGCTTTCAGGAAAGGACGTAGCGCTCAGGACCATATCTTCACAATAAAACAAATTGCTGAGCGAAAGATGGAACAAGACAAAAACTTATATCTTGCATTTGTGGACCTAGAAAAGGCGTTCGACAGAGTACCCAGAAAAAAAATGTGGGAGATAATGAAAAAAAGACGGATCGATCCAAAAGTTATTAGAATCACTAAAAATATTGTATAATGACAACACCAACTTCATAATCAGCCATGGGAGAACATCGAACAGCTTCAAAACCACACAAGGACTAAGACAAGGAGGGGGACTAAGCCCGTTACTGTTCATCATATTTATGGACGAAATCATTAAGGAATGCTCGGGAGCAGTCAGAAAAATTGGGATCGGATACAGAAATATGCATCAGCTAGAAATATCGGAAGGAGTATTTGCAGACGACATAGTAATTCTGGCAGAAAAGGAAAAATACCTTTCTGACAGCCTCAATATATGGAACACAACAATTGAAAAGTACGGCATGAAGATGAATAAGAACAAAACGAAAGTAATGGTAATGGGAAAACTAAACCACAACATTGACATAATAATCGAGAATGAGAAAATTGAACAAGTTAAAATGTTTAAATACCTAGGGATTCAACTGGATCAGACAGGTTCTATAGAGACAAAGATAAATAAAAGTATAGAAAACACCTCAAGATTATTCCACTCCTTGAATAAGGCATTCATCAACAGAAGGGAAATTTCCGCAGAAACGAAAATGAGCATATACAAAACGATATACCGACCAATACTCACATACAGCTGTGAATTGTGGGTGTTATCTCCGGCACAGGAAAGCAAGATACAAGCTATGCAGATGAAATACTTAAGAAGAACGAGAGGAGTAACTAGAATGCACAAAATCAGAAATGACGTCATAAGAGAACAATTGAACATCGAACCAATACATACATAATATATCCAAAAGAGACAACTGAGCTGGTGGGGACATTTGCAAAGGATGGATAGCACAAGAAAAGTAAAACAAATCTGGGAGTCAAGAACAAGTAATAGAAAGAAGAGAGGAAGACCAAAGAAAACATGGAACAAAATGTTGGAAGCAATACTCAGGAATAAGGGAAAATCAATACAAGAAGCAAAGCGGTTGGCAAAAAACAAGAAAGAATGGGCGAAGTTTATTTATACTTGAATCTGTACTACCTAATAGTGAATGTGTTGTAAATATGTAACCCTACACTATCAAGTGATGGTACTTGGGTTTTTCGATAATATAATATAACCTAGGAAACGATATTTTTTTGTATGATGGTGCTGGTCGTCATCAAAACTATTTCACTTCACTTTGATCAAGGTCTTTTGAAATTCCATAGCAACGTTGTTTGATTTTCGAGGATTTGTCGAATTTTTGGCATCTGATAATTTGTAAAATGAAAAAAGAAAATCACCCAATTATTTTATTTTTCGTTGAATAAACTTGGTTAAATTTTACTCGAAAATTTAAAGGGGCGCGACATTTTTGTGCATCCATATGCTTTTTTATTAGTCGTTTAATCGAGCTCTTTCAAAGATAGAACCATGTTTACTTATTTTAAATCAAACAGGCAAACTCTAGAATCTTCTCAACTAACAATCCAGGCTGCTATGGAATTTCAAGAAACTTTTGATCAGTATGCAGTTTTAATGCCGACAAGCACCATCATACAGACAAAAAACATCATTTCTTAGGTTGTGGTTCTAAAATATTGATATTTTCAGGATATCTTTTCTCACGAATGACCATTTCAAAAAATATATCACTTGGTCTGTAAGTAGCGCAGCTCGTTTTTGCAACGTGCTTAAATGCACCGATTGCATAAAACACACCTTTTCATTAAAATTGATCGCTTTGTTTATAAAGAGTGTTCAATAAGAAAAAGGATCAAGTCACTTATGGATGGCAATTGTTTCGACCTACGTTCATGACAGAAAAAAAATCCAGAGGTGACTTGGTCCCTTTTTTTATTGAACACTCGTTACTTGCAGTCAAAGGGAAAACCAGTTTAACTTAAATTGCTTTCCAGGATCAAGTGAGTGACCCTGGTACAGCTCAAGTGCGTGACGCACCGAGTCTTCAAGCCGTCATGTTAACTGGAACGCAACAGGGCGTCAGTGGGACTTGAAGTCAAGTTGACAATGTCAATCATTTTTATAAGTGGAACTATCACCCATCCTATCTCGTTTTTGATGTTTATCGTTTTTGTAATGTTCATCATTGCATAACTAAAAACTAAATATCTATCATAAACTTGAAAAAAAAAACGTCAAATCAAATAGATATTCTGAAACTTGTCACATTTGGCATTTATCCACTGTCAATATGGGATTGCTCCAGGGAAAAGGGGAGGGTGAGATTAGTGCCTCCATATACTTATTTTTAATAATACGTGTATGGGATCGACCCTCATGCCCCAATGACAGGAACGATCAAAATCGAGTGTGAGTCGTTCCGGGTGCCCACCAGGTGCGCCACAGACCGTATGTTATTTGAGACACATTCACCCACATCTGTGCAAAAATTGGCTTCTACACGATTTTTTTCTCAATTTTTCCTTCGTGCCTGTGTTGGACATTTTTTATATTCCGACATTAGAATGATTATAACGACTACGATACTTCTGTTAGTGTACGATTAGTTTTGGACAGTGATCTGTGGAAGTTGCTAAGATCTAGCACTGGTGGAGTACGGCTTGCGCACTCTCTCAACCCTTTTTACTCCAAAGTCATTCGGGTCACACCATCGGAGTAGATCAAGCGGCTCTGTGTACAGGGTTCGCCAAGGTAAGTGACCTAGTAGAATATCTCGAGATTCTGAAAACTTGTGGGCCGAGATTTTCGGAGATGCTCTTTTCAAATGAAATAATAGTGACGTTGCGCGACTTCCGGTTTTACCGGAAGTAGGTGTCAACTCACTTGTTTCAAATGGAACAGCCCATATATTATTACATTTTTGGATTCTACAAAAAAATCTAGGCAGATTTGATGTCTGATGTCCTATATCCTAAGTATCAGTGTTTTTCAAATATTTGATTTCTCATGTCAAAAATGACGTTGATAGGTTCCTATTTAAATGAAAATTTTTCGTATAAGAGTACAAAAGCGGGGTTTTTCAAAAATGTGTGATAACTATTATTACAGGGTGGCCCAAAAATAAGATAAAAAATAAAATTAAGAAAACTGCCTAAAATCGTTTTTTTTAAATGGAAAGCCCCAATTTTCATCATTTTATCATGTTGAGGATTAAAAGTGAAGGTCAGTTTGTATAAAATTGTCCATTCCAAAAATTCTTATTTTCATTTATTTTTTTGGATTTTTGAAATGGACAATATTATATAATCTCACATCTATTTTCAATGCTCAATAAGATAAAATTATAGAAATTGGGGGTTTCCTTTTGAAAAAAAAAATTTTCGGCAGTATTCCTAATTTCATTTTTGATACTATATTTGAGCCACCCTGTCATAATACTTATAGGACATCATACTTCAGATCTGCCTAGAATTTTACGTGGATACCAAAAATGTAATAATATAGAGGGTGTTCCATTTGAAACAAGCGAGTTGACACCTTCTTCTGGTATAACCGGAAGTCGCTCAACGTCACAATTATTTCATTTGAAAAGAGCAACTCCCAGGATCCCAATCGCTTTATTTCTCGAGATATTCTAATAGGCTACTTACCTTGGCGAACCCTGTATAGTCACGTAACATTGATCCACTCCGACTCCGTCTTGCCAAGCCGAACTCAGCCACATGTGTACACAGTGTACACATAAAGGCGGCGTTACACGGAGCCAATAACTTGTCTAAGTACTTGCTCTGTGTAGACAGGTATTTCAGTACTAAGATTTAGCACTTGTTTTAGTACCAAATGATTCCAGTTCAGCTAATATAGAAAGCAGTCCAATTCACTGGAGCAATAAGTGACTATGCTCCCACCAAAATAAAAAAAAAACTGTTTCTAGTATCGAGCAAAATAATTAAAAAGAGGGTACTGGATATTAGTGACTTGGCCAACCGATCGAACGGATGATCTGACGAGCGGGCTCCGTGTAACGCCGCCTTAGGTAGGTGGTACTAGAGTATACAAGCATTAACTTTTCTTCATCAATACTACTAAGTATTAGGATTAGGGTTAGTCAGGTTTGAGGTTTGAGGTTTTTTCAGTAATAAGGCTTGGCGTTCATTTTGGTCAATAAATAATGTGTCTTTTTTAGGAGATTTTGAGCTTCGAATAAAACAATTGCAATAATAATAATAAAATACTTTTGCAAAGAATCCGATGAGGAACATGCAGTCGACAAAACCTAATTATCCTGTTGAGTGATGACGAAGCAGGTATAAGTTGAAGAAAAAACAAGAGTAAAAAGTTAATTATAAAAATATGTATTTATATTTTAAAATATTTTCTTGAATCCCAAAAGAGAAAAAATACGTACCTAGGTCTAGGTAATGTAAAGAATCATTTTGTTTCCATGCTACAAACCCTATGTAGGTATGTGAGACTTTCAGAAATAAAATAATGTATCACATAGTGCTGAGAGTCAATTTTTGAGCCTTCGCAAATTTGAGACGTATTCGGAAAATTGCGATCGGCACGTTATTTCAAATGCTGATCGCACTTTTGCGTATACGTTTTAAATTTGCGAAGGGTCAAAAATTGACCCCCTGGACAGTGGCTTTGCAACCTCTCCTTGAAACCGCAACTTGATATCTCTTTTCGTTTCGAAAATATCCAGATTTGAATTTGGGTAAAAATTTCCATGTTTCCAAGCATGTGCGAAACTAGAAACCAAAAACATGAAAAAAATCGGTATTATACTACTCTGTCAATGAATATGGAAGTTCTTACTTATCTCAAGGCCTCAACCCATAGGTATCCACTTTTATTGAGATCATAATAATATGAAACGAGAATCCAGAACGACTGTCCAAAAAGTAAAAAACTAACGACTACGTGATGACTTATCAATAATTATTGTGGAAGATTTGATCATGATAAACATATTTCTGGTAATGAAGTTTGAGATGAAATTGTAAGGTTTCCGGCCGTTTAATTGTTCCAGTTTTAGTGTACCATGTCAGTCGAATGATGAAGATTTTTTTTTAAATTCATTTCCTAAGAGTCTTGTCAGTGTGTACCTACCATTTATTAAGCTAAAGTGGTTGGATAAGTATGAATATCTACAGCTTTAGAAGTAGATAGCATGCTGTCAATTTAACACTAAATATGCCGTTTCGGTTTTGTGTAAGTATGCAGTTTTATAAAAAATAAAAATACAAATGACAAAAAACATTACCAAACATGTATCAAAAATTTGGTTTTACAAACAATGAATAACATCTCATAATAATATAGCAAGTTACTTACCCAGTTATATTTATTCATACACCATTCAACTAAGACTTAGTAAAAAGCTGCGTAACATGAAACGTAGTCTCCCGAGTTTCAGAACAACAGAACTATGTGCTGGACGTTGATTATCTAACATCACGCGTGCGCTGTTCCTTTTCCAACTATAGAGCTCTTATCATATTGATTGATACGGGAGAGCCGCAAGCGACAAGGGGGGAGTTGAAATGTTGGCTGCGGATCGCTCTCACAATTTCTAGCTGCTCTTATTCGAGCTATTGGAGCTTCTGGAATGTGACAGAATCGACAAATAATTATCAATAGGTGCCTAATTAAATTATGGCAAGAATCACCAATTCCATATGTAAAAATTATAAAACAACGAAATATAAAAAATGGCGGGAATGTTGAATGATTTGTATCTATTCGATAAGTGGAAATAGATTATTATTCCACAACTAGAATAATTACCAAATCAGCTCCCAAAATTGATACGTTGTGTGTAATAATTGTGCAAGTCGTACCGGATAGGTATAGGTACGGCTCAAATGAAGGGGTAAGTAAAGAGATATGGCTAGTTAGGTACTATAATAACGTTGATTTTTTGTATCAACGATAATATGAACTGGGCGTGAGTGAACAGGTGTATGGTGTACGGCTCCCGCAGTGTGCAGTCCTTAAATCGTTAGACGATCTACGTCTATTACCGGACAAATGTAAATATAATAATAATAGCATTTTTAAAAAAAGTCGGAAATATACAGAAACCAATGAGTAACAAAGGAAAAGGTCTTCACCTTCAATCTAACATTCAACTCCTTTCTGGATGCGTTTGAATTTTCAAATCGATTGATTCGTTGCCGAAAATATTGAAAAACCAGTTAATTCTTTTTATGGGACGCATGATAGTTATACGTGTCATTATTGATGTCATTTTGGACCAGTAGAATGTCATGTAGTATGTTATAATCCATAACTCACAGGTCACTATTGAGTTATGTACTATAACTCACGTTTCTATGGCAGACAAACAAACAACCTAGTTTGACCAAAATGTTAACATGTCCCTGTCTAGTCATTCTGACTCTGACATTTATATTTAATAATTTATCTATAATAATAATTATTATTATCCCATTAAAGAACGATTTCTTTCATATGTTGGATAGAACATTGTATGCCACTCGTGTATTATCTATCCAAGTCACTTGAGAATGTCACACTACAAATCTTTCTCGCGTGACGTATTTTCAACACAATGCACCAGTAGTACCATAAATAACTATTAATTATGCGAAATCACAAAAAAACGAAGAATAATTTTTGAATTTGAATTAATTGTTTCTTTTTTAGGTTCCACTGACGACGGAAGTAGATTCGCTTCTGAAACGTTTGATATTGTTAGGTTTTAGTGTTTACTAATAGAATTTTTTTCAGGAAATATAGAAGATCCGGTATATTAACACTATTTTGATTGATTTTTGATAGGGTGTGGCGAAATACCCAAAAATTCAGGTGAATTATGTGAAACAAGTTTTTTCTGTTGAGCAAAACATTTAGGTCTCTTACAATTTCGAAGTAATGGCTCTAATAGGTTTTGTTTCCCGAGTAAAGTTATATTGTGTTATCTTTCACAGACTGTCAAATTGTCAGTGTACTTACGGTTACAACATGTTTTCTGGTGAGCAAATAATTAGGGTCAGTTATGAAATTGGAAAAAATAATTAGAAACCTTTACCTACAATTTCAAAATAATGGTTCTAATACCCTTTGTTTCCCGAGTAAAGTTATATCGCGATGCGTTATGTTTCACTGATTGTCAAATTGTCACTGTACTTACGGGCTTACGGCTGCAAGAGTGGCATATAACAGAATAGATCCTTAACTTGATCCAGAGAATGCTTCGTCGAAATCAAGCGGTCATTAATGCCAGAGGAGAGAATACACATACACATACACATTTTTCTAGTTTCAAATGTGAAATTCTTGTTTCCGTTTTAATAAAGCAAAATAACGAAAACAATAAGGCTTTGGATTAATTATTGAATGTTGAATTTGGCTTATACAGGGTGTTAGTAAATAAGTGCGACAAACTTCAGGAGGTAATTTTGCATGAAAAAATAATTGTTGCTAGTTTCGTGACTGGAGCGGAACAGAATTATGTAACAGGAGCTCGTATTATTGACTGCCTCCCACGAGCTCCTGTTACATGAAAAAATAATGACAGTTTGCTATACAGGGCCTCAATTAAGCATTGATCAAACGACTCTGGGTAATAGGGGATTCCATTTGCAATAAGAAAAACTACATATATTTGTATCCAATTGCCAATTGGTTTCGAGATACAGGGTGTTGAAATTTTCATAAAAAAAACGATTTTTTAATTTTTTGGCCAGACCAAAAATAATATTTGAATCAAACTTGATATACGACATCATGTCATGAAGAACTGAAATATCCACCAACATCAAGCTCTCCATTCGACCAGCGACGAAGATTATTATTTTTCTCAAAACCCAACCCAAACTAACCCATCAGTGGCGCTAATGAACATAAAATTCTTTATTGCATGTCAAAAAGTGCTCGATAACTTCCTCTTAAAACCAACCAAATTTCATTTGCATATCTACACCAATTACAGAGCAATCAATAAATCTCCAGCTTTTAAGAAAATCTTTAACGCCTGTATAACAGAAAACGAAAACGGACATATGTTTATATAGCAAACTGTCTTAATCTTTACGACGAACAAGTCACGAAAATAGCAACAATTAATCTTTACATGCAGAATTACCTCCTGAAGTTTGTCGCACTTCTCTATTAACACCCTGTAGATACAGCAGGACAGTTGATTCACCGCCTACTCGACCAATTAATCAAAAATTTAATTTCTTTCTTTTTTTTCCAATTTTTCAAGTGACCTAAATTTTTTTCTCGCTAGTGTATTTCCATTAGATTGACTCTGCATGATGGCGGCTTCGCACATTACGACAGTGAAAGGGATTGAGCTTAAACAACAAATATAACATATATAAAACATAACCTTGATCCGAGAATATAATAAGTATGTACCAGGTGTCTCACTAAGAATGGCTGTCGGCTGTATTTCGGAAAGTATTGGCCGTATGTCATGCGAAAAAAAAAAATTAGTAAAGAGGCCATAAAAAATTGCTAGAAATTATTTTCCAGTTTCTAGAACGGCTGGTAGAGGGCGTAACTGCTATGGCGAATTAAAAAATGGGATTTTTACGAAACTTAGCCTTATTAAGAGGTATTTTGAATTATGGCAAATTTGAAATCTTTTGGGTGTTTGAACCATTTTGCCATAACTGCTAAAATAAAGTGGTGGGGGGAGGTTAGACCTGTTTTTATCCAAATGTCAATTACTCCGGACCGAATTGTCGCAATCAAACGAACAAGGTCTCGTTTAAAAGAGCGTTTTTTACTCTATATTCTACCTTATGAACAATTATAATATGCATTTAAGAGTAGGCGCCAAAGGGCACTGTCTTACAATTTCACAAATAAAGCGCGATTTAAAAAAAAAATAAAATGCAACACTATGTGTTTTTTTTTAGCTAAAAGTTCTTCCTTTTATACAGTTTTTGTCAATTTTATTCCTGAACGAATAAGTTTTCGATTATAACTACAAACACTTTTTTAAAGTAGACTTAATTTGCTACAATCTGAAATCAGAACCGTCTCTGTAGACCCAATAATTTTTGAGATACAGCTTTCCAAAATTTAGCGTTATATTTTCAAACTTGAAAATGTTTAAATGACCTTCTATCTAAACCTATTTTCTGCGGTAATGAAAGAACATTATATCTAGCTGGAAAGAGTCTATGGCCATTTTTACTCTTTCGTTTTAAACATCTAAGGGTCAAGTTGAGCCCGGCTTCTGCAGATATGTTTTGAGTTGGGGACCGACGAGACTCAACCGGGTCCTTCAAAGAGGGCAGAATCTTTGATATTCAATTAACTTTTTTGATTGGGATTAAAATAATTATGCATAATTCTTCTTTTCTTTCGGAATTACCAAGGCATGAATTTTCCGAAAAAAATAGATCTAGAGGGTTGAAATTCCCACAAAACAATAAATTGTATGGTAACCAGCCTTGAGACACCTTCCAGGTAGGCACCATAATAATATAATGTTGTTCTATTATGTTAACATTTCCAAGTGTGAAAAAATAACAGTCAATTTTGAAAATCTGTATCTTGTAAACTATTAAGTCTACAGTGACCATTCTGATCTCAAAGTGTAGCAAATTCAGTCTACTTCAAAAAAGTGTTCCATAGTTATGATCGAAAACTCAGTACTTCTGGGTTAAAATGGCCAAAAACTGGATAAAAGGTAGAAATTTGGGGATTTTCTTAAATTTGACAATGTTGCGTTCGACGCTCGAGGTCGGAAACTTGGATTATTCATTGGGCCAACATCATAAACAAGTCGGCAAAAAATCAGAACTACCGGATCTAACGCAAGGTCTGATGTATATGGTTATTACTGGACTATAAAAAATACGAATAACTTATTTATTATCGGAGGTAATACCACGAGTGCTTAAAAATTACCGATAAAATTTTCACGCATGCGTGTTTTCTCTTCACAGACCGAACGTCGAGTGAAGTGTTGATTATGTTGGCATAGTTTTGCTATTTTCCAGAGGATTTTGTTCAAATTTGATATGTAGATTCAATTTGGAATTTGATCAGTAAGGTTATGCTTGCATTTGTTAGTTTCCAAAAGATTTTGTTTCAAATAAGATATCTAGGTTCAATTTGAGATTTGAACAAGAAATTTGAAGAAAATGCATTAGTGAGGTTATGTTTGCATAGCTTCTGCGATTTACCAAATGATTTTGTTCAAATTAAATAATAATATTATATGGGTTAAATTTTTGCGATTTGATAAAGAAAATCAAAAAAATCACTCAATGAGGATGTTTGCATAGTTCATAGTTTTTAATTAGATAATAATATGTAGGATCGATTTGGGATGTGATAAAAATGTTATTGCAAAATTACTTGGTGAGGTAATATTTGCATAATTTTGTTATTTTTCGAGAAGGATTTTGTTCAAGTTAGGTATGTGGGTTCATTTTGGGATTTGATCAAGAAATTTAAAAAAAAGCATTCTTGAGGTTATGTTTGCATTTGTTTGTTATTTTCCAAAGGATTTTGTTCAAATTAGATATATAGGTTCTATTCGGGAATCGATCAAGAAAATCTAGAAAAATGCATAAGTGAGGTTAAGTTTGCAAAGTTTTGTTATTTCCTAAAGGTTTTGCTCAAATTGGATATGTAGGTTCTATTTAACATTTCATCAAGAAATTAAAAAAATATATATATTTAATCAGGTTATGTTTGCATAGTTTGTTATTTTCCAAAAGATTCTGTTTCAAATCAGATATGTAAGTTCAATTCGAGATTTGATTAAGAAAATTGAAATAAATGCATTAGTGAGGTTATGGTTGCATAGTTTTCTTATTTTCCAAATGAATTTGTTCACATTATGTAGGTTCAATCTGTGATACGATGAAAAAAATCAAAAAAATTACCTAGTGAGGATATGTTTGCATAGTTTTGCTATTTTTCGAAGGATTTGGTTCAAATTAGATGATTGAACTTACATTTTGGTTCAATTTGGGATTTGATAAAACTGCTTTTAAAAAAATTACTTGGTGAGGTTATGCTTGCATAGTTTTGTTATTTTCCGAAATATTTTGCTCAAATTAGGTATGAAGGTTCAATTTGGGATTTGATCCTGAAATTTTAAAAAACGGGGTTTTTAGGTTATGTTTGCATATTTTTGTTATTTTCCAAAGGATTTTGTTCAAATTGGATATGTAGGTTCTATTTGGGTTTTGACTTGAAATTAAAAAAAAAATAGATAAGTGTGGTTATATTTGCATAGTTTTGTTATATTCCAAAGGAATTTTGTTGAAATTAGATATTATAGTTCAATTTGGGATTTGATCAACAGATTTAAAAAAAAATACTTGGTTATGTTTGAATTATTGTTTCGTTATTTTCCAAAGGATTTTGTTTAAATTAGTGATGTAGGTTCTATTTGGGATTGTATCAAGAAATTTGAAAAAAATCACTTAGTGAGGTTATCTTTGCAAAGTTTTGTTATTTTTCAAAAGATTTTGTTCAAATAAAGTGTGTTGTAGAGATGTCAATCCCGAAAGTTTTCTCAATCCCAGGATCTAAGCCCGGAATAAAATGTATCGGAAATGAATCGGATAGCATTCAAATGATTTTATCACAACTTGAAACATATCAACCAAAAAGAAGTCCCAAATCATTCCAAACAAATGTGTTGCAGACATGCATTTCAAAATAAATACCTCAAAAATATTGTCATATATTCAACATATCGGCACCTCATTGACCAAATGACGTGAGCCACAAAAAGTAAATTTTTCAGGAGGACGAAAAAACCTTATAAATTCCAAATCATAACTTCTCTATGTGTTAAACCAAATTATATGATGGATTTTGATATCTTTATGCATTGTTGTGGGTTACGGCCTTTGAACTACTCATGTATTTTTCATAGGGATCTAATTCTGGGATTAGCCCGTTTTCAGCAATTTTAAGGGGTTACGACTGTTGGCCTATGAGGTGTCGATATCATAACTGAAGAACCGCGGAAAAGATTTTTATGATTTTTGATACTATTATTTTTGACTTTTTCCGCTACGAATAACAAAATAATCATTTAAACATCGGAAAAATTCATGAAAAAAAAAAAATTATGAAACAAATGCATTTAACACAACTTCTATCAAATTATGAGGTGGTATAAAATTTGCCAGGTCAGCTAGTTTTTTTCCGAGTTTCGTCTGATTGCCATGTCACATAACAAAAATATAAGTAAAAACTTAATAACATACTATTTTCTGGATGACCTGTATCACAGAAACCAAGTAGTTGTGGACGCATGTTCATTGGAACTTTTTGTCACAAAATTAGTCCCCCTCTAAAGTGTTTGCAACTTCTTGGTTCACATCCTGTATGTACATACAAAGCCACCCACAGACATACATATACATCTATTGAGATGTGTACGTGCGATTTGTACGCGGGTACAAAAAATCAAGCAAAAAATCCAACTTCGACATATATTTTTAGCGGATATTGTCTACACACTGATGCGCGGACTTGTACGCGCGTACATATCTCACGGGATGTACGTGTGTAGGCGGCTTAAGGCTCGTCTGCATCGCCAAAGCCAGAGTTCTCCGTTTCTATCGACTGGGGCCTCCAACGAACACACAGAAGTTTGATTATTTCTATTGACCTCCGCACATGTCATCATGACATGTAAGAAGCACACCCCTTTGTGCAAGGTGATCCCAAAATAAGTAGTTCTCCTGGACGATTCTTTATGGCACCTCTATGGAATGCAGGATTGCAGATGTTTTTCGAGGGTCTATGGCAGTTAACGCATCTATTCACCGACCACTGCCAGGGCATCGTTCGCTTTCTGGACCATCTCACTTGGATGTTTAGCCAGCACTGGAGTTGACAAGTCGTCAGCATAGCAGATCATCTCCACCACCTGGTCTAATTCAATGTCCATTGAATCATCGTAGAAAATGTTCCACAGTGTAGGACCGAGGACCGACCGCTGTGGAACCCCTCCTTCTACCCTCTCAACGCTATTTTTATCCACCAGATTTTTTTCTGTCTGACAGGTGGCTAAAACTCTATAATGTTACAGAGGTACCCGCTGACACCTCTGTTCTTCACCTTCTTGGTGATCAGTTCCCAGTTGAATGCATTTCTAACGTCAACGGGTATCATCGCATCAAAATACCTAAAGAAGCATTCCAGCTTCCTGTCTGCCCTCTACTAACCAACTATACTATATACAGTGTGTCCCAAATTCGTTTCTCTATACAGGGATCTTGGCTCCCATTATACCTACATCAAAGGTTAAATGGAGAAAGTTTTAGAGGAAACTTAGTGCATTTGATATCCGGTTCCAGATTTGCAATCGGTCAATTGGTTTTGGAAATATCGGCGAAAAAGCGAAAATGGCGGATTTTGTTTTTTGCCAGTAAATCCGAAACGGCTAATTGGACAGTTATGACAATGTGACATTTTCGGTACACTTTCTTAAGTCGAATGAAATGGCGTGTATGACATGTCTCAATCGTCTTCTGTTTTTCCACAACCCGCCTCAACTTTCATTTTTCTTATGGCCGCAATATTTTATTTGTAGTTAGGCCTCAATCTTTTCTAAGGAGGCCATGATTTATTTGTCGCAAAACATCATTAATAGGTACTGTATCAACCTAAGGTCACCCTATCTGGTGTGCAGCGGACGTGTTAAACTTGAACGCATTGAACTTTCAATAGAACATGGACGTAAATAATGACTTCTCAACGGGTCCATGAGTGTATGGAATAAAGAGTCAGAAAAATCGTTGTTTATTCAATCAACACTTAATCTTTTGAATAACTTACAGGTAGATACAAAAATATTAAAAATGAAAAAACTGTGATGTGAAAATAACTGTGAAATCTAATCAAGTTCTCAACTGTCTCGGTATTGATTCACAAGTTTGCAAAATGACGTCCAGTTGCATTGAGGCATTTTTGACAATTAGTAACTGTTTTGTACAAACCTCGCAAGTATGTTTTATGTTTTTGTTGATATTTTTAAATGTGTCAAGAACTCTTTGTCTCAGGATTTCTATAGTCGCAGGAGGATCAAATTCATAGACCTGATTCTTTGTAAGACCCCAGAGATAAAAATCCAAGGGCGAAAGGTCGGGGGATCTAGGAGGTCAGGGTATTGTACCATTCAATGAAATGATTCTTACCTCAAACTTCTCTATTAAGATCTTCCTCACTTGAATGGTGTTGTGAGCTGGACATCCATCCTGTTGAAACCAGGTTCTTCTGAAATCTTCGATTTCGCAAAAGCTCTAGGTACCTCTGTCCGTTTAGGCTGTTTGACTACAGTAGTCAAATGAAAATGGTCCTATAAGTCGATTTTCTAAAATTGTTGATTGAGAGTTGCCCAATTGAGAAAGGTAAGTTACATTAAATTAAATTACCAATGACCCCACACCAAACGTTAAGCCCAAATCTGGTCTGCAGACGTCTCGCATCTCTATGTGACTGCAAGTACAGCGCTAACATGTCCAACTTTTCTTCATTCGAATGAGGAATACCGGGCATTTTTAATAGGTTTCGAGAATTTGTTTGTCAGATTTATGATTTTAATGACAGAGAAGCGTACCACTATTTACGTAAACACAACTTTCATACTGAATTATTATTTGCGGGGTGTTAGAGACCACAACGTCCTCTTTCGGCAAAATCATTGAACGACAGATCAGAGCCTTCTAGGATTTGCTTATAAACCAGTTTTCTGACAAATAAATCATGGCCTCCTTGGAAAATATTGAGTCCTAACTACGGAATGAGATATTCCGATGATACTTCATTCTTTTATGCACTTGTGGAACATCACTATAGTCTGGAAATTTCACGCTCTTTCCAAAAATCAAAAAATCCAATATGGCGGCCATAAGAAAAATGAAAGTTGAGGCGGGTTGCGGAGAAACAAACGACGATTGAGACATGTCATACACGCCATATTATTCGTCTTTGAAAGGTGTTTAGATAATGTGAAATTTTCATAGCTGTCAAACTAGCCGTTTCGGATTTACTGGCAAAGAACAAAATCCACCATTTTCGATTTTTTCGCCGATATTTCTAAAACCAATTTACCGATCGCAAATCTAAAACCGGATATCGAATGCACTAAGTTTCCTCTAAAACTTTCTCCATCTAACCTTTGATGTAGGTATGATAGGAGCCAATAAGATCCCTGTATAGAGAAACGAATCTGGGACACACTGTATATTATAGTACTTAGTTGTTATATTAGCCCAGACTGCAGCCTTGGGGAATTCTTGACTGACCTCGATAACTCCTTGCTATAGTTCTTCAACTCGCAAATAAGAAGAGCACTCCCTTATTTTGTGCATGTAGGAAAACAGTCTGCCGTACTGGTGAATTGAGGAGATCCCGTAAGAAATGCTATCGACAAAAAAGAAAATGAGAGCATTCCAAAGAGCCAAAGAACGTTACGCAAGAGAGAAAAGAAGACTGACCTCACAGGAACAGAAAAGAAAACCAATAAGATCAATTAATTAAATACGAGAACAAGCTATGTTAAATGAAGATGTAATGAGTTGGACATCTTCGGAGAAGGGTGCAGGATTGTGAAGAACAGGCTCGGCATAGATAATCCTGGAACCACTCTATTCATTGTTCAGCAAAGAGAAACATTTGGTGAGCTCCTTATTACCAAAGTCACCACGAACGTTGAAGATATGGACATCATCTCGAGATCTGCAAAAAGTTGCGACACAATAGCCTAGTTTACACCGACAACTGGGTCCGCGGACCAAGTAGTAAATTTGAACTATATCAAAACCTAATATTTGATTCGAATGGTGTAAACAGTTGCGGACTAAGCTGGTCCGCTCCTGGTTCGGTATTCGCCAGCAGGTGTACCGAACAAAAATTGGTTCGATCTGATCTGGATCAAAATTATGAGGTTATGTTGATTGTTATTATTGTGAATTGTGTTGGTTCTGAGTTTCTAAGGCAATCTGAGCTTACTTACCTATGTTTTTTTTGTTACGAATTGTGTTGACGAATAATTTCGACTTTTTTATCGGACCGAACACCGAACTAAACGAGTTATTGGTGTAAACTAGGCTAATAACCCCGGAAGAACTAATCAATGCCAGCAGCAGATCCAAATATTGAAAGGCGCCAAGCACAGATGGAGTCCCAGCCTTCGATATCAAATATCTTATAGCTGAGAACACCGAGCTCTTTTTAGAGTTCGCTTTCTATAAATCAAATCAAATAATACTTTATCACCATGAAAATGGTTACATTTTATCGGTAAAGCAGAAAGGCATAAACCATTAGCATAATAAAAATACTAATGGTCAAGGATTAAAACTATTAAAACTGATTACAAGAGAACGTGTTCCAGGGTAGGTGGAAAATAGCGGAACTATTCTTTTTAGAAAAATCAAGGAAGTGCACTGAAGATGTTACAAAACACAGGATAATCTGTTTGATAGATACCATTGCTAGGACATATGAGAACATAGTGAACATCAGACTGGCAAAGGAGATCGACTCATTGGAAGGCTTCGATAAAAACCAATATGGTAAAGAAGGGGGTGACAACGATCCACGCGTTGAAACATATCACCGACAAAGCTAAAGGGGGGCAAGAAGGAACATTCTCTTCGATGACTCAATGGACATTGAAGTACCCATGTGCGGCTATGATACGCCACTGGAATTTCCAATCCTTGCTCATTTGATTGACTAAGAATACAGCCTACTCCATAAGGGGATGCATCGCAAGTCAAAGTCAGGGGTTTCTTTCCATCGTAATGTCCCAAAATTGGTTCACTCACTAGAATGTCTTTCAACTGTTTAAAAGCGCGATTTTGTTCGGAACGCCACTGAAACGGTTCTTCCTTTTTCAATAGTCTGTGCAATGGTTCCGCGATAGTCGCCTTATCTTTTAAAAAGATGTGGTAAAAGTTAATCAAACCTAAAAAAGCTTGTAGTTCAGTTTTGTTAGCCGGAGCCCTCGCGTCGACTACTGCCTTGATTTTGTCTTTTGTTGGTCTAATGCCGTTCGCGCTGATTTCGAAACCGAGAAAAACTAATTTTTCTGCCCGGAACACGAACTTTTCTGCTTTTAGGTGTAAATTGTCTTTTTGAAATCGCACCAGTACTTGTCCGAGTTTTTGGTCAAGGTCTATAACTGAATCACCCACTATTAAAATGTCATCATAGTACGGCAAAACTCCCGGAATTCCGGCTAGGCGCATATCAATGAATCTTTGAAAAATTTGAGGCGCCACTGAAACCCCGAATTGAAGCCTGTTGCAACGGAATGCTCCTCTGTGAGTAATTAAAGCTTGAGCCTCGGCGGTTTCATTATCAACACTTAGTTGTAGATAAGCTTGTGCCATGTCAAGTTTTGCGAAAATTCTTCCTTCTGCTAGGGTGGCCAGGATATTTTGGACAGCCGCCACTGGATAAACGTCCGGGCGCAATGCTTTATTTATCTTGGAGCGATAGTCTCCACAAATTCTGACTTCATCATTGTTTTTGCTCACGACAACTATAGGGGTACACCATTTTGGATATGCGATTGGTTCTAGGACTTTCTGCTCAATTAGTCTGTCAAGTTCTCGGTCAATTTTCTCTTTCAGTGCAAAAGGTACCTTTCTGGCTCTGAGAGCGATTGGTTTGATAGTAGGGTCTAAATCAAAACTCACGGGAGGTCCCTGATAGCTGCCTAACTCAGGTCTGAAAACCCCTGGGTAATCTTCAATATATGAGCCATGATCTAATAAATTGATCTGGTTCACACCAGCAATTGACAAACCTAGTGCTCCGAACCAGTTTCTGCCCAAAAGACTGGCCCTGTTAGCATCCACCACTATGAGAGGTAACTTTGCACTTTTATCGGACAGTCTAACGTGTACTTCACATTCTCCGATAATCGAAATTACTGATTGTTGATAATCTCGTAAAATCAAGTTCGAATTGCGTATTCCCGGTGGATGTCCATTGAACAACCTTTGAAAAACCGAACGACCCATAACTGAATACGCCGCGCCACTGTCTACTTCCATTTTCGTCTCTTTATCATTCAGGAAAACGTCCACCAAAATTTTCCCTGCATCCGAACCGCTTTTCAGATTATTTAAAACAACGTCGCCGTAGACCGGATCCGCCAAAGAGTCACAATCAACAATATTTTGACCGTCACCCAAATGAATGTCATTTTCCGATTCACTCGCACTGTCATAGTCACTTTGTTGGTTATCAACAGAATGTACTCGTTTTCCTGCATTGATGTCTTTTTTCTTTGCAAAACATGCCACTTCAATGTGGCCCCTCTTGGAACAATACCTGCAAACAGCTTTTGAAAAAACGCATGTCTCTGCTGGATGTTGTCCCTCACATCGTCAACAAAAAAGAGTGGCCTTGTCTCCCATTTCTTTAAGCTGTGACGAGCTACCACCTGATGGCTGCCTTCGTTTTATTTTCGTGCTCAATCTGCTGCCGCTGCGAAAATTACCCTGGGAAAGTTTATTTGTGCTATTGCTGGTTTCCGACACACTCTCACGTAAAGCTGATACGCTTGTGGTCGCTACTTCATGAGCTATACACATTTCCTTGGCTTTCATACACGTGATTTTGTCCTCTGCTAACATACGACGTTGTAAGCTCTCGTCACTGACCCCACAAACGATTCGATCGCGTAGCATAATTTCCAGTTCGGAAAAATTGCATTTTTCCGCTAATCTACGCAATTCTTTGAGAAAATCTGGGAAGGATTCGCCTGGTTTTTGATCCCGCCTGTAGAAACGGAATCGATTAACAATCTCAGATGTTTTTGGTGCAAAGTGAGATGTCAACTCTTGTATTATGTCTCCGTAGCCTTTTTCAGATACTTTTGCTGGAGAAAGCAAACTTCGTAAAAGCTCATACAACTCCGGGCCGCATAAACTGAGAAAAACTGCCTTCTTCTTGTCATCGTCTTTGATATCGTTTGCAATCATGTAAAACCCAATCCGTTCAGCATACGCCTCCCAGGATTTTCCATTATTTACATTGAACGGTTCGATATTACCCAAATTAGACGACATTTTATCTATTTCTTTCAGGGATCACGCCGGGTTCAAAACCGCACAAAACAGACCAGTTGTTTTCACAAAACATTAATGTTTTGTGGTTGTTTTTCGAAACATTCACTGTCTAAATGTCACTCAAACTGTCTATGTCTTTTTGGAACTGGATCATCGATATCCCATCCTCGTCGCCAATTAATGTAGTATCTTGGATGATGTATTAGTATGCACAAACACCGGGATTGTAACTAACTTTTTATTTAACGCTAGACTCTACATTTATAGTGAAATGTTATAAAGCTGCACGATTGACACGCCCGGCTTTTTCTAATGACAAACATTGACTGGCTGTCACAGGTGGAAAAAAGCCAATACATAACACACATCCAAGATACTTTAGATTTATTCAAGATTTAGAAAGATTTTAATATATTCAATAAAATAACATGTGTTTTAAAGTTATCTTATGATAAACTGATTGTCCTTCAAGTCTACTTGCTTTCCTCAAATCAAAAGACAAAACTATTCACTCTTATTATTGTACTATGGATAACTGATTTTAAAATACTCTAGTCACTGGTTATTTTAAAACTAATTTGCCTTCAAAGAGTATTAAAAAGCAAAATGGTTTTGGAACGATCTAGGCTGAAGCGAATAGTTTTGATATAGGTATACGGAGTACTCTTGGACGAGTATTCTTGAAAGTGACAGATGGGAGCATCCCCGGGAGCTCCCGGGGACTGCTCCCTGCTTCCTTGGTCCTCGATACAATAGATTCGTATTCTTGAATGGTAGGGAACATCAAGGAGAATCAGATCCCCGGGAACACAATAATTGCCGGTTTGTGCAACCATTGGCAACCAATCAAAACGCAGGAAACTTTGACAGATTCTATGCTCATGACCACACTCTTTTGTTTATGTTTCCTTCAAAATAATCAACGACTCTGTAGTTTCTATTATCATTTTTTCGAAACTCATAGCGACTGGAAATGGAGGAAAAATCAAAACCCTTGACAATAAAACAAAAGGAGACGTTGATTGAATTTGTGCACAGCAGGCCTGAGATGTACAAAGATACGACGTCTCGGCATAAGTCTTTAGTTAGCCTGAATAGCTTCACAAATTTATGATCACTCATATTAAAAGCATTCCCCTCATCGAGGATATCTCTTGGTAGGTACACCTTCTTTGTTCTATCGCATCACGAACATCGTGCATTGATTTATCATTTAGTAGGTACAATATTATTAAAGTCTTCTACATTCATTTTCACAACTATGTACAATTCATCAATGACAATCCAATAATCCATTTAGGTAGTAAACAAACACTGACAGACACCATAAATTAAATGAGGTCAAGAATCCAGGGATTGGTCTGTTTTACTGGGTTGAAGTAATAGAGCAGAGCCGCTGTCTCGGAAGCATCTCCCTCTCTCAACTTTTTCTCAAGAATACGGTTCCGTGAAAATCTCAATAAACCCCGCCCCCTTCTCTCGTTTGTTCTACTCCCTACCAGTCAAGAATTTTATTGAACATTTAGCTTTAAGATGAAAAAGACTATTTTATCTTGAGGCTTAATGTTCAATAAAATTCTTTATCATATCACAAAATGTACTTGTTGCATTTTTTAGAGTACATAAAGAATATTTTTAAACTCAAATGATTTAATTTGGTTTTGTTAAATGCTCCTGGTATTTCTGAAAATTGTTTTGAGAATAAATCTGTCTCCAACTCTTCGTTCGACATATTTGTTATAAGCTATCTGCTGAACCATCAGTGTAGTGCGGTTATAGATTTTAATAATAATTATTATTATCAACTTGGTCATACAAATCATATCACCCGGCTTGAATGCACTGAGCCAGATATTCCCGGGTATTGTGTCTCACGGCCAACCTCTTTAAAACCTGTTTGAACTCAATAAGTCAAAAAAGTTTCAAAATGATGAGTAGATAGATCACTTTAAGAGAATTTGTTCTGAAGATGTCAAATAAAAAGATATTATACGTCTAGTTGAGCTTCAAGGATTCTTTAAAATCGCAAACAGTTTTAATCACGAACGCGCCATTTTTTTTGTTTTCTAGAAGATCATGGGCTCCGCCATGTTGAACACTTTGTAACAGAGAGAGAAAAAAAACATATTATTGAAGTATATACTTATTATAGAAGTGAAATACAGTGTGCGCAAACATGGATTTCTATGAGGAAACGCATTTAAAATGTTTAGATGTAAAATAAAATTTTTCAAAATTTCCTGGAAATTCTTAGAATATTTAAAAAAGCTGCTCGATGGCGCTTGAGTTATATAGAAGTATTTTACTATATTTTATTGTGAAAAAAGTGCCATCCGTTGGTAAATTATAAGCCAGTAAACATCGCATTTCACTAATTAAAGTTATTCCATGAATGTCTCAATCTTACCACCATTATACTTAGGTGTATGGAATTGGAGGGGAACGCACACAGAGTTGTCCGACTGATAAATAAAATAAAACCCCTTCAAGAGTTATCACACTAACTCGAAGATAATTTAGTCTGCTGCAAGTATTTTTTAAATTTAAAATGTCCCGGTAGGGTTTTGATATATGAGTTTGAAGTTATCTTGAAGAACTCTTCAGGACCAAAAAATTAAAACTATACGGTTTTTTAATGGTTCTATAATGTTGTCTTGGAGATCCTTCTAGGATGAGCCCTTTTTGGCTAGAAGCTGCTTCATGAGCGTCCTGAGAAGTTCTTCAAGCTCATTCTTCAAAACCTTATGTTTTATAACATAGTTTTAAAGCGATCTTGAAAATCATAATAAAGACATTGGTGTTACTTGGGTAGAGACTACAGTAAAATGCAACTGGGACCTCGCACCTCGCCCGTGATTGGTCTGATTGGTTGACATAGAATATGTTGCCATGTTGATCGCCGAAGTAACAATGTAGTAAATTTGTGTCTGATGTTAGGGTTAGTTTGGCTTGGATTGGGTTAGTTTGGGTTTGGTAAACAAGGGATATCTTTTTCCGGGATTGGGAAAGCTTCCGGGATCGACATTCCTACAAAACACTCTATTTGAACCAAATCCTTTGGAAAATAACAAAACTATGCAAACATAACCTCACTTAGTAATTTTTTCCAATTCCTTGATAAAGTCCTTAATAGAACCTAAATAACTAATTCGAACAAGATCTTGGGAAAATAACGAACAAAATGGAAAATAATGAAACAATGCAAACAAAACCCCACCAAGTAATTTTTTAAAAAATGTCTTGATCAAATCCCAAATAGAACCTACATAATATCTAATTTCAGCAAAAATCTTTTAAGATATAACAAAACTATGCAAACATAACCTCATCATACTGTTGCATTTTTTTTTTATTTCTTGATCAAAACCCAAATAGAACCAACATATCTAATTTGAACAAAATCCTTTGGAAAATAACAAAAATATGCAAGAACAAAATCATTCGCGAAAAATAACCAAACTATGCTATTATATCTTTACCAAGTCATTTTTTTGTTGTTTTTCATCAAATCGCATATATTGAACCAATATAATATTACTATCTGATTTGAACAAAATGATTTGGGAAATAACAAAAGCTATGCAAACATAACCTCACTAATGCATTTTTTTCAAATTTCTTGGACAAATCTCAAATTGAACCTACATATCTTACTTTAAACAAAAACTTTTGGAAAATGATAAAACTATCCAAACATAACCTCACTAAATATATATTTTTTATAATATCTTGATCAAAAACTAAATAGAGCCTACATATCTGATTTGAACAGAATCGTTTGGGAAATAACAAAACTTTGCAAACTTAACCTGACTGATGCATTTTTTTTCAATTTTAGCAGGTAAACGTACAGCTGGTTCGTAAAAAAACTGGTATTGCTCATAGAAATGTTTACAAAATTGAGCAGTGTAATATTTGTTTTGTCAAAACTATACGACAGTGACATGTCATTCATGTGAAAAGTTTGGGTATGTTATGATGTATGTATGTAAATAATCAATTTGAGTCAGGTAGATTTGCAAATTTTGATACACACAATCGACCAATTCAATATTTTCGCTTTAGTTCCTGTACTCATGTGAGGAGTCATTTGAAAAAAAATATTCAAAAGTATCAACCTGGTAAAAATATGACGTCATACTTTTTTCTTTTGTCAAAACAAATATTACACTGCTCAATTTTTTGAACATTTCTATGAGCAATACCAGTTTTTTTACGAACCAGCTGTACATCATGAATTTAAGCATTTCTAAGCTGAATATAGAGTTAAACGATTCACGGGACAGACGATGCAAGGTGACATCTAGTTGCCAAATATCAAAAAACCTCAAAATCGTAAAAAAATGAGTTAGCAGGTTAACGCATTTAGCCCACGATATGTTTCCATGGTGATCGCCGGTTGGTTTGGGTTTAGTTAAAAAGGGATATCTTTTTCCGGGATTAGGCAAGCTTTCGGGATCGACATCCCTAAATCCCTACAACACACTCTATTTGAACAAAATCCTTTGGAAAATAACAAAACTATGCAAACCTCACTAAGTAATTTTTTCAATTGCCTTGATAAAATCCCAAATAGAATTTACAAAACTAATTTGAACAAGATCCTGGGAAAATAACGAACAAAATGTAAAATAATGAAAAAATGCAAACATAACCTTCACCAAGTCATTTTTTTGAGAATGTCTTGATCAAATCCCGAATAGCACCTACATATTATCCAATTTCAGAAATAATCTTTTGAGATAAACAAAACTATGCAAACATAACCTCATACTGATGCTTTTTTTTAAATCTTTTGATCAAAACCCAAATAGAGCATACATATCTAATTTGAACAAAATCCTTTCGAAAATAACAAAAACATGCAAACATAACCTCAAAAATGTTTTTTTTAAATTTCTTGGTCAAATACCAAAATGAGCCTACATACCTAACTTGAACAAAATCCTTCGCGAAAAATAACAAAACTATGCAAACATCATCACCAAGAACTTTATCGTTTTTTTTTTTTCATCAAATCGCAAAAATTGAACCTATATAATATATATATCTATATCTATATCTGATTTGAACAAAATCATTTGGAACATAACAAAAGCTATGCAAACATATCCTCACTAATGCTTTTTTTTCAAATTTCTTGAACAAATCTCAAATTGAGCCTACATATCTTATTTCACACAAAATCTTTTGGAGAATAGCAAAACTATGCAAACATATCCTCACCAAATTTAGATATTTTTAATTCCTTGATAAAAACCTTGAATAGAACCTACATATCTTATTTGAACAAAATCGTTTGGGAAATAACAAAACTATGCAAACCTAGCCTCACTGATGCATTTTTTTTCAATTTTCTTGATCAAATTCAAAATTGTACAGGATTTCTCTTTATATATTGACACCCCCTTTATCTTTTTTATTTGATGTTTTTAAAAAAATGTCTTGTATAAAAGTTTGATGATTTCAAGTAAATTTTTCAAAAAACTCCATTTCGCATATACAGGGTGCGTCAGAAAGTCTAGGTGTAGTCCAACTTTCCTATTTCAAATGAGAACCCTTCTTTTTCATTTGATTTTTATATTTTCCTAAAAATTCTAAATATGCTCTATGTAGCACTCCGTATACCTAAAATTGACGTATAAGAAGATATTGACCTCGAAAAAGTTGCAATTTAATAAAAAATGCTGAAATCAGGTGAACAAAGTGGCATCAACCTGTATGCATTTTTGTTATTCTGATAGTATATTCGAAGAATATCACATTTTTTCTCATCTTTGTAAGGAATTTTCAACGACACTGCCAAAAAATCTATCAGACATTAAAACAATCACGGTAACCAGGCATTTTTTCGAGGTCAATATCTTTTTGTACTTCAACTTTAGGTATAGGGAATGCTAAATAGAAAATATTTAGAATTTTAAGGAGAATATAAAATCAAATAAAAAAGTAGGGTTCTCATTTGAAATAAGAAAGTAGGACCACGCCTAGACTCTCTCAGGCACCCTGTATATGCGAAATAGAGTTTTTTTAAAAATTTACTTGAAATCATCAAACTTTTATTCGAGACACTTTTTTCAGAAATGCTAAATGAAAAAGATAGGGGGGATGTCAATATATAAAGAAAAACCCTGTACCTACATATCTGATTTGAACAAAATCTTTTGGGAAATAGCAAATGTATGGACATATCATCATGTACTTTGTCATTTGTGGGCATAAAAGAAGTCAGGAAAACAGGAGCTCACAAAGTCAAATACACATAGTATAAAAATACTTCCGATCCGTCTGATTGCTGCTGAACAGCGTAAAAGGGCCACCAACAAAATTTGTATGAAATTCCGACTTCGAATTCGGAATTCCGAGTTTGAAATCAGAATTCCGACTTCGAAGTCGGAATTTCATAAAAAATTTCTAGGTGGCCCCTCTACGCTTTCGTAGATTGCCCTGACATCGTGGTTGATTGTGTCAAAAAATTGTCACTGACAATACATAACAAACACATTTGTGTTGCCATGACAGAGTGGTATTATCAATTTGGTCAGAGCCGTCTATCTTAATATATAAAAATGAGTACGGATTTCTTCTGGAAGATCAATAACTTGAGAACGGCTGGAGCAATTTGGGTCATTTTTTTTTAATTGTTCCTCAAAGTCTTGGGATTGTTTTTATGGCGAGAAAAGCTGGAAAATCCCCCGAAAAAAAACAAAACAAACAAAACTTTTCATTCGGTATGTCACATGTCACCTTTCCGTGACAAAACAAACTAATGTCAATGTCAATGAGTAAATTCAATAGGCGCGTTCGAGTTTCCGCTCTAAACACTCTCTCTGAGCACGAAGAGCGTGAACTCAAACTCACCTCATGTATTGATGTCAATTCAAATCATAGACCTGAGAAATGAAAGAGACTCTAAACTCTACAGCATAGCAGTGGCGGCCATTTTCAATATCAAGACAAAAATGACATTATGAGAGATTTCTATTTTTTCCCATAAAAGGATGTTGTGTGCGTCTGTTGGAATATCTACCCGGTAATGCGAGTTACAGACAAAGTCCAGATTCATTTTCAGAGTTGATACCACGTCCATACAAAAATTAAAACTAACAGAATCATAGGTCAGGACTGATAAAGCAACGTTGCCATAATGTTAAAATAGGTGCATTCAGTGAACTTAAACATAAAACTAAAACAGTGCTGATGCTTATTCTATCCAGGCTTTTATCTTATCTAATAAATAAATGTGAATCCCGTTTTTTTGGTCACTCCATCACATGAGAATGGCTGAAGCAATTTAGGTGATTTTTTTTCAATGTTCTTTGAAATATGAGGAGTGATGTTATGAAAAGAAAAATTGGGAAATTTCCCTTAAGAACCCGGAGACACAACTTCCCTTTCTTTGACACAGTGAGGTTATGTTTGCATAGTTTTATTATTGGCCAATGGATTTTGTTTAAATAATTATATAGGTTCTAATTTTTTGTAATTTTCCAAAAGATTTTGTTCAAATTGGATAATAATATCGTAGGTTCTATTTGGGTTTTGATCAAAACATTTTTAAAAAAAATGACATGGTGAGGTTATGTTTGCATATAGTTTTGTTATTTTCCAAACGATTTTTTTCAAATCTGATATGTAGGTCCTATTTGGGATTTGATCAGAATTTTTTTTTAAACATTACATACATAGTGAGGTTATGTTTGCAAAGTTTTGAAATTTGCCAAAAGATTTTGTTCAAATAATCATGTATAGGCTCTAATTTGGGGTTTGGTCAAGAGATTTAACAAAAATTTACCAAGTGAGGTTATTTTTGCCTAATTTTGTTATTTTCCAAAAGATTTTTCAAATTAGATAATATATCGTAGGTTCTATTTGAGATTTGATGAAAACATTTTTTTTGAAATGACATAGTGCGGTTATGTTCGAAAAGTTTTGTTATTTTCCTAAGGATTTTGTTCAAATCAGATATGAAAGGTTTTAATTTGAGGTTTGATTTTATAAATTTACCATAAATCGTCCAAGTAAGGTAATGTTCGCATAATTTTGTAATTTTCCAAAGGATTTTGTACAAATTAGATTATAGAGGTTCTATTTGGAATCTGATCAATTTTTTTTTTTTGAAAATGTGAGGTTATGTTTGCTCAATTTTGTTATTTTTCAAAGGATTTTGTTCAAATTAGATTATAGAGGTTCTATTTGGGATTTGATCAATTCTTTTTTCAAAAATGTGAGGTTATGTTTGCTTAATTTGTTATTTTTCAAAGGATTTTGTCCAAATTAGATATTCAGTTCTATTTGGGATTTGAAGTGTTGTAACAATAGATACGCTTTCAGTTTAAACATTTCAAAAAAAAGTACGATAGAAATGTTATCAGATTTTCAACATATCATCCTAACTGGAAAATCGCTGGGAGGATTCTTATTATTTTTTATGTTTGTTATGTCGGCGCCCCGAATAACAGAATGATTATTGAAACATCGGAAAAACTAGAAAAAAAAATTGTGAAACAAATTCATTCAGCACAGCATTAAGTATTGATTATGAGGCAGTATGGAATTGACCCAGAAAATTCCATACTGCTAGTATTGTAATACAAGCCATGAAGTAATGGTTTTGACAACTATAAGCACCAGCTTCTATGTCATGCGGAAAAACCAGAATAAACGAGTTTTGTTTCGTTCACTTTGGAAAAACAATATGGCGATGTAGATACCTAGTGCTTTTTGGTTAATCTGTTTTAAACATCATTATCAACTCCAGTCCTCCAGAAACTGCTTCAGTCACATCCCAAAATCTGTAACCATCTACCTATCTGTCGGTTTTGATGTTTTATTGTTTAGAATCAATATTTTTTCCCAACAAATCATAAAACTCGTGTTAGGTTCGGATATGTTTTATGTAAATTTTTACGTCATGAGGTGATGAACATCATACCTGTTGCGATAATATATGAGTTATTCTTTCGAATTACAGTTTCATTGAACAATTTTCGTAACTCGTAATCGTAATATACCTTGATTTTCAAAGAAAGCCCCTTCAATCAATGCAAAATTTTGACCACTGTTGACGTTAGATGCGATGTTGCAATTGTTACTTCATGGCTTGTATTACAATTTAGATGGCTCTGATTTGGTGTTATCGATAATATACCAAAACGCCAGATGAATTACTAATTCATTGATATTGTTAATAATAATAACTAGTTCAAATGGTTGCCCATCATCCTCAATACATGACTGCAGTCTTTGTCTGGTTGACATTACGGCAGCTTCCACTTCTGCTCTGGGGATGCGGTGGCTGGCTACTGTCCATCATTCGTTGAATCATGTTTTCTCTGGTTGTATAGGAGGAGTGGCAAAAACTAGATCTTTCCCATCCATAAAATCCTAGGCATGTTAAGTCAAGGGATCTAGAATACAATACATCGCATTCGTTAATATTTTCAGATGTCATGCTTTTTCATACTACCCAGCATTCCCAGCAAACACGTTTGGTCGGCAAGAAGGTATACATATTTAATGATGGCATCGTTGGCATCATGATGGCAAATTTTTGCTTGTGCATTATTTGCAAGATATAAACAACTGCAAACATATGCATCGTTTGCCAAATGAAAAGAAGGTACTGTCAAATTTTCAAGATGCCTGTAAATCCAAGCTACATTTTCTTTATGCGATAGTCAATGCCTTTTAATAGCCCTGCATACAGCAATGTGCAATCACATATTAGCTGGTGATCTATATGTAGAGCTTTTTCATCCATCAATGAGTAAATATATGGGAAGAAATATGGTATGAAGCATAGGTAAGCGATTATTAGCTCAACATACATTGCTAAGATTTGCCATCTAAGCACTTAAAAATGAAATCTCCATTTTTTTTATTGTAGACTCAGTCAAAGCTAATCCACTTCCACTCAACAATTCCACGTTGTCTTTGAAGGGCCAGCATAGGTGAACGCACAAACACGAAAACACAATAAATGGTATTTTGTTTTAGTTATTGTTTTCCTCACCACATTTTTTCTATATTAGAACTGAAAATGCCAATAAATATAATCAACTGAATTGGTGGTGTTATTTTTTCACTCCTTGACATTTGATGGTGAAGTAATGATCTATCCATCATGGCAAAATGCCTTGCGGCCGAATGACAGCCGGCGTGCCAAATTGATACTCCTCAGGTGATGAGTGCCCATGATACTAAAACACAAAACATATGATCGATTGCTGGCCGAAATTAGAACCAAGCCGCGCATATCGTCACCGCGAGCCTAAAGTGAGGTTAGATGTAAAACATCAATACCGTAGCCGTTTTCTGATTGGAATTTGAACTGGCTCACGCATGACGACCCCGCGTGAGATTGATTGTATAGGTTTGAGGTAGGTCACGTGAGGAATTCTGCGGAGGATGGGCGTTCGTTTGTTTTTCTATCATGGTAACCCATCAGTTACCTAGGTAACATATGAATTTTGAGGTTCGGACACGCAATGACGTCAGCGAAACCTGCGCGTGAACATATCTTGTTTGATAAATAGTATCATGATGAGTGCCTGTACATTTTCAATGAGAATTGCAGGCAATGCCATTTCTATAAAGTTACATTAGCATCATGGCATCTTTGATGGGTATGAGGGTATGTAATATCTTGCAGGCCATGGAAATATACTTCCTCTTTCCATCCACCTTGCAGGAAACGACTCGTCAAGACATTGACGAACATTTGCCGCAAAATGTGCAGAACATCCGTTTTGTTGGAACATCATATTTCTACGAATATTCTGTGGCACATCTTCGAGAAGAACTGGTAGCTCCTTATCCAAAAAATTTAAATAATTTTGACCGGCTTACTGGTCAAAATACATTGGATATACAGTGTGGTCACTTAAGTGTGCAACATATGGGATTTTTTTTATTAACTGCACAACCAAAATACAAATATTGCCGAAAGTTGGCGCATGTTTGATAATCATATGAGGTGCACTTAGAATGGTTGCAAGTCAAACAGCATACAGGGTAGGCCAAAAAAATATGAAAATTGTACAAGAGTAAAGTACCCTTATTTCAGAAAATTCGGCAAAATGTTATGAAGAAAAGTTGTTCACAATTGGAAGTTATGCCTAAATACCAAATCATAGCCTCCTGAGAAAAAAAATATAATTTTTTTATACATCTAATTATTTCCCAAAAAAAAATGTTTCTATATTCACCCCAAACCGTTTCATAAATTATCCAAAAACAAATCAATTTCGCATAACTTAGTTCAGATTTAGGCATATTTAAAAATTGACCTGAATTTTAAATTTTTTAGGGGAATCACAAGCTTCATGTTTGTTGCAACGATATGAAAAAAAAAATCACTTCAAATGAGAGTTTTTTGATATGCATATCATCATCATCATTGATAATGTTTTACCTTGTGATAAAGAATGTTTGCGATATTTTAAAGTTGTGTTTAATATCGTTGCGACAAACGTGTGAAGCTTGTGATTCCCTAAAAAATTTAAAATTTAGGTAAATTTTCTGAATATGCTCAAATTTGAACCAAGTTATGCAAATTAATATGCTTTTGAATAATTTATGAAACTGTTTAGGGAAATAATTAGATGTTTAGAAAAAAAATATATTTTTTTTTCTTACGAGGCCATGATTTGGTATTCAGGCATAACTTTTAATTCTGAACACCTTTTCTTCATAACATTTTGCCGAATTTTTTAAAATAAGGGTACTTTACTTTTGTACAATTTCCATATTTTTTGGCCTACCCGGTATGCTGTTTGACTTGCAACCATTCTAAGTGCACCTAACATGATTATCGAACAAGCACCAACTTTCGGCAATATTTGTATTTTGGTTGTGCAGTTAATAAAAAAAAATCTTATATGTTGCACACTTCATGCTGTATAATGTATATGGACCAATTATTATTCTTCCGTCGAGAATGCCGCACCAGACATTTACACTCCTTCTTTCCTGATGTTGTAGTTCCCGCATCCAATGAGGATTGTCTGCTGACCAAGAGTGCATGCATGTTGTGTAGGTTTACTCCTCCGTTACTATGTAAAGTAGCTTCATCGGTCCATAATATTCTTGAAAGCAGATTTCTATTTTGCGACATCATATTGAGCATCCAATAGCAATGATACAGCCTTCGAGCAAATTTTTTCGCATTTATTTTAATTTCCGGTTTGGAAAGAGATTTCAAGTTGCGGTTTGGTTGCGGTTTGGTAAACTTGTGAAGCTTTTATTTATCTTTACTTTTGGCTAAAAAAACACATACTGTTGCATTTGATTTTTTTGTGAAAATCGCGTGATGTTTGAGAAGTTGTAAGATAGTGCCCTCTAGCGTCTTCTATTAAATGCACATTATCATTGTTTATAAGGTAGAATATAGAGAAAGGAACGCTCTTTCAAATGAGATCTTGTTCGTTTGATTCCGATTATTCAGTTCGGAGTTATTGACATTTGAATAACAACAGATCCATAGGCGAAGTTAGGTCTTTGTCTGAGGGGGGGGCTTAAGCCCCAGGCAAAACCCATCTAGCGCCGGAGGCAAAAGATTTTTCGGCTGTGCCTTCGCCATTTTATCACAAATCGCCTAAACTATTCACCAAATCATGTCAAATGAAGAATAATTTCATTCATTATTTAGCAACCATAAATCAGGATTTAAATAACTGAAACGTGAAAGCCCCAAGATCATATTATCTACTCTGGGTTCTGGGTAGAACGAAAGGTGTGTATATTTTTTTGTGTTCATGTGCTGGATGGTGTTGATGGTATAAATAACTATAGACTAAATTAAAACCTACAAGTCAAAAAACATTCACATCTATTTGTCTTGACATCAAGAAATAAAAATGGAAACCATATATTCCTTGAGAACCTGAACGAACGCTCTTAGCTTTTTTGCGTTTTGAGAAACGAACGTCTACCCCTATGTCATTTTTATTGGCCAACTCCAACTCTTGTATTTGTGGCAACAATCGTTCAAACACATTTTGGTAACGTTTTTACTCCAATGAATCTATGATCCATAAAAGATGTTTGTAGTGTCAGCTATCATTCATAGTTAATACTCATGTGAAAATATTGAAACCCCCAAACTTTTTTGGGGGGCTAATACACAATATGGGGGCTAAGCCCCCCCCCCCCTAACTTGGCCACTGAAAAGGTCTAACCTCCCCTCACCACTTCAGTTTGGCAGTTAGGGCAAAATGGTTAAAACAAAAGAGATTTCAAATTTGCTAAAGATTATGATGCCATAATTTAACATACTCCTTAACACGGCAAAGTTTTGTGAAAATCCCATTTTTTGATCCGCCTTAGCAGTTAGGCCCTCTAGTGGCCGTTCTAGAAACTTGAAAATTATTTCCAGCAGGTTTCATGGGCATTTTATTGATACATTTTTTTTTTCGCATGACACACGGCCAATACTTTCCGAGAATACAGCCGACAGCCATTCTTAGTGGGTCACCCGCTACTTAATATTTTATGAATTATGAGTGACGAGGGAAAGGAATGTTGCCGACAATCGAAGCAGTCAGGGTTTTCAAGTTAGAAAATAGCGCGCATTAGGCCTTATTATCAGATATACCAAATTTTAGTTCTCCAGAAAAGAGTTCCAATATCATTAAAATATTATCGCATATCTCGAAGAAAAGTGTAAAAGTTCAAATGAGTAAATTTTACAGGACAAGCGGAGAAAAGTTTGTTTGTATTAAAAGTTCAATATACCAAAGACGCTCACGCGTTAAGGAAGGCGTTTAGCTCGAGGCAAGTCACAATGTAATTTATACCACTAGTATTGTATAGGTATATCAAATCGAGTTTTGTCAGTGATGTTTCAATTATTTAGTACAGCAAGCGGTAGATGAATGAGCAGAATCTGTAGCGACGGTTGAATAATTTGGGAGAATCTCGCAAAAAAGTTGAGTGTGAGGCGTAAATAAGCCTGCGATGGTAAGCGTAGAGTATACAGCATTTGAAAGCATTTTTCGGACTTTCCCAAGAATTTGAAGTCATAAATTCTGTAACAAAAAGCGGTTCTCGATTCCAGCGAAAAATGTGCCCCTTTCCCCTTTCTCCTAAAAACCTCTTTTTTCTTAAATTAGGATGGTCAAAAAAATTATTAGCCCCGAAAAGAGGCGGCAGATCAATGAAAAACCGGAACGAAAAATTTTCACAGAGAGTGCTCCACCCCATAACGAATGACACTGGGAACAGGGGCTATTCTTGGGTATTATTAGGTAGGTATCTATGAAAATATCAGTATTGAAGGAAAGGACACCAAACACTTTTTCCAAAGAATGCGCAGCCCCAAATAGGAAGACTCCAGAAAAAGGGGAGTCTGTGGAAATGTCGGAAAAGGTCAAGGCGCATACGGAATTATTTTTACTGCGAGTGTACCACCCTATAATTCAAAAAAGCACTGTGAAATTGGGAAAATCAGAAAGCAAAATGGCGTAAAGCAAATACCATACACCTTCAGACTGAGAAAAGGTAGTCATAGAGCCAGCGACATTTTTTAGTGATGTTTCTGTTTAGATCTATCTTTGAGTGAATAGGCGGACCTCACAGGCCAGCGTTGTTTACTCACATTCGTTTCCCTCATTCTTCAATTTCAAAATATTGACGGGATAATTAACATTTCATCTCCCACTAACACAAAATTTACACACAAAGAACCTCGGTTTGTCCTGTCGGGTTGGAACGGTACGTAGTGACAGGAAAAATGAAATGCGCATTTATCATCTTGCCCACTAACTGGCGTTCTTTCCAGCGAGATTCAAAATTATCACAGGAAAGATCGCCGGTTTGTTCTATCGGGTTTGAACGTCGGTACATCGTGATGGGGAAGATGGCATGTGCATTTATCATCTCATTTCCCACAAGCTTTGAATGTGTGTATTGTGTATGAAACATGGAAAGATAATTACAGAACGCAGAACGTTGAAACTTTCCCTTTGTATGACTGTATACTATATAAATTTTAAGGATAAAAAAACAGATACGAAAAATTTACATTTAAAATTTAAATTGGAAACTATGGTTACGCTATTATTAAATGGAACATTTCCATTAGTAACTGCTATATGCACCGTAGAAATCTAATCCGGATGAAGTCTTTATCGCGATTATATTAGAATTTTTTGATGCACCGCAGCGCTTAAGCCTGAATCGGTCGCTTAACTCTTATCGCCCCATTTTCTAGGCTTAATCGAAGAATTTCAACGAATTCTAACCTAGTCTTTCATTTGTTTATGTTTTTCGTAGAGATTTTGCGGTTTTGCGACTAAAGACAAAACTATTAGAGTGAAATATTAACGGAGGATTATTTAGATTTTTAAAAAATCATCGATTGGTGTAGAATTCTTTTCCAATTCCAATAGGTATAGTCAATGCTCGAGTCAATGAGTACTATACAAAATAGATCTCAATATCAAGCAATATTTATTGCTCCACAATACACTCATAATAATGCGAATTGCTCAATAGAATATTGAATTGAATAGGTACCCATTTTTGTGGGTAGGTACCAAGGTTAATTGATATATCAACTAACCTTGGGTAGGTACAAAAAAAAACAGTGTACCCAGCACACTCGGATATCTACCGCATATTTTACCTATGATTTTTTATCATTCAATCGATCGACTCAATTTGGATTGGTGTTGAGAGTAGGTAACTACCTATCTATATCCTGTAGAGGTATCTAATGTCTACCTATCTCAAAGTTTTGTCTTATTCTAATTCAATTCAAAATTTTAAGTTTATGGGTAAACCCAGACTCCCATAAACAAATAGACTTGTTGATTTACTTTTTTTATTCAAGCTTTAGATACTAATCCTCTCTACAAGATAAACTGAAATAAAAACCTTTCAAACTGATGGTCTCATCACTTTTTATTTATTTTCCCAAATAAGATTTTTTCATTCAATTTTCTTGACTTCATCCAAGTTCCAATTTATAACAGAAATCCCAATATAAGAAGGTTTGTGTTTTTATCAACTATATAAGAAATCATTTTACTTAATTATATTTGTTTTTCCTCTTTCCTTGAGTTGTCAAACGATGCGTTTTCCAAAAGTTGTACATATTTGTAATAATTTCAAAGTAGGCAGATAATGATTTTGAGAATTATACAACATTGTCAATTTATCAATGGGCATTCCTCGGGGCATTCCTTACAAAATCATTTAATTAAACACTTGTTTCTTCTAAAATATATATTTTTTTGTGTTGTAAAAAGTGATGTTTTTATTTATCATCAGGGGGATGGGATTGTTATTCTTGCTGTATTAGACCAGGTATACAGTATAATATTATAATCACTCACTATCATGAAATCTAAGCCCAAGAAAAGAGGAACAGGAAATATAGGAATGATTCAAGAATGAAAGTTGATACCTACACCAAAATATTGAATTTACAAGAAAAACCCCTTGGCTAATGTTTGCTAAACGTCATATCAGGCTTGCAGATGTAACTGATCCATATAGTTGCTCATTTTTCATTAAAGCTTGTAAGCAAATAGCAAAACTCAATACAAATCACTCAACATAAATTTCAAAATTGTAATTGATATTTTTTTCCAGGTTATTTTGTGACGTTGTCAAATGTCTTACCAGGGATTAACGATCCTTGCAGCGAATTCTCCGGTGCATACAAAACACCGCTTAATCTAACTTTGAAAATTAATCGAGATTGGCTAAGCTCACATACGGTGCATATGGCTGTAAGTAAACAATTATAACGTATACGTTATCTTAACGTAAATGATACAGCATAAGGGGCATTGACAGTTTATGAATGCCAAATGTGACAAGTGTAACGCATTTTGTAGTATATCTAGAGAATTGTCGGCATTGTCAACCGATGGTTTGTTGGAGCAATATTGTTGTTGTTGGTCCATTCATATTTTTGTGTCGTGTATCGGAGAAGCGCTGCAGTTAGGTCGAGGGATTATGACTGAAGCAATCGACACGGCAGGTGTTTTTGTCACTGTCAGTTACATTTTATGTCAGTACGAAATATACTCATCATAGGTAAAGTAGGTTAATCTATGATATACATTTCTGAGAGATAGACGGTTGGTTTCACTAAACCGATATATTTCAGAAGTGGGACTACTCTCGTTCATTATTCTGAGGGATAAATAATTACATAGAATGGACAATAATAGTGGCAGTGATCGGGAGAGTGAAAGTCACTCCCACAGAGAGAAAGCTCGACATAATGCGAAACAAAGGAGAGAAAAAAGATCACCCAGCCCTTCTAGCTGTTCAAATAGTGACTCGGTGGCATCTAGAAATTACCAAAGTACACACAAGGGCATGAAAATGAGGATCGAAAAAATTATATCAAAAAAAGTTCAAGAGCTGGTTCAACAATATCAATTGGGGGTAGCCTCAATTGGAAAACAACAGGGTAAATAACCATGTTTCAGCCTCACAGCCGCCTGCAACGACCGACAATATTTCACAATGTGATCTAGTGCCTTTGTTTGATCCCGAAGCAGGAGAGATCAATTCTACGAAATGGTTGAATGAAATAGAGCAAATGGCTCTTATTTACAATTGAAAAGATGCACGAAAATCCTACTTCCTTCAGGCAATACTAGCAGGAATTGCTAAACTTTGGTACAATGGGCTACTAAGTTACAACAATACATGGGTAGAATGGAAGGATGCCGTTTTGAATGCCTCTCCCTCACAGGCCCATTTCGTGGAAAATTTGAAAAATATGCTAGAAAGAAGAAAAACTTGCCAGGAAAGTATGCTCCATCATTAAAATTCCAAGTGTGTTGATCAGAAACTGTGAAATATCTGATGCAAATGCAGTCTTGATGGTCTCTCTGCTGAGCATCAAAGTACTGCAAAATCTGCAAACTTCTTTACACCTGATGGTCTATTCCGTGGATTTTTGTGTAAATCGGACAAAGAAGTTCCCAGTCGAAAGGACAAAATTCTCTCTACAAAGGATTTTGGTGTCGACAAAATTTGTTTGGTATGTAAAAAACCAGGATGTTGCCAGAAATTGTTTTTTCCGAGACAAACAAGCTGGACAATCATCAGTGAACTGGACCGTTGGACAATCTTCGGAAAGCAGATTTGAGACGAAAGAATGCAGTCACTGCCATAAAAAGGGACATATCAAAGACGACTGCTGGTATTTGAAGTCGGCCAAAGTTCATTTGTTGCATAGGCGAGTACAAAACAATGTTTTTAATTTTGATATTTTTTTTAATGATGTGCCTTGTAAAGCATATTTGGATACAGGAAGTGAATTGAATGTAGCACGTTCAACACTTTTAGATAAATCAAAAACCGTTTCTTCAAAACCATCTGACATGATGATAAAAAGGTTTGGAGGGGAAATTATTTTACCCAAAGAAATGGCGACAATTAAGCTCACTTTTTTCTGATTTTTCGCTTGGATCTATTGTGCATTTTGTGGATTTCAATTTAGGCGAGATCGATGTTATAGTGGGCCAGCCCATTATCAACCATAAGAGTATTTCTGTAAATATTCAAGGCTTGTCTTTCAAAATTCAAAAAGTTGAAGCAAAACATATTCCTGTTAAACTAAAATGTGACGTGCAAATGCAGCCATATTCTGCACAAAGCGTTCCAATAGTCCGTGAAAAGAAGTGTGCTCTATCGCTTTCAGCAGTTACTCAGAACAATTTTAAAGAAAACTATACAATACCAAGTTGTATTTTGGTTGAAAATGATAGTGCAGAGGTAGTAATTAATAATGGGGGTTCCTGTTTACGCTGACCGCAAGGGCGAATTCTAGGCCGTGCCACTGAAATTATTCTATCTCAAAATTATCCCAGAAATAATGAAGAAACTCTAGTCTTGTCCCTTAGTAAGAGCGATATAAAATTTAATAAAAATGTTCTGGATGGGAATTCAAGGTCAAAATTATTTACTCTACTTTTCAATTAGGTACAAAGACTGTTTTGCAAAGGACACCTCAGAACTTGGTGTTACAAATTTGGTTGAGTTTGATATAAATTTAGAAAAATCGGAGCCGATTTTCTATCGGCCCTACAGATATTCTTAACATGAAAAATCTATTATCAGAACAAAACTTCAAGATCTATTGGAAAATGGTATTATCAGACCATAGTTCTTCTTTTGCAAGTCCAGCAGATCTTGTCAAAAAGAAAAATGGTGATCACCGTTTATGTGTCGATTACAGAAAATTAAATTCATACACAATCAAAGACAAATATCCTTCACCCCACATTGAAGACCAAATCAATCGTCTTAAAGGGAAAACATACTTTTCAAGCCTGGATTTAACGCAAAAGGGTAATACCAAAATCCAGTTGCTTCTAAGGCGATAAACAAAACAGATTTTGTTACGCTGGATGATCAATACGAGTTTTTGAGAATGCCTTTTGGGCTTTCCAATGCTCCTTTAACTTTTCAGCGGTTACTTAATGATTTATTTCAGGATCCAAGACATGACAAGATTAGTCTGTATCTAGATGATATTTTAATTGCTTCTGAAACGATTGAAGAAGGGTTTCAAACTCTCGAAACCGTTTTAAAAATTTTAAAAAAGGCTAATCTAAAGTTGAACATCGAAAAATGTTTCTTTTTCGAAACTAATCTTGATCATTTAGGATATGAAATTAGCGAGCATGGCATAAGACCTGGTCAACAAAAAATCAACGCTGTAGCTAATTTTCCGAAACCAGAAATAATAAATCACGACAAATTTTGGGACTTAGTTCGTATTTTAAAAAAATCATGCTATTACCGTTTTCCCTTTAGGTAATTTGTTTAAAAAAAATGTTCTTTGGGAATGGTCTGCAGAGCAGGATAAAGCATTCATAGAAATAAAGCAACGACTCACTTCTAGACCTATTCTCACTATATATGATCCTAATCTTGAAACAGAACTTCACACTGATCTCGTTGGGTTTGGCAGGCATGCTACTTCAAAAATATGAGGGTGTTTTCAAACCAGTTATGTAGTACAGTAGAGCAACCAGCAAAGAGGAGACACTATTTCACTCATACGAACTCGAGACATTAGCGGTAGTTGAATCAATCAAAAGATTCCATATCTATTTAACTGGTATCCACTTCACAGTGGTAACCGATTGTGCCGCAGTCCGATCAACTTTTACAAAACGCGATTTATTGCCACGCATCGCTAGGTGGTTGGCTTAGCATTCAAGATTTTGATTTTGAGGTTAAACATCGACCGGGAAGTAAGATGATGCATGTAGATGCTCTTAGTAGAAATATTTTCCCTGAAAACATCCTTTCCATTGCCTCTGATGATTGGTTTTTATGTATTCAAATACAAGACCCAGCTTTACAGTCGATTTGCGACAAATTAAAATCTAAATGAATGTGATGAACAAATAAAAAACACATATACAATGAAATATCATAGACTGTATAGGAAAACTGCAGATGGGTTAGAAAAACTCGTCATTCCTAAGCCTGCAAGATTCAATACATTATGAAAATACCGATGATATATATACAAAAATATGTCCGCGGATGTTTAGATTGCGCCTACAAACGAGGGCACTATGGAAGAAAAGGAGGGGTTTTCTTTTTCCAATTAATAAGCCCGAACAACCTTTTCATACATGGCACATTGACCATTTAGGGCCTTATACCAAAACTTTGAGTGGACATACTTATCTTTTAATGGTGGTGGATTCTTGATCAAAATTTTTATTTGCGAGACTATCTGAAACAGTGAAATCAACCGAAACAATAAATATTTTGAAAGATCTTTTCAGTTTGTTTTCGGTTCCTGAAAGAATAGTATCCGATTGTGGAAAAGCATTCGAAAGTAAAAAATTCAAGGAATTTTCTTTGGAATATCAATTTAAACACATTTTGAACGCTGTCTCTTCACCAAGATAAAATGGTCAGGTGGAAAGATACAATTTTGTCCTAGAAGCGGCAATTATTGATAGTGTGGTTGACGAAAGTGAATGGTTCTCAGTACTACCAAATGTAGTGTGGGGTATTAATAATTCAGTAAATTCAAGTACTGGTATGACTCATAAATTGATGTTAAACGGAAAGGTTGGTACAGAACCGTAATAAATGATCAGCTCAAACATCCATACCTAGATCAGCGAATTCCCAATCTGGATAGAACCAATGATTCTTAATTGGTAAAAGCAAATATGGACAAACAAGCCAATAAAATAAAAAAAAACTTCGACTCAAAAAGAAAACCTGCCAAGTCCTATACACTCGGCGAACTAGTACTATGGTCGGGTGCTCCCTCGGGTGCTCCACATGCTGAAAAACAGGTGTTTAGGAAAACCGGACTAAAATTTGGTGGACCTTATAAAATCACCAAAGTTCATACTTACGACACAAACATATACAATTTCTGCGTTGAAAGGCATAAAAGGATAAAAAATATGATGTGACAGTGCCAGTAGATCAACTAAGAAAATATACTGGTGTAGTGATGGCGGAATCTGATTCTGATAGTTCAATAGACAGTACTGATGAGTTGATAGACCTTTTAGAAGGTTGAATAATAAATAAAAAAAAAATTAAAAAAAAAATTAATAAATTGGTCAAGGTATCTACTATAATATTATTATAAATTATGAAGAGTTCTTGAGAACAAAACTAAAATTGTATGCAACATAAGATGAAACCATAAAAACCATAGACGTATAACCAAGATAAAAACCATAAAAACCTTGGAGCTCTAAAGAGCATAAAACATGATAAAAGAATTCAATGAAAACATAGATAATGAGTCATTAGTATCATGAATAAATCTGGTTGAAAAGCTCTAAAAGCATAAAATCAAATTAAATGATCTATTGATAAAAAAAAATCACTCTAAATTGGAGAGCTCTACAGAGCATAAAATCATAACCGTCTACTCATGGACATAAAATTTAATGATAAAATGAATGCTAAGCAGAAATATCAAGAAACATGACGGAAAACACTTATTCTCTATTGCAGGAACTCTAAGAATTTCAAGAAGTCGAGGGCGCCTAAAGAACAGGATGGCCGAATGTAACGCATTTTGTAGTCTATCTAGAGAATTATCGGCATTGTCAACCGATGGTTTGTTGTTGTTGGTCCATTTATATTTTTGTGTCGTGTACTCGTGTATCGGAGAAGCGCTGCCGTTGCGTATAGGTATTAAGTGCATTCCTTTTAAAATCCAATCACCCCTAAGCTTGTCGCACTTGGGCAGCTCCGAGCTGCTCTAAATAGAACGCGTTGTTTTGCGGATAGATGTGGGTCACACGTAACCAAGGGCGCCCGCAGAAATGTTTGTAGGGGGGGTCAGTGGCGGCTCGCGGTGTTGTAAGTAGGTGAAGCAGACTGATGTACAAAAAGCGCCGCAGACGAAAAATTTTCCGGGCGCATCCACCATTGTATTATACACTATTCAGTTATGGGCTCGCGGCTTCCAAAACAGGTTAAGAAAATAGCCGTGTTTTCATGAACGACGACTGTTGAGTTGAATTTTTCTTTAAAAGAAAAAAGTTATGATTTCTTGAAAAAAATTTAGGGAAGGAGAATAGAAATTCGAAAGTTGAACGAAAACAGTATTCTTTTAACAATATAATAGGGAAAGTTGGGATTTTATTTTGGGGGGGCTAATTTACATTTTGGGGGTGCTTAACCCCCCTGACCCCCCCCCTAGTTACGTCCCTGTTTTGTCGCTAGTTTCACATTCACCACCACCACTAATACTACTATTACTGACATCATTGGAACACACTTTTAAAAAACTTTCTAATATCCATAATCGGTGATCAGAATTATCTGGAAGAAAAGTACATAATATTTCCATTTATCCATGTATATTCACAAGGTCGGACTAATAAAAAAAGGTAGGTAGTAGGTAAAACATTTTTTTTCTCTAAATCTTCGACGCCCTCTGTAGGCTAAACGAAGCAATTTTGGATATAGGTAAGTTTGCCTAGATCACCTTATTTTTGGTCAAGGAATTTGTGGTTAAGCGTTGTACAGTCATTTCAGGGACTACCTGTATAAATAATAAAGTAATGACCAATTCCAAATTCCAATTCTCAGGTTCTCAGATTCAACTCACATAAAAATATACAGAAACATAAACATATGACTTAAAGTAAAATTTGAAATGTTTTTGCTGCTACTTTCTACTCAACTCACCGTAGCTATTAGGTACTTTTGTAAGGAAACTGCAAATTACCAACCACCACTTTTTAGCTAAACCGTAGAAATTTTGGTTCCGCACTATACTGTAATGAATTTAATTATTATTACTGAATAACCAATGTTTGCTACATATTTTCGCTTAATAAAATACTTGAAATACACTGATGCACGCATGTGTCAATACAATAAACAAACCCACTACCAATCTAAACGTTTTGCGTAAATCACATGGCAGAGCGCGCCAACCGCCAAACCAGTTTTGTCAGTTTTGTCCACTGAACTATAAACACAACTGGAACGCTCGCCGCTGTGTTGAAAATCGATGCCTGATGATAGAAAAAGAGACTGCAAATCGTGGATCGTGGACATCCCTCTGTCAAGAATCAACCTATATTAAATCATTTGAATGTAACATAACCCCAACGATTATAAACTAGATTGCTCAGTTTGCCGAATCTGTCTGGCAAGGTCAAACTCGCTGTGACGTCACCACTGATGGTGGGGCGACTGCCAGCCACGTGGTAACACCGGTTCCCGTTCGATCACCGAAGTGAAGCAACGTCGGGCGTGGGTAGTAATTGGATGGGTGACCGCTTGGGAACTCCACAGGCAGTTCGCCGTCTACATACCTGACTAGATTGATAGCAGTTTATTAATCTGAGAAGAACTTAATCAATAACTCATGCTGTAAATCTCTTTCATAGTCACTAACTGTAAAATGGTCGGAGCAAACTGTCGAATAATCTATATTAAACTTGTCTTTTCTTCTGCAGCGATGCACCCACTCTTTTTGTATTGTAAATGACACTAAATCCTCGCCTTTTGGAAAAGAATGGAATACTTTGCTTGAGCATTGCTTTTTAAGAGCTAATTGATTGTTTTTGCACACAGCAACGGCACATATTCTCCCAGGCATAATGAACTAAAATAATGTTTACCACTGGAGTCAATTATTATTAAACAAGAAGCCTATTTGCTCAGAGAGTAGTGGCCATTTAATTTACCTTCGTGTGAAGAAAATGCTCCTTCTTGTGCTAAATCGAATTATTGCTACACACCCTCCATCGTTAACACAACGAAACGAATAAAATATGTATTTGTATATTTTCGGTAACTCAAACTACATTAAAAGTACTTGCTTGGAAAAACAGAAACTATTGGACAAATTCACAACACAAGACACACCTTAGACTATAATTTATAGTCTAAGAGACACACGATCAACGGCTAAATGAAAATAAACCATTGACCTCTAAGTTGGTTAGAGGTCAATGAAATAGACAAACCAATGGTGACGTCACAAAAACTGCCAAACGTACATTAAATGGAACTGAGCAATCCTGTGTAGTTTATAATCGTTGACATAACCCAACTAAATTTTTGTTTTGTTGATACATTTTATTTTTCGAGAATCTCATTGGAAAAATCTATTTTTAATAATTTGCTCACAAAACCTCAACCAAAAGTGAAAAATTATTCTCTAATTACCACACTACAGCTACATGCAGCATACATTCATACATAAACATCAAACATAAAACCTAAAAGGAAAAGGGCTTAACGCACCCCCCGCAAATTTAGTGCAACAGGGGCAAGGGGGGAGGATTCGGAGTCACTCGTGAAAGGAATGCAGTTATTATGACTGAAGCACTCGATACGTCAAGTAGTGTTTTTGTCACTGTCAGTTACATTATTTGTCAGTACGAAATATACATTTCTGAGAGATAAACGGTTGGTTTCACTAAACCGATATACAAGTTTCGAGATATCTATTTGATTTGACGGTTTTTTTAAAGTTTATGATAAATATTTCGTTTTTAGTTGTGCAATGATCATTGATAAAAATTACAAAAACAATTAACACCAAAAACGAGATGGGATAGGTGATAGTTCCACTTATAACAATAATTGACACTGTCAATTTGACTCAAAGTCCCACTAACGCCCTGTTGCGTTCCAGTAAACATGACGGCAAAGTTTACTTATTACTATAAGTTAGATCATGATACTACGACAAACAAGATATGCTCACTAGCCGAACGAGTTTCGAACTGAACTGCGCATCAAGCTATCCGGTGACCCAATTGGATAAAATAGCATTGGAAAGCATGGCTTATATTGCGATTTTGATGAATTCTGATTATTATAGTTGGTTATTTACCCCAAAATGAATAATATGTATCTAGTTGGTTATCTATCTATCCAAAATTGATAATATAATCTACGCAAATCCCACCAGATTGGTTAAATAGCATTTAAAAAAAGATCATATTTTCAATTTTGCCGTTACATTGAAAAAACATTTTTCTCAGTTGGTTTTCGACGTTAGAAAGGATGTTTGAGGTGAAACTTTTTTATGTGCGGTGGGAGTGGAATTTCGAGGTTGCGACACACTTGGTTCTTTGTGGTTTTGTGTGGTTTTTTGTGATTCTATGTTCTTTTCTTCCTTCTTTTGTGGTTTTATGTGTTTCTTTGAGAACCTATGTGGTTCTTTGTGATTTTATGTGGCTCCATGTGGTTTTGTGGTTCTAAGAGGCTTTTTGCTATTCTATGTGGTTGTAAGAGGTTTTGGCATGTGGTTTCTATGGTTTTTTGTGTTTCTACATGGTACCATGTGGTTTTTGTGGTTCCATGTGGTTTTTGTGGTTCCATGTGGTTCAATGTGTTTTTTTGTGTTTCCATGTGTTTCTTGTGGTTCTACGTGTTTTTTAGTGGTTCCATGTGGTTTCTATGGTTTTTTGTGTTTCTACATGGTTCCATGTGGTTTTTGTGGTTCTATGTGTTTTTTGTGGTTTCATGTGGTTTTTCAGGTTCGTTGTGTTTTTTTTGTGTTTTTATGTAGTTCTTGTGGTTCTATGTGTTTTGTTGTGGTTCCATGTGGTTTTCAGTGGTTCTATATGTGTTTTTTTGTTTTTCTATATGTGGTTTTTTTGTGGTTCCATGCGGTTTTTCTGGTTCTATGTGGTTCTTTGTGGTTTTGAGAGATTTTTTGTTATTCTATGTGGTTCCATGTAGATTTTCTGGTTCTTTGTGTTTCTATGTGGTTCTGTATGTTTGTTTTGTGGTTCCATGCGGTTTTTCTGGTTCCATTGCGGTTTTTCTGGTTCTATGTGGTTCCTTGTAGTTTTTTGTTTTTCTACATGATTCGATGTGGTTTTTTTGGTTTTTGGCAATTGCAAATGTCTCTCTTTGTCACAAAAGTCGTCTTCAGAAAAATGGTTTGAACAAATTCTAGCATATTCATCATTAAAACTGTCCTTTTGATAACACTTCTGTATCCATATCTTGCGAATATACTTGGATGTTGGAAACCGAAATAAACGGTATTTACACGGAAGGTTTTCTTTATTTTTCTTATTGCTGCTTCTGCAGAACATCACGGTACACCATCATCAAATTATGCGAAATTCACGAAATAATAAGATATTATATCACACAAATATCAGAACAACAATATTTACATTGCAAACTGACAGAAGCTTGACAACATAACCTCACAAAGGTCACCCGACAAGATGCGCGTGAGCTTATCTGTTTGTCGTAGTATCATGAAGTTAGATCACTCCACGCGGAACCTTTCATTTTCAGGAATCAAAGGCGGCTCGAAATAGTTGAAATTTCCCGGCATCGGCAAAAAATATCTCGTTTTACGAGGGTCCAAACATACAATTGAAATCACGCGGTGCCTTGTTTGGGAGCATTTTTAGATTTTGTGACTGTAGTGGATATTTGATATGCAAAAAAAAACATGTCTGGCAGATTTCATTATGATATAATATATTATTTTATTATATTTACATTGTTACAACAACCTTTATTTAAATAATAATAATAATTATCATTTATACAAAAAATTTTCCGTTTATACGTGACTTTTTAAAATAAAAATCATTTTGCCAAAATATACAATGCCCTTGATGGAGCGAAGTTTGAATATATTTGTGATAAAATTATTGTACTTCTCACTTTAATTAGACCAGAAAAAAAAGCTTTACCAAGCTTTGGTCTCTGATTAATTTCACTAGAAAAAGGAAACTTTAAAGTAGTGGTACCATATAAGTTTCATCGCCACATTCGGCCACGTTTGTTATTAGTGACATCTGATCCTAACATTAATAAATTTCGAGTTGACCCAAAAAACTAAAAACTCACGATGTTAAGGCACTTTCAATTTAATTTTCTTGTATTTAGAAAAAATGTTTGAAGTGAAGCGTGGAGTGGATATCAGTTACTTGTATTTATAGAAGGAAGCTAAATTATGATTTATAAATGATGTGTTTTCGAATTGCCTTTTTCTTTTTGTATTTTCATCTGTTTTTTATTGGATTCATTTCAATCTATTTATTAATTTTGTAGAATCAATAATATTAAAGTTTTTATCAAATTCAAATGTTTAAATTTATAATAGTTAGGGTTAGTTTAGTCCCAACTCACAAAATAATTTATTGAACTATCTTAAACGATGTATCTTGATAAGCTGAATCGAATAAAACCAGTCACAAGGCGATCGGAATAACGATTTGGAAAAAATAGGGTTTTTTCGTCATAATACCGGTTTGACACCACTGTGCGCCCAAAGAATGGCTACTAGTAGTTTTGCCCGACTCTGAGGCCTCCAGTTTCTTTAGTAAATAATTTTTACCTATCGTCCCCACACATTTTCCATTGGATTTAGATTTGGTTATTTAGTTATTTAGTTCTTCTTACCGACCATAGGTTTACACTGAGGCGCGTAAGTATTTGTGTTTTCAAAAAAGTGGATAATAATGATAATAGCTTTGTTTTGGTTCTAAATTCATGCAGTTCCGAACTGCTCTACACATGCGCACTTCAATGTTGTCATGGTAATATTCAAGTGCGCATGTGTAGAACAGTTCGGAACTGGTTCGGAACTGAAATAACTTGGAATCAAAACAGACATAATAGTTATTTGGGCCTATGCAGGAACAATCTTGACAATAGTCAACATTGAAAACTTGACGTGAAATTGAAATTTGACGGACGTATCAATATTTTCAGCGTTCTGTAGTATGGTATCATGAGACCATTCCAGTTTGGTCTGTCATTAACGTCCCATTCAGCCAATCGGCGAGCTGCAAGTGACGTTAATGACAGACCAAACTGGAATGGTCTCATGATACCATACTCCAGAACGCTGAAAATATTGATACGTCTGTCAAATTTCAATTTTACGTCAAGTTTTCAATGTTGACTATTGTCAAGAGTGTTCCTGCATAGGCCCAATTGTCGCGGCATATTATTGGAACTGACAAAACATGACGTTTAATTGTCATAGACTGATCAAACCAAAACAATTTTACCATTTCAATATACGCAATTATTCATGTGCAATTTAGTGTACCTGTCAAGACGACTTACCCCTATATGCACCGTAGAAATCTAATCCCGATGAAGTCTTTATCGCGATTATCTTCCATACCACCTTACGGAAAATAATCGCGATGAAGTCATCCGGATTATATTTCTACGGTGCATATACCCCTTGAATATCACGAATTTTCACATTTTTTGAACATCTTCATAGTAATCAAAACCCTTCAATCACCTCCAAAGATATTTTGTTACTCATTCGATAGTAATGTTACCTGAAAATAACTTTGCAACTACACGTGGTGGGCCAATCAACACGAACCAGGGCACATCATGTCATACCCTTCCGAAATTAGACGTCAATATTTCAACCACGTATTCTACACCCCAAAATAGAAATAAAACTTCATGTAAACTAGTATCCACAGACCCTCCGTTTTCAGGATACAGGATTAAAGGTGAAGACCTGATGACGTTTTTTCGTAAATATTTTCGAAACCTGTGAAGATGATTGGATACAATTTTGTACGGTTTCCAACCTTTTTACGATCTACCTAATGAGCGGAGACTGAGTATTGTACTACCTTCATGGCTAGGGAATACAGGGACGGGCTTGAGAAAAATGTGCCTTACATTTTTTGTATGTTGATTTTCAGTAGTTTAGCCTGCTCAATATCAAAATCTAGAGTTTTCCACATAGATAAGGTACTCTTACCGAGCCTCGCTAGGACACACCATTTTCGAGAAAAATGTATTTGAAAATCATATTACAAACAAAACTGCATATACCGAAGCTCTCAGCGAAAGCACGGGTTTACCTGTGAAAGCCTAGCCTAAAATCAGCGTGTAAAAACATTTTCAAATGCGTTTTTCTCAAAAATCGTGCGTATCAGCGAGTTACAAGAGGAGCATCTCATCGGTGTAAAAAAACCCAGATTTTCATTTTTTGTTGGCAAAACTACTAATAACCAACAACCAAAAAGTTTGGGCCCATTTTTCTCAAACCCGTCCCTGTATCCCACTCATAAAGGATATACAATACTAAGTTTTCGTTCATTAGATAGAGTGTGAAAAGTTTAGTAACTTTACCAAATTTTATCCAATTATATTGACAGGTTTCGAAAATATCTACAAAAAACCATCATCAGGTCTTCACTCTAACGCCCTTTATCTTGAAAACGAATAGTTTGTGGATACTAGTTTATATGAAGTTTTATTTCTATTTTGGGGCGTAGAATACGAGGTCAAAATATTGACGTCTAATTTCGGGACACCCTGTATACCGTTCGTTAAAAAAAAACGCTTGGACATTTGATTTTTTTTTCGTAGGCTAATTTTGACCCATCTTAGAATGTAAATATATATCAATCTTCCATTCAGATATAAGATATACGATAAAATGGCAACAAGACCCTTTTGAAATTTGAAATTTAAAGAAAAAAAAATTATGCAAGGCTTCAGTGTCTCGTATAGATGTAAAGTTATTCTCTAGCTGCATTTCGAATGGGTATGACAATATTATATCAGAAGTGATTGAAACTATTGAAAGGCTGTGATTGCCTACTATGAAAATTACACTCTTACGTATGCCTACACGACAATTTTCGTTTGATTACAGCGATAATTGCATAGTAGAAATCGATAATTGCATTTTTTACGTATCCATGGTCACGCTCCTTCACAATCACCTAACAACGCCTTAGTTTGTTTATTTTCCAAGTGTGACAGTTCGTATTTTGATAGAGTTTTTCGATAAAATTCACGTTTTGGAACAGAAAAAATACAACCCATAACCCATTGAAAAAAATGTTAAATATTATATTCTTTGATTCAATTAGTTACCTAATTCGAGTAATTTTCTGCCTAAATTACACTCGTGCATCAAAATAATCAGATAATTTTGCATGCACTCTTTCTCCAAAATATGAAAATGAACTCATGCAGTTTTTAGGCAATAAGCTTTCAAGCATAATTATCGATAATTTTGATGCACTTGTGCAATCACCCCCGAAAATTGCATAGTAGAAATCGATAATTGCATTGTTTACGTTGTGGTTTACGTATCCATGGTCACGCTCCTTCACAATCGCCTAACAACGCCTAGTTTGTTTATTTTCTAAGTGTGACAGTTCGTATTTTGATAGAGTTTTTCCATAAAATTTCACGTTTTGGAACAGAAACAATACAATCCATTGAAAAAAAATGATAAATATTATATTCCTTGATTCAATTAGTTACCTAATTCGAGTAATTTTCTACCTAAATTACACTCGTGCATCAAAATAATCAGATAATTTTGCTTGAGAGCTTATTGCCTAAAAACTGCATGAACATGAACGAATGTAGTTTTTAAAAGGCAATAAGCTTGCATGCAAAATTATCTGATTATTTTGATGCACGAGTGTAATTTAGGTAGAAAATTACTCGAATTAGGTAACTAATTGAATCAAAGAATATAATATTTATCATTTTTTTTCAATGGATTGTATTGTTTCTGTTCCAAAACGTGAAATTTTATCGAAAAACTCTACCTACCTAACCTAACTACCTAAATTACACTCGTGCATCAAAATAATCAGATAATTATGCATGCAAGCTTATTGCCTTTTAAAAACTACATTCGTTCATTTTCATAAAATATGAAAATGAACTCATGCAGTTTTTAGGCAATAAGCTTTCAAGCATAATTATCGATTATTTTGATGCACTTGTGCAATTACCCCCGAAGATTTTTAAAAAATGAGAAAAAAAACATCGTTTGCATTGGAATCATTATTTCCCCCAGTTACGTAGGTACTTGCTTAGAACTGCTAATTTGTTCGGCAATCATGAAAAATTGATGGGTCCTTCAACCACGACATGTTGAGGATGGTCCGCTACCTTGAAAAAACTGGTTTAACGATTCGCCAATTTTTTTGAATAATAGTGGGCTACGAAAGAACAACTGGTAAAAGATTCAGCCTTGACTGAATCATATCATGAAAAGTTCAAAAGTTCGTTTTTTTTTGTGGTGATCCACCTCCCTGTAGGAACTGGCCAAACGATCAGTACATTTTTTTGGTACCATCATCCAGGCTGACAAAGAACAACTGGTAAAAATTCAGCCTTGATCATAAGAAGCTCATCGGCTCCACGACATATGTTAAGGGCGATCCGTCACCCTGGCCAATCGTGAAAAGTTGGCAAAGAGTCCCAAATCAAAATCTCTTTACGGTTTGCAAATAGCTTAATACGGTAAAGAAGACATTGTTCTACTTTAATGAAACGACGGATTGATAAATAGCGCAGCTGCGCGTGTATGCATCTCCAAAGTCAGCATTCAAGTAAAATCAGTCGTTACATCTACCAGAGAATAAAAGTCGTTTAGACAAGAATTAAAGTGTAACAGCTCGATCGGTACGATTTGCAATGGAGGACAATTCTCGAGGTATGTACAATATATTAATGAATGAATATCAATACTAAATACCTTTTTGATACTCAAAAATTAAACGTCAATATTCAAGATATTTATTATCCAGATAACTAAAATCTCGATTATGAAAAGGACAAAAAATCTCCGCTAGTCTTCCATCTAATTGGAAACAAAACATGTTCCTGGATGTGATGAATAATATGTTTGAAGTAGCTTCCGAAACCATCCGAAGACCGAGCTAGTCTCACTTTCAGTTTTGTGTTTTGGACCCACTAATTTCCAGCCGAGGCTACACGGCTTCTCGAAGCTGGAAGGTATGTACGAGTCGCAGAAATCGATCGTCGAAGAAGTTGACGACGAATGTGTTGAGAGGGACTTGAACTGCTTCGAAGAAGTGAGAACAAAGCTCTAACGAACTTCATGGCGAATTCGAAGACTCCGACTATACCTTCTTTATTACCTAAATATAATATTGTACATATGTATACAGTGCGGCTCTAAAAGGTCCCCCCCCCCCCCTTTTTTATGTGTGCACCAAAAATTTTGAAACTTGGCATACTTTGATTGCTGTCGAAATACTACTTTTTGATGTTACTGACGTACTTTTAGTATTCAAGATGGCGGCAGGGCGCCATTTTGAAACATTTTTTTAATGGAAAGGGGGGTCGTGTGACACCTCATTTTGAAGATCCTGATGAGTACTTTATAACCCTAGAATATTGAGTCGATATCTTCAAGTACTACAAAATGGCGGTACATTTAACTACTACATTGATACATACACTTTTTGAAAAAATTCTTAAAGTTCAATTTCAAAGATGCTTTTTTGACATTTTTGTCATTTATTCCTAACCCAAACTTTATGTCAAGAATATTTCCAGCATCTTTTGAATTGAATTTGACGATTTTTTTTAAAAGGTGTATGTATCAATGTAGTAATTAAATGTACCGCCATTTTGAAGTACTTGAAGATATCGACTCAATATTCTAGGGTTATAAAGTAATATAAACTTTGTTCTATGATAAAGTACTCATCAGGACCTTCAAAATGAGGTGTCACACGACCCCCCTTTCCATTTAAAAAAATGTTTCAAAATGGCGCCCAGCCGCCATCTTGAATACTAAAAGTACGTCAGTGACATCAAAAAGTAGTATTTCGACAGCAATTAAGGTATGCCAAGTTTCAAAATTTTTGGTGCACACTTTAAAAAAAAAAAGGGGGGGGGGACCTTTAAGAGCCGCACTGTATGTAATTTGTGTTTTACAATTTTATTTTGAATTTTGAAAAATCAGTACCAAATGCAATTCATTTTTCGAGAATTTGATCGGCCATCTGGATCAGCCATTGTTATCAGCGACAATGAAAACATGAAGAAACTTATTTTTAGACATGCACGGACTATTTCTTCACTTATTGCCAACATTTTTCAATTTGGTTTCAGTGTGCGACAGGTTGAGGATGATCTGCCACCCTGTAGGAACTGGCCAATCGATCCGCCAATTTTTCTGGATAAATGTGGACAATCAAAGAAATACTGGTGAGAAATTCAGCCTTGACTAAATAATAAAAAGTACAGTGACTATACAAGACAGTGACAACAACAGAAAATTATTTGAGGTTATTTCCGCCCATCCGCCATTTTGCAATATGTTTGAAATTCACTGAACAACTGAACATTTTGTGTATGAATCATCGGCCAGCCATTGGCTGATTCTTGCACCCAAAGACGTGCAAACCGTTTGTTCTATAAGTTGTCTATGACTACACTCTATTCACAATTACAATCATCATCCGTGATAGTGCATCTGCGATCTATTTTCTCACAAACATGTTCTCAATGTTATCATATTATGTAGTAATTTCTTCAAATCTTTGATTTTGCTAAGCAAGGTGGGGTTTATCTATAAAGATCGGAAAAGAAATTGAAACTAGATAAGACATTCATAAATATTATATTGTCTAAAACAAGTATAAAATTAGTTGGCATTGAGCGCTTTATCCATAAAAAATGTAACAAGGTTGCTCAAAATAAATTTTCGTTTTATGTAAAATATAGATTAGGCCTTGCCTTCGAATTGTCACATAAGGTTGATAATAGAATAATGCTACTTTTTCACATCACCACTTAAAAGCCTTCAAAAATAACACATAACTGAAACGACAGTTTAGTAACTAATGAGCTAGCAACGTTTATGTGAGGAATTTGTATAAGAATTTTGTATTTTATAAGAAAAGTTTTAGCAACTTGCGACCGGAATAAAATACCTGACCATGAGACCTAACTTGAAGGTTACTCTTACGTTTTCATGAATATTATTAAAAAAATGAATTAACATGATATGAAATAATTTTAACATGGGTACTACCATAGAAAAGTGAATATAATACATTTTAATCACTTTTCTGTGGGTACTACACAATGGGTGGTATGCATAAACCGCAGAAGATGCTAATGCTTGAAGTAGCTGCTACATTTTTGAAGAATCTTCTATACTAACGAAGGGTCCACTACTCTCCGTAGCATAATAATAAGTTACTATGTACGGGCTACATAGAAGCACTTTGAAAGCATCTAGTAGTTTAGTTGTATCTACCTAAATACTTTTTGGTTAAGTAGTAGTAGTAGCATCTACTATCTTTTATGTATTCCACTCAATGTCGGGTAAATTCATCTTGTCATCTCATTCACTAAATCAAAACTTATGCGACTGACAAAAGCTTCACTTCATTGAATTGTTTAGCAATATGAACAGTCTTTAGATGGAGTGGATCTGTAGATACATAACCTTTCAGCAAACCGTTGCAGGCCCATCGTCAAGAAATATAAAATGTACATAAATATAAACCATCTGACATAGGTACCTAGTAAATTATCGTACTTGCTATTGATCTTAGATGAAATCGATCAGTTGATCACTATAACTACCTGTAAAAATAATGAACAAAAAATAAATATCTATATATAAACATAGGAGAGGCTAATTTAAAAATATATCACAATTCACAGCAAATTATAAAAAAAATCAAAAATAGCGTTAACAAAAAATCATTTATTTGAAAAGGACTTTCCTTAAAATCGTTGAGTCACCCAGCTCATCATTGGTCGGCTGGCAAAGTTTTTTTTCTTTAGAAAGTCTCACAGTTTTTTGAATAAATCCAATCAAAGCCCATATACAACAGACCAGAAACAAGTCAGACATCTTTAGAACACCGGATTTGAAATACTATGAAAGTGAATTATCTTCTCTTTCATATCTTTCCACGTAGGGTTGAAAGATCTTTAGTTAACAATACAGCAAATGCATGTCATTGCCGCGCAACGATAACCAAAATTTTTTTTTTTATTAGTTAAAGAACCTCTAGTATACCCACAAGTCTCATAATTATATTAATGTCACAGATTACTTGATATAATCCAAAAATCAAAGATTTTATTGCTACAACTTTGAGTACTGTTGTATACATTTCAAGCCGGCAATTCTTGGTCCGTATTCTTCGACGCAATAGCAAAACTTAAAAGTTTTTTTTCATCCACATTACTAATTTTTGCAAATGGGATTTTGAAAACTTCTTTTTGAACCGACACAAATACGTTTCCATTCACAGATATATCGTGACTTCCGTATAAATCGTCAGAAGTGGAAATACGGACCGTGAATGAACCTCTTTAGTGAATTGTACTCCTAACTCTTTCAAGTAATAAATTCTTGATCCATATTTGGACTTGTGTGTCCTAGAGGGGCAATTTATCACCAAAATACTATATGAGCAGAAATGGCATCACCTGACGGTAACGTCTATTCACTATACTTGATTAAAAAATTTCGCTTTTTTCAAAATTGGAAATATGGTTTCTGTTTCATTTTTGACAAATTTCTTCAGTTACAACTTCACAAACAATACATCTCTCACGAATACACCAAAACATTTACTCTAAAAACAGCCTAAATTTGGTTAAAACATGTAACTTCAAATCCCTTCATAGCTATGTAAGTGACTCATTTCTTTATACAAAGTAACGAGTCAAAACAAAGAATACAACAAATTAAACGACAGGGTATAACTGAATGGCTAGGCCATGTTTGTCCGTAACGTTTCAAGTAGGTAATTATTTCCGGACACTCTTTTTTCCATACGCGTTCTTGCAGTTTGGCCAAACAATTCAGTTACCACGAAGTAACAATAACACAACTATAGTGCTCAAATTAGAATGCATTTTGCGCAACCTTGTATTTTATTCTTTTTTCGTTTGTCGTTGTCGTTTTGGGGCTGATTTCGAATGATTCGTACTACCTGAAAAAATATGATATGATCAGAATACCAAAAAGTGTGGGGCAAGAACAAGATTGTGATTAAGAAGTCGTTCTTGCTATCAAAGTAAAATAGATAACATTTCAATACAAATAAGACCTCAAGCCCCTAAAACTTGAATAAGTCGATATTATGATGACATTCTATTACGAAAAATGCATATGATTCGATTGTTTAGATTCATAAAAATTATTGCAAGTGCTTGTCTGGTGTTCCGGCTGACGTGTATCGTTCAAAAAAAGAACAATGGAATTTATTCGTGGAAGAAAAAGCTTGCCACTTTACTTTCTTGACATACAATTGGTCGAAACGTCGAGAATCAACAAAATATCAGATTCTCAGAAGTCGTTTTGATAGTCTGCCCTGAGAAGGTAAAAAATGCGCCTAATTTGCCGATTTGTAAGCAGAGAGTGACTAGACATTTGAGTAACTAATAGGAATTTTTGGTTTTAGCACCGTGCAAAATGAAGAAAGAAACTAAAGAAACAAGGCCGCCATGACTAACAAAAATAAATACTTAACAAATTTCACAATAGTTCAGAATTAGGTGCTCAAAAAGGTTGCCTGGCATAGGCAACTAGTCGTAGGAGGGACATCATCACCCAACCAAAAGGCCTGCTAGCCAGATACCCAAAATATTTTTAAAAAAATCAATTTGAAATAAGACTTTCAAAACTGCACCTTGTAAAAAAACCAATTGAAAAAGTTATTATTAACGCATTTTCTTTTTTCAGCTTGCCAGATTTCACTACTGTCGACAAGAAGTTGCTGTAATCAGATGTTTACAAATTTTCTTACCTCATGGAATGTAGCATCAATATTCAGAGGTGGATCCTTAGCGCTTGTCTCTATGTAGGGAATTCCAAGTTTATGAGCAAGCTCGCGACCTTGATCTTCAGTAACTTTACGCAAATGAACCAAATCAACTTTATTCGCAACCAGAAGCATGGGATATGTATCTCTAGAAAAATAAGAGTCAAATTAAGGAATAGTAATACCAAACGACTTCAAACGTCAAGCCAAAAACAAATCACCAACCCATTACAAGATATTCATTACCTACCTGTCTTTGACTCTCAATATCTGTGTATGGAAGTGAACAATATTCTCGTAACTATTTTTATCGGTCACTGAATAAACAAGGAGAAAACCATCTCCTTTTCTCATATACTGCTCCCTCATTGCACTAAATTCTTCTTGGCCAGCTGTATCTAGGACTGGAAATAAACACAATAATAATTATAATTTAATTTAAGCAACTTGAATAAAGCTAGTACAAACCATCTAGCATACACCACTGGCCATCAACTTCAACGTGCTGTAAATAACTATCTTCAATGGTAGGATCATAGTCAGTCACAAATAGTTTTTGGAAAAATTGAATGGTTATAGCACTTTTTCCCACACCACCATCTCCCACAACGACAAGTTTCACTGTGGGTAGATTATCAGTGGGAGGCTTAGTCATGGTCTTATTCGGTTGTGAAAATTGAACTGCAAAACTAGAAGGATTTGGCCACTATCTGAAAAGAACGCATATGTATTTATTGCTTATTTGATAAATTCATGGAATATTGAAGTTATTTAGTCGAAGAACTACTACTTAACATGGAATTGGAAACATAATAGTCCCGTACACCTCAATGGATGCAAATAAGTTTTCTCCAACACATGTTAGTTATGTTATGAGTGTCATGATTGATTTCATTTTAGACAAGTAAACTTTCAAATCACACACAAGTGTGTTATAATCCATAACTCACTAGTCACTAGTGAGTTATGGATTATAACTCACGTTTCCGGGACAACCAAACAAACAATATACTTTGACAAAAATGTAAAAAAGTCACCGTCAAGCCATTCCGACACTGACATTTATTTTTAGTAAAAAATATTATCTCATGAAAAAACGATGTCTTCCACTTTTTGAGTAAAACATTGCCACTCGTGTGTTATGTTTCCCAAGTCACTTGAGAATGTATAAATATTTCGCGTGACTTATTTTCCACATAACGCACTAGTACTATAAATAACTATTATATTTCGTTACTTTTGACCGTGAATAACAAATTCACCTTTATGTTGGATGTGCAGACAATCTTAATAATATTAGTAGTGTTGTGCTGGATATCAAAATGCACTTTTCCAAGGCGTATCTAATATATTATTATCTGTATTGTTGTAGTAGTGTTTATAATTCAGATTGACGTATTGTAGTTTTATGTGATCGTTTTTGTCGATCAAACAGATAAATCTTGACGTCAAGTCTACCCAAGGGCGGTGTTTCCGTATAGTCAATTATTGGTCAAAGGCCCTCCCAAAATATTCTGAGTAGATATGCTGTGTAGTTTTGTTGCGCAAAAAAATAAATGAAATAATAAATAATAAAATATTCTGATCATAATCGTTATTATGAAAAAAAAACTTGTCTAACAGTCAAATATGAAATCTTCACTCAGCAGTCTGTTTTCGCAGCAATATCAAAAAATACATAGCATTACCGTGCAGACCACACTCATAAACGCCGCCGTATTTCAAATTGACACTGCTCAGCTCTTATGACTAAGGCTAAGGTTACATTGGATGCGTAGACTGACGACTACTTATGGATCCGTGGCATTGACCTCTAATCCTTGGTTAGGGGTCAATGATCCGTGGCGAACCAAAATTTACACATTTCCATCTTTCACATCTGGCAACGTTGATGCATCGATGTCGTAGGCACGTACGATGTAGAGGTAGATAGATTTGTTTTGTCAGTGTTACGTCACATTTCAATTTTATTTATTTATATTTTGGTAATGGCGAGGTGGATGGATTATTGTGTCTGTTTGCGGTTTATTTTTTGTTTTAGGTTACGTTTCGAGTTTGATCCATACTCGGATTCATATTTAATCGTGTGTGGGAATCAGTCGATTGTTTTTGCGCTATTCCAGTCGTTGATCTGGATTCTACCCTATTAGTCCAGGAGGCATTGGAATTTTTTTTGGCTTATTTTCCCAGTCGCTGTGTTTGAATGAATGGTCTTTTAGTGACAAAAAACAAGAATTTTTGAGTCTGGCTTAAATTTCTGGATGGATTGAATGTGAATTTGAACTTAAATAGAGCAAAATCTGCTGAACCAAATACCAACATATATTATACAGGGTGTCCCAGAAAGAATGGAACATATGGCAACAGTGGATTCTTCACACCAAAATATTGCGATCACCCCGAACTTGTCTATCCCAAAAGATGATTTAACAGAGATACAGCGTGTCAAAGTTGAATTTTAATTTTTGATTTATCTGAATAACTCGAAATAATCAAGTTATATTGATGAAATTTGGTATATGGGGGTTTGACATGCAAAATTCAAATCTGAGCACGGAATTGCTCTTACCTGTAGGGGGCGCCACTTACACATCTTTTCACTCATTCAAATAGTCAGAATTCTTTCTCATACATTTTTTCAAAATTGAAAAATTGGTTTTTACATCATACCTATTTACATGAAAAAGGTATACTTTATAGAAGTGGCTAGGAGTTACCATTCTCAAGATATTTGAACTTCAAGTAATCCATACAATGTGGTTTTGAATGGAAAATTTTTAAAATAAACATAAGGGGCTATGAAAACGGCGCTATCAAGGTAATATTTTCATAATTAAAGTACTCATTTTACTTTAGACTTCTCAAAACAAGCAGAACTTTGAACGAAGAATGACTTTTGGTCGAAAAATTAAATTGTCAGTGAATTTATCCTCTTGGGCCCTGTATCCGTGGACATGTAAAGGACTTTTTGAAATTGTCTTATTATGATGATTATATTCTGAAGAAATTCTAATGATAATGCCAGTCGATAGAGTTTTGTTTACTGGATTGTGGTGAGAGAAACGTATCTCCATCGTCTTTCGTCAACCGGTCGCGTGTCTCCGATTTCGATGTGTATATGGCAACACCGCTGATGGAAATATGTAAAACTGGTTCGCTCGGCATCCACAACTGACGACTATCAAGTCGGTCATAATCGTGCGTTGTCGGACGATGGAAACGAACACCGGCTGATATATTGAACCGATTATATTCCATGCGGAAAAGTAATAGTAGTCAGTGTATTAGCATGCTATTAGACCACCCCAAGTCGTGCGTCAATGTAAGGCTAAGGTTACATTATATGCATACTCTGACGACTATCGAATGTCGTACGTATTCGTGTGTAGTAGGACGATGGAAACGAACACCGGCCAAGAAATTGAACCGGTTATTATATTATTATTATCATATAGTCGTCAGTAGCCTAGTTTACATCGATAACTCGTTTAGTTCGGTTCGAAAGGACCAAGTGGGTGGGGACAGTACGGGAGGGCCAATGCTTGCCTCTCGCCCGTTTTCACCGTCTTGCAACGCGTGAACTAAATGAGTACGCGCGCAATTCGTCAAATGTCAAAAACAAGTCGAAATTATTCATCAACACAATTCGTAACCAAAAAAAAAACATGAGTAAGTACGCTCAGATTGCCTGAGTCCCGTATTCTCCGTTCGTACTTAAACTCGTTCAAGATTTGTCGGCGTTCAAATACAAGATTTCGTATGAACCGGTGAAATTAAACAAGTTCAATTCGGTTAAACGCATTCAAATTTAAACGCCCTGTTTGGAGCGTTCAAGAATTTAAACGGCTTCAATTGGGGCGGAAGATGCGTTCGCCTTGAAAAAATATATCATGACATACAGTGTGTCCCAGATTCGATTCTCTATACAGGGATCTTGACTCCTATTATACCTACCGTACCGAGCAAAAGTAGAGAAACATTTCTGTTTCCAGCAGATTTTGATAATATAAAAAGATTCAATACAAAACTCTGTTTTATCTAAACCCTTCTTTAATGTGAATTCTAAATAATAGAAGATATATTTTGTTTTGCTTTTGATGGATCTATGACATAAGATATAGAGAAATGAAGCGAGCAAAACTGGAGAAACAAAAGTAAAAATAAATTTTATAACAAAGGTTGACTAATATTTGGTTGCATAGCCTTCACTTTTGATTACTGCTAGACACCGCCTCTTCATAGAGCCAACTAGATTTTTTATCGTCTCTTCAGGTATAGACTGCCAGGCGGCTTCAACGGCCTCAAATAGTTCAGCACCATTTTTGAATTTTTCCGGATGCTCAGACCGAATTTGTTTGTCAACTAGGTCCCAGAGGTTCTCTATAGGATTGAGGTCAGGACTTTGAGCTGGCCATTTGATGACGTTGATATTCTGGTCCATAAAAAAAGATTTTATTATTTTTGCCGTATGCTTTGGATCATTGTCGTGCTGGAATCGCCATTGTAGGGGCATGTTTTCCTCAGCATAGGGCAACATAGTATTATTCAAGATCTCTAGGTACTTAAATCTGTCCATGATTCCATCAATTTTCACAATGGGGCCGATTTGATGACCCGAGAAGCAGCCCCAAACTTGAACATTGCCCCCTCCATGTTTGATTGTGGCCAAAGTGTACTTGGGATCAAATCTTTTATTTTTAGGACGTCTCACCCATAAAATGCCGTCCGAAGAGAATAAATTGAATTTACTTTCATCAGAAAATAAGACAGTATTCCACCTTGATTCCGACCAATTTAAATGATCATTCGCAAATTGAAGTCGGGCGGCCCGATTCTTTTTCGAAATGAACGGTTTTTTGGCGGGTTTCCGTGCCGGTAAGTCACTGTCCCTTAAACGTCTTCGCACAGTATGAACACTGATACAAGCCTCATCCAGTTGAGCTTTGATATCGACAGCTGTATTGAATGGATTTCTTAAAGCTAGGTTTTTGATTTTCCGGTCAACCCAAGGTGTTGTTTTTTTGGGTCTACCGGTCTTGGGCGGACTTATCAGAGATTTTCTGAGGCGATAAAGCTTGAGAATCTTGGAAATCACCGATCGATTCAAACTTAGTTGCTTGGCAATTGTCGATTGTTTCACTCCAGATTGATATTTGGATACTACCAACTGCTTCACATACAATGGCACTGTAAATCCTCGAGGCATATTAACAAATTATTCTTCACTGATATACACAATTGTACGTCTTTTCGAATCAATCAGTTAGTGTGAACTAGGTATTTCAGAAATGTTTCTCCACTTTTGCTCGCCAAAGAAATAAACAAAAACGCGAATGTTTTTATTAACAAGAATTTGGAACAAGTCAATAGGTTTATGCTTTGGTCCAGGTCTAAGTAAATAATATCAGTGCTTATCTTTGAGCAACAGTCAATATTTCTGGTTTTTTATTTGACAAATATTATGTTTCTCTACTTTTGCTCGGTACTGTACATCCGAGGTTAAATGGAGAAAGTTTTGAAGGTGACTTGGTGCATTCTATATCCGGTTTCAGATTTGCGTCAATTGGTTTTGGAAATATCGGCGAAAAACCAAAAATGGCAAATTTTGTTTTTTGCTAGTAAATCCGAAACGGCTAATTCGACAGCTATGAAAATGTGACATTATCTGAACACCTTTTAAAGACGAATAAAATTGCTTGTATGACATTTCTCGATCGTCTTTTGTTTTTCCGCAACCCGCCTCAACTTTCATTTTTCTTATGGCCGCCATATTGGATTTTTCGATTCTTTGAGAGAGTGTAAAATTTCCAGTCTAGTGATGTCTCACAAGTCCATAAAAGATTCAAGTATCATCGAAATATCACATTTCGTAGTTATGTCATGGCCTTCTATTTTTGTAAGGGTTGTACGAAAACCCAACGGTAATTGTCAAAAATGTCACTATGCATGTCCATGTTCTATTGAAAATTCAATGCCTCCAACACATTTGCTGCACACTAAATGCGTTGACCTTAAGATGATACAGTACTAATTCATGCGACAAATAAATAATGGCCTCCTTAGAAAAGATCGAGTCCCAACTACGAAGTGTGATATTTCGATAATACTCAAATCTTTCATGCACTTGTGAGACATCAATAAACTGGAAATGTTACGCTCGTTCCAAAAATCGAAAAATCCAATCTGGCGGCCATAAGAAAAATGAAAGTTGAGGCGGGTTACGGAAAAACAAAAGACGATTGAAACATGTCATACACGCCATTTTATTCGTCTTAAAAAGGTGTCCAGATAATGTCACATTTTCATAGCTGTCAAATCAGCCGTTTCGGATTTACTGGCAAAAAACAAAATCCGCCATTTTCGGTTTTCCCCGATATTTCCAAAACCAATTGACATATCGTGAATCTGAAACCGGATATCGAATGCACTGAGTTTCTTCTAAAACTTTCTCCCTTTAACCCTTGATGTAGGTACAATAGGAGCCAAGATCCCTCTATAGAGAAACGAATCTGGGACACACTGTATATAAACTAATACCACCAAAAATATCATTTATTATATAATGGATATTCGGTGCTGATACCTTATTGTTTTTCTTATCATCTCACAGGAGTGTGTTATTTTATTTTTCACTAAAAAGAGTTTGAACACGAATTACTTCTTGGAGCCGATATTTTCGGCATAATAATAGGCGGATTTTGGCGTTAACCAGGTTACGCTTTGTGGTTACAGTTTTGGTAAGTGCCTGGTAACGATCTCGATACCAGCTCAGGACCAAACACCAAAACGTTCTGGTTGCCAATATTTTCACCTACCATAGAAAAGTGAATAATATCTGTATATTTTTATCACTTTTCTATGCCTTCGACCATATTATTTTGGTATAACATAACTACCTATTTCAAAAGAGTATAGCTTTTATCGTCATATAAATCAAATTTATTCACAAAGCATAAAAATATGTTGAGTACACACCTATAAATTAATACTTCAATTGTTGCAATAATTAATCACCAGTTATCATGATACTATAACAAACAAGAGGTGTGTTTGTTATGCTCCACTAGTGCAAACTTTTCTACACTACAACACTCAGTGTGGCTTTGTTTCTGAAATGTTTGTCTGTTTTTTAGGATAGAATATTTTTACTAAACTAGAAACATTTCACAAACAAAGCCACACTGAGTGTTGTGGTGTAGAAAAGTTTGCACTAGTGGAGCATAACAAACACACCTAAGATATGCTCACGCGCAGGTTTCGCTGACGTCATTGCGTGTTCGAAAATTTATAGGTTACCTAGGTAACTGGGTTACCATGATACTTAAACAAACAAGATAAACTCTTGCACATCTCACTTCAGAAGTCATCACGTGACCTACCTCAAACCTATACAATCAATGTCACGCGGGGACGTCATGCGTGAGCCAGTTCAAATTTTGACCAGTAAATGGTAACTAGGTAACGCTATGGATGTTTTAAATCGAGTCAAAAGTGAGGTTCACTTTTGACTCGCGGTGACGATATGCGCGGCTTGGTTCTATTTTCGTCCAGCAATAATTGATCATTGTGTGTTTTAGTATCATCACCAGTTATAGTATTGTCATTGTCAATAAAAAACCTTCAAAAAAAGTCACTTTCTCTCACATCTCACAACCAAAATACATTAAAGTATCAAGAAACAACATTATTGGCATCTCTGGACTAAAGAAAAAGGAATACGCTGAAACTGTAACGAGAAATAATCAGGAATTCGGTCACACCGGCAAAATTAGGGGAACGCACAAAATGTATACAAAGTTTGACATCAATTTTCTCTAGAACTCAATGCTCGATTTCAATATATTTTTTACTGGATTGTTGATCGGCTCTTCAAGAATACATCTGGCTAGTTTTTGTTATAAAATTATTCGTCTTTATACCATATACAGGGGCGAAAAGGAAGTAAAGATTGTTTGATGTTTTCTGAGACACTCTGTGGAGTGAACCGCTGACAGTTGAATATGTTCTTTAGCATCACATTATAGCCTGATCTTTTCTTAACATTTCCGTTTTTTATTCTCTGTGATATCTCAATTTTTAACGAAAATACAGGGTTTCTAAGAAAAGTCTGAAATCAGTCTTCATCTTCTACTTTACATAATAACTTTTTAAATAACAATAAAAGATTGAAAATCAAACAATAGTAACAATAATTTAGTGACGTGTGACCTCCACGAGCCCTTATGACAGCAGTCATCCACCTTCCCATGCTTCTGATGACATTGTCGATGAGCTCTTGTGGCAAATTGTCCCAGATCTCAACCAGAGCAGCTGCCACTTGCTCGAGATTTTGAGGTTGGGGAGTTCTAGAACGTAGTCGTCGGCCTAATATGTCCAAGATATGTTCAGTTGGATTAAGGTCCGGGGAACATGCAGGCCAATTCATGGTTCTTACTCCTACGTTATCCAGGAAAAAAAATCGGATTAATGCAAAACCAGCTCTCATCTGTGAAAAGCACGTTGGCCCACGTGTAATTACCTCAATTTTCATGATCCCCAGAAAATTCGAGTCTGGCCACTCAATGACAGACTTTTCTTATACCTGTATTTTCGTTAAAAATTGAGATATCACAGAAAATAAAAAACGGAAATGTTTAGAAAAGATCAGGCTACGATGTGATGCTAAACACCATATTCAACTGTCAGCGGTTCACTCCACAGAGTGTCTCAAAAAACATCAAAAAATCTTTACTTTCTTTTCGCCCCTGTATATGGTATAAAAATGAATAATTTTGTAATGAAAACTAGTCAGATGTATTCTTGAAGAGCCGATCAACAATCCAGTAAAAAATATATTGAAATCGAGCATTGAGTTCCAGAGAAAATTGATGTCAAACTTTGTATACATTTTGTGCGTTCCCCTAATTTTGCCGGTGTGTGTATTTTCAAGCCATTGAGAAGGTAGACATCTAGAACGAGGAGAATATTAATGAGTGTCTGCAACAAGTCACGGATAAAGCAGAAAGAGTGTTCGTCCTAGACGCTAGTTTAAAAGAGTTGCTGTTCAATGAAGAGGTTATCGAGGAAGTATTAAAAAATGAATTTATAGAAGGAGAAGACTTTCGAGCTGATGTTATAAAGTACACGAACAAATGCAAATTTCTGATAAACAAAGTGAACGAAAATGTGAAAACTGTCGAAACAAGTAAAGAAACGAGATTGACAAGAAATGTTAAGTTGCCAGTTAGAAATTAAAAAGTTTGACGGAAATGTCAAGAATTGGATCAGTTTTTGGGGACAGTTTCGGAAAATTCATGAGGATACGGAGTTGCCCAGTGGAGATAAGTTTCAGTACCTTATCCCATCAACCGAAGAACATTCGCCAGCAAGAGATTTGATAAAAAGCTTTTCATCATCACCAGACAATTATTATCAAATTGCCACTGACCAACTGAAAAACAGATTCGCAAGAGATGAAATTTTGATAGAGGTATGAGGGAACTTTTAAATCTAGTTCTAGGTCAAGTCTCAAAGGAGAACTCAGACTTGGCTTTATCTACTTTGTACGACAAACTAGAGACCCAACTCAGGGCATTGGAAACATTGGGTGTTACTAGCGATAAATATGCTGCGATGCTTTTGCCACTATTCGAGTCATCACTGCCTTATGAATTACTAAAAATTTTGGAGCGAAATACGGTATCCACCAATAAAAGTAACTCTAATGATTTACAGGGTCGGTTGAAAATTCTAAAAGCCCAAGTGGAAGGAGAGGAACGTATAAATCTTGCTCAATACAGTTTTTTAATGCAAAAAGGTGAGAAAATAGCTAGAAATGGGTGTTCTGTGGAAATGCTACACGTAAACAATTCAGAAAACAAAGGCAAGCGAATTTTTTCTTGTATTTTTTGCGAATGCAGCTCTCATTCAAGTCAGGATTTCATAAAAGCACAAAAAAGACATTAGAGCAGAAAAAAGCAATTGTTGCTAAGAAAAAATGTTGTTTCTCGTGGTTAAAGCAATTTCACAGATGTCGAGGTTGCAAATCAGTTGTAAGATGCATAATATGTACTTAAAAGCACTATGTTATTATGTCCCGATTTACATGAAAAGGAAAAAGAGAAGAGGCATTCAAATGAGCATGAAAAAATTGAGCAACCTATGACTAATGTTGTTTTCGGAAACTTTTGAAAAAATTATCAGAGGGAATTTAGTAAATGTGAATGATCCTCTGATAGCTATGAAAACCATAATTGGCCAAAAAGCACAAAAGTGTAAGAATATAAATGGGTTTGATCCTACTTATCTTACGGATTTTTCTTTGTCGAATTTATGGAATCTAGATGTGTTGGGTATTAAAGAACCTGCAGAAAGAAAATGCAGAGAAGAGTTGGAGATACAGGTGTTGAATAAATTCATGGAGAGCACCGTGATAAATGAAGAAAATAGATATGAAGTGGGCCTGCCATGTATTGAGAGTTATCCGGCTATAGGAACAAATTTTAAATTAGCGAAAAACCGATTATTTTCAAATACAAGACGATTGATAAAATTTAATAGATTTTTGGATTTTAAAAAAATTTTGATGATTGGGAAAAAATGGGAATTATGGAAGTAGTAGATCAAGATGAGGCCGATGGAAACGTCCACTATTTGGCGCATCACGCTGTCATCAAGGAATCAAGTTGTACCACAAAAATCAGGCCGGTGTTTGAAGCCTCAGCAAAAGATAAAAACGGCAATTCTTTGAATGTTTTACTAGAGAAAGGTCCAAATATGATTGAGTTAATCATTCCACTAATTTTGAAATTTAGACTACATAATATAGGTGTTTCCGCAGATATTGCGAAGGCGTTTTCACAAATAAGTATTTCGGAGAAAGATAGGGACTACTTGCGTTTTCTATGGTGGGGAAATTATGTTCAAAGAAAAATGAAAATCTTTCGCCATTGTAGAGTAGTTTTTGGGTTGAAACCAAGTCCGTTTCTTTTAGCAGCCACATTAGATTTTCATTTAAAAAACGAGCAAACACTGAAGGAAACTGAAAATAAACTTTCAAAAGCATTTTATGTCGATAACTGTGTTTACAGCGTGAAGAATCAAGTTGAATTAACTAAATTTATAAATGAGTCAAAAGATATTTTAAAAAAGGGAAATTTTGACTCAAGACAGTGGACTTATAACAAGAAAACAGCCGAAAATTTGGAACTGGAGGATAATAAAGAAAGCAAAGTCATTTCAGTACCGGGAATACAATGGAACTATCAGCTTGATGTTTTGAAATGTGAAATTAAAAACTTAGATTCAACTAAAACCAAACGTGGCGTTCTATCAGCCACACGAGTTTTTGACCCTATTGGCTTCACATCTCCATTTACATTTTTCTCAAAGTTAATGATACAAGAATCTTGGAGCTTTAAGTTGACATGGGATCAGGTACTACCCGAGGACATTAGGAAACGTTTCGAACAATGGCTGAAGTGTGAAATTGCTCAATTATTGTAGTATTCGTAGATACTTAGCAGATCCGGTAGATGAAGACATGATAAAAGAGAAGACTCTTCATGTTTTTGTTGATGCTTACGCAGCATGTGTCTTTCTTCGGTTTGAGGTTGGATATTCAGGTTTTGTAAGATTATTATCAGCAAAATCAAGATTAAGTCTAGTAAAAGCTATCACACTTCCAAGACTCGAACTGATGGCTGCTCTTATAGGCGTTAGACTGACAGAAACGATAAAAGAAGTACATGAATTTAGAGATTTGTTAACGACCTACTGGGCTGATGATTCAATGATGGTCCTGACATATAAAGACAAAATGTTTGTGGAATCCCTTTGTTGGAAACAGGATAAAAGAAATAAGAAAATTCAGTGCTCAGTGGTCAGGTCAGATAAATATAGCAGACGTTTTGTCTCGAGGTTGTAGTGGAAAGCAGCTGATTGAGAAAAGGTGGTGGCAAGATACTAGCTGGCTAGAAGAATGTGAAGAAAATTGACCAAACGAAGAAATTTGTGTTGGCGAAGAAGAAATTGAGCATGAAAGTAGAAAAGTTGTCAACACAAATTTCGTAGAGGAAATAGAAGATGACTATTTCTGGGAAATAATAAATTATTTTTCTGATTACACCAGAATCAAAAGAGTTATTGGATAAATTTTGAGATTTTATCATAATTTAGAAAACAAAGAGAGGAGCAACTGCTTGGAGAACAATAGGAAAGGGAAAATTGACTATTTAAAAACGGAAGAAATGGAAAGAGCCAAATAGCAGAAATATGTCTTGTTAAGATATTTCAGAAGAGGGATTTAAAAAATGATTTGAATGGATTAGACTTCAATTCGGTGAGTTTTCTGAAGATTCTGAATACCCAGTCATCCTTCCAAGCAAACATGATTTGGTAAGAAAATTATCAAGAGAAGAACATGAAAAAAGCTGCCACGCAGGTCCAAAAATATTGTTGGGGGTTATTCGCGAAAAATTCTGGCTGCCAAAAGCAAGGAAGATATTGAACTCTATTATTTATTCTTGCGTAGTATGTAAAAAGCACAGTAAACCAATTTAAATGCCTTTTGCACCTTTACCAAAAAATAGAATAAACGATGCGGGAGTTTTGATGATGCATTTTTATATGCTCTTCGACGTTTTATTAGTAGAAGGGGAATACCTAGAATAGTTTACTGAGACAATGGGACACATTTCCATGGCAGTGACAACTATTTCAGCAAATTGAATTGGGAGAGAATAGAGAATGTATCTGGAGTAAAAAGGATTAAATGGATATTTAATCCACCTTCTGCTTCGTGGTGGAGCGGATGGTCGGAGAGGTTAGTAAGGGTTAAAAAAGAATTGTTGCGTCGTACTTTGGAAAAAGCATTGTTATATTATGTCGAATTGTAAACAGTTTCGTGTGATATTGAGGCAGTAGTTGATGAAAGACCATTAACATATGTTTCCGATGGCGATGAGTGGGAGATTCTTAGTCCTGCAAGATTCTTAAAGCCATTGCATGGAGCTTCAACAGGAGATAGTTTTTCTAACGAGGTTATTGACTTAGATCTGGTTGATTTTCGCTTCTTAAGGGGTAGGTTTGAGCATATTCAAAAGACGAGGAATTTAATCAGAGACAGATTCAAAAAAGAATATCTTGCGGAACTGGTCAATAAAAGTAAAAGTCAAAGGCAAAAAGGATGTGTACAGGTTGGTGATGTGGTTCTGATTGGTGATGACAACAGGTAGAGGATAAATTGGCCCATGGGAAAAGTCTGCGAAGTAATCACAGGAAAAGATGGGTTGATTAGAGTTGTGAAGTTGAGAACGAAAGCTGAGGAACTGGTTAGACCGGTGCAACGTGTTTATCCAATGGAACTACCACACAACTGCAAACCTACAAACGTGGAACCAAAGTTGACATCAGAACCAGAGAATACACATTTTCCAGAAAAGAAACATGACAAAGAATCTGAAAGGACAACGAGAAGTGGAAGAGTTTTCAAGGTACCTATCAGATTCGGATAACCAACTCATGGGGCCGGAGAATGTTGGACTTTCTTTCATTGTTGCAATAAAAAACCTTCAAAAGAAAAGTCACTTTCTCTCACATCTCACAATTAAAATAAATTAAATTTATGAAGAAACAACAATCACATCAGACTTGTAGGCTGACCAAAGTCGACGCACAAAATTGGAACTGGAAAATGGAAATTTTGAGGTCATGAAGCAACAACTGCCTTCGTGACCAAACCATTGACCAAACTCTGGCGCTGGTACAAGATTAAAATTCGTAACCGGGTAAGCAAATGCAGTGTTGCCAAATCTCATTACCGTAATGAAAAATATACGCAGAAACGCGGTTGGTTACAAATCTCGTTACCACATCGTAACCTGGTTAACGCCCAAATCCGCCTTATAATTGTGCTTGCATGGATTTGCATAAAAATAAAAAATACCATAAGCGGGCGGACCATTTTAATAACTCAATGAACGTTATGTCATTTTTCCGGAGATTTCGCTTCTTTCGTGTTATCTACAAAGTCATCAATGCCATAGCAGATGTTTGTTAAAGATATATCAAAATCAAAATACTATTTGCAATAATTGATGAAATAATTAAAGTACAAGATGGTTTTATTCAAATAATATCACGTTTCCCGATAGTTTTGGGATGTCCGTAAAATAATTCACCACGTGTAATTTTATTTTGATTCATTAGCTTCCTGTCCTTTCCCCGTATGATCATTTTATCAATATCACTAATGAAATTATTGGTGGTGCTGAGGGGACAAGAAAAATCAAGCCAAAATCGCGTATCATTAAAAAAATGATAATTCTATGCGTAAACACATACGGAAATGGACGCAGATACAAAAATTTAACTAGGAAAAACTATAGCTAGGTTTAAACTTTATATCACGGAAACAATTCAATATAATAATAAATATAAAAATAATCTTCAACCATATGAATGCCTTTGAGATTTTTGTGTGGTTCACTTCTGCATTATCAAATATGGATATTTTGAATCTTCCGAAATATCCGAAATAAACATCTCATTTCTGGTGATTTTTCGTTTCGTTTGTTTCTGCATCAAGATTAAGCATAACTACGTCCAAATGTCAAAACAATTATTTATCAAAAAATATTCAAATTATTTCAAAAATACCATGCATTATGTTAAGTTTACATTGAATTTCACTTCGAAGGGAGATTGACAGATTTCCGCTGGCCAATCGAGAATCATATGGTACCATCTACATATAATTTTTGTTCGAAGTCACGGTCACGCCAGAACAATGTAGATGGTAGCTCATGATTCTCGTTTGGCAAGCGGAAATTTATCACTTGCACTTCGAAGTGAGATTGAATGTAAACCGGGCATTAATGTCAACTGTCAACATCATGGTCTCCAATCAACTTGAATACCACCAAAATGTTCCCAGAATTTTCGACGTTGCCGATCTTTCTCTAGGTTTAACTAAATGTTGCGAAAATTAGCACGGAGCATACCGAGAAAAATTCGAGGACGTTTAACTATTTGAACGCGTTTAGTTGAAGGCGTTTATCTGTAGAATCGGAGAATACGGGCCTTTGAAACCCAGAACCAACAAAATCACAACACAATTCACAATAATCACAATCAACAGACAATCAACTATCAGACCACCCCAAAGTCGTCCGTCTACGTACGACTCGATGGTCGTCAGAGTAAGCATCCAATATAACCGTAGCCTTATGGAGCAATGCATGTAGAAAAAGAGAGATAGCGATCCCTTGTGTAAGAGCGTTTTGCTCTAAATCTCAAATAAATTCCACGGCTCAACCGTTCGACACAAGAGATATCGGATGTTTTGTTCCATCTATCCAGAATAATAGGGCATGTCCATTCGACGTCATTTGACAGTCGCCCCAAGAGTTAACTAAGGATCGTTTGCTTGTTATTTGAATTGTGATTATCATGATTGTTTAATGAACATTTTGCTATTCGCAGGAAGCTCATTCATTTTTTTCTTCGTTCTGCGAAGTACAGGGTGTCTATTCAAGAATGGCAAGGTGCAAGATCTCAGAAACTAGGCATCCCAGAGACTTGCGGAAAAAAAATTACTGGGTAATATGGATAGAGAAAATGCTGGAAATATATCAGAAGTTCCCAAGATAGCCACAAAATGCCGTAACGGTGCTATCAAAACCCAAAATCGCTGTTTTTTGTGATTTATAAATATAAATGAGTACCGCTATGGATTCATTGAGAAATCTCTTTCAAATTTTTTTTCTGATTTTTTTTTCTAGTGTGTCAATTAATACAGGTATCAGCTGTCAAACCTTACAACGCAGAAATGCTCATAACTCTAAAGCAACCCAACCGATTGACGCGATCTTGGTCTCATTTTGAAGAGGAGGTTTCCCTCTTCCACAAATTTCAAATGATTCCGATCAAAACCAACGATGGTATTCAGTAAAATATGCGGACGACGGACATTTTCTGAATTTACTTGAAATTTTCAAATGCAAAGGTATACTGAAAATTGTTCGTCTGAGTTCTCGACAAAAATCCGCACAACTTTCATGTATTGTTTCTAGATTTCGAAATAAAAAAGCTATACGCTTTTCTGTGAGTTAATGTTAAATAGTGATACTATTCAAGATGCCCTCGTAAAGAAGATTTTTAAAAAAAAATTGCGTTACCTAGTAATCACCCAGTCACTGTTTTATTTCAAACAAATTATATCTTGAATGGTAGGACTCTTTTGCATTAATTAGGTCTGTTCGTAGAACAATCACAAACCAGTCAGAGCCAATCAGCATTCAGCATTATTTGCAGTTTGCAAACTATTTCTGATTATGTTGACCAATCGATGTAGGGCTGATCGATTTGTGATTGTTCTACGAAAAGACCTAATAATAACAAGAAAGCGTTTGGCTTATTTATTTCGAGAGCTAGAAAAAAGTGTAATGCATGAAAGATGTGTGGAATTTAGTCGACATTCCAGACAAACTATTTTCACTATTCCTTGGTATTTAAAAATGTCGAGTAAATTTGAAAAATGTTCGTCGTCCGCATATTATATTGAATAAAATCGTCTCTTCTCATCAGAATCATTTAAACCGGAAATTGTGGAAGAGGAGAACCTCCTCTTCAAAATGAGACCAAGATCGCGTCAATCGATTGAATTGTTTCAAAGTTATGGACATTCTTGCGTTGTAAGGTTTGACAGCTGATACCTGTTTTATTTGACATGCTAGAAAAAAAAATCAGAAGAACAAATCTGAAGAAAATTTCTCAAGGAACTCCTAGCGGTACTCATTTATATGTGTTTCTATTTGAAAATCACGAAAAAACATCAATTTTGTGTTTTGATAGAACCGTTACGCCAACTTGTGGATATTTTTGGAACTTCTGATATATGTCCAGCATTTTCTCTAATCCATAATATTACCCAGTAATTTTTTTTCCGCAAGTCTCTGTGATGCCTAGATTCTGGAATCTGGCACCTTGCCATTCTTAAATAGACACCCTGTACAAATAATCTGCGATTGTTATCATTGCTGTCAATTTCAATGAAGGACATTTTTTATTTCCTGGCCTGCCCCGGCATTACTCTACTTTCACAGTTGATCACTGAACAAATTCTACACTCTGTTCACAAATTAAAGTGACCAACGTAAACAAACTACACGAGATCGAACAAAGGAAAACAATTGAAAGGTCTATTCACAACCAAAAGTCACAAACGTAAACAAACTACACGTGATCGAACAAAAGAAAACGATTGAAAGGTCACGTAAGATAAACCAACACAAGTGATCAGTTCAATCGTTTGGCTATGTCTAATCACGTGTAGTTTGTTTACTTTTGGTTGTGAATAGAGTGAAGGCTTATTTAAAGTTGGTTTTATGAAAAGAATTATTGAGCCTGGATCTTAGAACACAGCAAATAAAACTTAGACTATTAATAAAATATAAAGAGGCAGTCATTCATAAATGAAATGTCACCAGTGACGGCGTCACCTACTTTCAGTTCTACTTGATGTTTGACGTTGTTCTGACACTTAACTTTGTACTTAATAGGCGTACTCAATATGATAGCTTTGTTCGCGGGAAAAAACCGGAACTAATTCGGAATACGTTTTGAATTAGTAAGCATACTACTGCATTGCGCATGTATCCTCCCGAACTAATTTTGGATCTAGGTAACCGCGAACGCGTTTCAGGAACAAAGTATCCTCCAGTAATTGTGTACTTTCGATACCTAATGATTTGCCATCAATTCTTCTAAATCCTCAACGCTGGACCCTAAAGTATGCATCATCATTCCAAAAATCCAATCTGAACATTCAATCAAACAAAATATTATTTAATTTCATGTAATATTCATTGAAATCACTAAATAGTTTAATTAAAATATACCAATGCAATAACTCATCACTCGAATCAAGTCCGTCTGCAGGATAATATCCTCTTGCTTAGACTCTAGGATCGATCGAACGTGTTCGGAATCAGTTCTGAACATAATATCCTTGTTCCGCGAACGCCGGATTTTTACCTCCGAATGAGCATTTTTGTATACCGCGAACGACAAAATTCAAATGCGCATGCATTTCAATCCCGAACATGTTCAGGGTTTCACCCGCGAACGAAGCTAATAATATTTAGTACTCGCGACAGGTAAAAGTGTTCTTCAAGATATTGTTTGCACGATTCTTCTAGTTTTGTGAACTCATAATCGATAAACCAAGATGCGGTTGTGTCTGTGATGTTAGAAATAACTTGAATAACAGCCTCCCTAAAAATGTTTGAAAATTCTGAAATACTATCCTGTATAAAACAATCAATTTTTGAATAATTCTAAATTCGGCCCGATTTCTACACCAAACTGACGTTGACGTTAGCGAGGTCATCCGTTCGATCGGTTGGCTCGACCAGCACAGATCGTCGGACCATCCGTCTGATCTGTTGGCTCGACTAGCACGGCTCGTCAATAATTATTTTCAATGACAGCGTCGAGTAATACTGCTGGTTGTTTTATATGCTGTGCTATATAGTCCGTTTCACGAGGGTTTGTACTCACGTCATTGCTTGTCTCTCCTTTTCTAACTCATGGAGAGGTCTAAAAACAGACTGAAACAGAATTAATGACGTAATAAACATCGGTCGTTACTAGAATCCAAAATGGCCGCCGAGCAACAGCTGATTTCTATCATCTCTGAATAATAATAACCTAAAATTTGGTTATGTGATCGAGTAATTAATCAAAACAATGTTGTTGTCAAAACACAAGTCAGTTAACTACTCCAATGTCACAGTTTTGTTGTATAAAATACCTTGTCGGTATTCAGAATGTGAACAAAATACGATAAAAAAGCTTGTGGTCTACTTTACAAAGGATGGAGATGCTGAAAAACCTTTTTTACCACTTGAGGCAGTTTTGGAGGTGAGTTATTTCATGAAACTAGTTATTTGTACCTATTCATTTCCTATTCCATCTCCTGAACTTTTGTAGAGAGTATCTGATGCCCTTTGAATTGAAATTACAACTCTTAAAAGATCAGATCTCATGGAATCAGAATTGATGAGGACTTCAAGGCATCCACGTCAATTGCAGTCCAGAGATCAGAAAGATAGATGGATTATTGGAGCAGTCATGCGTTGTTGAGAAAAGAAAAAAAGGGCTAGTATTGTTATTGAATGAATATTTTGGGCAGGCAGAATTTGACATTATTTTAGTTTATATTCAGTTCGTGTTCATGATTTCAGTCTCCTCATCTATGTTCCGCTGGTACTTGTTTGTAATAAAATTACGTTTATTATTTTCTTCTCCTATAGTAAGGAATGTGACTTATTCATCACCTTATGATTGGGCAGGAAGTGATGTCTTGCAGTTGATAGCTGATCTGAAAAATGTTTCCATTTTTCACTCCCCCTCAAATGGCCGTTATTTCATGAGTAAGGTATAAAAAAATTATTGATAATTTATCATTTTTTTATAACTTAAAATAACGGCTATTAAGGCGGTTTGCAAATTACAAGGAAAATCCTTTACTCCGCATTTTCAAAGCACACAATAGTCTGATGCTTTGTTCTTTTTGACACTATCATAAAACTTGGAAAAATACATACACTCTGTAGAATCAAAATATACACTCACGGTCGGATAAACAGCACATGCCTAAAATTTGATAGAACTTTGATATTATAATATAATATAATATGATAATCGTTTATTAAGCTAATAAGCTTTACAAAGTCATCCTGCTTCAGTTATCAAAAAATTATTGGTGCATTAAAATGGTTCAAACAATCTGTCATTTGATCGGTCATGGCGATTTTATTCAAAATATTGTCTAGGTCTCTTTGTTCACGTTACAAAAAAAATGTGTAAGTTCTGGAAAAATTGGTTAGCACCATCCGAAAGGGAAAATTTCTGTACCCTATGAAAATCGAAAAGAATCGCTGGTTTAGTGAACTGAGAAATGGAGTTCTTTAATGCACCATTACATCTTTGATAACTGTTGCAGGATCAAAGTGTTCAAGTTTTTGGCTGTTAATCTACTTTTGGCCACCAAACTGATGTATTAAATTTCGTTTACCTAATAATTCATAAAAAAAAAATGCTGACTAGCTGATTTCTCGTGGGTTGATGTTCATCCAGTGATGGGGGGACGTCTACTGATAAGAATAAAACTCGACTATTGTGGGTTTTTGCGATAATGGTGCTTTCTTAGTTTTTTATTCAAACGTGTCTATATAGCAACGATTGCTTATCAGTATACTAAGAGAAGTCCGTTTTGTGAACTATTATAAATAGAAAAAAACCCTTTGCAAAAACACACAATTGTGGCGAATGTATCCCCCAAAAAGATCAGCTCCTCAGCAATTTTTTTTTCAATAATGATATTTCTACTGGACGAATGTATGGATGAATGTATTTTTTCACTCTCTCGAGCTTGCAATCCCTCCATGTGAGGATTTTTCAAAAACTACATATCTTGGAATTTCATTCTACATGATTTTCTTAATGCACAAACAGAAGCGAACTGGAATAGCGTTGAGTCTAATGGTAGAGTCACAAGCAGTGCACGCTGTAAGCTGCCTAGTCTAACGATCGCTCGCATCCGGATGGCGGATATACACGCGACTACGCTTCCAATGGATGACCAGCCTGAATCCAAAATCTAAATGGAAAACAAATCTGAACGTGTTCTGGAGAGCGTTTTGGAACATACTTGTTCGGCTTCAATACAAAATTTGAACGCTCTTGAAACTATATGAATTAGCTACGACATACGTTTTTTTTCAAGTAATGACGTCATCTATGACGTGAGTATGAACCCTTGTGAAACGGACTGTATGTGCTTTCGGTATAGAGTAATTCGATAATCCGATCATCAGCAACCGAGATTTTCTCTTTTTGCTTCACGTAAAAAAAAAGAGTCAGATGATCGAATTGATCAAATAACTGTTTCTGAAAGCGCCTCCTTCAAGGTGAGAGGGACATTTGTCATATAGGAGGTCGTTTGAGCGACGTTGCCAGATGTAATTAATCGTAAATACCAATTTTGAGATACAGAGCCCTAAAGGGGCACCCATCGACTTCATTTTTTAACTCCAACTTTTGAGCCGGCTTCAATAATTTGATGAAATTTTAGTATAACGTGTAGGCCATGAGACTCATAAAGCCCTAGTAAAGTCAATCCTTGAAATCATAGGGGGTACCAGGAATGGACTGGCCACCAAACCTTTTTGGCCCAATTCAAGACAGGTGTCATTTTACTTACTAACCCGACGCTTTACACGTTGCGCCAGCCCGGCCTTAGGTGGTATACAAGGGGTTGTAATAAACTGAACAGTATTTAATTCATTATGTACAGTATAATATCACAAGCAGTCAGTATAATATTGTAGAAGACTCAGTATTTCTGTTAAAGATGATAAGTAAAAATGGAATTTTTGAGCAGTAAAAGTACTATTTGGCCTGTATTTCTATGTTCACTATTGTGATTCTAATGGTCAGTAAAAATTTATGAAATGTCAGTATGACTTAGCTGGTAATAATTCCACAAATGTACAGTAAGAAATAATAAATGGCCAGTATGCAATAGTCAGTAATAATTTTAACTAACTCAAACTAACCCAAACTTGATACACATAATACCAATACAGAACACGTCAATTATGATATATAATAATAATTGTAATAACTGATGAGTTTATTTTGTCGGGAATAATGGACTGTGTTTGATGAAAAACCTCTATTGCGCGACGTTTCGACGTTTGGTTTACGTCTTTATCAAGCGTTAAGAATAGTAAGGTGAACACAGTAATAAACGACCACAAACATTGAAAAAGGCCGACAGATATAAAACTAACATATAAACTATTCAGTCACATCCACATAACATCACATTGTATACCAGAAGAACAACAATTACATTTGATAAAATTGGATAAACTAAACACATCTGAATACGTTAGGTTGTTAATATGGTCTAACCCATATTATTCCCGACAAAAGAAACTCATCAGTTATCGAAACTTTTGGACGCTAATTTGCAACTCTATGAATAATTGTAATGTTAACCTAGTGCTAACCAACGAGCCGCTGCATATTTTTATCAATTTCGATCACCAACACAAACTAACCCAAACTTGATCCACATAAAACCAATACACTAATACACAACACGTCAATTAAAATATATAATAATAATTGTAATGTTAACCTAGTGCTAACCAACGAGCCGCTGCATATTTTTTATCAATTTCTATTACCAACACAAACTAATCCTAACTAACCCAAACTAAATCCGCCTCTCAAAGGAACCTATCTGACTACTTCATCATGACATAAAGGCAGAGTGTTTTCTCTTTACTAAGTGTTTCGTTTCGTTGTAAAAATGTTTGTATTTATACGAAATAAAATATATGACCAACCATTCATTATTTTACTGTCGCTTTATTAATTTCATGGACTGTCCATTATTTTCACCAGGCATTTACTAATTTATTTGATCGTTTTTTTATGATACTGACTCTTGGTTATTTATATCTACCATTTATTATTTTTACTGGCCACTTCTTTATGTTACTGACCCTTCATTATTTGTACTGACCATTTCTTTATATTACTAACCGTTAATTATTTCAACCGACCATTTATTATTATACTGACCATTTATTATTTTTACTGACCACTTCTTTATTTTACTGACCCTTCATTGTTTCAACCGACCATTTATTATCATACTGACCAAGGGAAATAAAATAATGGCAAAGAGTACTGTCCATAAAATTGAAATACTGACCATTTAATTTGTTGCCGTATACAAGGGGGTCTTTACAAGAAATTTAGTTGTATGGTTTGGTAAATGGAAAGTTCGTAGGTTTCTGGTTTCTGGGGGTTCTAGTTCTAGAGGGGACGTAGGTTTGTATTTGCATCAGTAATTCAGCGCAGTCTATATTGACTTTACTATGGCTTTATGAGTCTTCATGAAACATAGTTGATGAATGTTGCTCGAAGACGAAACGTCGGATCATAAATTTGATTAGGCTATTTTATAGAGTGCAAAAAAGTTATGAAGATGTGTTATTTGGCAATATTTCTTCTAATAAACCTAAGAAAACATAAACACCATTCAAAACATTTGGATTTTTCGTCTGTGGGCCGTTTTAAACGTCAAGCTTGACGTTTGTGTCTATTTTTTGTTATGGGATGCGTAGTTCGTTACGTAAATTCATATGGAATTAAATTTGTCTTTTCAAGGAACTTTCTCTTCTTTTTCACTCTATCTCTCAAATCATCCGAAAACAACTCGACTACTACAGCAGCTAATGCTTTTTTACAAAATTGGTGCCATGTTGAACGATAATAGATTCTGACTAAACATACTGAACTATAGTTGTCAATGTTTGACACTGTTGTACGATGCAGTTGTACAGTAAATTTCCGAAAATAAATTGCATCGTCTGTGGGCCGTTAAATCCAAAATTTTGAAAGAAATAACTTTTTTTTTGGCTAAAAATGATGACACTGACAATGACGTGATCCAGTCTTTCAAAAGTCCCGGAACGGTCTCAAATAATGTAAACGTGGCAACATTGCCGATATTACCATCGGATTAGGCATGTCCTAAAACCACCAAGTACTAATTCTTACTTTTTTTTCGAGCCGTTTGTGAAATACGATAACGTTCCGGGACTTTTGAACGGAAGTGCAAAGTTGGTGTTTTAAAAAAATAATTCAAATAAAAATTTGATATTTGGAGGATTTTATAACCGAGGAGCGCTCAATTTATTGCAATAAAAATTAAATGGGCTTTGCATTTAAAAAAAAATTGTTTACTTTATCTCAAAAAAGTTAAACGTGGCAACATTGCGGATATTACCATCGGATCAGGCATGTCCTAGGACCACCAAGTACTAATTTTTACTTTTTATTTTTCGAGCCGTTTGTGAAATACAAGACCGTTCCGGGACTTTTGAAAGAAAATTCTAATCCAGTAACCATATACATCAGACCTTGCGTTAGATCCGGTAGTTCTGATTTTTTGCTGACTAATTATGATGTTGGCCCAATGAATTATCCAAGTTTTCGACCTCGAGCGCCGAACGCAACATTGTCAAATTTCAAAAAAATCCCAAAATGTTTATCTTTTATCTAGTTTTTGGCAATTTTGCAGTAGCAGGGCTCAACTTAACCCTTAGATGCTTGAAACGATAGAGTAAAAATGGCCGCAGACTTTCTCCAGGTAGATATAATGTTGTTTTATCACCTCAGAAAATAGGTTTGGATAGTCGGTTATTTAAACATTTTCAAGTTTCAAAATATAGCGCTAAATTTTGGAAAGCTGTAGTTCAAAAACTATTGGGTCTACAAAGACGGTTGTGATCTCAAATTGTAGCAAATTAAGTCTACTTTAAAAAGTGTTCTAGAATTATAATCGAAAACTTAGTCGTTCAGGGTTTAAATTGCCAAAAACTGAATAAATGTTAAAAATTTGAGGATTTTTTTCAAATTTGACAATGTTGCGTTCGGCGCTCGAGGTCGAAAACTTGGATTATTAATTGGGCCAACAACATGAACAGGTCAGCAAAAAATCAGAACTACCGGATCTAACGCAAGGAACCGCCTTTTTCAGACGACATGGTTACTGGATTAATCTTTTATATCAGATTTCTAAATATACAGAATACAGTGTGTTTCACTCGGTGTTTCATTAATATTGCGAAAAAATTCGGGATGAGTTTTCCCGCTTTAAAATAAGAACAAAACTTCCAATAAACATGTATCCGGAAATGCTTCGTTATAGAGCTACAGGGTGTTCAAATTTTATTTTCATTTCTAAATAATATCTAAACTAATGTCGATCTTTTGATGACAATTTGTATTTGGGGCTTTCTTCTCATGCAAAATTCGAATTTGATGTTGGTATGGCTGTAACTTGTAGAGGGCGCTACCTACATGTATTTTACCTGTTATGAACAGCCAAAACTTTTTTGGGCGAACCTGTATTAAATTTTCAAGTAAAAAACAGATTTCTCTGTCATTTCTACGCAGAAAATGTATACCTACCTATCAGAAATCGCTACGTGCAACCATTCTCGAGATCTTTGGATTTGAAATAATGACGCATGTGAATGAAATTATGGCCAAGCATGGTGCTTCATTGATAGCGCCAGGATGAGTTTTCCTACTCCAAAATAAGAAGAAAAATTCCTATAAACATGTGTCCGGAAATGCTTCGTTACAGGGTGTTGAAGTTTTTATTTTATTAAATGTTTTTCAGTTTTTTAATTTGTATTTGTTTAAATAATATTTGAATAAGAGTTGTTGATTTGATAACATCACACACAAGTCGACTTTTATCTTTTTTTACTGAAAATATGAATCAAGCACACGAAATACAGGGTGTCTCACGGTCTATGGTACCTTAGACGTTTACGGAAAACTAGACATAGGATCGATCTGAAAATTTGGCTCAGCACATAATCGAGTATGATCTATATTTTGAAAATATTTTCAGTTCTGCAGTGTTGCCGCGTCTACCCAAAAGTCGTGGCAACTTTCTTATTTTAAATGAAACACCCTGTATATTATTATTTTTTTGGATTCCTTGACTGATTCTAATCACTTTTGCTTTATATACTCCTATACCTATCGGCAGCGGTTTTCGAGATATAAATTAATTTATAATATTTTTGTCGTAAAACACATCAGTGGATTGAGTTCAATAATTTCGTATTTGAAAACGGTGGAGAGTTGAAATCGCTATGCCGACTAGAGGAAGGTAGGTTTATATGGTTCCAATGGAGAAACCGATCTGTAAATATACAGTGTGCTTCAAATTTATTAATCTTTTTCCTATACACAAAAATGATAAAAAAGCTATTTTTTCAAATTGAACCCCCTATACATTAAATGAAAAGACCAATAAATTATCTTTCAAATGGTATCCCATGTTCCTATACCTAAACCTAAACCTTCTACAAGAAAAATGCATTTGTCTAAAAAATAAATTATATTGGTATTATTGATATGAAACATAATGTAGTTGCAGTTTGCTACTAAAAATAAATTGTTATTGCTGTGTGACCTGGCCAAGATCAGTATACAAGAGGTTGCCTCACTTCGCCTGAGGTAAAGACGGAAGGGGGGAAAAAAGACGTCATTTGTGGATAGCGGTCCAAAACAGTCCGCATTCTTGACAGAATTTCTGTCATTCCTGTCATGCAATTGAATCGTACTGCATCGTGTCATTCGTGTCGTGTCATGCGTCATTCGATCAATGATTGATGAAACGTTGAATTTCTTGCTAATTTTAGCATTTAAATCCAAATACAATATTAATAGTGGTGTAAAATTATCTTTTGGGACATTATTATTGTATATTATTGGTCAAGGAAGCGAAAATACTGTTTCAAATGTGAGTATTTTCTATATGTAGATTCAAAACATCAACCCTCAGATTTCCACAACTTTTTAACTATTATTTTATATTAGTCCTGCCTAAATATACTGAGAAATCTACTATTGAAATATAATAAAAGCTAAATTTAGGTAGAATAGAATAAACAGTTGAACACATGTAAACAAACTCTATTATGATCATTTCTAGACACACCTTCCTTTAAAACACTATATTTGATAGACAAATCCAAGAATAAGACACTTATAAACAGTTTTCAAAACGTAAATGGATAATTTCACAAAAGAAAAACCATCGACAGCTAAAAATCTCTCGTCCACCACGAAATAAATAGTGAGGTTATGACATTGATGAATGAAATTCTAGATTTTATGATGGAATGGTTCGAGAAATGGCCGCAGTGGCGCTACAGTAGACACAAATGACGTCATGACCATAAAAGTGAGGCAACCTCTTATATAGAAACCTTGTGACCTGGCAACTATAGGTTGCCCTAGAAACTACATTATATTTCATATCATGTATACCAATATAATTTATTTTTTAGTAAAATGCATTTTTCTTGTAGATCCTGAAGGTTTAGGTATAGGAACATGGGATACCATTTGAAAGGAAATTTATTGGCCTTCTCATTTTTCAAGTAATATATAGGGGCTTCCATTTGAAAAAATTGATTTTTTATCATTTTTGTGTGAGGGAAACAGATTAATAAATTTGAAGCACCCCTGTATATTTTCAGATCGGTTTCTCCATTGGAACCATATAAACCTACCTTCCTCTAGTCGGCATAGCAATTTCAATTCTCCACCGTTTTCAAGTACGAAATCATTGAACTCAATCCACTGATGTGTTTTACGACAAAAATATTATAAATTAATTTTTATTTCGAAAACCGCTGCCGATAGGTATAGGAGTATATCAAGCAAAAGTGATTAGAATCAGTCAAGGAATCCAAAAAAATAATAATATACAGGGTGGTTCATTTAAAATAAGAAAGTTGTTACGACTTTTGGAAGGAAGCGGCAACACTGCAAAACTGAAAATATTTTTACAATATAGATCATACTCGATTATGGGCTCAGCCAAATTTTCAGGTCGATCCTATGTCTAGTTTTCGTAAACGTCTAACGTACCATAATAGACCGTGAGACACCCTGTAAGTTATAACTTCTAGCAGAGGTTACCCTCGCCATAATTTCAAAATTCCATGATTCAGTTACTATTTCAAATCCAAATATCTCGTTGCACGTGGCGACTTCTAAAAAATATACATTTTCTGCTTGAAAATGATACAGAAATCTGTTTTTTGACTTGAAAATATAATACCTTTTCGTCCAAAAAAGTTATGGCTGTTCGTAACAGGTAAAATACGTGTAGGTAGCGCCCTCTACAATTTAGAGCCAAACTAAAGTAAAATTCAAATTTCGCATGATAAGAAACCCCCAATTACCACTTTGCATAAAAAGATCTACATTGATTCAAATATTATTAGCAAAAAAAACAGAATGAAAATAAAATTTCAACACCCTGTAGCTCTGTAACGAGGCATTTCTGGATACATGTTTATTGGAATCTTTTTTCTTATTTTGAAGCGGGGAAACTCATCCCGAATTTTTTCGCAATAATAATGAAACACCCTGTACATATATCACCTTAAACAAATCCCAGCGCAGATACTACACAATACACACAAACACCCCAATGCCTTGATAGTTTTTGTTATTCATGGTTTGCGGATTGATACCAAAAAGCATCAAAGTGAACAAACTACACGTGATTTAGAGACAGTGAAACGATCTAGAGAATCACATGTGTTGGTTTATTTCACCCTGGTCTAGTATATCGGCAGTATATTGGTTGTCGAAAAATAACTGTTCTGAATAAAGTGTGCAATTGCAAATGCTTTCCACTGTACAAAAAAAAATGCGTAAATATATTCCTGAATTCCCAGCAGTCAAGGATTTACTTGTCATAGGTAGTCAGATGCACACAACTTTTTTTTGTAAGATTTTCAAATTCATTTTTCTCGAGAATGGTGCGTCCCAGCGAGTTACAAGAAGAGCACCGTAACTACAGGGTGTTACTTAATGGTATGTCATAATTTCAACAGGAACTCCCCTCCTGGATAAATTTTAAGTCGAAAAGGTCATATAAACTTGGGTCTAAAAAAAAAACAATTAAAAAAAATATAAATAAAAAGAGTGTGTTCCTATACCATAATATCCTGTTGCAAAATTCACTTCAATATCTCAAACCTTCGAATATTGAACCACTAGAAGCATAAACAAACAATATTGTGTGAGTCGAACATGTCAACGTAAACATGGGGGGAAAGGGGAAAAGCAAGCTCCTGGTTTGCCATATTTACTTCCCCGAAATACCCTTAACCAGATTTTCAGTCACCAATTAAATAACAATTACTTGAAGTTCACAATTATCAAATAAATGTATTCCTCTTCGATATTCAAGGAGCCTTTTTTTCATAGCTTTCACTACTTGTCGTTGAATACTCGAACGATTTTCTTTGATCTTGTTCACTAAAAAGTTGATAAGAGGAATTTTTATCACAAACGGCAACGTTGGGCATCAATCGAGCTATTTGAAATACGTTGCCATGACGTTAATTGAATCGTCAAAGTGAAGGTTGTTGTCATTTTACAGTTGAAAATAATTTATTTGTGCTCGAGAAGAAGATTTAGGGCCGATATTTCAATGTCACCTTAAGTGACATTTTAGCTAAGGTATACTTAAAGCCGAGGGGCTGTCAGGTCCCTACAGTAGGTGTACAAATCACTCTACAGGACCTGTACAGTACCACAGGACACGCAACAGGACTTAGACAGTACACAATAATACTATACAGTACTATACAGGACCTAAACAGTACTATACAGGACTATACAGGACCTATACAGTACTAAACAGGACCTATACAGTACTATACAGGACATACAGGGTGTTTATTAATTGAATGCCGATACTTGAGGGTGATAGACCTTGGATGATTTTAAGACAAAAAGTTCTTAGAAATAGGTCCGCAAGAGCTTAATTTTCAAGATACAGGGTGTTGAAATATTAAAAAATAAATGATTTTTTTATAATCACGTTCCATCCAATTACAAGTCTTCTAGGCTTCAATATGCATTTTGTGATGTACAGCTCGTTTGAATCGGTCAAGCGAAACGGGAGAAATCTCCGTTTGTTTAGTAAAACAATTGAACTTCCCCCACCACTTTATTATGATAGATAGAATAAAACGTTTTTGACAAAAAGTGTAGGTAAATAGTCAGTAAATCCGAAAATGAGCTCATCGATATATTTTCATTGGACAAAATTCCATAAAAATCCTATTTTTCTACTTGGTGTTGGTTGTTACGCCCCCTAGCGACCATTTCAGAAACTTGAAAATATTTTCCAGGTTTTTCTCTTGGCCGTTTTACTAATAACATTTTTTGCCGCAAGTCTCTTCGATGAATAGTTTACGAGAACTGGCACCCTGTCGCTGAAAATGAATCACCCTGTACAAACAATTTCATTATTTTCACCAGTGGCGTCCGTACGGGCTTTGCACTCACTATTTTTGGAGAAAAAACTTGTACGTCACTGCTTCCTTTCAAAATAAAAATTATTTTTAAAATCTCTATTTATTTTTGAGCCAATTTGTTCTCTTGATTTTTTTCCGTCCGGCGCATGGTTTTCGCTTAAAAAAATAAAATCTACTTAATTGCATTGACACCCTGCTGTGTCATCCAATATTTTCAAATCAGTGGCGCCTCCTCTAACATTCCCATGCATTTTGATGCATAGAAGACGTGTACCAAATTTCAAAAAGATATCTGGAATAGTATCAAAGTGATGATAAAAAAAAGATTTTTTTTTCAAATTTCAACACCCTGTATCTTAAAATCTATGCTCTTGAGGACCTATGTCCATATGAACTTTTTGTCTTAAAATCATCCAAGGATTATCACCCTTAAGTATCGGCATTCAATTAATAAACACCCTGTATATAGGACTATACAGTATTCCTACAAGGCTGAAAGGTGGAGGGGATAACTTCAAGACAATAATACAGAATACAGCAGACAGCAGCAGACTCGGCAGGCTTCTACTCGACTATCCCTGTTTGGTTTGGTCAATTACTGATTTTTTTGTTTGGTGTTCACTAGTGTGAAGTGTGCATCATATATTAAGTATAATGCAGACGTACGAGGTGCCAAGCAAAAAAATGACGGTGAGTACTGTGATTCTATTATTTTTACTTGAATTAATGCATGAAGCCGAGTTCTCGTTCTCGCACTCGCGTCTTCTTTCTTAGCTTCAATTTAACTCAAAGCGCTTAAACTTGGAGGTACAAATTGACTTTTTCTGGTAAAAAAGCAGCGCTTTGAATTTGAGAAGCAACGGCAGGGATACATTTAGAGTAAAATGTGCATTTGATAGCGAATTCCCTCGCGAATTCCATTTGCCGTTTTAAGTAGTGCGCCCTCGAGCCGCACTCAAAATGACTTGACATTCAATGCATGCATTATCTGTCAAATGTAATGTAGAGTGCAGGTCATGTGCGCACTGAAACGACAAATTAATGGACAATCTAAACAAAGCGCAGCGCACTGTGACTGTGCTGCTCTCGGTGCTGCTTATGCGCGTATGTGGTTTTTTTCCATAATAATGGCAATGACACTGGACAGGACCGTATTTAGAATGTTATAATTTGGTATTGAAATGAAAGTGTTCGTTTGATAAATCATTTTAAATAAACGAATACTGTCATGGTGTGTCCGCAATTTTTGACGTAGAAAACACACATAGCTGTCATTGGATGGACCAAACTAGAGCTGTGTTCTTGCTCTGGAACTGATTGACAGCGGTTCAATAAGTTTCGACACTGTACATTCTCAAGTTCAAGTCATGACGTCAGATCGAACCAGGTTCACCAAAGTTCGAGCCGCAGTCTCAAGACCCAGCTCAAGACGGTTACAAAAGAAAGCATGGCAGTCATGTCACTATTGAATCAATCGGATTCTCGCGTCCTGAGTTAATGACGTCAGTAACCAACCAGGTTCAACAGATTTCGAACCCTGGTTTGAAAAATGTTATCCGCGTGAAAACAGCTTTGGTTTGAGAGTGAAGGGTCGTGAGCTCGGTGGTGAGCCAATTTACGACTGATATATGACACCTGTCAAAAATGAGTGCAGACAATTTGAAAACAGCATTCAGCTTTATTGAGGATGATATATGCGAAGTTGGTATCAATGATATTTTGGGAAAACTACCTGAGCCAAGAGCAAAGAGGACGGAAGAATGTTGAAGTTTATTTTTTGTGGACCTGTTGAAGTGACTGAAATGTTATAAGTAGATTATTAGGAATTTTCTTTCTTCAAAGCTTCAAAGCATTGTTAGTTTGATTTATTGTCTTATTTATGTTTTTTGAAAATGTGTGTTTATTTGTTTTTTGTGAATTAAATGCTATTATGAGTAGGTTATTGTAAATGTTCCTTTCATCCAAGCAATATCAATTTTGCTTGATTGTTTTTTTTTGAGAAATGATTTTGTTTTCTTGGTTTTTTGATGACGGTTGTGAGTTTTGAGAAATACAAGAGTTTATAAGAAATGGTATTTTTTTATGATCCATCATGACTTATTGAAGACTGTCATGCCACACAACCCTAAATTTGTCTGAAACTACTATTTTCACATGAAAAACTTCCAAACTCTACAGTACTACAGGATCCGAAAATACTTGTAAAGGACTTATACAGGACCAACAGGACTTATCTACAGGACTAACACAGGACCAACAGGACTTACACAGGACCAACAGGACATACACAGGACTTTCACAGGACCAACAGGACTTGTACAGGACCAACAGGACTTGTAGAGGACCAACAGGACTTACACAGGACCGACAGGACTTATGAATTGAGTATGTACTGTGGTATGGTGTACATATTTGTGGGCACCTGTTGACCCCTCGCTTAAAGCTGATGTGAATTTCAAAATTGGTCCCCGAAAGTGCCGTTTTTCAATTGCGCCACTCCTTTCATTTAGCTAAGGATCTAATGTGAGTGTCGCAATGGAACGGCACTTACGGGATTCAAAATCAAGGTCCAAAATAACCTTTAAGTGAACCTTAATCCTGAAATGGATATTGAAATATCGGCCCTTAGTGTGGCAATTATGCTAAAAAAGTGATGTTGCTGTGTTTGTGGAGCTTCTTCATGGACGGTTGGATTGTATAGACCTTGTCACAAATAAGTTAAAATAACATTACATAAACATAAACAAAAAACAAAATGTTATCGACTCAAACAAATCGCGTAGGTTCAGGGTGCTCTATGCTTGTTCTATTGGTTCAATGTTCTAATTCTCAAACCGTCTTTGGAAAATGTATTGAAAACTAAAAATAAAATAGATCTTTGAAACCCTCGAGGAAACCCTGTATCTTGAAAACCAAGCATTTTAAGACCCAAGTTTATATGACCTTTTCGGCTTGAAATTTATCCAGGAATTTTCAGATTTTCCCGGTAAAAGTACTAAAATTAAGTCTAATTTTTCCCCAACCTCGTCCCTGTATTAGCCACTCATGGTTTCCGTTCATTAGATAGGGTGTGGAAGGTTTTTAGTAACTGTACCAAAGTATACAGTGTGGTCACTTGAGTGTGCAACATAATAATATGGGATTTTTCTTTATTAACTGCACAATCAAAATAGTAAAATACAGATTGCCGAAAGTTGGTGCATGGTCGATAATCATATTGGGTGTACTTAGAATGGTTGCAAGTCAAACAGCATACAGGGTAGGCCAAAAAATATGAATATTGTACAAGAGTAAAGTACCCTTATTTCAGAAAATTCGGCAAAATGTTATAGAGAAAAGTTGTTCAGAAACAAAAGTTATGCCTAAATACCAAACAATGGCCTCCTAATAAAAAAAATATAATTTTTTTTAAACATCCAATTATATCCCAAAAAATTTCTATATTCATCCTGAACAGTTTGCCGAATTTTCTGAAATAAGGGTACTTTACTTTTGTACAATTTTCATATTTTTTGGTCTACCCTGTATGCTGTTTGACTTGCAACCATTCTAAGTGCACGTAATATGATTATCGAACATGCACCAACTTTCGGCAATATTTGTATTTTGGTTGTGCAGTAAATAAAAAAAAATCCCATATGCTGCACACTTAAGTGAACACACTGTATACAAACTCGGACTGTACCAAATTTTATGAGTAATTTTTCAGTTTACCGACTATTGCAATTTTTATATTCTTTTGGCATTACCTTTATTTAGACCCTTCCTAGGTGTTTGCAACCTTTGAAATATTGCGCAAATGTGTGGTTATATGTGACAATCTTACGGGGCTGGGAGCGAATAAGGGTGCTGGGAAGAGAAGAGCGCATAAATCGTAAAAAATACTCAAATTTTTGATTAATTTATTGTGAACTACTATCTCAAACTAACCCAACCTAACCCAAACTCACATTTCACTGTCTTTTTTGGGTAACAATTGCTTATACGGTTTTCTGATATTTTTTTGATGTTTTTCAAATTTTCTTAAGTAAATAGTCACATCCTAGTTTCTTCAAGGATCACAAATTTACTGGCGGAGGGAAAAAAAATATGTTATTTGATTTTTATTATAAAAAAAACGTATTTAATGCCAGAAAAACTAACTCAAACTAACCCAAACTAACCAAAACTAAACCAAGCTAGCCCAATCTAACCTAAAAAAAAAATCTTTCCACCTGCAAATTTGCAATCCTTAAAGACACTAGAATGTGCTTGTTGTTCCAATAACATAAAATTAAGGCACAACGTTTTCTACACAATTGGCAAAAACTGGAATAGGTAACTATTTGAGGGCAAGGAAAAAATGTCAAAAAGAAATAATTGTTTTTTAATGTTTATAAACATTTGCGCAGCATGTGAATATAGGTATAAATCTTATTGTGGATGTTCTTGAGAATCAGTAAGTAGTTATTTTAATCCTGTAATTGAATAGTCGGTAAACTGAACAATGGCCATTGTATGAAATAATCTTTACAGTCTTCTAAAGTATTTGAAAAAAACCGTCAAGTGCAGAGTACAGGTCTCCACCTTCAACACCCTGTATAGTAAAAATGAAAAGTTTGTGGATACCAGTATATTTAGTTTCATTTTTATTTTAGGACTTAGAATTCGTGGTTGAAATAGGATTCACGTCTAATTTCGGGATAACCACAGGTTATCCCGAAACCAGTAGACTTTGATCGAATCTTCATACCCTGGTTTGTACACAAAGTAAGTACCTATCTCGCAAAGTATACCTACGTAGGTAAGTGCTTTGTGTACTGCCTCAATCAGGATTTTTTCATGAGTTTGGCCAGAGCCGTCTTTATGTATTACAATATAGACGGCTCTGGTTTGGCACTTAAAAAAAAAGGAATTTACTCACCGTCGTACTCCAAACTCCAATGTAGTTTGGTATTCGTTTATTGTACGTACATTTTTACTAACAACTGACTATAATCTCCAAATCTAACTGGAACTGTTCATTGTTAATGAAATGAACTTCTGCATTAACTATTCAGCAATTTGAAACGAGCAAAAACAGAAAACAGAACGACTAGAATTAGGATAAATTATTGATTTCTTCACGTATTATTTACCTGTAGACAGCTGTGCCATATATTTATATTATTATGCTAGCCATTGGACCGAGCATTGGACATACATACGATTTTAATTCGTATGTAGTATGTACTGTAAACTGTAATGTATGTATGTTATTTTTTTTTTAAATTTTTGTAGTAGCTAGCTATCTGCTTCTGCTATCTAACCTATCTTCTCTTCTCTAGTCTTGTTAATTTTGTACATGCGCATGCGCCGAAAAGTTTATGCAGAGTGTGCAGCTTTCTATGGTGCAGCTTAAATATGAAAATGTGCAGTCAGCAGTCAGCGTCATTTGCCCGAATATTCGCTACTCGCTACAAAATACCGAATTATTTTCGATGAACCAGAAGAATATCTCTTTTGTGGAAAGAAAAGAACAGAGGCGTCATCACGTGTGCCGTTTTCCGATTACTCAAATAATTATTGTAGAGTATGTATTTTATAATAATAACTGGCTCCAAATCTTTCTGCGATTTCGTTTGCTTTTTGCCGGTCCATTCTAAAATGTTCCACAAATTCATTTTTGTTGAACTGAGGAACTATTTCTTCAAAAAAATTAAGGTTTTTTGGCTTGACTCTTTCCTCCAGCACATTCTCAAGATTAGAGTCTGATTCCGTATCGGAAAAATCTGACATCTGACATTGTTGGTATGACGAAGGTTCAAATCCCGCCTGGTGCCAACTCATTTCCCTTTCTGACCCTACGCCACGAAAACCTCCTTCTAAAAACTAATGTCACTTTTGTTGTTATATTAAAACCATTGAATGATTTGGTGTACTAAACTCTGTCGTGACATGTGGTCGTAACTGTCTATACTTATTCCAAGTTCACTACAAAATTGTATTTTATTTTTGATGTCGTACCTATCTGGCACACGTGTGACGTTTCGCCCCGATTTAATGCGGTGTGCTCATTGGCCGACACTTATCAACGAAATTGTTCCTTTGTGAAACTAATTTATGTAACGTTAACGTTTACATTGAATTTCACTTCGAAGTGAAACACCACAAAACATTCCCCCTGTTTTGTGGTGAAACACTCAAATTTCCGCTTGGCAAACGGGAATCATGTTACTTGTACTACTACAGCTTGTTCAATGCTTTTCTGCGGTCACGTCACAGTATTTGACGTTTGGTTTGGCAGTATGTCGTAGATTGATCGCTCCACATGTGACATTTGTCAAATTGATCCGAAAGACCCTCGTCCAGACGTACGTGTTTTTTTTTTCAATGTGTAAGAGAAAGACGGAAAAGTATGACGTAACCGCAGGAAAACCATGAACAGACTATACATTGAAATTGTGTTCAAAGTCACGCTCACGCAAAATCCATTGTGATGGTACCATATGATTTCCGTTTGCCAAGCGGAAATTCGACAGTTCCACTTCGAAATGAGATTGCATCATGTAAGGTTAACATTCAATAGGTGTGTTTGTTATTTCGGTGTAGAATAGTGTAATGCAGATTGATTTTTGTAACTAATGGCTACCAGTGTGAAGAAGATCCATCAAAGGCATTAGTACGTTTATGGCCGATTGCACCAACCTATTTTGAGGATACTTAACGCTAAGGGACCCTTAACTTGACAATTTTGCATGTACAACAGTACAACTGTCAAGTTAAGGGTCCCTTAGCGTTAAGTATCCTCAAAATAGGTTGGTGCAATCGGCCATCAGTGAAGATATTCTATCCTAAAAAACAGACAAACATTTCACAAACAAAGCCACACCGAGCCGAGAAAAAATAACAATGAGAAGCATTGATTAATGTCACCAACCTTGGTGTCATTAATCAATGATGAGAAGCGACAAAACTTTTCCCGCCAAAAAGTTTAGGAGGGGGATCTGATGGTATTTGTCCTAGGCTAGGCTCATTGATTTAAATTAAATCAATGGCTAGGCTTGGTCAGCTGTTTATTAGTCCGAGTGTTCAATCAGTTCTGACTGTCGAATACAATGATCTTAGATCATTGGTCAAAAAATTTGGAAAAAAAGTCACTAAATAAAGCCAAAAATAGTTGTGTTTAGGCCCACTGCCCGTGATAAAAAACTATGATCCACGCGTTACTGGTAATACCTACTCGCTTATGATTGGCCCCCTGCCCGTGACTAAAGAAATTGCCCGTGGATAAAGAACTATGATCCACGGGTTTCTCTCAGGCCATGTAATATGTGGAACATTTTATATCTAAAGATGGTTGCATAAAACAACTATTTTTGACAGTTGTAGATAAAAAAGCTTTTTCAGGCAAACTTCAGAATCTCACAAATTTTATTCTGGGTCCGGACGCCCGGACTATAAGTAGCCTAGTTTAAACCGACAACTTGGTCCGCGGACCAAGTTGTCGGTATAAACTAGGCTAGTTTCCGTCGTATCCAATACAAGGCATAATACTCGTAGTATCATGAATACAAGGGGTGCTTGTTATGCTCCACTAGTCCACACTTTTCTACACTACAACACTCAGTGTGGCTCTGTTTGTGAAAATGTTTGTCCATTTTTTACCCTACACCGAAATAACAAACACATCTATAGCTGGGATACGATGAAAGTTGTCTGATTTGAATTTCAAGGTCAAATAAATGTGTCTCTAGTGAAGCAATGGGGAAAACAAGTTTTTGTCGCTTCTCATTGTTATTTTTTTCTCGGCATTGAGTGTTGCAGTGTAGAAAAGTGCAAAAAGTGAGCACTAGTGGAGCATAACCAATTAGACTAATCTGTCTTCGAATTGGAACTGTCAAATTTCCGTTTGGCAAACCTGTATCATATGCTACCATATACAATGAGTTTGTGTTCAAAGTAACGCTTACGCCAAATTCAAAGTTCAATGTGGTATTGTGGTGATACCGTATGTTCCCTTTTGCCAAGTGGAGTTTTCACAGTTCTAATCCGAAAACAAATTTAAACCCATTAGTCTGTTTAGAACAGCTGATTCAGATGAATGTAGAATGAAAACATGAAACCTTTATACTTTACCGATTTTTAATAAATTTTTATACACTCGTGGTGTTCAGTGTTCACGGATATTGTTCTCAGTTTTTGTTTATTTCAAACAGTTAGGTATTCCCTTTTTTTAAGAGCTGTTTTATGTTGAACCCTCGGCATAAACTTTATTTAATATCATTGCTTATTTATGAATGGCTTCATTTTAGATTTTTCAACAAAATAATAAACTTCAAGATACCTACTTAGGTTGTTTAGTATTCGATTTTTTGACGGACAAAGTGAAAAACATCCAGATTTCATCCCCAGTGGTATAGATAAAATAAAGAAAATGATTGTAACGTACAATTTACAATTTGTTCGATAATTCTAGGTACTAGTTTACTATTAGTAGTGTGTAAGCTAACTTCTTCCACTGAATTGACTTCAAGTTATCTAGTCAATTCCTTATAAAAGTATTGTATACTTCTTGTAAATAGGTATGTGAGTATAAACTGATTTCAGAATACTTGAATATTCTAGTTGTTTTCAGAAAGTACTGATTATAGCTCAGAATGACTTCAAGAATCGAGGTTCTTTGGAGTCCCATTCTTAACCGATTTCTGTTGTGGGGTGGTGATATAATCACATCTTATGAATTAACCCCGAAAAGAGAAGAGGGTCCTACAGTTGGGAGTGAGTAATCCTGATTTCCTAGTTTTTATTCGTAAATTTGTAATACCTATCCAGATACTACGTCGCTGTAAAAACTACAAAAACATTGGGTACTTGTTGAAGTTGAACAAAATCGCTGACATAACATAAAACCATATATTGGGTCCTATGATTGAACGTTTACGTTATCTTAACATGTCCATATCACCATGGTAACGCTGTTATCAAATGGAACATTTTCATTTTAGTCAACAATCTCAACTATACTTTAACTTAACGTGAATGTTCAATCATAGGGCCCATTGGAGGTTATGATTGAACGTTTACGTTAACTTAACATGACCATTTCACCATGGTTACGCTGTTAGTAAATGGAACATTTGCATTAGTAAACAATCCTCGAAACAATCTTAACAGACACGTTAACTTAACATGTCTATTTCACCATGGTACCGCTGTTAGCGAATGGAACTACATTTTGCATTAGTAAACAATCCTAACAGACACGTTGGGGTTATGATTGAACGTTTACGTTAACTTAACATGACCATTTCACCATGGTTACGCTGTTAGCAAATGGAACATTTGCATTAGTAAACAATCCTAACAGACACGTTGGGGTTATGATTGAACGTTTACGTTAACCCTTGCGTTAACCGTTAAATTAACATAATAATAATAATAATATCCAAAAATGCTTCGTTAAGCCTACAGAGGGCGTCAAAGATTTAAAAAAAAAATAATTTTTCCTACATTTTTCGAAAACGTGCAGATCGATTTTGATAATGTTTGGTACCTAGTCTTGGACTATGAAGTAACGTTTTTCATTCCTATACCGACCGGTTGTAATTAACCGGAAGTGTTATAAACGTGAAGTCACATGTAGTTATTTGTTTTGATTTTTTTTAAGAAATTAACTTTTTGATAATTCCGATACTTTTATCTAATAGTTCAATGCTTGGTTCAATGCATTGGGGAGTTTTTCTCTTTCTTGAGAAATTTCGCTGGGATAAGTGGTTGTGCCAGAAAAAAAATATTTTCAACTAGGTACAGGGTGTTTCCATATATTTCGTCTGCAGACTAACTCGCTTATTATGCAAGATAGATAGGGACTTTAAATACAAAGTTGGTAGGTATTAACATGAACCGCTAGAAAAAAATATTTTTTTTCATACCGGGTGCACGAGAAAAGTGTGGCAGACACAACTTGCATTTTTTTAAATGGAACACCCTATATATTATTTTATAATCAAATAGACATTATTTTCCAGATTTCAAAAATATACAGCGTGTAGGTATTCCTTCCAGCCGTTTTCAAAATATTGGAGCTTTAAAGTTGTTTTTTTGATATTGCCAAATTGTAATATCTGTGACTACAATAATTGTTTTAACATTATTTATTAATTTTAATCCTTCCAATAATCTAAAACAAAGAATAAAACAAGTGAATACATTATATTATAAATAAATTGATATCATAAAATGCATTTAAGAAAATATGTTGTGAATAATGGCGGGCATATTCAATGATTGAGTTTTATGATATCAATTTATTAATAATATAATGTATTCACTTGTTGAATTCGTTGTTTTAGATTATTGAAAGGATTAAAATTAATAAATAATGTTAAAACAATTATTGTAGTCATAGATATTACAATTTGGCAATATCAAAAATCCAACTTTAAACCGCTGGAAAGAATGCCTACATGTTGTATATTTTTGAGATCAGAAAAATAATGTGTATTTGATTATAAAATAATATTAAAAAAATGCAAGTTGTGTCTGTCACAATTTTCTCGTGCACCCGGTATACAAAAAATTATTTTTTTCTTACGGAAACACCCTATACACAGATATTTTATTATTGAATCATTTTTTTCTAGCAAAACCACTTATCCCAGCGAATTTTTTCAATAGACGAAAAAGCTTCCCTATACACTGCGTTATTAGATGAAAACGTCTGAATTATCAGAAAGTCAAATCCATAAAAAATCAAAAGATATAGCTGCTTATGAGTTATATGACGTAACTGATTTTTTATGAAATTGACTTTCTGATGATTCAGATGTTTTTATCTAGTAATGCAGTATGTGAGACAGTGTTTTCCTCTTTTGAAAAATGCTGAGATAAGTAGTTATGCTAGAAAAGAATAAATCAATAATAAAATATCTGTGCAGCAAATTGAAAATATTTTTTTTCTGGCACAACCACTTATCCCAGCGAAATTTCTCACCGTATGTGACGTCACGGTTATAACACTACCGGTTAATTACAACCGGTCGCTATAGAAACAAAAAACGTTATTGTAGGGGTTATGTGGACTAGGTTCCAAAAATTATCAAAATCGATCTGCGCGTTTTCGAAAAATGTAGGAAAAACCATTTTTTTTTTTGAATCTTTGGCGCCCTCTGTAAGCTTAACGAAGCATTTCTAGAAATTGGTAAGTTTGTCTAGGTCGCCTTATCTTTGGTCAAGGAATTTGTGAATAAACGTTGTACAGTCATTCCAGGGACACCCTGTTTTGGTGCATACAGTTTGTTCAATGCTTTTCTGCGGTTACGTCACAGCGAGCGTCCCAGTATTTGACGTTTGCCAGTATGTCGTAGATTGCAGATAGCAAGCCTACCAGTATCCCTTTCTCTTTTAAAATTATCAATGAGCCTCGCAATAAAGCTTTGAAACTATAACCTGCTCTGTTTAGTTGTACCGAATAAGCATTGTAGAAATAATTGGATTGTCGTCTTGATTCGAAAATTTGAAAATAATCGATATTATTGGTAAAACGTGACACTTGTCAAAAGCGGCGAACGACTTTGACGTCCGGTAAAGTCAAGACATACGTGAGATCTTTGTAAATGTGTAAGAGAGAGACGGGGAAGTATGGCGTAACGACGTAACTGCAGAATAGCATTGAACAAACAGTACCTACGTATTATCAACGTACATGTATATGCATAAAACTATCATACTTGATGCTATTCGATCAGATGATCACCGCCAATGCCTTTTGGACTACGAGAAAAAGGTCCCCTATTTGTTGATTACACTCAATTTAATTCCGTGAATCTAGTTTCACAGTAAAAATATCAATTACATGATTAAAATGATTAATTACAAATACTACTAGACCTTATTACTCTCTTTCTTATTTCTAAACCGATAGAGAACGAATAATTCTAGCTACAAAACGCAAAAAAAATCGAGTACATTGACTATATTTTATTTTATACTCAATTTAAATAAATAAACATGTTTATTTAGCACTTGGCTAGTTATTACAAAAATACACTAAATAAATCCTTTATACAGGGTGTTTGTTGATTGAATGCCGATACTTAAGGGTGATAATCCTTGGATGATTTTAAGACAAAAAGTTCATATGAACATAGGTCCGCAAGAGCTTAATTTTCAAGATACAGGGTGTTGAAATATTAAAAAATAGATGATTTTTTTATAATTACTTTGATACTATTCCAGATATCTCTATCAAATTTGGTACACGTCTCTAGGCTTCAATATGCATTTTGTGATGTACAAACAATTTCATTATTTTTACCAGCGGCGTCCGTACGGGCTTTGCACTCAATATTTTTGGAGAAAAAACTTGTACGCCACTGCTTCCTTCCAAAATAAAAATCATTTTTAAAATCTCTATTTATTTCTGAGCCAATTTGTTCTCTTGACTTTTTTCCGTCCGGCGCATGGTTTTCGCTTTAAAAAATAAAATCTACTTTATTGCATTGACACCCTGCTGTGTCATCCAATATTTTTAAATCTCTAACATTCCCATGCATTTTGATGCATAGAAGACGTGCACTAAATTTTAAAAAGATGTCTGGAATAGTATCAAAGTGATGATAAAAAAAATATTTTTTTTTTAAATTTCAACACCCTGTATCTTAAAATCTATGCTCTTGCGGACCTATGTCCATATGAACGTTGTGTCTTAAAATCATCCAAGGATTATCACCCTTAAGTATCGGCATTCAATTAATAAACACCCTGTATGTCAAGTCCGTCAGTTACTTGCTACATAACGAGTGTTCAATAAATAATACGATCAAGTCACCTCTGGATTTCTTTTTCTGTCATGAACGTAGGTCGTGGCTAGTTTGTATGGTTTGGCATCATGACATCTGTGACGGTTAAAAAGTGGATGTCATGTCATAATTGCGATGTTAGCCACGACATACGTTTTTTGAAACAATTGCAATCCAAAGGTCACTTGATCGTATTTTTTATTGAACACTCTTTACATTTGCATCAGATATATGGAAACACAGTGAACAAACATGACTATACTTGGCGTATTCCTGATATTTTCAGGCAAGGCATTAAAAAGACGAACTCCTTCAAAAAATAACGTCTTTTGTAATGCCGTTGTCTTAACACAAGTAACACAATGCCAATGATCGAGTACTTACCTACAGAGAAAAGACAAGAGTCGCATCGAATCCCTAGTTCTCGGAAACCACCCAATCAAATGGAATGTGTGATTTGTCATTTTACTTAAAGTACATTCAACGCTGAATAATTATTGGATTTATCCGCCACTTAGATTCTAAACCATCAGGAATGTTATAATATTATATCAATTTCTTGATCAATAAATAAATAAAAAAAACACATTTCCCAAAAATATCTATTATTGTTTTCGGAATATTCACTTCTTTTGCTCTTGTTGTCAGCTATTCTTGGAACTTAGCATATTGGAAAGTTTAAAGTTTTTCTATCGTTGTCAATGAGCTGAATATAAGTTATTAGTTTTCTCAAAGGAAAAAAAGGATTGACGTCTGGCGCTGGGTGGCTAATCTCATGGACGTAAAGAAGGGTTGGGCAAAGCTTGATTTTTATCGAGATTTTTATCAAAAAAAAACGAAAATGCCTGATTTATTTCAATAAATCAATTGATAAATCAATTAGCTGTGTCAAGTCATTGCAATTGTTTCCGCGAAGATTCAAGCTAATTTGCACCGATTCAATCCTTATCCGAACGCATTTCCGATGTCGCACCGGCCCGCGACGCGTTTTTGCACGTTGCCCGGCGTAATCTATAAATGCCGACCTTTCTTCCATCATCTTACCCGCAAACAACTACCGAGTCGTGTTCCAAGAGAAAGAAACTTGAAAGCTAACCCTAAATGTCCAATTTCGTTAGGCGAACTTCAGCAGGGGAAAAACATCTTATTGACAAACAAATAACCATGGCTATATTTGTAACAAACTCAAGTTTCAGATGTATCGAGAGCTCGAACGTCAAGAAAGCCATTTATCTATTGAGACCTGGATACACTCCTCCTTCTCGAAAAACGGTCGCAACGAGCCTTTCGGATGAGGTCTACACTGAAGAAAAAAAGGCATGTCAAACATTCACGAGCCGGTTATATTAACAACGGAAGATGGACGAGCGCTTCTCTAAGAAACCATTGATACACTCAAAAGTCTCATACTTCTCAATACTATACTGATATGGTGTGTGATTTAGTTTCCTCGTGTCAAACAAGATTTCAGTGTCCAGTGCGATCTTTTGTAACGGACAATACTGCTAATATAGCCCTGATGAGGAAAACGTCAGAGTAACGGACGAACTCCGAAGTTATTACTTTTAGTCGCTCTTTGCATTTACTAAATCTGCTTTGCAAGGACTTACAGGTTCAAGATGTCAAAGAACACATAGTCGTAATTCTCAAATATTTTCGCAACAATCACATGGCCAAAGCCAAATTCAGTGCAGCTGGAGGCAAGGGACTAGTGCCGACTGTTTAGAAACGTATGTCACACTATCATTTTCAAGATTTGCAAGGATAACTCAAAAGATATCGATCCTTCTATCTTCAAAAAAGTCTCAAACATGGGACTGAAGCAAGCAGCACAAGAGAACCTGAGCCTTCTGAAGCCTATTGCGGTTACTCCAGATATACTCCAGAAGAAAAATGCCACATTATCTGTTGCCGTAGAGCAGTGGAAACTTTTACAAAATAAGTCTGAAGAATCTCTAAAGTTATCTTAAGAGAAACTTTAGAAGTTTCAACATCGCTATAAGCAGGCTCTTACACCTTATCACTTTATTGCTCACATGTTAAGCCCGGAGAAACAAAACTACGCCATAACTCCTGAAGAGAAGAATCTGGCTTTGGAGACTATCAGTGAGCTTTATGGAAACGCGACGGGATTCTTGCCACTAGTTATTAAATTCAACGCTCGCTGCAGACCTTTCAAACAAATCATGTTTTCTGATGAAGTGATGAAAAATGTAAACGGACTTCAGTGGTGGCTATTACAAAGTGATGAACCGGACATTGGGAAACACTTGCCCACTATAAAACAGTTTCTTTGTGCAAATGTATCTGTCGAGAAGTTATTCAGCACATTCGGATATCAGGAACAGATTGGGAATCGAAAAAGGAGGGGAATTAGCGTCCTTCAGGCTTTATTACGAACAAGAAGATGATAAATGCTTCCAAAATAAATTGTTTTTCTTATTTTTCAAAAGGCATATTCACAAACTTATTTTAAAAAATATTGCTTATGCTATTTTGAATTTATTTGATCCATTACTGTCAGAAGTAAACAAATTACCAACTAAACAATACTGTTATACCTACATGTTGATCTGCATGACCTTATTTTTCATATAAAGTTTTCGAACATCAATGAGGCGTGTGGCCATTCAAGTGTGCATCATAAGGGATTTTTTGTAATCAATTTCATCACCAGAATTTCATCACCAGAAAGTTGGTCTAGTTCGATAATTTTATTAGGTGCAATTAGAATGATCGCAAGTCAAACAGCATACACGGTGGGTCAAAAAATATAAACATTGTACAGGGTGTCTATTTAAGAATGGCAAGGTGCTAGATCTCAGAAACTAGGCATCCCAGAGACTTCCGGAAAAAAAATTACTGGGTAATATGGATTAGAGAAAATGCTGGAAATATATCAGAAGTTCCCAAGATAGCCACATGATGGCGTAACGGTGCTATCAAAACACTAAATTGCTGTTTTTTCGTGATTTTTAAATGGAAACAAATATAAATGAGTACCGCTATGGATTCATTGAGAAATTTCCTTCAAATTTGTTTATATGATTTTTTTTCTAGCATGTCAAATAAGTTAGGTATCAGCTGTCAAACCTTACAACGCAAGAATTCTCATAACTTTGAAACAACTCGACCGATTGACGCGATCTTGGTCTCATTTTGAAGAGGAGATTCTCCTCTTTCACAATTTTGGGATTTCAAATGATTCCGATCAAAACAGGCGATTGCTTTCAGTATAATATGCGGACGACGGACATTTTCTGAATTTACTTAAAATTTTCAAATGCAAAGGTATACTGAAAACTGTTCGTCTGAATGCTCGACAAAATTCCACACATCTTTCATGTATTACACTTGTTTCTAGATTTTGAAATAAAGAAGCTACCTATAAGCTTTTCTGTAATTTAATGTAAAATAGTGATACTGTTCAAGATGCCCTCTTAAAAAAGATATTAACAAATTTTTGCGTTACCTAGTAACCACCCAGTCACTGTTTTATTTCAAACAAATTATATCTTAAATAGTAGGACCTTTTGCATTGAATAATCACAAAGAAGCATTATATTCAGCTTATATTTTTCGAGAGCTAGAAAAAAGTGTAATGCATGAAAGATGTGCAAAATTTAGCCGACATTCCAGACGAACTATTTTCACTTTGCCTTTTGTATTTGAAAATTTCGAGTAAATTTGAAAAATGTTCGTCGTCCACATATTATATTGAATAAAATCGTCTCTTTTGATCCATGATACTACGACAAACAAGATATGCTCACTAGACGAACGAGTTTCGAACTGAACTGCGCATCAAGCTATCCGGTGACCCAATTGGATAAAATAGCATTGGAAAGCATGGCTTATATTGCGATTTTGTTGAAATCTGATGATTCTAGTTGGTTATTTACCCCAAAATGAATAATATGTATTTAGTTGGTTATCTATCTATCCAAAATTGATATAATCCACGCAAATCCCACCAGATTGGTTAAATAGTATTTAAAAAAAGATCATATTTTCAATTTTGCCGTTACATTGAAAAAACATTTTTCTCAGTTGGTTTTCGACGTTAGAAAGGATGTTTGAGGTGAAACTTTTTTATGTGCGGTGGGAGTGGAATTTCAAGCTCGCGACACACTTGGTTCTTTGTTGTTTTTTTGTGTTTTTTTGTGATTCTATGTTCTTTTCTTCCTTCTTTTGTGGTTTTATGTGTTTCTTTGAAAATCTATGTGGTTCTTTGTGATTTTATGTGGCTCCATGCATGTGGTTATTTTTTGGTTCAATTTGGTTCTTGTTGTACTATGTGGCTTCTTGTGGTTCTATGTGGTTTCATGTGGTTTTGTGGTTCTAAGAGGATTTTTGCTATTCTATGTGGTTCTAAGAGGTTTTGGCATGTGGTTTTTATGATTTTTTGTGTTTCCACATGGTTCCATGTGATTTTTGTGGTTCTTGTGGTTCTATGTGTTTTTTTGTTGTTCGATGTGGTTTTTCCGGTTCGTTGAATTTTTTTTTGTGGTTCTATGTGTTTTTTTGTGGTTCCATGTGGTTTTTGTGGTTTTTAGTGGTTCTATATGTTTTTTTGTGGTTTTTCAGGTTCGTTGTGTTTTTTTTTTGTGTTTTTATGTAGTTCTTGTGGTTCTATGTGTTTTTTTGTGGTTCCATGTGGTTCTTGTGGTTCTATGTGTTTTTTGTGGTTTTCAGTGGTTCTATATGTGTTTCTATATGTGGTTTTTGTGGTTCCATGCGGTTTTTCTGGTTCTATGTGGTTCTTTGTGGTTTTGAGAGATTTTTTGTTATTCTATGTGGTTCCATTTAGATTTTCTGGTTCTTTGTGTTTCTATGTGGTTCTGTATGTTTTTTTTGTGGTTCCATGTGGTTTTTTTGGTTCCATTGCGGTTTTTCTGGTTCTATGTGGTTCCTTGTGGTTTTTTGTTTTTCTACATGATTCGATGTGGTTTTTGTGGTTATGAGAGATTTGTTATTCTATGTATTTCCATGTGGTTTTTGTGGTTGTATGTGTTTTTTTATTCTAATTTGATCTTGCTATTCAAGGTTAGCGGATTTCTTTTCAGATATACCGGATATGCGATGCGCACAAGTTTTTTTTTATAAGAGTACCTATAATTATTTCGGAAAAATAATTTTCTATAAACAATGCAGTCTTTGTCCTTTTGATAACACTTCTGTATCCATATCTTGCGAATATACTTGGATGTTGGAAACCGAAAGAAATGGTATTTACACGGACAGTTTTCTTTATTTTTCGTATTGCTGCTTCTGCAGAACATCACGGCACAGTACACCAAAATCAAAATATGCGAAATTTATTAGAAGTTGATTATGCAGGGAATGAGTGATTAGAAATATAAACACTCTTATATTCAACGCAACGTCTATTCAGTTCAGAATATTACAAACGACTTCACTAAAATAGAAATACAACCTTCCGCATGGCACGAAACAAACAAGAAAACCTGCTTGGACGAAAAGGTGTTTTTCGGCTCCACAATAATCAATAAGGAACAGAACTTGTTACGCATCTTCAATATTGGAAAATAAAACATTCTCCCTCAATATTAAAGGTGCTTTCAAAGAATAAAATATTCAATAATCTTCCCTTGAACACACTCAAAAAAACTTAACTTAATACTTCCCAGATATGGTCACAGATTTTGATTTTGCTCGGAGTGCCTACCGAATTGCAGTTTGACATTTCAAATCTATCAAGTAACTTTTCAATATATTGTTCTTGGCTAATTTTTAATTCGCCCTTCGAACGATTTCTGTTAACCTTAATGCCGAGAATATTTGATATCGGTCCAAGATCTTTGATGTGGAAATGTTTATTTAGTTCAATTTTCAAACGTTCTGCCTCTTTGTGGTCATTATAGAAAACAAAGAAATCGTCAACGTAAAGCGCTATAATTATAATTGAATCTGCCAAATGCTTAAAGAAAATGCATGGCTCTATTTTTGATTGCACGAAATTCAAATCCAATAACACATTATTTGCTTTCTCATACCACAATTTGGCTGATTGTTTGAGGCCGTATATGGCCTTTTTAAGTCGACAAACTTTACTTTCTGACCCCTGCTCTATAAACCCTTCGGGTTGACACATAAAAATTTCCTCATCAATGTCACCATTCAAGAAAGCAGTTTCTACATCTAAATGGACTGCTTCTAAGTCTAATTCAGCTGTCATTGCCAATAATAACCTTAAATTGCTGAATCTTATAACGGGTGAAAAAGTTTCCGAGTAATCTACCCCATACTTTTGAGTAAACCCCTTTGCTACAAGTCTGGCTTTATATGTTACTATATCTCCATTATGATCCCTTTTAATTTTGAAACCCCACTTATTTTTAACAATATTTTTGTTGCCAGGTTTGTCAACTAATTCCCAAGCATTGTTTGCCTTGAACGCCTCGAGTTCATTTTTGATAGCTTTGTGCCATTCTGCACTTCTCGCGCTTGACAATGCTTCAGAAAGAGTAGTTGGTTCTAAATTGTCAGATATAGTTAACATGGCAACATCTGAATCGTAATCAGTAATACAATCACCATACCTTTGTGGTTGTCTTTTTACACGTAGAGGATACCTAGATTCATGATTTTCAGGTTCACTTGTTTGATTTTCGTCTGCACTCACTAGCACTTCACTGTCCTCTTCTGGATTTTCCTCTTGAAGATGAGGAGTCGCAGCTGGCGTATCTTCTTGGCCAACATCATCATCTTCACTGTCTTGCACCATCAAGGGAACAGCTTCTTGTGTAGCCGGTTCAACTGGAATCGTTGATGTGCTGTCTGAAAGCTGGTCTTCTAAGAAAACGACATCCCTGGCTATTTTTATACTGTGATCAATTGGGTCTAAAAGCCTGTATCCAACACTCGTCTCGGAATACCCGACAAATATGTATTCCCTGCTTTTATCATCAAGCTTTTTTCGTTTAACATCGGGAATGTGAACATAACCACGGCATCCAAATATTCTGAGATGGCTCAAATCAACCTTTTTGCCTGTCCATTTTTCTTCTGGGGTTTTACCACGTATTTTCTTCGTTGGTGAACGGTTCAGAAGATAGACTGCGGTATTGGCAGCTTCTGCCCACATTTGCTTTTCACTGTTTGAGTCGACAAGCATTGAACGTACCTTTTCAAATATGGTCCGATTGTAGCGTTCAGCTACTCCATTTTGCTGTGGTGTGTAAGGTACTGTTTTTTCATGTTTTATTCCACGATCTTTCAGGAACTTCCTCAAACGCTCATTACAATATTCTCCCCCATTGTCGGTCCTCAGAACTTTGATTTTTCGTTCTGTTTGATTTTCTACCATACAGCAGAACTCCTTGAAAACTTCTGGAACTTCACTTTTATTTTCCAGAAAATAACAAAATACTTTTCTGGTGTTGTCATCAATCAGGGTAAACAAATATTTTTTGCCACCCCATGATTTCACCTCCATAGGACCTGCAAGGTCTGAATGTATCAAGTCCAGTTTGTTTGGTGCGACTTCTTTATCCTTTTTAAAAGGGAAAGGTTTCCTAGCCTGTTTGCCTTTGATGCAACTCTCACAATATTTTTGATTTGTACTTTCATTATATAACACACCTGTTGCCAAGCCAGTTTTCAACAAAGCCATGCTATAATGATTGAGGTAACCAAGGCGTCTGTGCCATACCATCTGAGAATCAAGGAGTTTCGCCACATTCACAGACTCCGCCATGACATCCAGTTTGTATAAACCATCGACATTCGCTGCAGTAGCTATGGGTTCTCCCTTAATCCGACAATCACCATCATCAATTATTTTGCATCCTTGTGAGTCAAAATGTACACAGTGTCCTTTTGAAACAATCTCACTCACTGACAATAGATTTACTGACAGATTTGGAACATATTTAATTTTTGATATGATCTGTTCAGTTCTATTCGGTTTCAATTTCACAACACTGTTTCCGGTTCCACTGACGGAGAGTTTTGCGTTATCTGCCACAAACACATGCTGCCCTGAGTCTTCATCTGTTAGCTCCAAAAGAAGTTCTCTGTTTCCAGTCATATGGGAGGAGGCCCCGCTGTCAATGTACCAGACTGTATCACGTACATTATTCACACTTAAAGCTGCAGCAAACAAAGCTTGCCGTCCATTTCCACTACATTTATTTTTATTCGGAGTTTCATAGTTGTTTGAAGAACTGTTTTTATTTTGAGAACACTGATTTTTGTAATGGCCTTTTTGTTTGCAATTCCAACACCATGGAGATTTTTTAATTTTCTTCGTGACACAGTCACCAGTATGTTTACTATTCTGCCATTTTTGGTCCTGCAGCAATTTAGTTTTCACAAAGTCCGATGTTATGTCAACTCCTGAATTTTCAAGTGCCATAACCATTGGCTCATAATCCGCTGTGAGTCCCTGCAGCATAATAACACCTAGGAATTCATCATCTAGCGGTTTTCCCATGGATCCAAGTTGTTGGGACAGAGCCAGGACTTCATTAACATACTCCTCCATAGTGCCAAAATTTTCCAGTTTGATGGAACATAGATTTCTTAATAATCCTAGTCGCCTATGAAGTCCTTTGTCTTCAAATGCACTTTCAAGGGACTTCCACGCTTCGCTGGCTGTTTTTGCTTGGGTCACATGAGGATACGTCGACTTATCCAGAGAAAGAATTATTTTTGAGAGAGCCTTCTCCTCACGACGAGCTTTTGTAGCACTATCCACTGTAGACGGCCACTCCTCAGTTATGCAGTTCCAAAGTCCGTCTAATTTCAATAACGCACCCATCTGGAACTTCCAGTCGCTGTAATTTGCACGACCTTTGAGCTTGTCAACAGCCACCCCAATGTTTGAACTTTCGTTAACCGCCATTCTATCTTTATCACGACGACGAATGCACAACCCCGTGTACTACCGAACTAATAAACAAAAGAAACGCGTTATCTAATCACTCCCACGAGCCCTGGGCCCATAACCTATTAGAAGTTGATTATGCAGGGAATGAGTGATTAGAAATATAAACACTCTTATATTCAACGCAACGTCTATTCAGTTCAGAATATTACAAACGACTTCACTAAAATAGAAATACAACCTTCCGCATGGCACGAAACAAACAAGAAAACCTGCTTGGACGAAAAGGTGTTTTTCGGCTCCACAATAATCAATAAGGAACAGAACTTGTTACGCATCTTCAATATTGGAAAATACAACAAAATTCACGAAATAATAAGATATTATATCACACAAATATCAGAACAACAATATTCACATTGCAAACTGACAGAAGCTTGACAACATAACCTCACAAAGGTCACCCGACAAGATGCGCGTGAGCTTATCTGTTTGTCGTAGTATCATGCTTTTGATCAGAATCATACGAAATCACAAAATTGTGGAAGAGGAGAACATCCTCTTCAAAATGAGACCAAGAACGCGTCAATCGGTTGGGTTGTTTTGAAGTTATGAACATTCTTGCGTTGTAAGGTTTTACAGCTGATACCTGTCTTATTTGACATGCTTGTCAAAAAATCAGATTTGAGGATAATTTCTCAAGGAATCCATAGCGGTACTCATTTATAATTGTTTCTATTTAAGAACAGCAATTTTGTGTTTTGATAGCACCGTTACGCCATCTTGTGGCTATATTGGGAACTTCTGATATATTTCCAGCATTTTCCCCTTTTCCATATTACCCCGTAATTTTTTTTTCCAGAAGTCTCTGGGATGCCTAGTTTCTGAGATCTGGCGTTTTTTTCTATCCATCAAAATAAAGAGGTGGGGGAAGTTCAACTGTTTTTTCAAACAAATGGAGATTCCTCCAGTTTCGCTTGACCGATTTAAACGAGCTTGGGCTCATATGATCTTTTAATCTTTTGAAAAAGGGGGCTACGTGTAACACGCCGGCTTAAGAGACCGTTAGTTCTGATTGACGTGGGTTCGATCCCCGCGGTGCGCAGAAATTATTTTCTGTTCTGTATTTAGTGGCACTCTCACTGGCTAACGCTACTGAGTAGACTGCAGTAGTATTAATTACTGACAGTCGAAAAGTTTAATAGTTAGCCTAAATTAATTGGTCCTGCTAGTTCAATAAATAACTAGGTGATGTTCTCCATCATCAACTAAGTTAGAACTGCATTGGTCCTGGGGTTGGCGAAAAGGGTCTCAAGGCCTACTCGCTATATATATAAAAATTGATATACCACTACATTTGATTTTTTTTTGAAAAAACTCAAAACTATGCTACCATTTCAGTTAACGCCATCTAACCGCGACGGCGAAGGTCAAAAATTCAAAACCAAAAAATTATTTTGAAGTGCAGAAGATGCTCTTTCATATGAACCCAAGCTCGTTTAAATCAGTCAAGCGAAACTGGAGGAATCTCCGTTTGTTTAAAAAAACAGTTGAACTTCCCCCACCTCTTTATTTTGATAGATAGAAAAAAACGTCTAAGACAAAAAGAGTATTTGAATAGTCAGTTAATATGAAAATGATATCATCGATATATTTTCATTGGGCAAAATTCTATAGAAATCCTATTTTTCTACATGGTGTTGATTGTTAGGCCTCCTAGCGACCATTTCAGAGACTTGAAAATATTTTCCAGGTTTTTCTCTTGCCCGTTTTAGTGATAAATTTGTTTGCCGAAAGCCTCTCCGATGAATAGTTTACGAGAACTGGCACCCTGTCGCTGAAAATGAATCACCCTGTACAAGAGTAAAGGAAGTACCCTTATTTCGAAAAATGTATCAAAATATTTTAAAGAAAAGTTTCTTAGAATCAGAAGTTATGCCTAAATATCAAAAACATGGCGTCTCAGAAGAAGATTTTTTTTAGTTTAAATGAATAGCAATCCTATGTTTTATAAAAGCTGTAAGAACGTTTATACCACAAACCTTATAGATCATCTAAAGTCCGGTAAACGTGTAAACAACGTTCTTAGAGCGCTTAAGTTGATTTCACCCGTTCTGTAAGGAATGCTGTGTATGCCTTTTGATACTTGTGCTTACTCAAATGCTGTTGAACTAAAAGCTTGACAAGAACTTCTATAAAATAGTTTTTCAAATGCATCTTTGCAAGCAGAAATATATTGGAAGAGACTGGACTGTGTTTTGCCAAAGTTTTATACATTTGTTTTATGAGATTAGGCTGAATTGAGTTTTTATAAAACAGTTATGTACGTGAATCAAAGGGGACCATTTAGTTTTACGCACCAAACATGACATGGAGTAGTTGTATATGTAGCTTGATGGTATTAGCTTAAACATTTATGGAACAATTGAAAAACTATTTTTTAAATGTTTTATAAATTAGCCAATAGAACGTTCTGAGAACTAAATTATTGAAGAAATTGGTTGCACACAGCAAAATAGTAATACCCGAGATGATAACACGGAAAATTCACTGTTTTTGGGCACTTATATAACCTTTAAAAAACCTTTCCGTTCGATAAGAAAAAAGTAATAGAGCTACTTTGCTAGTTGGGAGGTAATGGGCTTGAGTATAAAATTCAAAAGTTGCACTTTGAATAAGAGTTTTTTAATATGCATAGTAGGATCACTGGTGTTTTACCATGTTAAAAAGCTTTTTTGAGGTGATTTGAAGTTATGTTAAAAATATCGTTGCAACAAACATGAATATGTGATTCCCAAAAAAAAAAAAAAATCCAAATTGATTTAGCAAAAATGCCTGAATTTGGGGAAAAAAAGCAAAGGTGATTTGATTTTGATATCTTTGTTAATGTGTTTGGGGTGAATATGAACAAAAAAATTTTTTGGGGAAATGGTTAATGATTTTCACAACAAAAATATTTTTTTTCCAGGGCGCATTGTTTTTGGTATTTAGGCACAGCTTTCTATTTTGAACAACTTTACTTCACAAAATTTTGCTCAATTTTTCTAAATAAGGGTACTTTACTCTTGAGCAATTTTCTTATTTTTTGACCCACCGTGGATGCTGAAAAATGTATCAAAATATTTTAAAGAAAAGTTTCTTAGAATCAGAAGTTATGCCTAAATATCAAAAACATGGCGTCTCAGAAGAAGATTTTTTTTTAGTTTAAATAAATAGCAATCCTATGTTTTATAAAAGCTGTAAGAACGTTTATACCACAAACCTTATAGATCATCTAAAGTCCGGTAAACGTGTTAACAACGTTCTTAGAGCGCTTAAGTTGATTTCACCCGTTCTGTAAGGAATGCTGTGTATGCCTTTTGATACTTGTGCTTACTCAAATGCTGTTGAACTAAAAGCTTGACAAGAACTTCTATAAAATAGTTTTTCAAATGCATCTTTGCAAGCAGAAATATATTGGAAGAGACTGGACTGTGTTTTGCCAAAGTTTTATACATTTGTTTTATGAGATTAGGCTGAATTGAGTTTTTATAAAACAGTTATGTACGTGAATCAAAGGGGACCATTTAGTTTTACGCACCAAACATGACATGGAGTAGTTGTATACAGGGTCCTTCATTAGTGCGTCGGGCAATCCTAGCGTGGTTATTTACAAAAGTAGAAAAAAAAGTTTCATACAAAAGTTGTAGAATGTGACTTTATGCATATTTTAAAAATATTTTCAAACATACAGGGTGCGTCACAAAAGTATGGCACGAAAAAGTATGATTATTTTAAATGGAACCCCCTGTATATTAATTGATATTTCAATTCTTTCTTCAATTTGGAACAAAAATTGTGATACAACTAATGTTCCTAAATTCAACCGTTATCGAGATATCGCGTTTTAAAAATGGCATTTTTGCAACTTTGACATGCTATAAAACTCAAACTATTCAAGTTAGAGAAAAATGGATTGCACATTCCTATCCTAACTTTTCAAGAGCTATTCAAGGAGATTAAATCCATTATTGTGAAAAAATGTCAAAATGTGCCGAAAAAAGTTGACAGTTGACGTTACCTTCTATCCAAATGACAGAAGAGCTCTTGAAAAGTTAAGATAGGAAAGTGCAAACCATTTTCCTCTAACTTGAATAGTTTGAGTTTTATAGCATGTCAAAGTTGCAAAAATGCCATTTTTAAAACGCGATATCTCGATAACGGTTGAATTTAGGAACATTAGTTGTAGCACAATTTTTGTTCCAAATTGAAGAAAGAATTGAAATATCAATTAATATACAGGGGGTTCCATTTAAAAAAATCATACTTTTTCGTGCCATACTTTTGTGACGCACCCTGTATGTTTGAAAATATTTTTAAAATATGCATAAAGTCACATTCTACAACTTTTGTATAAAACTTCTTTTTCTACTTTTGTAAATAACCACGCTAGGATTGCCCGACGCACTAATGAAGGACCCTGTATGTAGCTTGATGGTATTAGCTTAAACATTTATGGAACAATTGAAAAACTATTTTTTAAATGTTTTATAAATTAGCCAATAGAACGTTCTGAGAACTAAATTATTGAAGAAATTAGTTGCACACAGCAAAATAGTAATACCCGAGATGATAACACGGAAAATTCACTGTTTTTGGGCACTTATATAACCTTTAAAAAACCTTTCCGTTCGATAAGAAAAAAGTAATAGAGCTACTTTGCTAGTTGGGAGGTAATGGGCTTGAGTATAAAATTCAAAAGTTGCACTTTGAATAAGAGTTTTTTAATATGCATAGTAGGATCACTGGTGTTTTACCATGTTAAAAAGCTTTTTTGAGGTGATTTGAAGTTATGTTAAAAATATCGTTGCAACAAACATGAATATGTGATTCCCAAAAAAAAAAAAAAATCCAAATTGATTTAGCAAAAATGCCTGAATTTGGGGAAAAAAAGCAAAGGTGATTTGATTTTGATATCTTTGTTAATGTGTTTGGGGTGAATATGAACAAAAAAATTTTTTGGGGAAATGGTTAATGATTTTCACAACAAAAATATTTTTTTTCCAGGGCGCATTGTTTTTGGTATTTAGGCACAGCTTTCTATTTTGAACAACTTTACTTCACAAAATTTTGCTCAATTTTTCTAAATAAGGGTACTTTACTCTTGAGCAATTTTCTTATTTTTTGACCCACCGTGGATGCTGAAAAATGTATCAAAATATTTTAAAGAAAAGTTTCTTAGAATCAGAAGTTATGCCTAAATATCAAAAACATGGCGTCTCAGAAGAAGATTTTTTTTTAGTTTAAATAAATAGCAATCCTATGTTTTATAAAAGCTGTAAGAACGTTTATACCACAAACCTTATAGATCATCTAAAGTCCGGTAAACGTGTTAACAACGTTCTTAGAGCGCTTAAGTTGATTTCACCCGTTCTGTAAGGAATGCTGTGTATGCCTTTTGATACTTGTGCTTACTCAAATGCTGTTGAACTAAAAGCTTGACAAGAACTTCTATAAAATAGTTTTTCAAATGCATCTTTGCAAGCAGAAATATATTGGAAGAGACTGGACTGTGTTTTGCCAAAGTTTTATACATTTGTTTTATGAGATTAGGCTGAATTGAGTTTTTATAAAACAGTTATGTACGTGAATCAAAGGGGACCATTTAGTTTTACGCACCAAACATGACATGGAGTAGTTGTATACAGGGTCCTTCATTAGTGCGTCGGGCAATCCTAGCGTGGTTATTTACAAAAGTAGAAAAAAAAGTTTCATACAAAAGTTGTAGAATGTGACTTTATGCATATTTTAAAAATATTTTCAAACATACAGGGTGCGTCACAAAAGTATGGCACGAAAAAGTATGATTATTTTAAATGGAACCCCCTGTATATTAATTGATATTTCAATTCTTTCTTCAATTTGGAACAAAAATTGTGATACAACTAATGTTCCTAAATTCAACCGTTATCGAGATATCGCGTTTTAAAAATGGCATTTTTGCAACTTTGACATGCTATAAAACTCAAACTATTCAAGTTAGAGAAAAATGGATTGCACATTCCTATCCTAACTTTTCAAGAGCTATTCAAGGAGATTAAATCCATTATTGTGAAAAAATGTCAAAATGTGCCGAAAAAAGTTGACAGTTGACGTTATATTCTATCCAAATGACAGAAGAGCTCTTGAAAAGTTAAGATAGGAAAGTGCAAACCATTTTCCTCTAACTTGAATAGTTTGAGTTTTATAGCATGTCAAAGTTGCAAAAATGCCATTTTTAAAACGCGATATCTCGATAACGGTTGAATTTAGGAACATTAGTTGTAGCACAATTTTTGTTCCAAATTGAAGAAAGAATTGAAATATCAATTAATATACATTTAAAAAAATCATACTTTTTCGTGCCATACTTTTGTGACGCACCCTGTATGTTTGAAAATATTTTTAAAATATGCATAAAGTCACATTCTACAACTTTTGTATAAAACTTCTTTTTCTACTTTTGTAAATAACCACGCTAGGATTGCCCGACGCACTAATGAAGGACCCTGTATGTAGCTTGATGGTATTAGCTTAAACATTTATGGAACAATTGAAAAACTATTTTTTAAATGTTTTATAAATTAGCCAATAGAACGTTCTGAGAACTAAATTATTGAAGAAATTAGTTGCACACAGCAAAATAGTAATACCCGAGATGATAACACGGAAAATTCACTGTTTTTGGGCACTTATATAACCTTTAAAAAACCTTTCCGTTCGATAAGAAAAAAGTAATAGAGCTACTTTGCTAGTTGGGAGGTAATGGGCTTGAGTATAAAATTCAAAAGTTGCACTTTGAATAAGAGTTTTTTAATATGCATAGTAGGATCACTGGTGTTTTACCATGTTAAAAAGCTTTTTTGAGGTGATTTGAAGTTATGTTAAAAATATCGTTGCAACAAACATGAATATGTGATTCCCAAAAAAAAAAAAAAAATCCAAATTGATTTAGCAAAAATGCCTGAATTTGGGGAAAAAAAGCAAAGGTGATTTGATTTTGATATCTTTGTTAATGTGTTTGGGGTGAATATGAACAAAAAAATTTTTTGGGGAAATGGTTAATGATTTTCACAACAAAAATATTTTTTTTCCAGGGCGCATTGTTTTTGGTATTTAGGCACAGCTTTCTATTTTGAACAACTTTACTTCACAAAATTTTGCTCAATTTTTCTAAATAAGGGTACTTTACTCTTGAGCAATTTTCTTATTTTTTGACCCACCGTGGATGCTGAAAAATGTATCAAAATATTTTAAAGAAAAGTTTCTTAGAATCAGAAGTTATGCCTAAATATCAAAAACATGGCGTCTCAGAAGAAGATATTTTTTTAGTTTAAATAAATAGCAATCCTATGTTTTATAAAAGCTGTAAGAACGTTTATACCACAAACCTTATAGATCATCTAAAGTCCGGTAAACGTGTTAACAACGTTCTTAGAGCGGTTAAGTTGATTTCACCCGTTCTGTATGCCTTTTGATACTTGTGCTTACTCAAATGCTGTTGAACTAAAAGCTTGACAAGAACTTCTATAAAATAGTTTTTCAAATGCATCTTTGCAAGCAGAAATATATTGGAAGAGACTGGACTGTGTTTTGCCAAAGTTTTATACATTTGTTTTATGAGATTAGGCTGAATTGAGTTTTTATAAAACAGTTATGTACGTGAATCAAAGGGGACCATTTAGTTTTACGCACCAAACATGACATGGAGTAGTTGTATACAGGGTCCTTCATTAGTGCGTCGGGCAATCCTAGCGTGGTTATTTACAAAAGTAGAAAAAAAAGTTTCATACAAAAGTTGTAGAATGTGACTTTATGCATATTTTAAAAATATTTTCAAACATACAGGGTGCGTCACAAAAGTATGGCACGAAAAAGTATGATTATTTTAAATGGAACCCCCTGTATATTAATTGATATTTCAATTCTTTCTTCAATTTGGAACAAAAATTGTGATACAACTAATGTTCCTAAATTCAACCGTTATCGAGATATCGCGTTTTAAAAATGGCATTTTTGCAACTTTGACATGCTATAAAACTCAAACTATTCAAGTTAGAGAAAAATGGATTGCACATTCCTATCCTAACTTTTCAAGAGCTATTCAAGGAGATTAAATCCATTATTGTGAAAAAATGTCAAAATGTGCCGAAAAAAGTTGACAGTTGACGTTACCTTCTATCCAAATGACAGAAGAGCTCTTGAAAAGTTAAGATAGGAAAGTGCAAACCATTTTCCTCTAACTTGAATAGTTTGAGTTTTATAGCATGTCAAAGTTGCAAAAATGCCATTTTTAAAACGCGATATCTCGATAACGGTTGAATTTAGGAACATTAGTTGTAGCACAATTTTTGTTCCAAATTGAAGAAAGAATTGAAATATCAATTAATATACAGGGGGTTCCATTTAAAAAAATCATACTTTTTCGTGCCATACTTTTGTGACGCACCCTGTATGTTTGAAAATATTTTTAAAATATGCATAAAGTCACATTCTACAACTTTTGTATAAAACTTCTTTTTCTACTTTTGTAAATAACCACGCTAGGATTGCCCGACGCACTAATGAAGGACCCTGTATGTAGCTTGATGGTATTAGCTTAAACATTTATGGAACAATTGAAAAACTATTTTTTAAATGTTTTATAAATTAGCCAATAGAACGTTCTGAGAACTAAATTATTGAAGAAATTAGTTGCACACAGCAAAATAGTAATACCCGAGATGATAACACGGAAAATTCACTGTTTTTGGGCACTTATATAACCTTTAAAAAACCTTTCCGTTCGATAAGAAAAAAGTAATAGAGCTACTTTGCTAGTTGGGAGGTAATGGGCTTGAGTATAAAATTCAAAAGTTGCACTTTGAATAAGAGTTTTTTAATATGCATAGTAGGATCACTGGTGTTTTACCATGTTAAAAAGCTTTTTTGAGGTGATTTGAAGTTATGTTAAAAATATCGTTGCAACAAACATGAATATGTGATTCCCCAAAAAAAAAAAAATCCAAATTGATTTAGCAAAAATGCCTGAATTTGGGGAAAAAAAGCAAAGGTGATTTGATTTTGATATCTTTGTTAATGTGTTTGGGGTGAATATGAAAAAAAAAATTTTTTGGGGAAATGGTTAATGATTTTCACAACAAAAATATTTTTTTTCCAGGGCGCATTGTTTTTGGTATTTAGGCACAGCTTTCTATTTTGAACAACTTTACTTCACAAAATTTTGCTCAATTTTTCTAAATAAGGGTACTTTACTCTTGAGCAATTTTCTTATTTTTTGACCCACCGTGGATGCTGTTTGACTTGCAACCATTCTAATTGCAATGGATAAAAAAAATCCCATGTGTTGCACATTTAAATGGACACATTGTATACAAATTTCAGAATTGTTAGTGGAATCCAATAATGCAAAAATAAACACGATATCTCATTTAAAAAAATATAACGTTGATCCGCCATGCTTTTATGTAACACCCTATATCTATAAAAAATATACATGGCAAAACGTCTACATTGAACCCCACGACTTTTGTAAATAACATTTTTTGTACAACCTACACGTAAAGTCCACTTTTCAATGCATGCAAAGCAGGCGGAAACTCGCTAATTTTGGCAGCCGGGCCTAAAAGTACTTTCGCGCCCACGGGCGCAAAAGTAGGTCGCTTGGCAACGGTTCCTTGGATCCCAACGCCTCTATCTAATAACCACGTGACAGCCTAGGATACTAAAAGGAACTAATCACGTGACAATCTCGGTGACAATGAATCCGCACCACAAAAGAATACGGGAACACACCTATTGTAACCATGGATTGACTAAACCATAGAGAAAATAATAAAAAAAGAGAGTTACTGATTATATGGTACACTTTGGAGACAGTGTTACGCTGGCGCCACCCTTGGCTACAGGAGAAACTAACAGTCTTGGCGGGCTTTTTGAAACCAACATTTTGTATTGTTTTTTGTTTCACATCAAAGTACCTATCATGTGATATGCGACTTGTTTACCTGGAGGATGCTAAATATTTCAAAACCTATACAAATATGATAATATGATGATTTCACATCTGAGTGGCATCGCATGGTGCCACTGGAATGTGAAATCATTCTTACTATCTTTGTTGGAGAAGGTCAAGTAAGTAGCATGCTTCCTGGCTGCAAGTCGCACCTCGAATGCTACTTCGATGTGAAACAAAAAACAATCCGTGTTCATCTAACAAGATTTTGCACTTTTCTGATGGATTTTGTGTAAAAATAAATTTTAGTTCAAATTCAACAATAGTTACCTGAGAAAAGTGCAACTTTCTTTTTAATATAAAGAACCAATGTTTTTTTTTTTTTATTGTCAACATATTTTCTATAAAATAAAGTATTTAAATAAAACCAGTCTAGTGTCGAAAAAATGTATTGAGAATAAATAAATAAACAAATGAAAATCCCTTCACTTGAAAAATAGGAACAGTTCTTACCCTATAAATGGTTATTACAAAGAAAACCATTCTTACCTCGTGAATAAGTATCACAAAAAAAATTTTAGTTGATGAGAAAAACATATCAAAAACTATTAACAAAACATCTCATTTGAACCCTACTAATACTATAGGTATATACATCTCCATAATTTGGCACAAAAAGAGTTAATTGCTATAGGTACATCTACGTAAACGTGGTACATCCACAGAATCTACTAATATTCCAAATCCATTCCATATCACAGAATAGGAACCTGAAAATATCAAAAAAGGAAATTGGACAAAATTTCAATCTTGTTTTCTAATTTTTGTTGATAATCTTTAGTTTAGATAATAATGTACATAATATTAACAAACAACAAGTGATTATCATTTCTCAGCTTGAAAATTACACAACTGATTATAGTCGCAGTGTCAAGAATCAATATACATCATTATTTAACAAGCTATTTAGGTATCCAAAATATTGTTTTACAAAAATAAGATAAATTAAAGTCTGCTGTGTATTTATTTAAAATGTAATTGAAATTGAGTCCTGAGCAATTAGCCCAATTATTGAGAAACAAATCATTGCTGCTTTACCAAGAACAAATGAAAAAAACTAAATAGGGACCAATAAAGCTTATGTACGACTAGGTATTTCCATTTGCCATTCTTAATTCATTTCAATCACTAATTAAATTAATAAGTTTTTCTGTTACCTTGTTGGTTTTTTAGATATTTGCATGTAGGTATATCTAGAGGCACCATGAGATTCAAATAACCCATCATAGCTGTCTCTTCCGTCCATAGCACTAGCGCAAATATACAAATAAGCATAAGCATATATACTTGATGCAAGTTAGTCAACTTACCAGTTTTGATTACCTTTTGGCACTTAACTAAGTAATAGTGAGTATCTAGTATTACTCAAAAGTCAAAAATATTTTTTATGAAAGGAAGAAGCCGGAAGCAGGTTTAAGTGTTGTGTGTTGCTATGTTATGACTGATTATTGATTGACGGTTGACGGAACCAAGGTTACGACATTAGAATTTTTGATATGTTGCTTTCTCTTTCTACCAAACAGGTTCTGGCATAGGAAAAGGGAAAGATATATAAAAGTATGATATTTCTTGATGGTCAGTTTAGTTCTAATTTTCGTCACGATGCGCTATGCGCTACAGGAACACGGTTTCGGTCCTCACGATTTAATCCGTTGGTCTCATTTTTTTATATTGTCTCTGGACTAAACTTGTCAATTGTCTGACTTGACAGCAGTGTAGTGCCAGTGTATCGATTATTTATTTTTGGTTTTCATAATTATTCTTTTTCAAATTATTACAGACGGGTTGTACAAAAAGCACTGTTTGTACCACGGACGAAAGATGATTTTGACTCGGCTAATATCTGCCCTCGCTTCGCTCGTGCTGCTACTTATACCCTCGTCAAAATCATCTACTTTCCGCCCTTGATACAAAATGTACTATTTGTCCACAGGGTGACAAAAGAAAGTTAAGGGGGGGTCACTTTATAAACAAACATCCTGCGTACAGGGATTCATTTACAGCTGCAAAGTGGCAGTTCTCGTAAACTATTCATCATAGAAATCTAGGAAAAAAATTCTGCTGTAATGTGCCCAAGAGAAAATGCAGGAAATATATTTCATGTTTCTAGGATCGCCACAATGGTACTGTGAAAACCGAAAATTGACATATTTTCGAAATTTTACCCATTGAACTACCAAAAAAATATATGGAACATTGACCATAAGAAAAAATAGACCTAGCTTGTCTTTTCTGAGAGCGATCATACATAAGCTTCAACAAAACAAATATACCTATTTCTTTCTATAACCCCACCACAGTTTATCCAACATAGCTCTGCCCCTTGATATTTTGCACCAGCATCATTGCCAAGTGTCCAATTTTAACTACTCCATTTTACTCTCAATACATTTATCAACATTGACTATATTTTTATAGTCAATGATATGGAAACAGATTTAGGACGATATTCTCTACAAATTGCACCGAATCTTCTTTCTAAGTTGTCAAATGAATCAGCTTCAGACCGTCAATCTTGTTACTAAATTGCCTTTAACTTGGAAATCCCTCGACCGATTTGACAGTTCTTTGACTTGTTTTGAAGAGGGAAATATGGTGTTTCGGATGCATTGTGCTTGGGATCAATTTTATTTGCTTTGGCCGACCACGCAACATAAGTTATCGAAGTCAAACCGGTTTTTAAGGTTTTCACGAAATCTTCAAATGCAAACTCAGTAAATAGATGCCTCTATCGTGTTATTTGAAAAATTTCCTTCCACTAAGATAATTACACATTCAGATAATCTTCCTATATCTTTGAAAATGAAAGAGCCATGGAGACCTCAAGAATCTCCGAGGCATACTTTTGAAACAGCTCCTGGGAGTCTTCTTCTTGACCCTTCGCCAATTTGAAACCATTGAACTCGATACTACGTAACTGGAAGGGCCCCTGTCGTGTCGACAACTGAGGCAATTTTAGTCGTATTTTTTTGGCGCATAGGTATATTTTGATTGGACCAAAAAGGGGATGCTATCTTTGTCACACTCATTGTCCTTATGCGAAGTCGGAGGTCTTCAAATAGTTTGAAGATAAATTGAAAAAGCGGTTGATTTGCTTGGAAAAAATGACTACAATTCTGTGCATACTTAGTAGTCTTAATTATCATGATATGATGGATCTATATATTTCAAATAACTATCTGGAAAAATGCAAAATGAAACAAATTAGTAAATAATGAAGTATACTTAGATGATCCGTAATTCGATTAAATAGTTGAGTAAATAAAGGGTAGGTAGTAGGTGCAGGGTGATTTATATGTTAAACCTGTGTATTGAGTAAAGTAAAGGTATTAAGGTATAAACTTGGAAAACTATAATAGCTTAAAATAAAAATGAAAATACTTTTATTTTTGAGGTCACATTAAAACTAATAAATATGGTGTTTTTTGATAGGGGGCTTGAGGAATGTCCGAATAGAACTTTTGCATTTCTTGGAGTGTTTACCATCGTCAATTCCTAAAGGGCCCTACTCACACACCTGCAGCAGGGGCAATCTAGGAGGCAGGGCGATTGGGGCAATTTCCTAGATCGCCTTCTAAGCAGGACGGTAAGGGCCCCTTCATACCTTCCTAGCATTATTTCAAGCAAGATATGAGAAAACAAACTTTGGAAATGATGTTAGTAGTACCAACGAACTCGAACAGGATGTGAAATTGTCACATTTTCAAAACAAAACGTACTTTACAAGGAAGTTTCTCCTGCGGCAGGCCTAGATTGCCCCTGCTGCAGGAGTGTGAGTAGGGCCCTTTTAACTAGGACAATTTCGTGTAGGTATACTTAAGGTGAATGCCCTTGTCCTTAATAATTGGAGCTATATCACTTAGCCAAAAAATGAAATCTGCTTTTCTGGAGTGTATTTATTACCACACCCAAATGCACTGCATAAATTAACCATTTTGTTTGGCACCCAAACTATAGAAAGCTACATATTGATTGAACATAATATTAGCTGCAACACTCAGTGTGGCTTTCTTCGTGAAATGTTTGTCTGGTTTTTAGAATAGAATATCTTTACTAAACGTACTGAGATTCTATCCTAAAAAACAGACAAACATTTCACAAACAAAACCACACTGAGTGTTGCAGTTTGAAAAAGTGTGCACTAGTGGTGCACTGGTGCATAACAAACACAGCTAATATATCATGTCAACAGATATGACAAAGATAGACACCCCTTTCTGTCTCTATCTCTTTCTAGTCGAAAATTTGTCTTCAGTCAACTCGATGTAAACAGCACGGATGGGTCCCTTCCAGGTACGGTAGTATCGAGTTCAATGTTTGAAACGTATACGCAAAAATGCGATCATCATGTTATTTCAAATGCTGATCGCACAATTGGGTATACGTTTTAAACTGCGAATGCTCAAGAATTGACCCCCTGTAAATTTGCATGTGTCAAAAAGATAGAAGTGCCTTGTCAACGTTGGTGGACAATTTGAACATTTGACCTTGTTTTTTGTTTTTTTTGTATTGTTTTTTTTATATTTTTAGAATATGATGTTTACTGGTCCATCGAATTATTTGTGGCTTATGGCGCACTTTATTCTACTTGACAGCTGCTCGTAGAAAAGGAATCGAAAAATGGTTGGCATTCTAATTTATAGGTTTATGGAAAGGTTGGTACAGAACCGTAATAAATGTCTAGAGTTACATCCATGTGAGTAGTGCCCTCCTTATACTGGTTTTATCCCGAAATTGGACTCATCAGTAAGGCAGCCGGCACCACTCACACCGATACAACTCTAGCCGCTACCCTAATCTGGGTAAATCTGCAGTTGTTGTTTTTAGACAACCACCATGTATTGGCTCACAAGTCTGCGAACGCGACTAGATGTGAGGTATGTTCGAGCTGTACCTCTCGATCATGTAATAAAGAGACATTGTTTTACGCATGGTAGAAAGAAACAAAGTTATGCCAACGCGCATCTCACTGTGACGTCAAATGCAACAAATGAGATAATAACCACAGTAAAATAAAACAACTTATCTGTTATGCTAGATAACACTCGTAAAAAGCTACGTTCCTTTGTCACCATGGTTACTATAAACAAAAATTGTAGCGTTTGACGACATTGCGCAATTCAAGCCAAAAAATGAACAGGCCGCTTTCGTGAATGTCGCGAAGTGGGCCATTTTAAAAATTTAAAGCTATGGGCAGGAGCGTTACTTTTTGAACGATATTTAAGAGAACATCCACCGGCTACGCTGGGCAGGAGCGTACCTTTTAACTCGGGCAGGAGCCAGCCATATGGGCAGGAGCGAAACACCGAAATGACCAAATAGTACATTTTGTATCAAGGGCGGAAAGTAGATGATTTTGACGAGGGTATAAGTAGCAGCACGAGCGAAGCGAGGGCAGATATTAGCCGAGTCAAAATCATCTTTCGTCCGTGGTGCAAACAATGCTTTTTGTACAACCAGTTTGTAATCATTTGAAAAAGGATAATTATCAAAATCAAAAAAAAAAAATCGATACACTGCACTACACTCTACACTGCTGACAAGTCAGACAACTGACAAGTGACAACTGTCAAATCATGGTTACAATAGGTGTGTTCCCGTATTCTTTTGTGGTGCGGATTCATTGTCACCGAGATTGTCACGTGATAAAAGTTCCTTTAACACCCATATGCACCGTAGAAATCTAATCCGGATGAAGTCTTTATCGCGATTATATTCCAATTTTTGTATGCACCGCAGCGCTTAAGCCTGAATCGGTCGCTTAACTCTGATTGCTCCATTTTCTAGGCTTAATCGAAGAATTTCAACGAATTCTAACCTAGTCTTTCATTTCTTTATGTTTATCCTACCAGATTTTGAGGTTTTGCGACTAAAGACAAAATTATGAAAGTGGAATATCAACGGAGGATTATTTAGATTTTTAAAAAATCATCGATTGGAGTAGGATTCTTTTCCAATTCCAATAGGTGGTCAATGGGTACTATGTACTATACAAAAAAGATCTCAATATCAAGCAATATTTATTGCTCCACAACACACTCATAATAATGCGAATTGCTCAATAGAATATTGAATTGAATAGGTACCTATTTTTGTAGGTAGGTACAAAAAAAACAGTGTACCTATCACACTCTGATATCTACCGCATATTTTACCTATGAGTTTTTATCGTTCAATCGATCGACTCAATTATGGATTGGTGTTGAAAGTAGGTACCTACCTATCTATATCCTGTAGAGGTATCTAATGGCTACTTATCTCAAAGTTTTGTCTAATTCTAATTCAATTCAAAATTTTAAGTTTACGGGTAAACCCAGACTCATGAACAAAAAGACTCGTTGATTTACTTTTTTTTAAAGCTTTAGGTACTAATCATCTCTACAAGATAAACTAAAATAAAAACCTTTAAAACTGATGGTCTCATCACTTTTTATTTGTTTTCCCAAATGAGATCTTTTCATTCAATTTTCTTGACTTCATCCAAGTCCCAATTTATAACAGATATCCCAATAGAAGAAGGTTTGTGTTTTTATCAAATATATAAGACATTATTTTAATTATATTTGCGTTTTCCTAATTTTGTACATCGAGTTGTACATATTTGTGATAATTTCAAAGTAGATAATGATTTTGAGAATTATACAATATTTTTAATTTATCAATGGGCATTCCTCGGGGCATTCCTTACAAAATCATGTAATTAACCACTTGTTTCTACTAAAATATATTTTCTTGTGTTGTAAAAATTGATGTTTTTATTTATCATCAGATGGATGGAATTGTTATTCTTGCTGTATTAGACTAGGTATAGAGTATATAATAACCACTCAATATCATGAAATCTAAGCCCAAGAAAAGAGAAAAAGCAAATATACGAATGGTTCAAGAATAAAAGTTGATACCTACACCAAATATTGAATTTAGAAGAAAAACCCCTTGGCTAATGTTTGCTAAACGTCATATCAGGCTTGCGGATGTTACTGATCCATATTGTTGCTCATTTTTCATTTAAACTTGCAAGCAAATAGCAAAACTCAAAACAAATCACGCAACATAAATTTCAGAATTGTTATTTATATATTTTTCTAGGTTATTTTGTGACGTTGTCAAAAGTCTCAACAGGGATTAACGATCCTTGCAGCGAATTCTTCGGTGCATACAAAACACCGCTTAATCTAACTTTGAAAATTAATCGAGATTGGCTAAGCTCTCGTACGGTGCATATGGCTGTTAGTATGCTAGACTGTCACGTGGTTATTAAATTCAGAGGCGTTGGGATCCAAGGAACCGTTGCTAAGCGTCCTACTTTTGCGCCCGAAGGCCCGTCTGCCAAAATTAGCGACTTTCCGCCTGCTTTGCATGCATTGAAAAGTGGACTTTACGTGTACATAGTATAATAAACAACAAGTAGCGACAGCTCCATATATCTGTGGTCAAATTTCGTTCTGTCTCAATGACAGAAATTCGCCTCATTTATACCCTGCTAACAATTTGGAGTGTTAAACTGTTTTCTAAATCAAGACTTTGAAACTTCGCATAAATCTTTAGACATACTGCATAGTGGGTAATCGTATTGTATAACTGGATTGATAATTCACCTATGTATCAGTATCATTGAAGTCATGGAATCGGCTACAGTATGGTTTTATTTTACATTTCATAAGGTTAGCAGTGTATAAATGAGGCGAATTTTTGTCATTGAGACAGACGAAATTTGACCACCTTTAGGTATATGGAGCTGTCGCTACTTGTTGTTTATTATACTATGACGTGTAGGTTGTACAAAAATATCATTTATGCGCATGCCTAAAGGGAAGCGGCCTGTTCATTTTTGTGTCGTCTGTGTCAGACATACCTTGTTTTTTTCTACCATGGTTCTACGGTTATCCGATGTTAAACGGAAAGGTTGGTACAGAACCGTTATAAATGTCTAGAGTTACATCCATGTGAGTAGTGCCCTCCTTATACCGGTTTCGTCCAGAAATTGGACTCATCAGTAAGGCAGCTGGCACCACTCACACCGCACCCATGCAACTCTAGCCACTACCCTAATCTGGGTAAATGTGCAGTGGTGGTTTTTAGACAACCACTGCCATCTATTGGCTCACAAGTCTGCGAACGCGAATAGATGTGAGGTATGTTCGAGCTGTACCTCTCGATCATGTAATAAAGAGACATTGTTTTACGGTTATCCGATGTTAAACGTAAAGGTTGGTACAGAACCGTAATAAATGTCTAGAGTTACATCCATGTGAGTAGTGCCCTTCTTATACCGGTTTCGTCCCGAAATTGGACTCATCAGTAAGGCAGCTGGCACCACTCACACCTTTTTTTTTTTTATGGGATCCGGCCCAAGGGTGGAGAATCTAAAACCAGACACCCTATGATCCGAGACCATAGGGTAGTGTGGGGTTCGCCCACTAAACTCCACCCCCGCATTAGGACGTCAGGGATAAGCCCTTTAGTGTCCCAATCTCTCACTTAAGTTTTAGCTCTTTGGTACCGGGTTACCTTCCGAAGGCCTCATGGTCACAGGGTAGGATCGCGGCAAAACTCGTCCTACCCGTTTGTCTCCGCACTAGTGGTTACCAAAAAGAAAAGAAAATAAAATAAAAGGGGTAAAAATGTGGAGCCACTACCAGAGGTGAATACACGGTTGCGACGCGTTTGTCCTAACTCTGCACTCGCTGCGGTGAATTCTAGACCGCTGTCTAGTTGTTTTGTGCCGCCTGAAAGGCTTGCACTCTTTTCTTGACTTCTGCGTCGACGCGAGACTCAAATGCAGCTTGGGCTCTCTTTGACCAAAAAGCGTATGCTTTCGTCTTCTCTTCCCCTTTTTTGGGGTTCGTTCTGCCCATGTACGATGGGCAGCCACGCCAGCTTGCACGACCACTCACACCGATGCAACTCTATCCACTACCCTAATCTGGGTAAATGTGCAGTGGTTGTTTTTAGACAACCACTGCGATCTATGGGCTCGCAAGTCTGCGAACGCGAATAGATGTGAGGCTTAGAACATAGAACTCACTATAACTAGCGTACACCCTAGATTCCGGGCAGATTGTTTGTCACTATAATAAACATGTTATTATTCACATCTCGTCCGTTGAATTCGTTCAACGTTCGTTCAACGTTGCCTTGTTGTAGATAAAAAGCATTCGGAATTTTCACTTTTTATCGAAAGGGATCAACCAGTGTATTAACGAGGATATGTTTTAATTTTTTATTTGTTTCAATGTCGTTGGTGTTATAGGACAGTTATAATTTACTGATTATTGATATGTTTTGTTTTACATAAATCAGCTGTTCGGCCAAAAATATTGAATTTTGAACAAGCCGACAACAGTGTTCCAAGGGAGCTACAGGCTATTATTGGTTAAAATGATTATCAGCTGTGATTGGTTGATCCAAATAGGCATTTTTGTCGTGTTGCCAGATGTATTTTGTTGCATCGTGTCTACATAACTACTTAAGGTTCATGGAAAAATATGGGTCTGATTGAAAATGTTTTATTATCACTAGTGATCTAAAAATGTACATATTATATAATTGGTAACTACCGGAGATGCACTTATAGAGTATAGAGTATTTTTAATTAGAATAAAAATACCTTGAATACAAGGTAGCTACTTATTAAATTTGCAGTTTGACAAACTCGCAAGAATTCTCGCAAGAATTCCTCTCTCCCCTCAATGTATAAACATTTGACACACAAACAGACGTCGATTTGACACACAAACAGACGTCGGGCTATAATCTAGTTGTTGGAAAATCATTGATGTGAGGTATGTTCGAGTTGTACCTCTCGATCATGGAATAAAGAGACATTGTTTCACGGTTGTCCGATGTTAAACGGAAAGGTTGGTACAGAACCGTAATAAATGTCTAGAGTTACGTTGTGGTTGTCTATAAACAACCACTGCACATTCACCCAGATTAGGGTAGTGACTAGAGTTGCATCGGTGTGAGTGGTGCCCTACTGATGCCTTACTGATGAGTCCGATTTCGGGACGAAACCGGTATAAGGAGGGCACTACTCACATGGATGTAACTCTAGACATTTATTACGGTTCTGTACCAACCTTTCCGTTTAACATCGGATAACCGTAAAACAATGTCTCTTTATAGGTTTATATTTTCAACACCAACTCCAGAACACGTTATCTTACGCGAACCGAAATAAATCTGAGACGTTTATATATGTTTTTGGGATATTCAAACTACAGGGGCAGTTTCAAAATTATTCCTCGAGAGATTCCTGATGAAGTCTCCTTAGCTCTTCTATTTCAAAAGATATAGAAAAATGATCTTCATGAAGTGTGCACCAGAAAGAGCAAATTTTTCAACCGAGCCAAAGAACAGTCAAATCGGTTGAGGGATTCCGAAGTTATAGTCAATTTAGTAACATCAAGTTTGAAGACCAGTAGCTGTCTTATTAGACAGCAGATGCAGGATTACCTATCTAATGCAGGATCATAGTTTTATCAAACTTCAGACATTCGATACACTTGTTTATTACCACTCAAACCACTTTTTTTTTCGATGTAGTTATGTATTTAGTTTTTATTCTCAATTTTCAGCTTATAACGTTTCAAAAACACACATAGCAGAACTAGTATGCTCTGTGAACAATCAACATCAAGTTAAATGCATAGACATCTACCCACATTCTCAAGGAGACGAAATTGTTGCTCTTGGAGGAAGTGGCGGAAAAATCACTGTGACTTACATGGCAAAGTTAACATGGGACGGAAGTGCGTTGCCGAAAAAGGAATTCAGTAAGTGCTTCACAGAATTTTCAAAGATTGTGTATTTTGAGTCATGTGTCGGGTGAATCATGTCACCTCGCGAATTACAAAACAGGCACTACTTCTTAAACAGTGCGGCTCTAAAAGTTCCACCCCCTTTTTTTTAATGTGTGCACCAAAAATTTTGAAACTTGGCATACTTCAATTGCTGCCGAAACACTACTTTTTGATGTTACTGACGTACTTTTAGTATTCAAGATAGCGGCTGGGCGCCATTTTGAATCATTTTTTTAAATGGAAATGGGGTCGTGTGACACATCATTCGAAAGGTCTTATCGAGTAGATTATTGTGTGAAAATTTCATAGGATTAAACGCATCCGTGTGGATATGACAGCCTGCCAAACTTTTAGTTTTTAAAAATGTCGTTTACATCAAGTTTTAATTTTTTAACGAGCTGACACATCAGATTCCGGAAAAATGATGGTGAACCTGAGCAAAACAGTGCAGGTTAACAAATAGGAATGCTGATACAAAGCGGATAAAGAATCTCAAGATGATAAAAAAAATTGAAAAGCATTTATTAGTATTATAATACTAAAATCTAAATCAAGATGGAGATACAGTTTCCACACTACCTCGCCACAGCACTGAAGTTTAACCAAATGTGAAAATCTTGAAACGATATGAGCAGTTGTTTGATTATTGTATTAATTAGGAAGTCTTACAAAACTGCCTGATTCGCGTCCCCTCGCAGAAAAAATTGAAGCAATTTTCATTTATGGCGGAAATCGTAATTTCCATGAGACGGAAAGAATCTTCAATGAGCGCTTCCCGGGCCGTCCGATATGCAAGAAATCTTCGCGAATTAGTGCGAAAATTTATCGAGACTGGTAGTGGTTATAGCTTGAAGAATCAAGGGCGACCATCTATTTCGGAAGATAAACAAATTGCAATCATTGGTGAGATGGTGGTAAATCCTGAACAGTCGACTTCTCAGGTTGCAGACATCTGTGATACTTCGTCTGCTTCTGTAAAACGATTGCTGAAAAAAACAGAAATTTTATCCTTATAAATTTCAAATGGTGCACCAGTTGACTGAAGATGATCCTGACAGACGTGTGGAATTTTGCGAAATTATGACCGATAGAATAGGCCGAGAACCGAGATACGTTCAAAATATTTGTTTTAGTGACGAGTGTACTTTCTTTTTAAATGGCCGTGTTCACAGGCAAAATGTTCGTTATGAAAGTGACGTAAATCCGCATGTTTTTAGGGAAACCCACACGCAATATCCCGCAAAGGTTAACGTATGGGCTGGCATATTGGGGAACCATATTTTTGGTCCTGTTTTCATTCATGAAAATTTGACAGGGGACCTGTATTTGAACTTGTTAGAATCTACAATAGAGCCTTTGATTGTACAAATACGTCAGAATAATCCCAACGAATTTGGCATGGCACCAATTTTTCAACAGGATGGTGCGCCTCCTCATTTCAGCATAAATGTAAGGAAGTATTTGGACATAACTTACCCCAATCGTTGGATTGGTCGTCGGGGTCCTACCGAATGGCCTGCCAGGTCGCCCGATTTAACACCATTGGACTTTTTTTTATGGGGATATTCAAAACAGAAAGTATATGCAACACAACCAGACTCTCTTCTAGATTTACAGTAAAGAATTACTGCTTTTTGTCAAAATATTGATGTCGATACTTTCGAAAAAGTCCGTCAGGAGTTCTCAGACAGATTATTTCATTGTTTGGGGGTCAACGGAGGACATTTTCAACATTTTTTGCAATAAAAATTGAAGTATGCTTGCTTTGTTCTTATTCCACGAATTTCTTTATCTTGTTAGTTTGACAGTCTGTCATATCCGCACGGATGCGTTTAAGCCTATGAAATTTTCACACAATAATCTACTCGATAAGACCTTTCGAATGATGTGTCCATTTAAAAAAAAATTCAAAATGGCGTCCAGCCGACATCTTGAATACTAAAAGTACGTCAGTAACATCAAAAAGTAGTATTTCGACAGCAATTAAAGTATGCCAAGTTTCAAAATTGTTGGTGCACACATTAAAAAAAAAGGGGGGCCACGGCCGCACTGTATAGTACATAGGGTGTTACAAATCCGATGTTCACCATTGGTATCTTGGAAACTGTAAGTGATACAACGAAGCTTAGATGATGGCAAAGTTCTGCATTTTGGTACTAAATATATTCTTTTTTAAATTCAAAAAATTCCAAATATTTCCGGAAAAACGATATTTTGTGAGATGGTTTTCAGTTTTCATGTTCTCCTAGGTTTATTTGAAGAAATACATATTTCAATAAAGATGTCACATACTCACTCGCATATTCACAGCAATTTTTTTTTTACAAAATGTCTTCAAACTTATGATCCCACGTTTCGTCTCCGAACAGCTAGCATTAAATTTGTTTTTTTTTTTTAAATCGAACAATTTCGTTCTACTGTCTACTCTTATTTTAATTCTAATTCCAACAACTTATCACACTTAACATTTTTTCGAAATCTCTCAGAATTAGCATGTACCAAGTTTTACCAGACAGTATCAAGTATCAACGATTTCGAACAAAAAATAGAAATAGACACTAGGAAGGATCATTTTTTTTTCCAAATTTCACACATGGTCATGAAAAACAAATCAAATAAAACTTGCTTACATGAATTCAATTTTTGGAACTTCTCCCAAAACTACCATTTTCTTTCACCCATCATTTCTTTTGTGTATACATAAGGTAACAGCAGACTCCTCACAAATGAATATTGCGAAAGACAGAAAGTTATTTTTTAGAAATTTGGTTTATGAGAATTATTTGACTTTCGAAAAGAAAATCTGACCTTCTTATGGTTAACTTCTAAGGGACGCCACTTACACTCCTTTTTACCCATTCAAATAGGAGTAGGTACGCACTCGTATTTTTTTTTTATTGAAAAATTGATTTTTCCGTCATATTCACCTCGATATTTACGGAACAAAGGTATACTTTGTAAGATTTCCTAGAAGGCTAGGTGGCTAGCCAAATGTCCCATATTTTTGGGACTACAGCACAGCACAGACACAGATTATTCTGGCTTGTAGTTCTTGTACAATCTGAGGCTTTAAACTTTTTCTTTGAGTGAACCCTCGAAAAAAATCTAGCAGCGTCAAATCAGGAGACCTCGGTGACTACTCAACGAAAGGACTGTTTCGCGCTCTTCGACAGTTTTCAAAATGTTCATTTAGCCAGACTCTTATCAAACGAGCATTTTTAAGACTGCCATCTAATTGAAACTTCAAATTAATGCGGTTTCCTCATGGTAATTTGCATTTTTAATTTTTCCACGAAATCATTCTTACCTGATATTTTTTTATGGAACTTGGTAGTCCCGTTTTATTTTAAGAAATAGCGAATCCAGTGCCTTGCACAGATTTTTTGTAATATGGTTAATACAAACTTTGCTTCTAGAAGTAGCACAGTAGCTGGCCTTAGATTTTGTATGACCAAGGCCAATTTTGCTGAGGAGATGATGTTTTTTAATCTCTACAATAAAAAAAAACTCGAGGAAAATCGTACAATCAACACGCTTTTTTTCTGGGTGTTTAGAAACGGCGGATAGTCGAGTTGGTACAAATGATACGCAAACGGCGGACTACCGTTCGTATTCGGCGTATTATCAAGTTCCGGAGTAAAGAGGGAGCGCTGTTTTTAAAAGATGGTCAAATTGTTTATAGATTGTGATTTTGTGTGATTTCGATTCGACCACTAGTGGGTCTATTGTGGCTCACATGATTGCCAGGCTATTCACCCATGAGGCCCAGTCCTTTAAAGAGACTGATTTCCGCTCTGGGTTAGGCATTGTTTAGATCATTTGCAGTAATGCGAGGGCTCCAAAAGACATTTTGTCGTAGTCGAGCAATCGCCGGGCCCTCACAGATAATTTGTCTGGCTTTCTCTTCTTTCTCCAGACAAAGTCTGCATTCAGTGTTCTCAGTGGGCCCAATTCTGTGCATAAGCATTCTTGACAGGCAGTGACCGGTGTATAAACCCACCGCTACTCGGATTTTTCCTGTCTGTTGAGATCCAGAATTTCTCTGCCCCGTTTATTTTGTGGTTCAAAGATAAATTCAAAGTGTCGCATGCCTGGCAAGTTCCTCCAGTATTGTACTGGGTGTCCCAACGATAGAGTAAAGTAGGTTTTATCATATAGGATATGAAAAATATCAATATCAATATGCGTCACAGGTTAGGGGTGTAAATAGCGCACATTCTGAAAATATTTGGAAACATACAGGGTGCGTCACAAAAGTATGGCACGAAAAAGTATGATTTTTTTAAATGGAACCCCCTGTATCTTAATTGATATTTCAATTCTTTCTTCAATTTGGAACAAAAATTGTGATACAACTAATGTTCCTAAATTCAACCGTTATCGAGATATCGCGTTTTAAAAATGGCATTTTTGCAACTTTGGCATGCTATAAAACTCAAACTATTCAAGTTAAAGGAAAATGGTTTGCACTTTCCTATCTTAACTTTTCAAGAGCTCTTCTGTCATTTGGATAGAAGGTAACGTCAACTGTCAACTTTTTTCGGCACATTTTGACATTTTTTCACAAGAATGAATTTAATCTCCTTGAATAGCTCTTGAAAAGTCAAGACAGGAATGTGCAATCCATTTTTCTCTAACTTGAATAGTTTGAGTTTTATAGCATGTCAAAGTTGCAAAAATGCCATTTTTAAAACGCGATATCTCGATAACGGTTGAATTTAGGAACATTAGTTGTATCACAATTTTTGTTCCAAATTGAAGAAAGAATTGAAATATCAATTAATATACAGGGGGTTCCGTTTGAAAAAATCATACTTTTTCGTGCCATACTTTTGTGACGCACCCTGTATGTTTCCAAATATTTTCAGAATGTGCGCTATTTACACCCCTAACCTGTGACGCATATTGATATTGATATTTTTCATATCCTTTATGATAAAACCTACTTTACTCTATCGTTGGGACACCCTGTACAAACTGGTTATCCATCCTTGTGGATATCTCGGAAGCCGCGACATTATATGCGATACCTAGGGCCGGCTCTGGTCCAATGAAGTCTGTGGTCGTCGCTTCGCGTGCTAGTCGGTCTGCAACTTCATTTCCTTCGTGTCCAGAGTGGCATCCATACCAGTTTTACATTGTAATCTACGCCGAGCTTGTCAAGTGCATTCTGGCAGCTCTCTACAATGGGGTCGTTGCACTATATCAAAATCAAAGCTGATTTTGTGTAGAATATATAACTGTGGGTTTCTTAATAAAATGGGTTACATGAATTGGCCAAAATAATGCACAACATTTAAACTAGGCCTCTTTGAAATAAATAAGTCCATCAACCTGGGCCCATCGTCGCATTGACGTCACAGATCAATATCCTTTATCCGCTTGACACTGAAATGCACGCGCGCTGCTTGATACAAATGCGGCGTTGCGAGATGTACTATTGATGGTATTTTAACAAGAATTACTAGCTCAATATGATGAACGAAAGATAATCGATACATTTAGGTTAACTTTAAAATGGATGGTGAATAATGTGATTTAATACAAAAATTAACCAGGAAATTATACGACACCACCCAGACTGGGTTTTTATGATACCTTTGACCGTATCATAAAACCCTCAAGATATTTATTTTTCTCAGACCCAAATTAATGCAGACGCATAGAATAGTTATTTATCAGACGTAGGGATAAACTCAAAGACACAATTCTTTGAATTTATCCCTACGTCTGATAAATAACTACCAGGAGCGTTGCATACTAAACAAAAACTGCAAATATTGGTACCTGCAAATTAAAGCTGGTAGGCAATATTATTTATTGGCCCATTCTTTTTTGACGATATTGAATCGTATATAAGCAAAGTTGATCCAAACCACGAACGTGAATTCGAAATTGAGAAATCCCTAGAATAAAACACGCTTTACACTCGACCCCAAGCAAAAAGCATCTCGGCAACGTTGCGTTCTCTACAGTTATCGACCCACGGGAAGAGCTGCGCCGGATCCAAGAAGCGACGCCATATTTTGCCGTACACGCGTCATCATTTAAAAGGCTTAAAAGGACTGTTGACAAACTTCGACGCTAGTTTATGCCCTTAAAAATCGATGAAAAAAAAAAAAAAAAATACGGGTCTAATATTTTTGATTATATTTTCAGAATATGCAATAAAAAAAGTACGTGCAACGACCCCATCAAGAGTTCTTGTAGGATTGAAGGGCCTTCAGCGCCGCTTGACTGTCTGAGAATTTTTTTTATTGTGGTAGCCGTCCAATTGTGGTCAAGCATCCATTGAGCGCTTTGTCGGCCCTGCTATCTCCGTGGTAAGCTATGACTCTGAACGTTTCCCTTCTCGCCTCCTTTTTCTAGCACAATGTGTAGAGGAGGGAGATTTAGCAGGCATTCACGCTGCGGACGGTGTTGTGCTGGTGCTGGTCGCTCCACGGATGTTAGTTTGGCTCTAGAGTAGGTTTGATTGCTCTTTACCGACCAAATTATTGCATATCATCGGCCTGACGACATACAGGGTGTCCCAGATCAACTGGTCACTATACTTTATACAGCAAATAGAGGAACCATAAATAAGAAGTTTGAGATGGGGAACTCATGGCCGGAAGTGCCCCGTCTCCTAGAATACAGGGTGTTTTGTTATTCGAGCAAAAATTACGCGTCACTGTTTTTGGGAAAAAAAATTGTTTTCTTTCAAAATACTTATTCAATTTCCAATGAAAAATTCTCTTGATTTTTTTCTCTCCGACGAGTAGGATTTCCTATTGTTACCAAAACTGAAAATTTTCAGGTATTAACGCTTTGAAGGATACTAGAATGGTTTTTATTTTTTTACTCGAATACGGTACGGAAAGAAAAAAGTCAAGAAAGCTATTTTGTTGGAAATTAACAAAGTTAAGAAAAAAGTATTATTTTTCTGAAAAAAATTATGTTATACCATTTTTTTTTATTAAGATAGTGCACACATGTTCTCCAACTGCGGCCCTGGACGAGGTTTTTTTTTTCAAATATTCAGAAACATGCAATACTATTAAGTATTTGAACCCTGAAAATGTCATCAAAATCGGTTCAGCGGTTTTCAAAATAGATTCAGATATTATTTTTTTTTGAAAAACTTGTACACCCTGTATCTAGGAAACGGGGCACTTCCGGCCATGGGTTCATCTCAAACTTCTTATTTATGGTTCCTCTATTTGCTGTATAAGTAGTGACCAGTTGATCTGGGACACCCATAACCAGTACATCTGTTTTGGGTTGATTCCCCAGGTTTTTCCACAAATGCGTTTGCATTTCCACAGAGACATTTTTGCTTTTCCAGATGAGCATCCCAAGTCAGGGTTTTGTCTAGCGTGACGCTTACATATTTCACCTCTCTCTCAAATGGAACAAATACCCAATTCAGAGTAGGGGGAAGTGGAAAGTTTAGCTTCCTTCTTCTAGTGAAAGATATTATGATTGTTTTGGCAAGGTAAACAGACAACTGCTCTCTCCTGCACCAATCATTCACAAGGTTGATGACCTCTTGGATCTTCCCATTGATTTCTTCATTCGGGATATTTCTTATTATGACAACCACGTCCTAATGTGTTTATAGATTATTCGGTCCATGAGATTTTTTAAAAATAACATTTCTGTCTGCATCTCAATCAATTCTGATCGTGGCAGATGCAGTTTGATTTTTTTTGTCTAGTTTTTTTCTGTTGCATTCACTTTGTTCTTGTAATCATCATCTCACTATTTTGTGTCAATTATTGTTGGTTCTGTTCAGCAGTCTCTATGAGATCTTGATCGGATTTATCAGTCAGTCAACATGAAGACTGTCTGTGTCTAAACAAGCACCATCAGTAATTTTAACGAAGAACAAATAAACTATGTCTTTGAAAGCAAAAATATAGTTAATATATAAAAAAATTATCAGATCTTGACTTTGATTATCAAGGTTATTCATTTTGTTTTGAAAACATTTTAAATTTTGACTGGTAAGATTAGCGTCCCGAAGATGTAAATGTGTGCAAGATTAGCGGGATAGGAACTATGAAAGTAAACTTCACTTTTTCATCAATGCCGACGTTTCGAACCTTTATTTGGTTCTTTTTCAAAGCTGAAAAAGACACATATGTATAAGAAACGCGAAACAACTTTTTGGACGATCAAAAAAAAAATACAACAACCATTCTAAATCTACACCCACCTATTTATGCGCAATGAAGTTCTTTGTCACATGATAACATTTTGCCAATATATAAACCGAAATGTCTTGTGTGTTTTCATGCTTTTTTTTATAGATGGAATTAAATGATAAAAATAATTGTTTTCGCTAAAATTCTATTTTTTAGGTGCGAAATGTCCTAGGCCTTGTACTTCTGTCCACTTCAATCCAGTAGATTCTCACCTACTTGCAGTAGGTTTGGAGAAGTATAAGCCGGATTATTCTGTCATGATTTTTGATGTTACTCAAGTTTGTGCCAAACGTGACCATACTTCTGGATTTATAGTATCCAATGCTTCTACGGAAGGAACTAAAGCAGTTTGGGAAATTGGCATGAATGATCATTGCCAGAATCTTTCCTGGTTTCACAACAATAGTAAAATCCTGGCTACTGGTATGAATATGAAGTTTATTCGCCTTTTTGATATACGTGGTAAGTTAAAAACATGAAATTTTTGAGTTAAATGGCCGATTGCACAGACCTATTTGAGGGACACTTTTTGCATGTAAAAATTTCAAGTTAACGGTCCCTTAGCGGTAAGTATCCCTTGAAAAGGTTTGCCGCAATCGGTCATAAGTTTGTAAAACTGGGTTTAGTTACGAGGTGAGTTCGGCATTTAAGTTTGTAGGAGTGAATTTAGTTATGGTGTGAGTTCGGCTTGGCAAGACTGAGTCTGAGCAGATAAATGACACGTGACTACGGAGTTGAAGATGTAAAATGGTAAAACCCGAACATGAAAGATATATCCGTTTATTCAACATAACCCTATTATTCATTTTTATTTTTGAAACAAACAAACAGTTGCGTAGAAGTTGATGAAAAGAAGAAGAAAAGTCCTAGATGTCACAGATACCTATATATTGGGTGTTAGATGACCGGTTTCGTAGATAGTTAATGATCTTCATCTTCAGATCACTACAAGAAAAACATAAATCTGTGAGCGTCAAATAGAAAAATGACAAAAAAACTCACGTATTCCTCACAAGAAAAACAAATTCAGAACGATAAATAAAAAGGGCAATATCAAATCGTTATAAATTTTCACAAACAGAATAATTATCACTAGGAGCATCTACTCACACACTATTTAGTTATGGCAAATCGATACAAATAAATAAAATCGTTAATATTGGTACTGCTATGGCCACCTGTCAATAAGAACGTTAACTAGCGGATGCATGCAGTTCAAAATTCTCCAGGCAATTAAGCTTAAAACCTTTTCCCCAGAAGTGTAAGACGTCAAAATCTTGATTCATATCAAATTGGTGACCAGTCTCTAATTTATGTTTAGCAAAGAGAGAATCATTAGAATTATTCTTTATACAACGAATATGTTCCTGTTTTCTAATTTTGAAATCACGATACGTTCAACCTACGTACACTGCTTCACAACTACATGTTATTTTATACAATCCAGACTTATCTAAAACATTGACCTTATACTTATTATTCAAAAGAAATGGTCCTAGGCCCCCTCATTTTTAGAAAACTACTTTCTGTCCAATAGATGCGAAAATATTGCTTATTTGATATGCTATAAGATATACATTGAAACATCATTCCGATTTCATCCACATTTTCGTTGGCGACATTTACCGGAAAAACTTGTCCCAGAAGCATTCGATTTTGTATTGTGTGGAGTATTTTGTCTACGAGTTTCAGTGGATAGTTATGCTCCATCCGAATTCGCTTAATGATGTTGATCTATTGTTCAAATGCCTCTGATGTGAGTGGTGAACAACAAGCTCCATTGAGATAACTATGAAAAGCTGCAAGTTTGAAACGTTTACTGTTTTATTTGTTACAAGTTTATGTAAAAATTGAGGATTTGAATCATTATAAATTACTCTACCAGTATGAGTATGCTTCCTGTCAACATCAAAACAATGCTTACCATCCACAACACTTATTTTAAGATCCAGGAAATTGAGTGATCTTTCAGATTCTATCTCTAGAAAAAATTTGATCTTATTGTGTATAGAGTTAACATACGACAGAAAGCTTTCCAATTCTATCGAGTTGCCTGACCAAAGTATTAAAACGTCATCAACATATCTATAACATAACAATAAGAAATATTGTGAAAGTAAATGTTGTTTTTGACGATGAAATTTGACTCTAAGTTATCCATGAAAAAATCTGTTAAAAGAGGTGACAAAGGGGAACCCATTGCCAGGCCATCTTCTTGAAAATAAGTTTGACCATTGAAGTTGTAGAAGTTTTGTTGGAGACAAATACTGTAATATTGCACAAATGCATGAGTTGACCCTACACTTGATCTCCACGGACACGTTCAGTAAGTATATTTCTAATTATGCCCAATGCTTCTACATCTGGTATGTTTGAAAATAAATTCGATACATCCAAGGATATGAGAAAACTGCCTTCTGGTACTGGTACATTTTTAAGCGTATTCGCCAACTGACAAGAATTCTGCACAGTGTGCTTACAGGAGATATTTGTGTTGTTCTTCATAAAGTTGTTCAGCCATTTTGCGAGTTTGTGAGGCGGAGAATTGATGGAGGAAACTACTGGTCGAATGGGCATTTCTGAGGGATTATCCGATTTATGGGTCTTGATTAAGCCATACAGTCTTGGGATCAGTGTGAAATCAGGAGATAAATTTATTGCTTTGGTTTTATTGATTACATCAGTTGCTTTCTTGATTTCTTCTTTGACTCCTTTTATAAATTAAGGCGATTTAGCAATTCAGACAGCAGACTATTCCTAAGCATCATTCAAAATGGCGTTGAGGAATAGTCTGGATGAAATAAAGAACAAAGAACAGACTGTGCATGGAGCGACTAATGCATCCCGTCTTGTCAACTCTATCAAGAGGAAATTGAGAACTGACTACCTAATTATGACAAAAGCAGACAAAGGCAATAGTGTGGTGCTCTTGAAAGACAGCGACTACAATGAAAAAGTGATTGATTTCTTGAACAGCAACAACTGTTAGGCAATACTAAATTGCCTTCCTTCATAAAAAGAGTCAAAGAAGAAATCAAGAAAGCAACTGATGTGATCAATTGCTGGACGAGATAAGAACCAAGCCGCGCATGTCGTCACTGCGAGCCAAAAGTGAGGTTGGATTTAAAACATCCATAACGTTACCTAGTTACCATTTGCTGGTCAAAATTTGAACTGGTTCATGCATGACGTCCCCGCGTGTCATTGATTGTATAGGTTTGAGGTAGGTCACGTGATGACTTCTGCAGCGGGATGTGCAAGAGTTAATCTTGTTTGTTTCAGTATCATGGTAACCGAGTTACCTAGGAAACCTATCAATTTTGAGGTTCGTACACGCAATGACGTCAGCGAATCCTGCGCGTGAGCATAATTATCTTGTTTGTTATAGTACCATGCATAAATCGGATAATTCTAACTCATCAATTCTCCGTCTTACAAACTCGCAAAATGTCTGAACAACTTAATGAAGAAAAACACAAATATCTCCTGTAAACACACTGTGCAGAATTCTTGTCAGTTGGCGAATACGCTTAAAAATGTACCAGTACCAGAAGGCAGTTTTCTCATATCCTTGGATGAATCGAATTTATTTTCAAACATACCAAATGTAGAAGCATTGGACATAATTACAAATGTACTTATCATAGAACAAAGTTTATATGTACTTATTGAAAGTGTCATTGGAGATCAAGTGGTGAGTCAACTCATGCGTTTGTTCAGTATTTGTCTCCAACAAGACTTCTACAACTTCAATGGTCAAACTTATTTTCAAGAAGATGGCCTAGCAATGGGTTCCCCTTTGTCACCTCTTTTAGCAGACCTATTCATGGATAAATCAGAGTCAAATTTCATCGTCAAAAACAACATTCACTTTCACAATATTTCTTATTATTATAGAATAGATACAGTTCATTTTTTATTGAAAGTTACAGTGAATTGAAGGTTGAAGGTTGGCAACAAAAATGACATAAGGTGCTCGCTAATTGAAATGAAAAGATAAAATATTTGACTTAATTTTCTCGATTAAAGAAGGATTTTGATTATCAATTCCAAAATTATCCCTAGGACAATTTCTTTTGAATAATAAGGATAAGGTCAATGTTTTAGATAAGTCTGGATTGTATAAAATAATAAAATAACATGTGGTTGTGAAGCAGTGTATGCAGGTAGAACGTATCTTAATTTTAAAATTAGAAATAGGAACATATTCGTTGTATAAAGAATAATTCTAATGATTCTCTCTTTACTAAACATATTAGAGACTGTTCACCAATTTGATATGAATCAAGATTTTGACGTCTTACACTTTTGTGGCAAATAAAGCTTAATTGCCTGGAGAATTTTGAAATTTCAAGATATAAGAGCAAAGAAAACATATTGTTGCCATCAAAATTGAGTTTGGCATAAAATTAACGATTTTATTTATTTATACCGTTTTATTATGTGCCATTACTAATTAGTGTGTGTGTAGATGCTTATAGTGATAATTATTCTGTTTGTGAAAATTTATAATGATTTGATGTTGCCCTTTTTGTTAATCGTTCTGAATTTGTTTTTCTTGTGAGGAATAAGTGAGTTTTATTGTCATTTTTCTATTTGACGCTTACAGATTTATGTTTTCCTAGTGGTGATCTGGAGATAAAGATCGTTTAGTATCTTCGAAACAAGTCATCTTCCCAGATCAACTGGTCACTTCTTATACAGCAAATAGAGAAACCGTAAATAAGAAGGTTGAGATGAGACAAGATGTACAAGTTTTTCAAAAAAAAAATATATCTGAATTTATTTTGAAAACCGCTCAACCGATTATGAAAAAAATTACAGGGTTCAAATAATAAGTGGTATATTGCATGTTTGTAAGTATTTGAAAAAAAAAACTCGTCCTCGGCCGGAGTTGGAGAACATGTGTGCACTATTTTTCAAAAAAAAGTGGTTTGAGAACAATAATACTTTTTCCTAAAACTTCGTTCAATTTCCAAAAAAATATCTCTCCTGACTCTTTTCTCTTCGGTGCACCGTTATCGAGTAAAAAAATAAAAATCATACTAGTGTCTTTCAAAGCGTTGATAACCGAAAATATTCAGTTTTGGTAAAAGTAGGAAACCCTACTCTTCTACTCGTCGGAGAGTAAAAACTCAAGAGACCTTTTTCATTGGAAATTGAATGAGTGTTTTGAAAGAAAACAAAATTTTGTCCAAAAAACAGTGACTTGTAATTTTTTTTTCTCGAATAACAAAACACCCTGTATCTTGGAAACGGGGCACTTCCGGCCATGGGTTTCCCATCTCAAACTTCTTATTTCTGGTTCTTCTATATGCAGTATAAGTATTGACCAGTTGATCTGGAACACCCTGTATAAGTATTTGTGAGATTTCGGGCTTTTCTTCTTCGTTATCATCAACTTGAAAATTATCTCACACAATGGGCTCCTTCCTGTAGTTGCGTAGAACATTCTTGGTACAATCCTGTATAACGGAGAAGGCAGAATTCAGAATTGATAATTAGTTAACAGTAGATCCAATCAAAGTTCAACATTTATAACCCAACGTCCTGACAACAATCTCAATTTATGTCAATGCGAGCTCATCCTTTAGATATGGTACCACTATATTCTTCATATATTTCTTCTCATGATCATGGTTAGGTGATAGTTCTCAATTTTCTCAAAGTCTGACCGTCTATAATAAAGTTTTATTCCTCAATATTATACATAGAATAATGATACATGTTTTCTCTAATAGGTACATACCATAGACTTAATATCACAAGACAAGTAGGTAACAAAGCAAATATTTCTAACCCAAACATCTCTCATGTAAATACTTGCTCTTTTTTCAGCTATCTTGTCATGTGCCCTGAATGTTCCAAAGCTTTATTACAAAATACCCGAAAAATAAATTAATTCAACTGCTAATCTTCTAAATCATCAACCTCAAACAACCATAATTCCATTTATCTTCAGTTTCTCGTCACAAATCACTTCCTTGTAAAAATATTTTTGAAGGTGAAAATTTGTATTGAGTCATTGAGGTTTACTTTTCGTGTTGAAAATTGGCTTCATCTGGTCGCAAATTTAAGGTCTGTTTCTCTGTGACGCTATTGTTTACAAACATCGTTTTGTGAAGTTAGAAAGTCAGTAGTGAGTTTATTCCTCAATTTCTCAGGAGACAACCTAGCTCTGGGAATTCTTTTCTATTCTATATTGGGTTTTATTGATAAAACAATGACTAAAAAGTCTGTTGTGTGGCCAGAAAGTAGAATAAGTCAGACATTTTGTCATTTCACCGGTAACCGGTAAGTGAACAAAAACAAAGCTGCCCTCTTTTATCATTGTGTTTGGGTCAATGCTAAAGGTATTGGCGTTATGTGTTTTGTTATTGTGAGTCTATACTCAATTAACTCAATCCGCATATTTTACGTTTTTTGTGATAATAAAGGTTTTCTACTTCATTTTGCTTATTTACCTCCCTGAACTTGGGATAGATACTGTTTTCTGCAATGTCACTAGATGAGTTAGGTCGGTCTGGTCGTGTTTTTGGTTTATTGTCAAAATATCTGTTATACAGTTAAACAATAGTGAAATGACATTTTGTTGTGTGGTACCACGTGTACCAGGAAATAGGGTATTATGACGTCTAGACTGTATAGTTATTTTATTTGAATGAATAAACAAATAAAAATCTAACATCAATCAAAACTCAACTTGAGTTTTCCTTTTGTCTATTCAAGATTCGAACCGAATGGTAAGCTCGACAGTGACAAAAGCAGCATTGGGCGTATGCACAAATCCAAAAGATGATAAATATTTGGCATCTCATTTTGAAAACCAAGTCTACGTGTGGGACACACGGAACATTGAGAAACCTATTCAAATATTGCCACACACAAAATCATTGTTGAAGATAGGTTGGTGTCCAACAAAGTAAGTTTACTCAGATTTGAAACTCAATCTCTCAACTTTTTCAAATAGAATTTTGGTAATCCACTTTTTTTAGGAGTAATTTACTAGCCACTTTACAAAGAGACAGTGGAAGCGTAAGTCTCTATGACATTCAACACCCTACTATTGGAAATGAAGAAGTTGAACCGACGGTGATGGAAAGAGTTGTAAATTTCAAATCTACTTTTCCTCTGACTTGTTTCAGTTGGCATCAAAAAGATGAAAATAGAATGTTAATATCTTCAGGATCGAATGCATCAGGAAAAAGTGTGTTGGATTATTTTTCATTTCAAATATTTGCAATAGACGACAAGGGTTTTGTAGAGGTATCCACGAACTTGCTTTTTATCAGAGTATCTTGTCTTTTGAACAAACAGATATTGCCTACATATTTTGTATTTTAAGAATAATGTTTTGTTTACGTTGTCTTCTTTTTGCAATACTCAGCGACTATCCATGCACTATGATGCACAGAGTATTTAAGCATTTACAAAAAGATTTTTTCACGTTTTTGAGACTACACACGATTATCGGTGTATCATTTCTGTAGCTTTTGACCTATAATTTTTTTCCAGTTGACGTTAAAGATTATCATGTTTACGATAGGATAACTCTCAATATTACACCATATTTTGACTTGATCTGGTCTCATGGTAAAAAGATTTTGAAATGTGTAGATATCAGAAAACTACCAGGATTTCAAGATATATCAGTTAAAATGGAAAGAAGAGCAAAGGCGCAATATGGCTTAGAGGCAAATACTATGATACCTTAAAAAATTGTGGAAATGATTCGAAAATATTCCAGGAGGAATTATGCAAAAATGCTGAAATGGTTAAAGATGACGAAGTATTAGCCAATGTTTGGAATTGGCTACATTTAAGTTCAAAATTAGTGGAAGATGACAAAATATCGAACAGAAGTCATCGACATCCTGGAATTTTATCCGTTTTGAATATGGACTCTGAAAGTGGACCTTCACAATCGAAGACTGTAGCGTGGACAGATCTAGGACATCTTAACTGCAAAGGCAATGTAAAGTTCTATCTGTAAGTGATTTTTTTGCTTTTTTATAAATAACTAGCTGACCCGGCAAATTTCATACTGCCTCATAGCATCAATAAATAAATCTTTGTTTTTTTTTTATTTTTCCGCTGTTTACATAATTATTCATATCAAAAATCATAAAAATCGTCTCAGACGTGGTTTTTCAGATATTTAATATTTCACAATATTTTTGAAATATTTTCTTAAATGTATAAACCTAAAGCGTACCAATCGTTTTTTTAAAAATTATTTGATCAAATCCCAAATTGAACCTATACATATCTACTTTGAACAAAATCCTTTGAAATATAACAAAATTAGTGCATTTGTTTGAGTGAAGAATTAAACAGGGTGTTTCCTAAAGATTGGTAAAAAATTCGTTGTGTGATTCCTGGGGTATTTTCATGAAAAAAAGTTCCTATAAACATTTGCCGAAAAATGCTTCCTAAGGGAGCTACGCCCCTTTAAATAGGGCACCCCGAAGACGGTTTTTCCTCAATATTTCCGAAACCTTACATACAAAAATCATGAAATTTGGTACATCATACAAACTTTTAATGCTGAATGAGAATTTGAGCTCAGAATTTCAAAATTTTAATCAGGGGCGTACCATACTGGCGGGGTTAAAGGTTAAAAGAATCCAATTTTTTAAATGGTATGGTACGCCAGTATGGTACGCCCCTGATTAAAATTTTGAAATTCTGAGCTCAAATTCTCATTCAGCATTAAAAGTTTGTATGATGTACCAAATTTCATGATTTTTGTATGTAAGGTTTCGGAAATATTGAGGAAAAACCGTCTTCGGGGTGCCCTATTTAAAGGGGCGTAGCTCCCTTAGGAAGCATTTTTCGGCAAATGTTTATAGGAACTTTTTTTCATGAAAATACCCCAGGAATCACACAACGAATTTTTTACCAATCTTTAGGAAACACCCTGTATAAAAGACACAGAGAAGTTGAAAAGACTTGACAGTTTACAAACAATAAAAAAGTTTTTCGTGAAGTTCAATTCCACAAGGCGGGCGCAAGCAACTCCAAATAAAGGGTGACAGGCTCAACCCAAAAATAGATTGATAATAAAAAATTATAATTTATAGGAGCAACTCGAAACTTCGGGAATAATCTCGACAAAAATACCTATCTAACGACCCCATCATTTGAAATTCTGAGGGTGCCTGTCAACCCCCGAACGGAAGTGAAAATAACAAAAGAAAAGTGTCCAAAAAAAATTATTGACTTGTCTAAGCAGTATTTGATGGCTTCATTCTAACTTTCAAAATTCCATAGTTTTAAAAGTTTTAGAAAAACGAGCAAATGAAAAATTAACTCAGTATTTTTTCAAAAACTATTGAAAAATAGAGATATCAAGTATACACTATACATAATATCTCAAATGGAGTCATGACTTGTATGCAGAACATTTATGGTCAATGATGCAGAATAATATTTTTTTGATAGATGATCGACTTTTTACTGAGTCAATTTTATGATAATTTCATCAACTTATCATACAATGCGACCGTAAAAGTTGGAACAAATTCATTAAAAATTCAGGGTTTTGTTTTGGTAAAAACGCTCGGACTCGTTGAGTCTTATTTTTGACAGCGGTTTTTTTGATGATAATTTTATGTGTCTACAGGGTGAACCAAAAATAGGTTACGATCATCAACTTCATTTTTTCAAATAGAAACCCCTATTTATTATTTTATTTTCGGATTCTACATCAAATTTTTACTGAGGAAGGCCTAAAATTGGCTTTTATTAAAAATAAAATAAATTTCAAAAAAATCGTTTCAAGGATATTTGTAACATGTGTGAAGAACCGATTAAAAAAAAAAAAAGTTCATCATTCTTTATCCTAAAAACAATGCACTTCCGGACTCATATTTATACCTCTGAACTTTTTTTCATGAAATTAGCTCAGTAATACTCATTCATTGAATTTATTGTACGCAATAAGGAGACACCCTGTATAATGTATACTTACTGATGTTATGAAAGCATGTCTTATTCAAAAAGTGTTTTCTCAAAAACTATTGGTTCCCTCACACTCTTTTTTCGAAAACTACTAATAAAAAAAGGAATGTACCCACTTTCCAGTGAGATTTGAAAATTTTCAAAACTTTTTACTTTAATATTTGTGTTAATTTTCATTTAAAATATATTTTTCTCTGTATGAAATGCAAACATTTCTAAAAATACATAATACGCCACTGAAGTAAGAAGGTAGGAGGTCCTAGAATCTATTTTAAAATCAGGATGGCAGTATATTTACTGATAAAACAAAAAGTCCTGGTTTTTATGGTCCAATTTACCATAAAGTTGACACTTTCGCACCATATTAATGTACAAATAATATCGTCAAATCACAAATAGTGTAAAAATCACACAAAAACAAGGCAAATTGAGCACTTAACACAGACAATGTGAAAGCAACACCGCATAAACTCGTCTAAACCACTACCAACATGAATAGATTTTTTTACGCTTGGACGTTAAATCGATACGTAGTAGTACAAGAAACCTGATCTTGTTTTCGAGGCATTTTTGAAGGAGATGATAATTTATTGTTATATAAATCGTGCATTTGGATGCCAAAAATATCGTTCTTGTTGTATCTTTGACTGATGAAATTAGATGAGAGTTGATTTTATCAAGATTCTATCTTGTTTTAACTGTTTATAAATATGGAGAGTAAAATGGAGTACCTTGTTAAAATTGGACACTTGGCAATGATGCTGGTGCAAAATATTGAGGGGCAGAGCTTTGTTGGATAAACTGTGGTAGGGGTATAGAAAGAAATAGGTATATTTGTTTTGTTGAAGCTAAAACCCCCCACAGACGTTCGAGCATGTTGGGCTCGTCACGAGCCCAACTTCGTGCCCATCATGCTAGCGAAGACCATAAACGTTCGAACAATGTTGGTGTTGGTCTCGTGTTGGTGGGTGTCATCCGAAGCCGAACATCCCAACCGCCAACTAGGCTTAAACAACCCACACACTGTCGAGCATGTTGGTCCGAGCCTACTTCCAACTCGTGCTCGCCCAACATGCTCGAACGTCTGTGGGGGGTTTAATGAAATTTGCGATTCTGAAGAATGCTGTTTTCTTCATTTTTTTTGAGTAAACTCTAGCTGAGAACACAAAAAAAGTGCAAAAGAATGATGGGGGTCCAGTGACTCTCAACGATTTTTCCTCTGATCCAGGGAATCTCACCGATGTTTCCCATTAAAGCTGTTTGTATAAAAGCTTTGCATTTTGGTGAATTTGATATATGAAGGTGTATCAAATAGAAAATAAGAGTTCTCATTGGTGTGGTAGGTTGCGGTAAAGTAATCTTGTGCTGTTTCTCCACAAAATTTTGCAAGGTTGTTTATATCTTTGAAATGCTAGATGTGATGTGATATTCTCTATAATCGTACGATAAAACTTGAACATAGAGCTTCATGCTGATCAAAACACATGGGACTCTCACCGTTTTTTCGACTGATGCATGGACCTTCATCGTTTTCTCCTAGCACGGCTAATATTTTATCCGTAAAAACTCTTGACCGTCAGCTTTATTTGTCTCTACAAGCATACCACGGTGAATTATAGGTTGAAAACCACATTTTGCTCTGATTACTCTTTTTCAAGCCTCATATGGACTTTCATTGTTCTTCCCCTGGCTTTTCAGTTACTAAAGCGAAAATAAAGTCGTATTTCCAGTTAAACAGAAAACTCATCTTAAAATTCTATCAACGAACTGGCGCTTAAAACCATTGAATTTTTGTGAACGCTAACCGAAACTTAATATGAGAAGCAAGTTTTACAGAAACTCACAAATTCGTATTTTTGTTCAGTGCTTGTTAGCTACCATTTAAAAGAATAGGAGAAATAAAAAAAATACTATTTTGAGTTCAAAAGGTTCTAATTTATCGATCCCACATTTTTCTTGAAAATTGCAGAAGATAACATAGGAAAAAACCTACAACTTTTATATGTATAGAACTTTTTTTTTATTTTGAAAATTACGCTCTATGAGCCACGTGAATATTATCAATGACCCTGTAGACGTCAATACAGATTATAGTTCAAATTAAAGTGGATATTATTTTTCACTTTTTCAGACGTGCTGACAGAACACAAGCATTGCAACTTTGTTCTTGGCCCCTCTACAATGAGCCCGCCAGTATCATGACCTTTGTTGAAAATTTAGAAAGGGAAGGCGCATATTCTCGAGCTGCCGCGATAGCAGTATTCAATTTGAAGATACCATTAGCGATTGAAGTTCTCAATCGAGCCCCTCTAGAAGCTGGATTGAACTACGTGGGCATTGCCCTAGCTGGGTTTTCTAATGAAGAAGACAGCAACTGGAGAAAATTTTGCATCACCGCTATGAAGAAAATCGCCGACCCTTATCTAAAGGCCATGTTCAGTTTTCTTTTATGTGGCAATAACAATTATGACTGTGTTCTGGTAAGGCTACAAATATTTTCATATAGCATAATGAATATAACTGTTTTGTACATACAGTCCGTTTCACGAGGGTTCATACTCACGTCATCGATGACGTCATTACTTGAAAAAAAACGTATGTCGTAGCTGATTCATATAGTTTCAAGAGCGTTCAAATTTTGTATTGAAGCCGAACAAGTATGTTCCAAAACGCTCTCCAGAACAAGTTCAGAATTGTTCTCCATTTAGATTTTGGATTCGACTGATCATCCATTGGAAGCGTAGTCGCGTGTAGTATATCCGCCATCCGGATGCGAGCGATCGTTAGACTAGGCAACTTACAGCGTGCACTGCTTGTGACTCTACCATTAGACTCAAACGCTATCTGCTCTGTTTGTGTATTGAGAAAATCATGTAGAATGGAATTGCAAGATAATAATATGTAGTTTTTGAAGAATCCTCACATGGAGGGATTGCAAGCTCGAGAGAGTGAAAAAATACATTCATATAGAAGTCCAGTAAAAATATCATTATTAAAAAAGAAGAATGCTGAGAAGCTGATCTTTTTGGGGTTAATCTGGGAAGGTGAAACAAAAGAGATCACAATCGCCACAATTGTGTGTTTTTGCAAAGGGTTGTTTCCTCTATTCATAATAGTTCACAAAACGGACTTCTCTTAGTATACTAATAAGCAATCGTTCCTATATATACACGTTTTGATAAAAAACTAAGAAAGCACCCCTATCGCAAAAACCAACAATAGTCGAGTTTTATTCTTATCAGTGGACATCCCCCCATCAACCCACGAGAAATCAGCTAGTCAGCATTTTTTTTTTTATGTATTATTAGGTAAACGAAATTTAATACACCACTTTGGTTGCCAAAAGTAGATTGACAGCCTGAAACTTGATAAAACTCTGTTTCTGCAACAGTCAAAGATGTAATGATGCATTAGAGAACTTGAATTCATTAGTCAGTTCACTAAACCAGCGGTTTTTTTTAAATTTTCATAGGGTACACAAATTTATCTTTTTTCGGATGGTGCTAGCCAATTTTTCCAAAACTTACATATTTTTTTTTAACGTGAAAAGAGGGACCTAAACAATATTTTGAATAAAATCGCCATGACCTATCAAATGACAGATTGATTGAACCATTTTAATGCACCAATAATTTTTTGATAACTGAAGCAGGATGCCTTTGTAAAGCTTATGAGCTTAATAAACGATTATCATATCATATTATATTAAAATATCAAAGTTTTATCAAATTTTAGGCATGTGCTGTTTATCCGACCGTGAGTGTATATTTTGATTCTACAGAGTGAATGTATTTTTCCAAGTTTTATGATAGTGTCAAAAAAAAACAAAGCATCAAAATATTGTGTTTTTTGAGAATGCGGTGTAAAGGATTTTCCTTGTAATTTGCCAAACACCTTAATAGCCATTATTTTAAGTTTTGAAAAAATGATAAATCATCGATCATTTTTTCATAACTTATGAAATAACGGCCATTTGAGGTGGAGTGAAAAATGGAAAAAAAATCAGATCAGTTATCAACTGCAAAACATCACCTCCTGCCCAATCGTAAGGTGATACATAAGTCACATTCCTTATAGAAGAAAATAAGAATACTAGCGCTTTCTTTCTTCTCTCAACAACGCATGACTGCTCCAATAATTCGTCTATCTTTCTGATATCTGGACTGCAATTGACGTGGATGCCTTGAAGTCCTCATGAATTCTGATTCTATGAGAACTGATCTTTTAAGAGTTGTAATTTCAATTCAAAGGGCATCAGATACTCTCTACAAAAGTTCAGGAGATGGAATACGAAATGAATAGGTACAAAGAACTAGTCTTATGAAATAACTTAGGTACCTCCAAAACGGCCTCAAGTGGTAACAAAGGTTTTTCAGCATCTCCATCCTTTGTAAAGTAGACCACAAGCTTTTTTATCGTATTTTGTTCACATTCTGAATACTGACGAGGCATTTTATACAACAAAACTGTGACATTGGAGAAATTAACTGACTTGTGTTTTGACAACAACATTGTTTTGATTAATTACTTGATGACATAACCAAATTTTAGGTTATTATTATTCTGAGATGATAGAAATCAGCTGTTGCTCGACGGCCATTTTGGATTCTAGTAACGACCGATGTTTTATTACGTCATCAATTCTGTTTCAGTCTGTTTTTAAACCTCTCCATGAGTTAGAAGAGGAGAGACAATCAATGACGTGAGTATAAACCCTCGTGAAACGGACTATACAACTCTTTTGTTCATAAAACAATGGACTTTTGAATCATCAAATTCAATCATACAAGATAGTCCATTTAACTTGAAACGGTTGAATTTCTAACAAACGATAAGTATAAAAGAGAGTCGCCTTTTTTCGTAGAGTGAGGGCCGATATTTTCATGTCATCGTGAGGTAAAGGTTAGGTTAAGGTTGATCTTATTATTGCCTGTCGTAACTATTCCAATTGCGCCACTCATATTAGATCCTCACCTTATTGAAATACGGCACTTTCGACAGACAATTTCAAGCATCACATCAACGTTTAAGGCTCCTTAGCTATTATGTACCTTAAGGTGACATTGAAATATCGGTTCTAAGATTATGCAATAAGGAACAAACCTTTCTTTAAAAAAAAACATAGTTTTTATTGATACAATCAGATACAACCTTCAAAAGGTTGTGAGGTCAAACATGAATGTTTCAAAATCAGCGATTGTTAGATATCAGAATGTCTCAAGTTAAATTGACCACACTGTATAGAGAATTAGGACATTCATTTTTCAGAAAGACACTGATATTGCTGTTGATGATAGAGTGGGTTTCGCGCTGGTTTTCCTATCAGATCATAAATTATTGGAATATTTGCATCGTCTTTCTAAAGAGCTTTGTCAGCAGGGTAACTTGGATGGGCTTCTCTTAACTGGTAAGTTGAGAATAAAGATATGGATATGAATCAAAAAGGAGAATGTTGAGAAGCGCCTTAGAGATTCATAATCACGTCATCAAATTCTTACACAAGATGTTCAGAAATTTAGGGCGAAATGCATCTTTTGGTTCCATCTTGTGTAACAGTGTTTTACAAATTATTGCCATTTGCATTGTTCGATGGTTTTTCGTCAATCGATTTAGCGTTTTTATCGTTGAAAATAAGCAAACAATTTGTGAAAATGAGATGTGCAGTGTATGGTTACCATTCAGACCATCAGGCAAAAAGCTTGCACATGTAAGCTTTTTTCACCTCGCCAAAAGACAGGGTTCTACCCAAAAATTGATATCAAACCTGAAAAATATTACCTATTAAAATCAAACTTTCAACTTTACCCAAACTGTAATATTTTTTGCTTCTTCTTCAATTCTTTGTGATTTAAAATGTACTTCAAAGATTTCTTACATACTGACTCAGTTAAACTAGCAGGTGAAGTTGATAAAAGCATGTCAAAAAATTCCTTATTTCTTGTCAAAACTGACAGAATAAGTGTTTTCTCTTTACCTATTTTTCTTGGCACAGATATGAAGTGATACATTCTAAACAGTACAATAATTCCTATTTTTTGTAACAAGACAGTATTTTTTTCAATTCACAAAGTCAGCAAACAGACAAACAGTTCAATGTTATAGAAGTTAAGAAATTGTTAAATGTTCTGGTCGGTCGCCTGTGAAATATAGTGAATGTCAGTTAATGACGTACATTGCTGACTTATTTTCTCGTCACTGGGATTGGTTTTTCCTTCTGCAGTAAAAAAATAGTCTTTTTTTATCTCTTGTGGGCATTTCAACACATTAAAATTATATAACTATCTATGGCAATCAACAGAATGAATTATATCATTAAGAACCCGGCAAAAATTTCCCATAAGCCGGTTAGCTGTTGAGAAAAATTAACTGGTCGGAAAATATTGCAGACACACTTGCGGTCGTAAAATTTTTTTCAGTAGTTAAAATCCCAGCGACGAGAAAATCAGTCAGCGAAATATGTCATTATCTGACGGTCTATAACGTAATAATGACAAACAAAATTTTATATAAATACTTTTCACATTTTATATTGATAATATCTTTTTGAAGCTGAACCACGTCCAATTTCATTTGAAATATAGATACAGGATGTCCAATACTTCATGGATGAAACAGCTCTGGGTGATAGGGGATGCCATTTGCAATAAGAAAATCCACATACATTGTTATAGAATTGTTGATCGTTTTCGAGATACAGGCTGTTGAAATTTTAATGAAAAAAACGATGTTTTTATTTTTTGGTCAAACCAAAAATCATATTTCAACCAAACTTGAAACACGACAATACATGATGCCATGAAGAGCTAAAATATCCACCAACAAACTCCAGTCAACCAGTGGCGGTGAAAAAATATTTTTACAAAAAAATAATGTAACTTGTCTTATTGCAAATGGCATCCCTATCGCCCAGAGCCGTTTGATCCATGACTTATTGGACACCCTGTATAAGCGATGCATCTCATACAATTTATTTTGCCCATTCAATATTTCAAATTTCACTATCTGCGTGACGTTATGTGCGAAGCGAACAAGATTTTGAACGGCTAGATCTATGTGCGACTGGGCTCTCCGATCAGTGTGAAGAGGAGGGTCAAGTCGGTTTTGCTTGCTTTGTAAACAAAAAACTATGTACTTAGGACTCACCCTGTATATCCATATATTTTATTCTAGGAAATGTTTCACAGGGATTAAAGATTCTTCAAAACTATTTGGATGATACAGCTGATATTCAATCAACTACCCTCATAGCAATCAGAGCGTTCCCACATGAACTGGATTCTCCCATGGTGCGAAACTGGATCGTCAAGTGAGTTGAACGAAACATAATATTTTGTTTATAAGTATTTTTCATATAACCATATTAATTTGTGAGATACTGCATCTTGGTTAGGCGGATAAGTATTAGGTATGTCAAGAAAATATGATTACTTTTGTGAAGCATTTGAGTTCAATTCTAGATAAATATATTTTGCCGACCTCATTTGAACTTGGCGATCAGATCCCCTTTCTCGAAAAAAGGCAAGTCATTCAATCCTTGATCCACAAATCCGTATTCTATCCCATAATAACCTCCACAAGAGCATTCATTATTTGAAAAGTTTCTATGATAGACCCTGATTCTTAAAAAACTCACAACACTTAAAATCACAATATTCACACTTTTCAATGTTTTTGTTCTTATTTAAGGTATTTTTAGTTAAAATATAGAAACGCTGTGCTAATGTACAGCTGGTTCGTAAAAAAACTGGTATTGCTCATAGAAATGTTCAAAAAATTGAGCAGTGTAATATTTGTTTTGACAAAACAAAAAAAGTATGACGTCATATTTTTACCAGGTGGATACTTTTGAATATTTTTTTCAAATGAATCCTCACATGAGTACAGGAACTAAAGCGAAAATATTGAATTGATCGATTGTGTGTATCAAAATTTGCAAATCTACCTGATTCAAATCAATTATTTACATACATACATACCCAAACTTTTCACTTGAATGACATGTCACTGTCGTATAGTTTTGTCAAAACAAATATTACACTGCTCAATTTTGTAAACATTTCTATGAGCAATACCAATTTTTTCACGAACCAGCTGTACAATCAATATTAATTGGATTACAGTTATCAAGAACTGCTGAATCGATGGAAGTATTGGTTTGAAAGAGCAGATTTTGATCTCCTCTTGGTAAAATTCAAGAATGAAAGACCTTCTCCTCAGGTGTATATGTCCTGCACATATTGTGGAAAAAATATATCTGCACATCTGAGGACATTGAAAAATCAACAGTTTTCAAGAATAAATCTGAGTGGATCTTCAAATAAGGTAATCAATAATGATATACAGGGTGACTCAGTAATATCCGGCAATATTCAAAATTTAGATTCTACCAATTAAAATGAACAATTTTTATTCTATGGAAACTTTTTCAACTCCTCGTCAGTTTTGAGATATTATACACTTTCAAAGATTTTTGATTATTTTTATTGATTTTAAACAGTTGAATTACAACTTTTTATGATCCAAATTTAGTTGAAACTTACTTTTTATTTTATTCTGAAAGACGACGAAATGCCCTCTTGAACCATGACAAAAAAAGAAAGATGCTTGTAAATTGAAAATTGAAAATATCAACGGAGGATTATTTAGATTTTTGAAAAATCATCGATTGGGGTAAGATTTTTTTCCAATTCCAATAGGTAGTCAATGGGTACTATACAAAATAGATCTCAATATTCTCAATATCAAACAATATTTATTGCTCCACAATACACTCATATTAATGCGAATTGCTCAATAGAATATTGAATTGTATAGGTACCTATTTCTGTGGGTAGGTACAAAAAAAAACAGTGTACCTATCACACTCGGATATCTACCGCATATTTTACCTATGATTTTTTATCGTTCAATCGATCGACTCAATTTGGATTGTTGTTGAAAGTAGGTTACTACCTATCTATATCCTGTAGAGGTATTCAATGGGTATCTATCTCAAAGTTTTGTCTTATTCTGATTCAATTCAAAATTTTAAGTTTATGGGTAAACCCAGACCCCTATGAACAAATAATAGACTTGTTGATTTACTTTTTTTATTCAAGCTTTAGATACTAATCATCTCTACAAGATAAACTAAAATAAAAACCTTTGAAACTGATTGTCTCATCACTTAGTTGCTCATTTTTCATCAAAACTTGCAAGCAAATAGCAAAACTCAAAACAAATCACTCAACATAAATTTCAAAATTGTTATTGATATGTTTTTCTAGGTTATTTTCTGACTTTGTCAAAAGTCGCACCAGGGATTAACGATCCTTGCAGCGAATTCTTTGGTGCATACAAAACACCGCTTAATCTAACTTTGAAAATTAATCGAGATTGGCTAAGCTCACGTACGGTGCATATAGCACAAACCGACAAGTATAGAACGCTTACGAAAATTCTTGTGAGTAACCAATGCAGACAGCAAAAAGAAAATTATGGTTTGCGGCAGTGAGACGGAATTTTGAAAGCGTTTGAAAGCCGAAAGAAAACACTTTGTCAACAACTACATATTATCAAAAACTACGTCACGTCTACCTTCGGCAAATTATGTGAATCTCTTTTCTGGAAACCGTCCTCCATATTTGCGGTGAATAAATAAACTTTCCTGATAATTATTAATGGCAATGCTCTATAATGTCGAACTCAAAACACATGCGAACTTTGATATTGTTTTGACGTCTAACGTCACAATATTTGTCTGAGTATAGTTTCCTAGTTCCTAGCAAGAATCTGACGTCACAGTGCGTTTTGTTCGCTGAACCAAAGCACTCATTTTCAACGGCTGCTGTTGTATTTTGGATTGATTTTTTTGCAAGCACCTTTCGAATATAATTATTATCATATCGAAATCTTTGTTTTACAATACTTTTAATGTATATTATTTTTTTTGTGGACAGATCTATTGAAAAAATGCATTACGTATCAAGGCAGCAACTATTCAATCGACACAACTGTCGATTGAGCCTCGAAAACACTCCATGGACGGCTGTTCAAGACTGTTCTTGAGTTGAGGGTTACCAACTCGGTTCTTGAACCACTGGGCCAATCTGTCTCCTCCTTGATCCATTTTTTTCAAAAATACCTCACGAAATTTAATTTATCTGAACATATTCCAGTTCCTAGAGCAAAAATTTAGAATTATTTTCAGATAAACAGAAAGCTCATTTTTTTGATATTCTTATAACCAACTGGAACATGAAAAAAAAATATTTATTTTAACGCTAACCAAAACTTGATATGAGAGGCAAGTTTCACAGAAACCTTAAAATTCGTGAATTTTTTTAGTACTTTATTCACAACCATTCAAAAAAATAAGAGAAATTGAGGATTTCACACTTTTGAGTTTACAGGCTTTTAAAAATGGACATAACCTCAATTGTTTGAGTGGTTTTTGTTATGGTTTGAGAGGTCATTTCGTCGTCTTTCAGAATAAAACAAAACGTAAGTCTCAACTAAGTTTGGTTCATACAAAATTGTAATTTAACAGTTCCAAATCATTAAATGTTGAAAAATCTTTGAAGGTGTTAATTTTGATTAGAAAAATCTAAATTTTAAAAATTGCCGGATAAATCTGTGTCACCCTGTATACACACATCTAATTTCTAAATAAAAGAATTGAGCTTGGTCTTCATCCTGTTAGCGTGCTTTAACAATTTAAAATATTTTCAGCTTTCTTCAAGATAAATTTCCGAAATTTAATTTAAAAATGTCAATGATCAGTTTTACGTTGGTACCTCAACGAATTACATTTTTATTCTAAGCTCAAGTGGTCGAGATGCGAAATTTGGAAAATGCATATTTTTCTGTGAAAATGACTGAAGTCACGGTAACGTAGTTTAAAAGTAAGTTTTTTTTTCATATGATCAAATTCTCCCCATTCATTGAAAAAAAAATCGAAATTCAATTAATTGATACGGAATCAATTTTGATTTATGCGCATGCAATAATAATTATTATTGTCATACAATCGTCCCAATTAGTAATGGTGAATATTTATTTTTATTTTTCAAATATCCTAATAACTATGAGTATTTAAAATTTTTGATTCTGTAGCAGAAAACGGTGTAATTTTCACCAACTTTTATGCCTACTCAATATTTTTTTTAATATTATGCAGAATAATGTGGTTTTTGAATGCATCTCTGGTGATAAATCTTTTTGATTACTCACGATCCAACGTTTCGGGAGCCATCCTTTGGCTGAACATGGTAGCCTTTAAACAGGGTTCAAATACAGATGAATATCCGGCACGGTTTTGAAGTGAAGTTTGAAGCGACGCAAAATGGTTCATTTCAAAAAAACTTGAAGCCTGAGATTATTGTGGATTAATGGAATGCTCTCTATGTACGAACGAATCAATATCAAACAAACAGCAAAAACATTTTGTACCTTTCTATTTTTTTTAAATACAACTCCCTTGTTATTGCATTCATACTTCACGAAAGTTTTTTCAGCAGTTTTAGAAGTACTATTCCTGGATTTTCTTGCACTATTTCAATGACATCCTGAATATCACAACTTCAATCATATTAAAAATAGGTACAGTGTGAACCACTAGAGAAGTGGAGTGACGCTATTCCCCTCTCCTTTTTTATTTCAAGTGACCCGAAAATTTTGATTGGTCATCTTTTTTTTTCTACGTAGGATGTATACAAAAAATTGAAAAAATCATTAGTATACCGGGAAAGCAGAACGGGTTAATCGATTTCAACTACTTTTTTTTGAAATGTCAAGTTATGAAAGGTCTACTACGGGACAAATTTTAGTATGTTTATTTCAATTTTGAGGGCATATTTTTAAGTGATACAAAAAGAAAAATTCCTATTATCGATTTTTTCATCACATAAATCAATACGTCATTGGATTTGGAGTGCTTCCAAATACCTGTGACAAAAATGTCATAAAACAAAGTTACGTCAACTTAAAATTCATACAATTTCTGAGCTAACGGTAAGAAAAAAACACCCTGCGATTTGGAGTGCTTTCACTACTCACTACTTAGTGTCAATATAAAATTACCTATTTATGGGCAACAATATTCAATTGCAGTCTGTTTGATTCTTTTGTATCATGGCTAATTATTGATTGAGCATTGTAACGATAAAAGTGCCAGAGAAGTTTGTGAAGTATCTAATGGAAGACACGCAGATCGTCCTCACATCAGCTCCGGTTTGGTGAATAAAATGAACAAAACTTATTGTGAAACTGGTGCAGTATCAAAAATGCTTTTGAAACGTTATCCTATACAAAGAAGACACATGAATAATCAAGCTATTTTAGATTATTTCAAAAATAATCCCAATGCCAGTTTACGGAATGCCAGTCTAGATTTGAATGCACATTGAGAAAATATTCGGCGATGTCTCAAGGCAAATATTGAACCTATCCTATCAAAGCAAAATTTTATTATTTAAAAAAAAGTCACTAGTTCTTGATTGTAATGCAAATGTAATTCCGTTACTTCCATCAAATGTTATGCCATCTTGTCATTTGATTTGTAGTTTATTGTTACAGGTCAGAAAAAAAATCAATTTCCATGGCAACTGTTGATGCAAGGTATTCTTTTGTGACCGGTTGGCTTAGAGAATTTATGAATTTTAAGTTGTCGTACTCTGTTACTAATGTTTTTTTTATTAAATGTTGGTCACCTGAATCCAGTGGCGTAGTGATTTATTTATTAAAAAAATCGCTAATAAAAATTTGCCATTTTCTATCACAAAAGAGTCTTGTAATTTGCCTTGAAAATTGAAATAAACAATTTAAAATTTGTCCCGTATTAGACCCTTCGTAACCTGACATTAAAACAAAAAATGGTTGGAATCGGTTAATAACCTACAATTTCATAGGTATGTTTCCAATCTAAATGGGTCACTCTATATTATAATGCCATTTAATCTTGGGAACTTTGCATTGGTTCAAGTTCAAGAAGATTCGGGATATCACTACTTGAAATTTAGTATTTTAATATTAATCCTTTGATTTTTAAATGTTTTTGTAGAATCTATAAAGATGATAATTAATTTCTTGTTAGTTGACAGGCTGTCCTCACTGTCGAAAGCCTCTACCAAGATGCATAATATGTTTAATGACAATGGGCACAACTATCAGTGATATAGAGGGAGTGAAACCACAATCTTTTGATAATTGGTTTACATGGTGTCAAAGCTGTAGACATGGTGGCCATTCTAAGCATATGACGAATTGGTTCAAGTATGCTCATCACTTTTCATGTTTCCCAACTAACATGTATTTTCCAGAGAACACCTGGAATGTCCAATGGTCAGTTGTTCATGCAAATGCTATTCACTCGACTATACGTCACCGGCCAATTAGCTGAGCCTTGATACAACTGCCAGTAGTAGTAATAGTATGTAGGTGAAAATATTTTGTATATAAATTTAGGTTCGCATATCACTTCGCTTTCATTGAAATATCCTAACCTCTGACAGATCGAAAAAATTGTACATGTTTCAGAAGTTTTCTTCTACGGTCGAATATTTTTCTCGAATTAATTATTTGAAAGAAGAGGATACCGCAATAAAACTTAAGACTGACTGGACTTTTGTAGACGACCTGGGTCCAGCGCCTTGCTAGTCACATATTATTGGCATGCCAGTGGACTGGCGTCAGCTGATGGATACGTGTGAATCTTCCTTTAAAACTTAACGCAGATAACAGGGTGTCGAAATCAGTTAACTCTTAGACCTTGAAATGACTAGAACTGTCACCAGCGCAGTAAACTTTTTTATTATTTACGCTTGGTCCATGAATTCTTTCAATGTTGTCATGTTGCAAATGAAAATCGTTGAGTAAGTGTCGTAGAATTTTTTAAGAAGAGAGATAAACGAAAAAATGTATTTATTATATGTTTGTTTCAACATTGTTTGATGTTATGGAACAGTCATATACAGGGTGTACAACTAAGAGAGGTCGCCGGCCATATCTCCGTGAGTATTCATCCCACATTTTTGGAAAAACAAATATTATAAAAGTTGCCAAGAGAAATTGCTGGTAATTATTTCCAAGCTCGTGCGATAACCGCTAGGGGGCGTAATACAATAGTGAAATAGAAAATATAGGTTTTATTAAGAATATTGAACGGTGACCTACCAGATAAATAATTTTATTTTAAAGAAGGAGAAATTATGAACCATTTTCATACTAAACTTTTTTTTGTAATCTGTCAAATAAAGGGTGGAGGAAGGGTCGAATGTTAATTTTTAAAATTGTTGATAACTTTTGATTGGCTTAACCGATTCCAATAAGCTCAGCGTCGTTTTAAAGGTTTATTGTTATGCTTTTTTATGGTGAAATATCACTACGAATTATTTTATTGCTGAACGGTAGAGTTACTGTTAAAATGAATTATTTCACCGATTTTTTCAAAAATATTAAGTACAAAGGTATTCTTCTTTTACGTTAGTTTGAAAGAGCGTAAAAGAAATATAAAAAAAGGTGCAAACGGCAAGTTAATAACTTATTTTGAACCGAAATCAGCAATGAAAACGTAATTAAAGTGTGAATGTTGCCGCGCAGTGCAGTGCAAAAATGCCATTTAAAAAAAACATCTCGATAACGGTTGAACTTAGTAACATAATTATTTGTATCACAATTTTTGATCAAAATTGAAGGGAGAATTGAAATATCAAATAATATAAGAGGGGTGCCATCTAAAAAATGCAACTTAGATCTGTCACGACTTTATGCCGGACCCTATATACAGATATAATGATTTTTGAAAGCCTCACCACATTTATATTGTGACGAAACATGCGTTTGTCCAGTGGTTCGATTATTTATTTATTTATTTATTTAAACTCTTATAAAACACCAAAGGTAATTACAGAATAAGAGTGCTTACTGTGCCTAACACGAACTTTACCAAACTAAACTAACACTAACTTAACAAAAAAATTTCAATGGATTATCCAAGGAAGACAACCCGACGTTCCAGCGATTGCATTTGACTCGAACATCTCGGCTCTTGTCCCTTCCGGCACGAGGTCGAACCACTGTTGATCGTTTATTCGGAAGCCTTGTCCATCTAGAAAATTTACATTGTTCGCCATCAATCGTGATTGGCGTAGAGTACTTATAAGGCTCCGACAGTTTAAGAACAGTTTAGTTGTGAATAAGTTATGTATTTAACTAGTGAATGAACAGTTACATGAATATTAATTGTGAAATAACTTATTGCTACAGTGAGAATACATAAATAGTGACGGCAAATGAATTAGTTGAAACTGGACAAGTAATTTCTATAGCGAAAAACGTTACAATACAGATTTTTTTTTGACAACCCATGCATCTTCTGGAATAATCGACGTTCTGGTAATTTCTAGTCGTTTTGGAAAATCATCGGGTTAACAATTAACGTTTGACTTACAAATAGCCTTAACTGATTTGTTTGATATACAGGGTGTCACAAATTAGAGTGTATGCATGGAAATCTCGTAAACCGAGATACAAGTGTGGAGTAAAATTCACTTCCAATAATTGTCAGGATTTATTTGTAACAATAACAAATAAATAATTGACTGGTTCACCGAGCTCAGCTTCACTCTTGGCCAGAACAAACGCACCTGGAATTAAAAAGTAGGCTGAGTCACCTTTCTTATTGATGTTAACATACTTTGAGGTATTTGTCACGTTTAAGATATTTTAAATATGAGTTAAACTAAAGTCAAAATAAGAGAAATACACCAATTGTAAAATCTATACTACTGTACAATGCGAGGGAGCATACATGCGATAATCAACCTCCGAATACAATGCAAGTGAAATACAGACATTCCATTATAATATTATATTTGATCAATGGTTGACCACCACACAAAAATATTGGTGTAACATTCTACACAAAATCCCAAAACTTAACAAAAGATGGAGGCGTTCCCCAAGGCGTCCCTAGGCTGCAGGACAACCATATAACTTGGCACAAATAGCTTTCTTCTTTAATCAGTTTTAATATCAACTCACAGCTAAATACGTCAAGCCAATATGTGAAACCTACGCGTTATATGTAAAGTCTCTAACGCAATCGCCTCAAATAGAGCCGTGGCAAGTCGATATAGCCTTATGAATGATATTTAACTAGGTACTCATAACTCGAGGTCACTTCATTCACAAGAACCAAACTCCCATACCACAAGTATGATCATATTTCATACCACTACGCTATAGGAAAAGTGAGCTGTAGCAGATCATTTAACAAGTGGCAAACTCTTCAGACTACTGATGGTGAGTCATTCCTCAATCTCCATCACTCAGAAAAAGGGGCGGCGGCAGATCGTTTCAACCTAATTCTTGATAGCTCAAGAATCAAACTCTTTAGACCGCTGGTAAGATATTTGAGTCCATTATTTGCAGAACTCGCTATTTGCTCGGAAGCTTTTTTTTGGGAAATCGAAAAAAACGATCATCGATAGATTGCTTGTTTTGTCACATCCAAAAAATTGTAGGATTGTTGCTTGATGTTTATGAAAGTGGACAATAGAGGTTTTATACTAGGAAAAATCACACATTTCAAAAAAAAAAATATTTAATGCAAATAGCTAGTTTTGAGAATAAATTCAGCGAAAAAATTACTCGAAAACAAAATACCAATGATTTATTGAGGAAAATATTATCTTATACATTCAAAAAAAAACAAACGAAAGAGCAGTCATTCTCTGGAGGTTGGCAGCCTTCCAAACCAACATCAGTTCCTTCTGTTGCAGAAGCACCTTTCAGCAAGTGATTTTCCTGCTGGGCTAGGTTTAATAGGCACTATATTTTCACCTTGGAGTGCCATACCTACTTATCAAAATTATGCAAATTTTGGCACATTAAAACAACAATTAGATTAGTTCTGCCGCAATCAGCTGTCAATTTATTCATATCACGTGTGTCACAGGTGGCGAATCTGATTGGCGCAGAACAAACAGCGAGTTTTGCAGGTGACCTGTCAAAGCAAATAGCGGGTTCTGCATATAACCATGATTTTCCATCCACATGTTGCATGCTAAGGAGGTGGCTTTGCAAGTTTCTGATTTCACCATACTGTTCCTCTTTGAAATTTGAGACGATTCAGCGAAAAAAACTGATTTCAATGATTTAGTCGATTAGCGAGTTTTGCAAATAATGGACTCATTTCTCACCATAATTCGCCAGAAGTGGCTGCAGAATAGAAAACACAATAGGATTTCTCTTAATTAGTTGAAAACGCGTAATATTAAACTCTGTGAGACCACTCACCATAATCAGTAAAATAGATATCTGGCTCATCATTACAAAACACATTGGCAGCATAACAGCCCATCTTCTGCATTCAAAATACCATAAAAATGAATTTAGTTGTCAAATATCATTTTGACCACTGTCAAAAATGATTATCAAGGTAGAGAAGAATGATCAGTAAGCACATAAAATTGTCACCAGAAAAATGGGTTGCTACACAAGGTCGGTTAAATGGAGGCAAAGTTGCCCAATTTTAATCTAAAAAAATTTCGCTTCGAAACTTGGAAAATTCCAAAGACTTTCAGAGATATCCGACAATAACCGATTTTTTCGAAATCCTCTTTTATTTTTTCAATATATTTGAAGAGATAATTGAAAACGAATGACACATTTTCGAGGTCACTTTTTCTGCTCTTCAAGCATATGGTCGAGATTGATATCCGAAGTTTCGAATTCTCACAACCATCATCAACTTTTTTTCAAATAAGAACCCAACTTTTTCAACTCATTTTCAGATAAGCCGATTATTGAAAAAAGTGATGCACCATTCTACTTTTTTTTTTAAATTTTTTTATTAAATTTTTTTTTTCCATTTTCAAAATTGGAGTTCGGAGCTTCTGTATTCAAGTCAAAAGTTATTGTTGTTACCATGACTACGATCCGCGCAACGCGTTCTGGCAGGATTGACAATTAACCGACCTAAATAAACTAGTCAAAACCAATTAGGGACCACTTTTAAAAATTATTGTATCTTTTCAAGTTTTTGAACAGTCCCGGTATAATTCAATATCCTACTTATACCTTATCAGTAAGGAAGATGAAAAAATTAAACAGAATGCTTTGGGCTTCTAATTTTTTGTATAAAAATTCCAAGACATGTTATTTTAAGAAATATATAGGAATGTTCAGCTTCATTTAGCAAAGTGCGATGAACAATTTCGATGATTTAGGAAGAGATATTGTCCAAAGGACACCTTTGACTCAAGATGAAGTAGTGACAGCAGTTACTTTCTTTCAAGAAGGCTACTCTGTTAGAAGTATTGGCCGAAGACTTCGTAGGAGTCATTCGGTAATCTCTAGACTTCTTAATCGACATTGACAATTTGGTATAATTACAAGAAGACCTTATCCTGCCAGAGAAAGGGTAACTACACATCGCGAAGACCGCAATTTGGTAAGGTCAGCACTCCAAAATTCGACTCGAACAGCAAGGAACATTGGTGATATCCATTTTGACACTACGGGAAGGCGACCCAGACCGTACGAAATAGGCTTCACGAAGCCCATTTAAGATCTAGAGTTAGAGCTGTGAGGCCCCAGTTGACTCGTGAGCATAGAAGAGCGCGGTTGAATTTTTCAAGAAATCACATGCTTTGGGACATGGACCAATGCCAGCACGTTCTCTTTACCGATGAGTCAAGATATCGATTGAGCCACAACGACGCACGTGTACGAGCATGGAGACGTAGAGGTGAGCGATATCTAGTCAGATGTCACAGAAATTATTCATTTCGGAGGGGGCTCCATTATGGTCTGGGGAGGAATTTCTTTGACGGGACGCACCAATTTACATGTCTTTCGAGATGGATTTGTGAATGCTCGCAGATACTAAGATGACATTGTAGAACCCTATATCATTCCATTTGCTGCAGAAGAAGGTCCAGACTTTGTCCTCCAACACGATAATGCGAGACCCCACACCGCCCAACTAGTAACACAATATCTGGAGGAACACAACATAAAAGTTTTAGAGTGGCCGACCAATTCTCCCGATCTTAATCCCATAGAGCATGGGATGTTCTTCAGAGAAGGCTAAGAGATCGTCCAGCCGCTGCAAATTTAAATGATCTAGCAGAAATGGTCCAGGAGGAATGGAACAAGATTCCCAGGGAAATTATTGAAAATCTCATAAACTCTATGCCTAGACGTTGCCAAGAAGTCCGATTAACCCGAGGCGGGCACACACATTATTAACTTTTTGAATTGTATCACTTTTTAATTTTTTTTTCCTGAATAGTTTTTACAATAAAATCATTATTTTTAGTTTTTCAGTGTATTTTTTTTTCTTTTTTCCTTTATTTTCAAAAAAGATAGGAATTCTAAAGCCTAATAATTCCTCGAAAGAAATACTGTTGTAGGATTTATAAAATAATGTTTTAAAACAACTAAATACTGATTTTTAAAAGTGGTCCTTAATTCGTTTTGTCTAGTTTAGTATCTCTTACGGTTTACGGGATCCCCATGCATATACACAAATTTGTAACGCCCTGTAGATCCAAGAATTCTACCACTTTATAATTCCATCTAGACGACAGTCTGTAAAAATAGCAATAATTATTGTCATCATCCGCCAATCATGACTCAATTTTGGAGGGGCGCCTGGATTGAATTTACCACATGACAATCCATCGTGAGCTTTTCTTTTGTATCACCGTGGGTTGTTGGACCACCCTCACCAACTTTATTAAATGATCCGCCAGTCAATAACGTCTGCAGAATTTTGGTTTGGTCACTGCAGTTTTGTTCATAATGACCACTTGGAGAGAAAAGTGCCAAGCTCTTCATGTTCCACATCAGCAAGGCTGTGATTAAACAAAGCATTAATAGTGTTGTGATTTGAAACAAAATACTATTTTGCTTTTCAGCCGATTCTGTCCTGCGAATATTTAGTTAGTTAGTTTATTTTTGGATTGTGTTTCGTTCACATGTGCATGTTGTTGTTTTGCGTTGTTGCATCTAAGCAGTGTTCACCGGTTGTATGTGTGATGACATTGATTGTCATTTGCGGAATGCACTTTCGATTGTGAGAGGAGAGGGCTGTAAAAACAATTGAATTGTAACTAATAGAAAAAAAAATGTTGTTGTTGTCAATAAAAGAATAAAAAAAGCTCATAAAAAACCTTCTGTTAAAAAACCAATTTTCAGCAAAATATAATACATTGAATCACTTTTGGTGTATTAATCATACACACCAGGTGCCTATGGACATACAGATCAATTACTTAAATCAATCAAATTAGTTTATTGGTTTAATTTGGGTTTCCTCTATCTGAGGATGGTTCTTCGAAGGAGCAAGGAATAAGGAAATAAATGTACTAGTTGGTACATATTTTGGTCCTTCGAGCCGGATATTGAAGTTTGGGTTGTTTGAAGTGGACAACAATAATTGGCTGAAACTTATGGGATTTGCTGAATACTGGGTTGCTGCGTAGAAGGTGAAAGGTCAAGGTGATACCAAAACAAGAAGGATTTGGATCAAACAAGGTCAGACTGTTTTATACTATACTTTCTGTGGACTTTGCGAAATCGTGTTGTGTTAGCAGACCAACAGTGTTTTTATTGAATTTTTATCATGGAAGACCTCAAGAAAGAGCGTACAAAGGTTAAAAGGGCCATAACTAGGATAGAAAATTTCGTAAATACTAATGAAAATGACGTTAATGTAAATATTAATGAACTTGCTGTGAGGGACACTCATTTAAATAAGAATTTTGAGAATTATTGTACAATTCAAACAAAAATTGAGGATTTGGATGAGGCTGAAGAGGCTGATAGAGTTTTGATAGAGAATCAATATTTTAAAATTTTGGCTAAAATTAAAACCGTCATACAAACCCATTTAAATACAACTAGTGTCAATAATTCTTCTAGTAATTCACAACAACCTACTCTGCAAACACATAGCGATTCGATAAGTAGAGTAAAGTTGCCAAATTTAAATACTCCCTCGTTCTCGGGTAAATATGAGGATTGGAAGTCATTTATTGATTTATTCACTGCTCTCATTGATGACAGTACTCAATTGACTGATGTCCAGAAATTTTTATATTTAAAAGGCGCTTTATCCAATGAAGCTTTGAATTTGGTTAATGATTTGTCATTGACGCATGATAATTACCCAATTGCATTGGATATATTGAAGAAAAGGTATGACAACAACCTTGTCATTGTCAATACACATATTAAAGGGTTATTGGATACTCCTGTCATAACAAAGGGTGATGGGGTTCAGCTTAGAGCATTTTTGACAAATATAAGGCAACATCTAAATTCATTGAAAGCATTAAAATTGCCCATTGATAGTTGGGACGTGTTACTTGTCTATATATTTTCACAGAAACTTGATTTTCAATCACTTAGGACTTATGAGCTTGAAAAAGATAGCACAGCGTTGCCAAATTTGGCTAAGTTTCTTGATTTTCTTGAAAAACGGTGCTGTGCGTTTGAAAGTATGCCTGGGAGTAACAAAAGTTTTAATTTTAAACAGATGAAATCTACTTTAGTAACCACTCAAGAGAATTTAAGGGCTGATTTTAGAAATAAAAAATCTTGCTTATTTTGTAATAAGGATGGGCACAAAATAGGCAACTGTTTTAAATTCAAGGACTGTTCTATAACAGATAAACGGAAGTTTGTGCAACAAAACAAATTGTGTTACAACTGTTTGGATTCAAAGCACACAGTTTCACAGTGTCAGTCAAATAAATGTAAAGTTTGTAATGGTAAACATCATTCATTACTTCATAGCGATGAAAGATATGTAAAAGAAAATTCCTTCACAGGAAGTCAAAGGGAGCCTGAGGTTGCTAGGGAAAATTTTGCTAGGAATAGGCAGGGTCATAAGGGTTCAAACGAAAACTATGTTACAAGTCAACTTCCTACTTTAAATGAAACTCCTATTGATAATGCAAGTCTTCTGTCTATGGGATGGAAATCACAAATATTACTAGCAACTGCAAGAGTGCATTTGATAAATAGACAAGGAGAAAGGGTAGCTGTTCGTGCTCTTTTAGATTCCGGGTCACAGATTCCCTTTATTAGCACAAGGGTGCTAAAGCTTTTGAATTTAGATTTTTACAATAGAGCATTGACTGTAGGAGGTATTGGGAATACTGCTTCAAAGGTAAATAAAATGGTTGATCTCATTTTGGAATCGAGGTACGAAAGCTCACAGAATTTTAGAATTTCTTGCTGTGTTTTGGATAAAATCACTTGTTCATTGCCTCATGCTTTGGTTGATACAAGCAAAATAAGTTTGCCGGATAACATAACATTGGCGGATCCATGTTATTTTAGGCCTTCGGAAATTGACATGCTAATTTCAGCAGATTTATATTTTGATCTGTTGCTTCCTGGGATAATCAAGTTAGGTGCAAATTTGCCTGTGTTACAGAACACAAAATTGGGATGGTTAGTTTGTGGCAGCGCACCCATAAAGTCTTCTTTCAACAACAAAGTCTTCACTAATTTAAATGTGTCACTATTTTGTCAAAATCTAGACAATGTCAATGATATAATTCCAAGGTTCTGGCAGTTAGAAGAAGTGACAAATAAACACTATTTGTCACCAGAGGATAAGGTTTGTGAACAATATTTCACATCTACGGTACAAAGGTTGAAAAACGGACAATTTCAAGTTGATTTACCTTTGCGTTCACCTAAAGAACATTGTAAACTGGGAAATTCACTCGGTTCAGCTATAAAAAGGTTTCAGTTTCTAGAGAAAAGGTTTCAACATAACAAACAATTGTTCACGGATTATTCCAAGTTTATTAATGAATACATTTCATTGGGACATGGTAAAGTGGTACCTTTTGACTTTAATAATGCTGGGATTAAGAATATGAATTTTCGAGTGTTTTTGCCTCACCATTGCGTGGTTAGGGAAAATAGTTCAACTACAAAATTAAGAGTTGTTTTTGACGCTTCCTCAAAAACCTCTACAGGTGTTTCACTCAATAACATCATGTATAAGGGATTCACTGTTCAACCAGAGCTATTTGAAATTTTGTGTCGTTTTCGCAGTTTCATGTTTGTTCTTGTTGCTGATATTGAGAAAATGTACCGAATGGTGATGGTGAACCCTAATCAAAGGCATCTTCAGAACATTATATGGAGAGAGTCAAGTCATGACGAATTCAAATGCATTGAACTTCAAACTGTGACTTATGGTACCAACTCGGCGCCTTACCTGGCAACTCGGTGTTTGAATCAATTGGGTTTTGATGAGGCTACTATTTTTCCATTAGCTTCAAAAGCCATCCTTAATCAATGCTATGTTGATGATATTTTGTCAGGGGCTAATACTAAAGAGGAAGCATTAGAATTAAAAGACCAACTGATAAAAATGTTGAGTAGTGCTGGTTTTAAACTTCACAAGTGGAGTTCCAATGATAAGTCTTTAATCAATGAGATTGAGGAAATAAAAGGAAAGGAACGAGATATTTTGGATGAGACTGTTTCTAATAAGGTTTTGGGTATTAGTTGGAACCCGTCCGACGATATTTTCAAGATTTCAATTCCTGATATTGACTGTTTTGGCTGTTTTACAAAAAGGAGAGTCCTGTCTCATATTGCTCAAATGTTTGACCCTTTAGGTTTGGTAGGGCCTGTTATAGTGTTGGCAAAAATTTTAATGCAGGAAATTTGGGCTAGAAAAATAGATTGGGATGAGGAGCTTCCTGCAGATTTAAAAGAAAAATGGTTGACTCTAGCTAATAACTTATCAAGCTTGAAGTTATTGAAAATTCCTCGTAACTTGTTTACAGGAAAGTCGTTGGTTGAGATCCAGTATCACGGATATGCAGATGCGTCTGTAGCTGCGTATGCTGCTTGTATATATGTTAGGAGTGTTTATTCTGATGGTAGTGTTGCTTGTAATTTGTTGTGCTCTAAGTCACGTGTTGCACCACTCAAGACAGTTTCACTTCCAAGGCTGGAGTTATGTGGCGCATTACTTTTGTCCAGGCTTGTACATAAAGTTGTTTCTATTATGGGTTTGAATACTACAAAGATCTATCTGTACACAGATTCTAAAATAGTTCTTTGTTGGTTAGGAGGTTCACCGTCTAGATGGACCACATTTGTTGCAAATAGAGTGTCCGAAATACAAGAGCTCACCTCGAATTTTGAATGGTGTCATACTAGGTCGGAATACAACGCAGCTGATGGGCTATCTAGGGGGATTTTTCCTAGTAATTTGATTGATAATTCCTTTTGGTGGAATGGTCCAAAAAATATTTTAGATCCAAGTTACTCAGTGATGCCTGTTGGTGCAATTGAATTGGACTCAATTCCTGAACAGAAAAAGGTTGTTTGTGCTCAATATACTCAAAATTTCGAGCCTGTTATTGATTGGTCACGGTTTTCAAACTTTTCACGTCTACAACGTGCAGTTGCGTTCTGTCTAAGGTTTGTTACCAATACTCAGAAAAGGTCAGATAATATGTTACATGGTTCTCTTGCGGTATCTGAATTAAATAGTGCTAGGTTAAAAATTGTTCAGTTAGTTCAGCGAGATTCATTTTTCAGGGAAATTGAAGATTTGCAGTGTCAAATTGATAAAAATAAAAGTCATAAAGATCAGTTAGTTCTTAAGGACAGCAAAATACGTTGCTTAAATCCATTCATTGATGGTCAGGGTTTGCTGAGAGTAAATGGTCGAATTTCAAACGCAGAAGTCCTTCACGATCAAAGGTATCCTCTGTTGCTACCAGCAAAACATCACGTTACGAAATTATTAATTAAGTTAGAGCATATTCGACTTGCCCATGCTGGAGCACAAGCTGTCTTGGCTTCGTTAAGGCTAAGATATTGGCCGATAAATGGGTTAAATTTTGTAAAAAGTGTGTTACATCATTGTACAGTTTGTTATAGGTTTAAAGCAAAGGTGTCATCACAATTAATGGGGACATTACCGGTGGATCGGGTATCAGTAGCTCGACCATTTCTCAAGGTTGGGATAGATTTTGGTGGTCCGCTTTTTATTAGGCTTAGAAAATCTCCCAAATCTAAAGCATACATTGCACTGTTTGTGTGTATGGCTACGAAAGCCATGCATATTGAGGTTGTGAGTAGTCTCACAACAGAAGCATTCATATTTACTCTAAAAAGGTTCATTGCTAGGCGTGGCAATCCCATCACTATTTATAGCGATAATGCCACAAATTTTAAGGGTACATCGAATGAGTTGAACGAATTGTACAAATTTTTTAGGTCAGATGTAAATAAAACAGAAATTTTGAATTTCACTGGTACTAAAGAAATAGAGTGGCGTTTTATACCACCGCTCAGCCCACACTGGGGTGGTTTATGGGAGGCTGGCATAAAATCTGCCAAATCACATTTACGTAAAATTAGTGGCGACTCATGTATGACATTTGAAGAGCTGAGTACATTATTAGCTCAAATAGAGGCTATTCTTAACTCGCGCCCACTGTGTCCGGTATCAGTAGATCCTAACGATTTAACTTGTTTGACTCCAGGGCATTTTATAATAGGCGAACCACTTACAAGTTTTCCCGAAATTGACATCTCAAACTTAAATGAAAATAGGCTGTCTTTTTGGCAAAGGTGCTCTAAGATGCGCCAAAACTTTTGGACTCGTTGGTCTACTGAGTATTCAAATAGGTTACAGAATAGACCGAAATGGTTCCAATCCTCAAAAAATCTAGAGGTAAACTCTATTGTTTTGGTAAAAGAGGACAATTTGCCTCCGTTGAAATGGCAACTTGCTCGAATTATGGAATTGCTACCAGGCAAAGACAAAAGGGCTCGAATTGCTCGAATTCAAACTAAAGAAGGAATTTTTATACGACCTATTACGAAATTATGTCCTTTGCCATTTGAAACTTAGTTGAGGACGTTGCCTCAAGGGGGGGAGGATGTTGTGATTTGAAACAAAATACTATTTTGCTTTTCAGCCGATTCTGTCCTGCGAATATTTAGTTAGTTAGTTTATTTTTGGATTGTGTTTCGTTCACATGTGCATGTTGTTGTTTTGCGTTGTTGCATCTAAGCAGTGTTCACCGGTTGTATGTGTGATGACATTGATTGTCATTTGCGGAATGCACTTTCGATTGTGAGAGGAGAGGGCTGTAAAAACAATTGAATTGTAACTAATAGAAAAAAAAATGTTGTTGTTGTCAATAAAAGAATAAAAAAAGCTCATAAAAAACCTTCTGTTAAAAAACCAATTTTCAGCAAAATATAATACATTGAATCACTTTTGGTGTATTAATCATACACACCAGGTGCCTATGGACATACAGATCAATTACTTAAATCAATCAAATTAGTTTATTGGTTTAATTTGGGTTTCCTCTATCTGAGGATGGTTCTTCGAAGGAGCAAGGAATAAGGAAATAAATGTACTAGTTGGTACAAATAGGATTTGGCGGGTAATTCGAATTGAAAATCACATTAAGGGCTTGGGGTGTGTGCATTATACTTTTCGTGGTGTTGAAATCCATGGGTTTGTTAGGATTAAAGTCAATGGTGTTTGTAGCTAGTATTCCTGCAAAAAACACTGAACTGATTTTGATATGCTAGAGTCGAAACCTGTGAGGGTTCGTGAATTATCTGTCCCAGCCCTTTGTTAATATGAAAAGATAAGGAAATAAAGGAAGGGTCTCGCCTCACTGACCAATCCCCTTTCATAATAACATGGCTAATTCAGTCTTGGAAATTTCAAGATAAAATGTTGGTGTCAATAAAAGTTCAAAGTAGGTCCGTAATTGTTAGTTTGTTTCTATACAAACAAGATAAATGCCTACAAGCAGAAACGAAAGAAAAAGGAACTAGAGTATTATTAGGAGCAATTACGCCATACTTACGGAAAGAGAACTAATAATATATCGATACTGGGTAATGAATAGATTCAGTTTCGTCCATGATGCCATGATGGGTTAGCTCAATGAACATTTTGAAAAACTCGTCCACCTTAGGACAATCAAAACCTAAATGTGAAATGTCATTTTCCATTAGCTCAGCAGTTTGTTGATTTGTAAGCAAATGATAATTTATGTAGTTGAATTTATTATACAGGGTTAAGAGAAATTACCAGAACGATCAATTATCGTTATATCGCGTTTTAAAACTGACATTTTTGCACCTTTGACATATGATATAACTCCTTTTCAAGATAAAAAAAAAATGGTCTGCACTTTCTCACCTCAACTTTTCAAGAGCTATTTTATCATTTATAAAGAAGGTACTGTCCGTCTCTCTCTATCTTGAACCGTTCGAGTTGAGCATGTCAAAGATGCAAACATTTCATTTATTAAACGCGATAACTTGAAAACGGCTGAATGTATAGGAACTTTTTGCAAAGTCTATTTATTCCAATAAGACCGACCACTCTTTCGAAGACGCGAAAATCCCCCGTCTGCCGTCACTATCCGTCCCGCCGGCAAAGCCCACATCTGATGTGTGAAGAAATCTACCGGGTGCAATTGGAAAATATGTTTACTTCGTTCATGTTTTGAAAAATATTGGCAACTGATCTAAATTATTTTTTTAATGCTACAAACAATTTTTTGATCACTATGATTAGTGTGTACACACGTGAAGATAAAATTGTCAAAAATAGCTATTGATGCTGAGTAACTTTTTGGAAGACACCGAGGAATGAAATGAAAAAAATCATATACATAAACTTTCATAAAATATAACTTATAGAACATAATGATCAAAATGTCAGCAAATAATGAATATTTGTGTTGATCTTATCATTGGAAGAGAAAATAACCTCGGAAATAACACAATCGAACATCTACTAGAGACAAAAACGTGTACAAATAACCTATTATAATAATATACAGACAAACAAATATGTAAATATTCTTCAACAATCAATAAATACATATACATCTTTCAAGATTTTCAACTTGGGATCTTCTTTATTCTTTCTAGAGGTTCTTAGTGTTGAATTTGCAAATTTTAACGTATGTATAATAGTTCCGTACCCTTGTATAAGGATAGCAGGTATTCCCATGGGAAGCTTGTATGTGGATTGGTCACATTATTTAAAGATAATGTGCTTGAACGAATAGGAAAAAAAATTAAGCCAAGAAAATTGGTTACGGCTGTTTAATAATAAGGTTGTTTAATAGTAAGGTAATTTCTTTGCTGGAATTGCTGAAAGTTCAATTCAATAAAAATGCCGGAGGCATAATCACAATATCCAGAACAAATAATTCTGATCGGATCACTACTTGTGAGTATGTATCAACAATGACGCTTTGCTAAATAGATTCACCGTCCGCGTATCCACATCTCGTATACTACCAAAAAACTAGCCAAAACAAGTGTTGCTCATGATTTACGACACCTCGCAAAAAATGCCGGTATTTCCAGACGGATCAAAGGAGTGACCGGACTTATTGGAATATATAGACTTTGCTTTATGTGTATGACAATTTTTGCTGAAAACTGAAAGAATAATTGAAATATCAGTCAATTTACGTGGGATTCCGTTTTAAAAAATGCAACTTTGATCTGCCATAACTTTTTGCCCGACCCGGCTGTATATTTCCACAACTGTGACTTTTATAGAGTGTGTTTCCCAATTGCGTACATTAAATTCAAGGGCGTACTCCTGAGTTTTTTTTATTCCTCCTTACCCTGTATAACTGGATTTATGTTTTTGATGATTATTGTTAATTCATGAACTGGCTACCAATTACAAACAATAATAGTACCGATATCATTGTATATCAAACCCGAATATAACTTATAAGGGATAGGTACATAGAACGTCCAGTCTTCACAAAGTTCATTTTTGTGAAGACTTTTTGAACCTTCTTTGCACCTATTCCTTATAACATGGATCTTCACCCTGGAGGACTAATTGAAGGAACCGAATACAATTTTCCAATGCTTGAAAAAACTCTGGCCAATGTATTGAAACATGTTATTCTATAACTAGAGTCGCAGTCCAGAAATATTTATTCAACATACTTTATAAAACTTCTGCAATATGTGTGTTGATTAGATTCAGAATAAAAAAAACCCTATTATCCATATTTTTGTAAATAATATTTGCACGTTTTCACTTTACATAAAAAATAATCTTTTGCCATATTGTAGTTTAAATCATATTTTTTTATATTATAATAATATCAAGCCTAATATGAAAAGCTACGAGTATATACTTTGGTGAAAAACAAAATATTTCACGTACCCATTTACGTTTTATCCGACACCACATCAACTCATGTTTGTGAAAATGATCATAAATATCCCCGCAAAACAGTGGACAGTGTTTAACCTAAATGAAAAATATACACTAGTCGAGTCTCAAATGATAAAGAACTTACAGTTATAAAATTTTCTCTAAAAATTGATAAGACTAGAAATAAATAATAATTGAATATCCATCGAAAATGATTAAAAAGAAAATTATTCTCACACACTAAATTCTGAAGGTATTTCGGAACAAACTATGACATGTCTTAACAGACACATTAAATGCAATAGGTGACACGAAAATTGTTATTCGAAATTCTAAAGGATTGTACATTTCAATTTCTTTTTCTTGTTTTTGTCCTTGCCTCTTCCATTACTGGTCTTGTTTTCCTCCTTCTTTCTTGCTCTAATCTCTCTCATCAAATCATAGAACACCTGAAATTACGAACAAATATTTAGGAATTTTAGGCACAAAAAGTAATCGTTAATTGCCCAAACTAATTTCCTAGTTTTTATCATTTTCAAATGATACTTAAACTTGACCAACATGTATTCACATTTTCTGTAGAAATTACATATACAGGACAAACCCGATTCTACGAACAAAAATAATGAGAAACTTCCATATAAACATGGGTTGATAAATGCCCCCCAAGAGGGCTGCATGCAGCTTTTTTAAAACGAGCTCCTGATGAAGGCTTTTGTGAATATTTCCGAAACTCTTCGTCATGGAATAACAAAATGTAGCCTATTGACTAAGCTTTTTATGCCTGATTCGAAGATATGCAGATTCGTTCAAAGTTTTGGCAAGAAAACTGTGAAAAAGGAAACATGGGAAGTATGTACAGAATGTTGAATCCAATTATCTCAAAAATGTTTCAGTCTGTCGAGCTTAATGCAAAATACCTTTTTTATGTAAGAAACTCAGAATGTACTAATTTCTTACATTGAAGCTCTAATTCACCTTTCGTCTCACCTATTTCACACACTTCTGGTCAAAACTTTGAAAACAACTTTACATTTTCGAATCGAACATAAAAAGTTCAGTGAATTTGTGAAATTTCGTCATTTTATCATGAAGAGTTTCGAAAATATTGACAAAAAACCAGCATCAGGGGCTTGTTGGGAAATGTCTATTTAGATTCCATTTCCCGACCTATACAAAATATTTTCTTCAATTTTGGTCTCAAGATCTGTACCTCTGTAATTTCAGGACCCTTGGACAATGGGTCATATTTGCCAAGATTTTATAAGTAGACTATACTTTGTTCAATTATTGTGAAAATTTCAGAGGGTGCTAGTCATTTTAATCAAAAACTACACAGAAAAAAAGGTATGAAAAATGTCTTTTTTTTAACTAAATTCGAGTATCCTACAAAAAAAAATATCACTGAAGTGAAGATGTTTTCCAACCTAAGATATTTTTAGTTTGGATTGATTTCGATTTGGTTTCTTATTCAGGGGTCGTTTTTTCGAAACCGTTCGAGTATGATTCGTTTGTGAACGTGGGTGGAATTCTCATAAAAAGATCTTAATTTTAGCAAATTTCATTCAGTTTTGTACCATTTTTGTGCGAATTCACACGACATACTAGAACGGTCTCGACGGTTACGACTCCAGTTATTTTCCGATGCCAGAGATTTTTTGGGTAATAGTAATTATTTTTTTAAAATAAAATGTTGGTTGATTGAATACAAACTGAGCTTTTAGACTCATTTCTGAAAATATTGTTTAACAAATTTTTTCACCTTATCAACATGTTCCCTCGTTTTTGCCGATGTCTCAACATAGGGCACTCCCCACTTATTTGCTCTATCCTGTGCTTCTTGGAATGTAACCTTCCGTTTCTCCTCCAAGTCACATTTGTTGCCCACCAACAAGAACGGAATATTATCGTCATTTTTTACTCGCAGAATTTGCTCTCTGGAAACCACAAAGTAAGATCTTGATCATTCATAATTATTATCATCATTAATCAATATGTGAACTTTTTTTGAATGTTCAAAAGGCCGCCACGTGATTGCGCATCACATCCGAATCGTCAGTCCTTTCAATGGAATCTTATAGCGTTTTCGATTGGTAAAATCGGGCAGCACTGGTGCAACACTCGGGCAATATTTATGTTCGATTGGTAGAAATCGAGCGGATTTGTATGTTCGATTGGGAAACCGGGTCAATGAGTTTTGCACTCAGTGCAGATTTTTCGGCACGAGGTCTTTGAGCTCGTGCTGGTATAGTGCAATTTCAGTGCATTAGCAAAATTGAAAAAAAAACATGAAAAATGGTGGATATAAACGTCGCGTGAGGTGATTCTGTGAGTGAACAACAGATTACGAGTTAGTTATTATTGTTGGCATCTAGTAGTGCCGAAAAAAAAATTCTGGCGTTGACGAGTTATGGAAAACTAGTACCTACTCAAAACTGAATTAATTTCATTTAAAATCTGGTGCATCTGCATATACCTAATTTCTCAAAAAAATGTTTCCTAGTATCTATAATCTATATAATACAAAACTATTGGTTGGTCTCAAGATTTTGTCATTTGGCAATGAGAAATGGACTTCTAATTAGTTTAGTTTTTAAGCGGGCTTTCCACTTATGCAACTACTCATGCAATACAGACCCGTGCAACGGTTGCATGCGTGGAGGCACGTAGACGCAAGCAAGAGGCATGCCAAAAATAGTTACGCACGAGGCAGTTGCAGGTAGACGCAAGTCTTTCGATTTGGTAGCGGGAGACACGTGCATCTATCTGCCTCTCGAACGTTTTTTTGAAGAATATCCACAGTAAAATATCGTTTTTCCTTCAAAATATAGTTCTGTATGTCTAGGCGAAAAATGGAGTGGTCGAATGAAAAGAATATCGTTGAGGATTACCACAACTTTACTTGCCTTTGGAAGGCATCTGACAAAAATTACAAAGACAAATTCAAACGAAGTGATGCTCAACAATTTCTTGCGGATAAATATAATCTGCCTACAAAAAAAAGAAGTTGTGGTTACAATAATTGCTACTCCAGCAGCAATTGCAACAATTTCTAATTCATTCAACATTTGTAAAAAGACGAGAAACACAACTAACAACAAATCTGAACTCCTGTTATGTGTGAAAAATATAGAGGCATACATGGAAACTGCATTATGCAAGACGCAAGTGGCAAGCACAGTTGCATGCGTTTGTTCTTGACATGTTGCATGCGTGGTTGCATGCGTGGTTGCATAAGTGGAAAGCCCGCTTTAGAGTCACTTCAGCCGCTACGCAGAGACAACATAATATTAGATTTTCAAGAAGTTTAATGATTCCAATTTCAATTCAATCGGGATTTTACCGTGCAGTATTATAGCACACGATGAAAATGTATTCGATTGGGATTGCCCTAGAGCAAATTTTCATCATAACTGGTTTTGTCCGAGGTCAAACCCAGTGCAACCCTTGTTTTCCCAATCGAAAACACTATTAGTTCGTTTTCATTCGCTAACCAGATCTCTCAAATGGGTATTGTTTGTTATCGACGAACTTTGCTGAAGATGCAGTACGGATTTTGTTTGATGACACATTAAGTGTTACCTAGCGGCCATTCTTTAAAAAGTAGACCATACAATGTACCGCAAAAATCATTATTCATCGTGTAAGTTTTCTACCGTAATAGATGTGGTATTTTTTGCGTGTTTTAAACAGTGTGCCTACCGTGGGCCAGGATCAGAACAACAAAAAACCAAAGATCAACTTTCTATATTTATTTTAATACTTAATATTTTGCTCTCAACACTACCGTTGTAGTAGGTGACTTTGCGGATGTGACTCCATATAATATAAAATCGTCATACAACTATATAGAATGCTGATGAAGGTTTTGACACAAACTTTTGATTGCAATGTAGGTAAACGACCAACCACACCAAACTTGAGGTATCCACATCTCAGATACTCCTGAGAAAAGTAGAAAAGTAGCCTGCTCCCGCTTCTGGATGGTTCGTATTGGGCTTGATTAGTTACTTAGTTTATTAGTTCACCATTTCCAACCATACATACTCTCTACTCCGCACCAATTTATAAATATGATAAATCCCATAGAAAAGTGAATATAATAATTATGATAATATTTTAATCACTTTTCTATGATAAATCCGCAGGGAACCAGGTTACTACATTGCATGCCGCCTTGTATGAAACAATGAATTTACATGTGAACATTTCATACTGATTCCTGACCATAGCACACCTGCGCAAAGCAGTATCGGATATTATTGAAAAGAGAACATCTCATAATACATTATAGCTTCTGATTTTTATAATATGCCGACGAGTATGCCGATATCACAAATCTAAAATCGACTTAAAGGGAGGCAAATACCACTAGAATAGATCTTGCAGGTAGAAATATTTTCACAGTAATAATGATGTGGTGCATGATAACAACATGAATAAGTAACCCATTATTTCACCCCAAGTTTTCATTTCAGCAATGTTTATTCATTTAGACTAGACCTTCAAAAAATTTACATGTTTCGAAATACCACAAAATTGATTTTAGTTCGGATTATACCCAGTCCAAGAGATGAGGGATCAAATGAACAAAATTTTAAAAATGCTCATATTTCGACAAAAAGTATAGATTATGTTCTTGTTCATGTTTTACCTATATCATATATCAACACCCTAGATTAAATCAGCAAGTTTCGCTAAAACCTGTTTTTATTTTTTTTGTATAATATACAGGGTTAGTCAGAAGTCTGGAAACGGTCGATCATTGGTTAAACTATACGAGCTACTGCAAAAAGTTAAATACAAATGTTGAACGGTTTTTAAATATCTATTTGTTGGTAATAACTTACAGAGTCGGTCATTAAGTCGTGGAACAACAAAGTTGCTTTTTTTTTAAATGGAATCCTAGATGGAATCCCCAGTATATTATTCGATATTTCGATTCTTCCTTGAATTTTTAGCAAAAATTGTGATGAACAAAATGTTCCAAAATTCAGCCGTTTTCGAGTTATCGTGTTTTATAAATGACATTTTTGCATCTTTGACAAGCTATAAAACTCGATCGGTTCAAGAAGGAGAAATCGGACTGCACTTTCTAGTCTCAACTTTTCAAGAGCTATCTAACGACATAAAATCAATTCTTTTCAAAAAATGTTAAAATGTGCCGAAAACAGTTCTGTTGACAGTTGTGTAAGACATTTCTAAAAGCAATGGCAAAGATTTTATATCCTTAGATAGCTCTTGAAAATTTGAGACATTGAGACTAGAAAGTGCATTACGTTTTCCTCCATCTTGAACCGTTTGAGTTTTTTAGCTTGTCAAAAATGCAAAAAATTATAAAACGCGATAACGGCTGAATTAAGAAACATGTTATGTATAACAATTTTTGTTCAAACTTTAAGGAAGAATCAGAATATCGAATAATATACAAGTTCCATTTAAATAGATGCAATTTTATTTTTCCACGATTTTATGACCGACTCTGTAAAATTTTAATTATCACCAAATGATAGATAATTAGAAACCCTTCAACTTTTGTATTGAACGTTGCAGCTCGTATAGTTCAACCAATAATCGTCCGTTTTTAGACTTCTGACTAACCCTGTATACATATACATACAGGTTGTCCCATTGGTATTGGTATGGTTGGGGGGGCAAACCACTGCCCGGCGAGTAGACCTTGAAGGCCCTTTTCGCAAACCCCAGGACCATTGCAGTTCTAACTAAGTTGATGATGGAGAACATCACCTAGTTATGGACTAGCAGGACCAATTAATTTAGGCTAACTATTAAACTTTTCGACTTTCAGTAATTGATAATACTGCAGTCTACTCAGTAGCGTTAGCCAGTGAGTTAGCCAGTGAGAGTGCCACTAAATACAGAACAGAAAATAATTTCTGCCCACCGCGGGGATCGAACCCACGTCAATCAGAACTAACGGTCTCTCAAGCCGGCGTGTTACACGCTCGGCCACCGCGTCCCCCAGGTTGTCCCATGATTAGTGGACGAAACTTCAGCTCTGTATTAATCGGTTGAAAATAAGCCAACTTTATATTACAAACGTTTACTGGCAAACGCCCCCTTTTTTTCCAATAATGTATTTCTAAAACGGTTTGAAATCAAGTTTTGAAACTTTGGAATCCTACTAATTTGAATTTCCTGTAGGTAATCAAATATGAAATCAGACATTTGGTTACTTGGTCAGAGGCGTATCATTTTGGGTAGTGAGTATGAAAAATTAACTGAAACTTTTTCAATCAATCATCATTTCGTATTTTTTCCTACAAATCACGAAAACTAGAATTTTCTTACGCAAGAAAGGTCGTCTTGGTTTCTATCGCTAGGACGCACCATTTTCGAGAAAAAAAGATCTTAACATTACGATGTATGGTATTCACAATATCATAATACAGAGTGTTTCCTGAAAATTTGCTAAAATTCGTGGAGTGATTTCTCAGGTATTTTTTCGGGTATTTTCATGAAAAAAAGTTCTCATAAACATTTGTCGAAAAATGATTTCTAAGGACGCTAGGCTCCGTTGAATAGGGCACACTGAAAACGGTATTTCCTCAATATTTCCATAGTTCTCCCTTAGAAAGCATTTTTCGACAAATGTTCAGAGGAACTTTTTTTCATGAGAACACCTTAGAAATCACCTCACGAGTTTTTCACCAATTTTTAGGAACCCCTCTGTATTATGATTATTGTGACTTCTATGCAGCGTAATTTTAAAATTACTTTCCCTCGAAAATAGTGCATACTAGCGAAACAAACCAGAACCACTTTTCTTGCGTAAAAAACCTAAAGTTTTTGTAATTTGTAGAAAAAAAGACGGAATGATGACTGATGAAAAAAAATCAGTTAATTTTTCATACTCACCCCAACAAATGATACTCTTCTGACCATGTAATCCAATTTCTGAATTCATATTTGAATTCAGCATATTAAAATTATGAGGATTCCAAGGTTTCAAAACTGTATTTTGAACAGTTTCGGAAATGTTTGGAAAAATCCATCCCATTTAAGGAGGCGTAGCTCCCTTAGGAGACGTTTTCCGATATATGTTTATAAGATCAAGTTGGGTCATTTTTGACTGATAATTACAGAGCTAAAGTTTTGTCCACTAATTATGGCACATCCTGTATACAGGGTCATTATTGACAGATAATTTCAGGGGTAAAGTTTCGTCCACTAATTATGGGAAATCCTGTATACAGAGTGACCCATTTGAAGGCGGCCACTCCCATAGCATTTTTATTTATGGAGCGATTTTGAAGATGTTTTTTTGAAAGGTGTAGAGTGGAAAGGTCTATTAAGAGGCCAGACGGCGTCAAGTTTTTCCAAAATTCAAGGCCTACTAGGTCATATTTAGGGGCTGAAAAATCCAGGATCCATATAAGCGATTTTTTTGAAAAAAAAAAATTTATTAAATAACACATTTAATAGATATTTTCATGTCAAAATACAATGAAAACAAACGAAACTGACAAAATAAAAATAGAAAAAAAATTACACACAGGAATTACATTTTTGAATTGAATATTTTTTCATGAAATTTGGTACAGATCCATTTCAGGGGATGAAAAATCTAGTGACTTAGGTAGATTTTCTCCAGAAAAATCGCTAATATGTTTTCTGGATTTTCCAGCCTCTAAAGTAAGTAAGTAAGTAATCGTATATTTAGCAAAGCTATAACAAAACAAATACACAAGTATGAAGAATCGGTTGAGTGAACTGACTTTGGTATTTAGCGGTACTTCTAATACTACAAATATAAATTGATAACACAATACGAACAATTATATATATATAAAAAGAAAGAAAAAAAAAATACACAAACACAAACAAAGGTGGTTTGTATACATTAAATTAAATCACAGTCTGTCTATCACATAAAATGTACTCGCATAGCTTGCTTTTAAACAGGTGAATTGTTGAGATGTTTTTTAAGTCGACTGGGAGGTTGTTAAACTGTGTTAGTCCTCTGTAGAAAATGATATTAGATGTTCTGGTAAGGCGACTCGTGGCAACAAAGAAATTGTTAACATTACGGGTATTATAATTGTGAACATCACCAACATATTTCAGTTCTCTACATAAATACTCAGGAACAAGATCATTTTTCATTTTATATATAAAAACAAAAGTTTGATACAAAATGGTTTGCCTCACATTCATCAACTCTAGAGTGTTTAACATTAGTTTGGTTGGATTATATCGATTTTACGACAGAATCATACGAAGAGCACGATTCTGAATTTTTTGAAGTTGGTTCAATTTTATTCCTGTTGCGCTATAAAGTATTGTTGAACAGTATTTGAGGTGTGGTTCAATCAAGGACTTGTAAAGTAGTAACTTTATATAAACAGATAAATGTTTCCCCAAACGTCGCATAAAGAATACTTTTTTTGCCATTTTTCCACAAATGTAATCTATGTGTTTATTGAAATTTAGATTCTCATCCAACATTTTTCCAAGATATTTGATGGTCCTTGTTCTGGCGATCAGATGCCCATTTATAGATACATGCATGGATTGATTATCCAATTTCTTTAGCGTATTAGGCGTTCCAAACAAAACCAATTTACATTTCCCACTATTCACTGCCATACTGTTATTGTGTAACCATGTTTCAATTCTTGAAAGATCTTTGTTAATAAAGTCTAACTTTTGAACCGCAAATATACAGCATGGTATCATCTGCAAATAGTTTTATGTTGCAATATTTCACGTGCTTGAAAATGTCGTTAATATATATAATAAACAATAATGGCCACAAAACTGTACCCTGTGGAACACCAAACTCAGTTTTCTCAGCATCGGAAACAAAACCATCGATCTTAACCTTCTGGGTTCTATTGCAGAGATAAGATGTAAACCACTTCAATGCGGTTTCTCTTATACCCAATTTGTGGAGTTTCTTCAGTAGTAGGTCTCTGTTAATCGTTTCGAATGCTCGACGGAAGTCCAAAAACACAGTCAATACGAACCCACCTCCATCTATGCACTTCATCCAAGTATTGCAAACTTCCAATATGACTGATTCACAGGAGTGACCACTTCTGAATCCTGACTGTGCCTCGTCAATCACTTTGTTCTCTTCACAATCTAGCTGATCTTTCACGACAATCTCTAACAGTTTCTCATACGAGGGCGTGGTATTAATAGGTCGGAAATCCTCCACTTTGATGCTATTAGGTACCTTTTGAATAGGGGTTATTAATGAACATTTCCACTTTTGAGGGAATACACCATATTTCAATGAAGCATTAATGACGTCCAAAAACCGGTCACCAATCATTGAAAATACACTTTTTAGAATGGAACTGGAGATTTGGTCTTCACATCCTCCGGTATTTCTGAGTTTTCTGACTAGTTTATTCAGGTAACACATGTCCACGGGACTAAAACTGGAGAAAATATTATTGTAATTTACAAAGGACAATACGTGATTAAAATCATTCTTTGGCGACGTTGACGATACAATATCCCCAATACTTGCAACAAAATAACTATTGAAACATTCAGCGATATCACATTTCTTATCATAGACTACACCAAAATTCGATTCCAGACGACATACAGATACTTTTTGACCTGGTAACAGATTTTTCAGGTTCTTCCAAAGCTGTTGTGAGTTTTTCTTATTTTCATCTAGTATTTGGAATAGATAATTATTTTTTGAAGACCTAATTAGTGAGACAACTTCATTTCTGAGTAACTTGAATTCCGTCCAATACTGGTCACATTTCCATAAGGCTGCGGCCTTGTATTTCTTGTCTCTTTCTCTCATTTTTCCTATTATTTCAGGTGTAATCCAACGATTATTTTCGTGTCTTATATTTATGATTTTTTCTTGGGAAGTTGTCATTTGTTTTAGTGATTGAGTAATTGACGATATCAAACCTTGTGCCAATTCATTCACATTCGTGATAGAATTATTCCAGTCTAACCTTCTTAAGTTATTTTCCATTATATCACAGTCATAGTCTAATCTTTGGTATTGTATGGTTTTGATAGTTTCATCCAGCATCAAAGCAAAGTTAGTTTTAATTAAAATGATGTTATGATCACTGATTTTTGGTGACAAGAGAACATTACAGGAAATAGCTTTAATATTATTTGTGATTACATAGTCGATTAACGTTCTACTGTGACTAGTTATTCTAGTATTATCTTTAACTACTTGTGTAAAACCGTTAACACTAATTATGTTTTTGCATTTATTTGTATAGTAGCTGTCTCCAAGGTAATCATAATTAAAATCACCCATCATTAACTGAAGGCCATTATTTTCACTTAGTTCGTCCATCAGACTTTCCAACTCTCCCATGAAGATACTATCTGAACCTGATGGTGATCTATAAATACCAGTCATCACAATATCAGATTTATCAAATTTAACAGAAATCGTTAAAATCCATATGTTATTAAAATTTTTGTTTATCAAAATCTTGTAGGTCAACTCCTTTTTGATATAAAATGTAACACCCCCAGTTCGACTATTATCACTTATACAGTTAATACATTCATAATTATTAATATTATACTCATGTTCATATATTCGATCAGTAATTTGAGTTTCAGCAAGGCAAAGTATACTAGGAGCGAATTTTTTTATTAATAAATTGACTTGATCGAAGTTATTCAACAGTCCCTGACAATTAGTGTACAAAAACATACCCTTATTCAGTTCACTCTCACACTGATTTTCTAATTGCTATCTGATAAATTTCCTCTTCTGCATCTCCTCGAATTTTTTGTAGACGGCACAGCTCTTCTCCCACACTTCATGGTTAGTTTGAAGATTCAATCCAAGCTTAATATTAGACTGGTGGCAGTTGTGGCATTTCTTCTGATTTGAAGTACACTCCTTGTTTTCATGGCCTTCAGAACATTTTGGACATATGACATTTTTCTGACAAGTTTTCATTAGATGACCATATTCACAGCACTTAAAATGCCTCAAAACACCATATTCTGGGTAGACAGAACATCTACTCCAACCAATGTTGATCTTTTGTTTGTACATGATTGTATTGTACGAGTCCCCGTCAACTTCCATTACTATGCTGAACTTTGTGTTGAAAACATTACTTCTCCTTACAATTTTCATATTTGATTGATCCAGATTATTCTGTTTTCTAATTTTTAACAGAAGGGTTTCATCACTGTCCTCGTATTCATTCTCACTTATTGTTACAATTTTTATACGTTTCTCATGTATTTTAGGTTTGATTATTTCGTATTCATCACCAAGTTTCTGTTGGATTTCGGTTTGTACATTATTTATCTTTTTATCATCAGCGCATTGAAGAATGAGAGCTCCATTTTTTGTTAGTCGACCCATTGAAACGCCAGTACTCAGGTCAGTTGGATTGATTTTTTGCTTCAATACCGTTCGTATTTCATTTAATTGATCCTTGGTTTGTTCTGTGTTACCTTCCTTGTTTATATTTTTATGTTTGATAACAAGAACATTGTTATTAACAGCTGATGCGTACGAGCGAGGCTCACTGGAGTTTTTATCGGCATTGGAATTTATGGAATGTATGGAGGTCGATAGAATACCATTTAAACGGATGATTTCTCTCTTCAATTCTTTATTGTCGGATAGAACCATGTCCATTTTTTCTTTCAGCACTTCAGTGGTTTCGACTAACTTTTTGATTGATGTCTGCATAAATTGAATCACATTTTCATCTACTAACATTTCTTCCTGCCGACTTCTTTTGCGGTTTCTCTCCTTTGTTGCTTCAAAATCCGATTCACACTGTTTGCACTTCCATGTAGCTTTCCTCAAGTGAAACCCCCTTGGTTCAACACCTTCACATTTACCATGGTAGTAATTCCTACATTTGATACACTCAATGATAGCTTTGATATCGTCAAACGACATTTTACACGTGAAACAACGAGCGTCGGCGTCACCGGCCGTAAACACGTCCGCACTCTCTGCCATGTCGATGCGAACTGCTAAACTAAATATGCTCAGGTAGGCCTTGGTTTTTGAAAAAAACTGGGCGACGTATGGCCTCAGAATACACCTTTCCCCTCTCCACATGCCAACAAAAAACTCGTCTAAATCGATCAATAAATTAAAATGTTATGAGAGTGGCCCGCTTTCAAATGGGTCACTCTATATGTATACAGTGTGTCCCCGGATCGACGCATGAATAGGTGAAAAAGACAAAAAAAAAAAATGAATTAAAATTTCATCTTCTGGGGTTAAGCTCTGCTTGGATGGAAACTAATTTGTGTCATAATTTTAGTTTCGACAAATCAAGTATGTCTCGAAGTATGTCTTGGAAATTAACCCAAAAGCTATTTCTGTCACCAGTGAAGAGCTTCTTCTAAAAGAGATACGACAAAATGTTAGTGAAGAAAGTTGTTCAGAATAAAAAACTGAGTGAGAATACAAAATTTTAAAAACCTCCGCCTACTTTTATATTTTGAAGAAATTAGAAAAGTTCATCAGCAAATTCTTTTCAATGATGGATTACGCAAATCTGCAAAGTGTAGTACAAGTATTTGAAAATTAAGAAAACAAAAATGAACGTTTAAAATATCAAGATCAAATGTATTTCCAAGGTATTCTGAAAACTTTAAATGGAAAAATGCAAAATATCAAAGTAGGAGAAAGAATTTGAAATTTTGCATTCTCAGTGAATTTTTAATTCTGGACTTCAAAAACATTTTGTCGTATCTCCGACAGAAGAAGCACTTCACTGGTGACAGAAATAGCTTTTAGGCTAATTTCTTGGCCAAGGGCCTCGGGATATACTTGATTTTTCGAAACTAAAATTATGATACAAACAAATTAGTTTCCATCGTTCGAGGTTTCCATCCAAGCAGGGCTGAACCCCAGAAGATGAAATTTCAATTCAAAAATGTATTGTCTTTTTCTCCTATTCATGCGTCGATCTGGGGACACACTGTATATACAGGGTGCACGCTTCAAGACATTTAAGAAAAAACCCCTGGACTCGTCGATTTTTGATTCAAGGGATAACCATTTTTTGGGCATTTTGGCCCATGAAGGGCAAAGCACTAGCGTAGTATCACCTCATACCATTTAAAATTTGCCATTTGAGGCTTTGCTCTTCATGGGACGAAAATGCCAAAAAAATTTTTTCCCCTCAAATCAAAAATCGACGTCCGAGGGTTTTTTTTAGCTTATAAGATGTTCTAACAATAATTTTCATGTTTTCTTGACTAAATTAGAAATGTAATTAAAGACTTATGTGTAGAGTATATGAGTTAGTATTTTTCGTGAGAACTGTCACGTAACAATGTTATGAAACCACTTTAGAAAAAAACTCGAAAACAATAAATGACTCCTCGTCATTTTTTTTTTTTGGAAAATAAGGGCAAAGGGACCACCTATGGCCATTACCCCACTTATGGCCACATCCTCTATTCTCTTGAAATGATAAGATTCGGTGCAGCTTACAATTCAAATCTCGCGCGCGAACCGACGCGTTAGAATGTTAGGAGTGGGGAGAATGTTATGAGAAGGTTGAGGATGTGAGGAAGAAGTTTCAGTATCAAGATAAATGTCATAGTTACCGGACATATCAAGTGTCGACAATAATTGAAGTTTTTCTTAAGATAGCAATCCTTTATCATTCTGCGTACCTATTAGGTTACTTTTTGAGCAAAAAATCGGTTTGGTCATTGTTTATAGGTAAGTCAAGTAAGTATTCCAGAATTATTATTTTTATCATAAAAGATGCTCAAACTGTTTTTTTTTGTAAAAAAACATGATGGCCATTAGTGGAAACTGAATATAAGCTTGATTCTATCTATGGCCATAGAGGTGGCTATTAGTGGCACCGCAAAATCCACTTATGACCATTCGCGTTTTCAATACTTTTCTTGAAAGAAGGGTGCCTCAAGAGCATTCTAATATGTATTGAGGATTTTGCAGAGATATGAAACTATTGCAAACCAGAACAAATTCATCGTGATTGTTCTTTTTTCTCCTTTCAGTCAAAAATGCCGAACAGGGTCCAATCAGGTAAAATACAGATACTTTCAAAGTTTCAGTATTCCTCATCAAAAGTGAAGCTAGCATTGGACGCAATAGCAAACGGAATGTCTGTTTCAAAGGCTAGCAAGGTCGTTTCGGTGCCTCGAACTACCCTGAGGAATAAAACAAGTGGAAAATCTCCAAGAGATTCGACTGGAAAATGCGGCTTTTTCTCCTTCATTGGAAAAGATATTTAAAGAACACTAGCTGATTGGATACTGGATATGGGTTTCCCATAGATAAAGATGGTCTTCTAACATCGGTACAAAAGGTAGTTTTGCAGAGATATGAAAGAATTGCAAACCAGAACAAATTCATCGTGATTGTTCTTTTTTCTCCTCTTAGTCAAAAATGCCGAACAGGGTCCAATCAGGTAAAATACAGATACTTTCAAAGTTTCAGTATTCCTCATCAAAAGTGAAGCTAGCATTGGACGCAATAGCAAACGGAATGTCTGTTTCAAAGGCTAGCAAGGTCTTTCCGGTGCCTCGAACTACCCTGAGGAATAAAACAAGTGGAAAATCTCCAAGAGATTCGACTGGAAAATGCGGCTTTTTTTCCTTCATTGGAAAAGATATTTAAAGAACACTAGCTGATTGGATACTGGATATGGGTTTCCCATAGATAAAGATGGTCTTCTAACATCGGTACAAAAGGTAGTTACTGAGTTCAATATAGAAACCCCTTTTTCAAATAATAGACCTGGAAAAAAGTGGTATTTTGCATTTTTAAAGAGACATAGAGAACTCTCACAAAAATAGCCTGAATAGGTATATAATACATGGAGGTGCTGTGACAGAAGAGAAAATTCGACGGTGGTTCGATGAAATTGGTGAAACTTTGGGGGAAATGGATGCAGTCAACGTATTGAACGATCCAGATTCAACATGGACGAAACAGGGTATCCCTTAGCTCCAAAAAGTGGTAATATCCTTGGGCCCGGCGGAAAACATGTCTATGATGAGAGAACCTCATCAGACAAGGAAAACGTTACAACACTTTTTACTTTAAATTAAAAATACTGAAACCTCAACACCTATTTTTTTCCCATTATATTCAACATGTAGTAAATATCTGGCCATAAGTGGTAAAATTATCTGGCCATAAGCGGAAGTCCGATGGCCAAAAGTAGGGAATTTTACACCTTTTTTTTAATTGAAAAAAAAATATTGATTCTTAAAAACGGATTATTTCATCTATTTACCTCGATAGAGAACACTTCCAAGTTTACGAATGTGTATAGATTTTTTTCTTCAACTCTCACAATAACCCGTGACAATGACAAAATTTACATAATATTTTTCTTAAGCTGGCGATAAGTGGTGCCTCTACCTACTTCGAACATTGAACGACTAGAAGCATAAACAATCATGGTTGTGTGAGTAGAACATGTCAATGTGAGCATGGGGGGAAAGGGGTGAAGCAGGCTGCTTTTTTGCCATATTTACTCGAAATTCATTTTAGTTCAATCCTCGGTTCAATCATTTGGTAGGTACTTTTACCTGGAAAGTTTTCCGGGAGTTTTGAAAAATTGTGATTTTATAGATCTCGATATGCTCTTTCCGAATTTCAACTTTCCCCTCGTATCTTTGCCGCTCGCGCCGCGATATTCGAAGAATGGTATCCAGAAGCAGTTTTTTGACTATCTCTTTTCCGACTCATTTCACGATCAAAACATGTAGGTATATACAAAATGAAACTATACAAAATTCCCTACAATTCATGTAATAACTTTTTTCCCGTAGAATGGATAGTTTTAACCCCGGTTTTAACGTACGACGTACATAAACATTGTCAAAGGAACCATGGTTGTCAATCTTGGAGTGATTTCATCGAGGATTTCCTCGCGGATTTCATTGACAAAGGTATTTTCTTCACATATACAATTTGAATTCATGTTTGCAATAAGTGAGTTGTTGATGCTGCTTACATATAGCCCCGCAAATAGATTTATGAAACCTATGGGCCTTAATACAGGGTGTCCCTGAAATGACTGTACAACGTTCAACCACAGATACCTTGGCCAAAAATAAGGCGATCTAGGCAAACTTACCTATATCCAAAAATGCTTCGTTAAGCCTACAGAGGGCGTCAAAGATTCAAAAAAAATTGGGTTTTCTCGAGGGGTCAACAGGTGCCCACAAATATGTACACCATACCACAGTACATACTCAATTCATAAGTCCTGTCGGTCCTGTGTAAGTCCTGTTGGTCCTGTGTTAGTCCTGTAGATAAGTCCTGTTGGTCCTGTATAAGTCCTTTACAAGTATTTTCGGATCCTGTAGTACTGTAGAGTTTGGAAGTTTTTCATGTGAAAATAGTAGTTTCAGACAAATTTAGGGTTGTGTGGCATGACAGTCTTCAATAAGTCATGATGGATCATAAAAAAATACCATTTCTTATAAACTCTTGTATTTCTCAAAACTCACAACCGTCATCAAAAAACCAAGAAAACAAAATCATTTCTCAAAAAAAAACAATCAAGCAAAATTGATATTGCTTGGATGAAAGGAACATTTACAATAACCTACTCATAATAGCATTTAATTCACAAAAAACAAATAAACACACATTTTCAAAAAACATAAATAAGACAATAAATCAAACTAACAATGCTTTGAAGCTTTGAAGAAAGAAAATTCCTAATAATCTACTTATAACATTTCAGTCACTTCAACAGGTCCACAAAAAATAAACTTCAACATTCTTCCGTCCTCTTTGCTCTTGGCTCAGGTAGTTTTCCCAAAATATCATTGATACCAACTTCGCATATATCATCCTCAATAAAGCTGAATGCTGTTTTCAAATTGTCTGCACTCATTTTTGACAGGTGTCATATATCAGTCGTAAATTGGCTCACCACCGAGCTCACGACCCTTCACTCTCAAACCAAAGCTGTTTTCACGCGGATAACATTTTTCAAACCAGGGTTCGAAATCTGTTGAACCTGGTTGGTTACTGACGTCATTAACTCAGGACGCGAGAATCCGATTGATTCAATAGTGACATGACTGCCATGCTTTCTTTTGTAACCGTCTTGAGCTGGGTCTTGAGACTGCGGCTCGAACTTTGGTGAACCTGGTTCGATCTGACGTCATGACTTGAACTTGAGAATGTACAGTGTCGAAACTTATTGAACCGCTGTCAATCAGTTCCAGAGCAAGAACACAGCTCTAGTTTGGTCCATCCAATGACAGCTATGTGTGTTTTCTACGTCAAAAATTGCGGACACACCATGACAGTATTCGTTTATTTAAAATGATTTATCAAACGAACACTTTCATTTCAATACCAAATTATAACATTCTAAATACGGTCCTGTCCAGTGTCATTGCCATTATTATGGAAAAAAACCACATACGCGCATAAGCAGCACCGAGAGCAGCACAGTCACAGTGCGCTGCGCTTTGTTTAGATTGTCCATTAATTTGTCGTTTCAGTGCGCACATGACCTGCACTCTACATTACATTTGACAGATAATGCATGCATTGAATGTCAAGTCATTTTGAGTGCGGCTCGAGGGCGCACTACTTAAAACGGCAAATGGAATTCGCGAGGGAATTCGCTATCAAATGCACATTTTACTCTAAATGTATCCCTGCCGTTGCTTCTCAAATTCAAAGCGCTGCTTTTTTACCAGAAAAAGTCAATTTGTACCTCCAAGTTTAAGCGCTTTGAGTTAAATTGAAGCTAAGAAAGAAGACGCGAGTGCGAGAACGAGAACTCGGCTTCATGCATTAATTCAAGTAAAAATAATAGAATCACAGTACTCACCGTCATTTTTTTGCTTGGCACCTCGTACGTCTGCATTATACTTAATATATGATGCACACTTCACACTAGTGAACACCAAACAAAAAAATCAGTAATTGACCAAACCAAACAGGGATAGTCGAGTAGAAGCCTGCCGAGTCTGCTGCTGTCTGCTGTATTCTGTATTATTGTCTTGAAGTTATCCCCTCCACCTTTCAGCCTTGTAGGAATACTGTATAGTCCTATATACAGGGTGTTTATTAATTGAATGCCGATACTTAAGGGTGATAATCCTTGGATGATTTTAAGACAAAAAGTTCATATGGATATAGGTCCTCAAGAGCATAGATTTTAAGATACAGGGTGTTGAAATTTGAAAAAAAAATCTTTTTTTTATCATCACTTTGATACTATTCCAGATATCTTTTTGAAATTTGGTACACGTCTTCTATGCATCAAAATGCATGGGAATGTTAGAGGAGGCGCCACTGATTTGAAAATATTGGATGACACAGCAGGGTGTCAATGCAATTAAGTAGATTTTATTTTTTTAAGCGAAAACCATGCGCCGGACGGAAAAAAATCAAGAGAACAAATTGGCTCAGAAATAAATAGAGATTTTAAAAATAATTTTTATTTTGAAAGGAAGCAGTGACGTACAAGTTTTTTCTCCAAAAATAGTGAGTGCAAAGCCCGTACGGACGCCACTGGTAAAAATAATGAAATTGTTTGTACAGGGTGATTCATTTTCAGCGACAGGGTGCCAGTTCTCGTAAACTATTCATCGAAGAGACTTGCGGCAAAAAATGTTATTAGTAAAACGGCCAAGAGAAAAACCTGGAAAATATTTTCAAGTTTCTGAAATGGTCGCTAGGGGGCGTAACAACCAACACCAAGTAGAAAAATAGGATTTTTATGGAATTTTGTCCAATGAAAATATATCGATGAGCTCATTTTCGGATTTACTGACTATTTACCTACACTTTTTGTCAAAAACGTTTTATTCTATCTATCATAATAAAGTGGTGGGGGAAGTTCAATTGTTTTACTAAACAAACGGAGATTTCTCCCGTTTCGCTTGACCGATTCAAACGAGCTGTACATCACAAAATGCATATTGAAGCCTAGAAGACTTGTAATTGGATGGAACGTGATTATAAAAAAATCATTTATTTTTTAATATTTCAACACCCTGTATCTTGAAAATTAAGCTCTTGCGGACCTATTTCTAAGAACTTTTTGTCTTAAAATCATCCAAGGTCTATCACCCTCAAGTATCGGCATTCAATTAATAAACACCCTGTATGTCCTGTATAGTACTGTATAGGTCCTGTTTAGTACTGTATAGGTCCTGTATAGTCCTGTATAGTACTGTTTAGGTCCTGTATAGTACTGTATAGTATTATTGTGTACTGTCTAAGTCCTGTTGCGTGTCCTGTGGTACTGTACAGGTCCTGTAGAGTGATTTGTACACCTACTGTAGGGACCTGACAGCCCCTCGGGTTTTCTACATTTTTCAAAAACGTGCAGATCGATTTTTAAAATTTCTGGAACCCAGTCTTGAACCGTAAAATTACGTTTTTGTTTCTATAGCGACCGGTTGTCATTAACCGGAAGTGTTTTTTATTTTCGTCTATGCGGAACGTGTTATGAACGTGTTGTCATATGCAGTTATTTGTTTTGATTTTTTTTGGAATTGACTTTTTGATAATTCAGATGCTTTTATCTAATTGTTCAATGTATTAGAAAGTTTTTCTTTTTCTTGAGATAAGTGGTTGTGCCAGACCAGAAGTAAAATATTTGCAATAAGCTGCACAGATATTTTATTATTGATCTATTTTTTTCTAGCATAACTACTTATCCCAGCAAATTTTTTCATGAGAGGAAAAAACTTTCTTACAAACTGCATTATTAGACAAAACCGAGGACAAAACAAATCTTCGAAAAAATCTGAATTGTCATAAAGTCAATTCCATAAAAAATTAGTTACGTCATACGACCCATATGCAGCTATATCTTTTAATTTTTATGGATTTGACTTTATCTCGGTGGATATGCTAGAAAAAAATGATTCAATAATAAAATATCTGTGTACCTAAATGAAAATATTTTTTTCTGGCACAACGACTTATCCCAGTGAAATTTCTCAAGACAGAGAAAAGCTCCCCAATACATTGAACAATTAGATAAAAGCATCTGAATTATCAAAAAGCCAATTCCAAAAAAAATCAAAACGAATAACTGCATGTGACGTCACGTTTCCGATCAATTACAACCTTTCGCTTATAGAAACAAAAAACGTAATTTCATGGTCCAAGACTAGGTACCTACCAAAAATTATCTAACCGTCGAGGGCCCTGCACGTTTTCGAAAAATATAGGAAAAACCAATTTTTTTTTGAATCTTTGACGCCCTCTGTGGGCTTAACGAAGCATTTTTGAATATAGGTAAATTTGCCTAGATCGCCTTATTTTTGGTTAAGGAATTTGTGGTTACACGTTTGACAGTCATTTCAAAGACACCCTGTATAACTCTCGATAAAACTGTTGCATGTTTGGTCCCTAATCTTTCCGACTATTGAGGTACTTTTATGAAATTCAATAGTAAATTATAAACCTAATAAACGTCTAGGAAATTATTGTACCTAACTAGTTGGTTCTGTAATGCATAGGTACCATCGAGGGTACCATCCAGTAACATAAATTTAGATGAATACTATTCGCTCATTGAATGTATAGGTAGGTACCTCCGAGGGTACCTACCTATCGAGCTACCTATTGACCAACATAGATATGCACTATAGTGTACGTACGAAATCACGAAAATTACAAATGAATACATTGAGTAGGTATATTCACCTGAACTCTTGAGTAGCCTGAAAGCTTTCATCCTCAGTTATGGAGAAGATACACAAAAAGCCTTCTCCGCTTCGAAAATAGTTATCTCTTATCGCAGCATAATCTTCTTGGCCTGCAGTATCTAGAATATCTATTTGGACCTCTTCCCCATCCAACAGTATCTTTTTTCTGTATGAATCGGCCTTGGTGGGTTCATAATCCTCGACAAACTCATCATACATGAATTGTAATGTAAGAGCGGACTTTCCGACTCCGCCACTTCCTACCATAATCACCTTATGTAAGGCAGGTTGGATGGTTGGTTTTCTGGACATCTCGTTTTCTCTATGGGACACTTATTTTATGTGTTACACTTTCGTTTCTGAGAAGATCACTGTTCTTTTTATACCCTGCTAATAAGTGGGCCGCAATTAACTGATTGGAGTTATTCGAAAACCATGAAACACCATAAATACTTCACCTTTAAACTGATTACGAATAGTATAAAGTCACGATGTATAAGTATAGAACTAATAAACTGAGCTCCAGGTCCAGGATCCAACAAACTTATTATTAATTGACAGATTGTAACATTATTTATTCCTAACTGTTTACTTTTCTTCTCACTTCTCACAACACTTCAAGAAAAGCCTGACTCACACAGAAAAAAATTAACTCGCCCACTTTTGACTCATGCCGTGTTGCCAGCTGCAATGATGTTGAAAACTGAAAATCACTGGATACGCCAACTATTTTAAAAACGTCTTAAAATTATATCAAACTTGCAACATGATCCCATAGTCATTTGCAATCAGAAACTTTTACTTGTTATAAAATAAAATTGCCAAGCATTAGATTAGCCTAGTTTACATCAGCCTAGTTGATACCGACAACTTGGTCCGTGGACCAAGTACCAAATTCGAACTATATCCGAACCAAATATTTGGTTCGGATGGTGTAAACAGTTACGGACTAAGCTGGTCCGCTCTTGGTTCGGTACTCGCCAGCAAGTGTACCGAACTAAATCTGGTTCGATCTGGATCAAAATTTTGAGGTTATATTGATTGTTATTATTGTGAATTGTGTTGTTTCTGAGCTTCTAAGGCAATCTGAGCGTACTTACTGATGTTTTTTTTGGTTACGAATTGTGTTGATGAATAATTTCGACTTGTTTTTGACATTTGACGAATTGCGGGACTACACATTTAGTTCACGCGTTGCAAGACGATGTAAACGGGAAGGAAGCAAGCATTGGTCCTACCGTACTATCCCCACCAGCTTGGTCCTATCGGACCGAACTAAACGAGTTATCGATGTAAACTAGGCTATCGATAACTCGTTTAGTTCGGTCCGAAAGGACCAAGTGGGTGGGGATAGTACGGTAGGACCAATGATTGCTTTTCGCCCGTTTACACCGTCTTGCAACGCGTGAACCAGATCTGTACGCCCGCAATTCGTCAAATGTCAAAAACAAGTCGAAATTATTCATCAACACAATTCGTAACCAAAAAAAACATGAGTAAGTACGCTCAGATTGCCTTAGAAACTCAGAACCAACACAATTCACAATAATAACAATCAACATAACCTCATAATCTGATCCAGATCGAACCAAATTTAGTTCGGTACACTTGCTGGCGAGTACCAAACCAAGAGTGGACCAGCTTAGTCCGCAACTGTTTACACCATTCGAACCAAATATTTGGTTCGGATATAGTCCGAATTTGGTACTTGGTCCGCGGACCAAGTTGTCGGTATAAACTAGGCTAATAATAGTTTTGGTTCGATGGATGAGATAGGTATACCTACAGTAGCCTAGTGTACATCGATAACTCGTTTAGTTCGGTCCGATAGGACCAAGTGAGTGGGGATAGTACGGTAGGACCAATGCTTGCTTCTAGCCCGTTTACACCGTCTTGCAACGCGTGAACTAAATGATTACTCGTCAAATGTCACAAACAAGTTGAAATTATTTATCAAAACTGTTCGTGACCAAACAACACATACGCTTGTTCAAGGCTTTTTTGCGGTCACGTCACAGTATTTGACGTTTCGCAGTGTGTCGTAGATTGATCGCTCCACATGTGACATTTGTGAAATTGATCCGAAAGACCCCCGTCCAGACGTACGTGATTTTTTTTTCAATGTGTAAGAGAGAGACGGAAAAGTATGACGTAACCGCAGGAAAGCCATGAACAGACTATATGTATGTACGCTCAGATTGCCTTGAGAAACTCATCAGAACCAACACAATTCACAAAAATAACAATCAACATAACCTCATAATTTTGATCCAGATCGAACAAAGTTTAGTCCGGTACACCAGCTGGCGAGTACCGAACCAAGAGCGGAGCAGCTTAGTCCACAACCGTTTACACCATTCGAACCAAATATTTGGTTCTGATATAGTTCGAATTTGGTACTTGGTCCGCGGACCAAGTTGTCGGTGTAAACTAGGCTAGTGAGCCACTGTAGGTATAGTCTGTTCATGGCTTTCCTGCGGCTACGTCATACTTTTCCGTCTCTCTATTAAACATTGAAAAAAAAATCACGTACGTCTGGACGAGGGTCTTTCGGATCAATTTGACAAATGTCACATGTGGAGCGATCAATCTACGACATACTGCCAAACGTCAAATACTGTGACGTGACCGCAGGAAAGCCATGAACAGACTGTATACCTACCATCTGTTAAAATTAGGGAGAAATAGTGGGTCCTATGATGATTACGTTAACTTAACATATGCATTTCACCATGGTAACGCTCTTAGCAAATGGAACGTTTGCATTAGTAAACAATCTTAACAGATACGTTAAGTTAACGTAAACGGTCAACCTTAGCACCCAGTGTTGAGTCAGTCCGTTCCTGTTCCTGGCTTTCCGGTTGAAATTTTGAAATAATAAACTACCGGCGACTGGAATCATTTCACGAGGCCCTCCTTACAAATGTCGAAATTTTCTTCCAAATTATAGGACCATTGAGAAACTATACCAGGTGTCCCAGCGGCGGTAACAAGATCAATCTGTATAATGTGGAAATAGTTATTCTCCTAACAAGTGCGGAAAGTGATACATACAAGACACTCCAAGGATACAATCGGCAACTCGTCGAAAAAACTATAACTGATAACCGTTATCGAGATATCGCGTTTTAAAAATGGCATTTTTGCAACTTTGACATGCTATAAAACTCAAACTGTTCAAGTTAGAGAAAAATGGATTGCACATTCCTTCTTAACTTTTCAAGAGCTATTCAAGGAGATTAAATTCATTCTTGTGAAAAAATGTCAAGATATGCCGCAAAAAGTTGACAGTTGACGGTACCTTCTATCCAAATGACAGAAGAGCTCTTGAAAAGTTAAGACAGGACAGTGCAAACCATTTTCCTCTAACTTGAATAGTTTGACTCGATAACGGTTGAATTCAGGAACATTAGTGGTATCACAATTTTTGTTCAAAATTGAAGGAAGAATTGGAATATCAATCAATATACAGGGGGTTCCATTTAAAAAAATACGACTTTGATGCGTTTCGTGTTTTGGGGACACCCTGTATAACGTGAAAGTATTTTTAAAATGTAGCCTAAAAGGGTCCCAATCCATCCAGAAAAAAAAACTTTTTCAAAATCATATACTTCGGCCATAATGTTTCTGGTCGAATAACGTGCATACAGAATAACCCTGTATAAGACTTGTGGTGAGGCTTCTGACGGGGCACTGGCACCTTCTCTTGAGTGGCAGTGCCTGGGTATCTTCGACGGTCCCTCACAAGCTGCAGGCTATGTGGTGAAGAGGACGAAACTGCCTCACACATCATCATTACCTCTGAAGTTCTAACCCAAAGAAGGTTACGATATTCTCGGTGCAACACACGGCGAGGGACCACTCTTCCATGAAAAACTTGCTGAGTAATCATTGGACCTGAATGAAGGGACCGATCTGACGAGGTCGTTGAGGCAGCACAATATGCCATCCACTATCGGGAAAAGAATGGCCCGTTCCAAGGTTAATTGATAGTAGTATTAACCTTGGGCCCGTTCCCGCCTTGAACAACAACAAACAACAATACCGCAGAATAAGCGTTTTTCAAATATTCAAGTCTTTATGTCAAAATGACGTTGGTAATTTAAATGTGAATTTTTCCTATAAAAAAAAATTCCTTGTTGAAAGAGAAGTGCTTCAAGAGATTTTTAACAAGATTTGATTACTTATTATTATAATATATACAGGCTTGGGAAAAAATAAGATTAAAAATTAAATTAAGAAAACTGCCAAATATCAATTTTTTCAGACGAAATCCACAAATTTTATCATTTCATCTTATCAAGCATTGAAAATAAAAGCGAGTTTACAAAATATACTATCCATTCCAAAACTAACGAGTTTTACTAATATGAAGTGTTAGAAGTTGGAAATGGCTTCCTCCAAGTGGGGAAAACTTGAAATATTCCCTCCAAGTGGGGAAACTTTGAAATATTCACAAAAAAACTATTTTGAAAAGTTCAACACCTTGTATCTTGAAAAGTGTTTCATTTATTCGTATGTTACATTTTTATCAAACAACTTTTGACTAGCACCCTGTATAACCTGAGACGTTGAAGACCAATGAACATTTTGGCAACGACGGATTTGACTTATGTCGCGTCGCTTGAGCGCGTGGTGACATCTAGCACTAACTCTATGAACAATATTTGTAAATAATAACATAACCAAATATCAAATATTATGTTTTTGAGATTTTGAGAATACATACTTTTTATCATTTTTATAGTGATTTGTGAGGAATCTATGAGATTGTAAATTGTAATATAATATACCTACGTGATATGAGTACATTCTGTGTGACACAGGAGGGTCCTGTTAATGCTCTAGCTTTAAACAAAGATTATAGTCAAGTAGTAATTGGAGGTAGAAATGGTAAGTTGGCTGCTCGGTTGACTGCCTATTCATTTTTAACGAAACCGCTGACAAAACCCAATGACAAGTTATCTTTATTCTTTATTTATTATACTCTTGAAAAGGTGTTCGATTTATAAAATATTTTGTAAATAGAAGTTTCTAAATACACCTACATAGATACAGGTGCAGTGCAGATTCTTTCAAATTTCATCTTCTTATAGAGTTTGTTGGCATAAATTTATTTTTAAATAATAAGTATTTGCCAGGGTATTTGCTAAGTACGTATTAAACTGAAAATTTTGTAATTAGAATTGATCGCTATCAATAAACCATTTCAAAATCTTGGTAAAAATGAATCAACCTGAGAGAATTCAATTTCTAGGTCGATTTACGTTGAAAAATCATTAGAGTATATACACTGCGCAGCAAAATTTACACACAAGCAACATATTTTCCCTGTATTTTTCATAAGACTCAATCGAGGACTGAATGTAAAAATGCATTAATCAAAAATTTCATTATCTTCAAAAAACCATGTAGGCATCAACTTGACTCTTACATTCACTTACTTCACAGGAATCACAGGGTGATTTTTAATTTCCAGTACGATTCACCCAATGGTTAGTGAATGGCCTGTGTGGCTCCAATATTTTGGAACACTCTGTAGATTATACAAGTTGAAATAGACTTTTCTTGAGCTTTTTCTGTTTTTAAAATATTGGAACTAAATTCATTCTTTGCAAATTAATGTTCGAGATGTATTGTAATGTGCGGTAAATTCGAATGGGTTTTTGAGGATTCTTGAGTATTGCGTCGGCGTTTAACATTAAAAATGTACCAAAATCCCTCGCAAAATCCAAATAAGGTAAATAAACTACATAGTCTCGACACTAGTACTTGGCACCGTGCTAGTAGTTGACATTTTCGATTTTAGTCTTTCAAAATAAGAAATTAAATTATCTTCCTGACCAAAAAATAACGATATCTGTGAGTCGTCTGACCAATTTTCGAATCATTCTGGCAGTTTGATGTCATTTTTTGTGCCGCAGGGTCGCATACAGTTCAGTCCGAGGTTCGCTTATAACGATTCTTTACCTTACCACGAGCCCATACCAAAATCGGTCTTCCTATTGGTTGAATCGTCTACAAACAATAGGCGGATTTTGGAGTTAACCAGGTTACGATTTGTCGTTACTAGGTTTGGTAATTGATTGGTTAAATATCGATAGCAGCTCGGGATCAGACGCCAAAACGTTCTGGTAACTAAAAGTAACATTTATGGTATAACATTAGTACTTAATTAGGTACCTCCCAAGAGATCTGTCCCTACTGCGAAGGAATGTTAGGTTAGGAAATTTCTAACCTGGTTAACGCACAGAAATTTTATTCTTAACCAACTACACGAGTCCCACCGCTCAACGAGTCCTCGCCATTTACGTTTCGCATTTCATCGACCTACGGTCGGACGTTCATGTTGGAATGAACTTTTATTCATTTCACTGATTTGTACTCTTTATCTTATCAATCTTTTCCAGCCATGATGCGTGATGGAATCATACATTGATATGTGTTTTAAAACAAATTGTTGTAATCAATATAATTCTAATTCTTGATAGTTTTTTCGATTATATTTACATGACAGTATATGCCGAAGTATATGCCAACTCTCACAATATATTCATGATAAAATATTGCATAGAATGTAATAATTTGTTTTGGTAATATTTTGAAACTCTTCCAACCAGTTTTCAAAGTTAGTCGGTTGATTATCAACAGAACGGTGATATTATTTATTATTGTTATTATATGTTATTGATTTTAGCTTCATATTCAATATTTTATGAAGTTTTCCACGTTGATGCTCATAAGAAACATGACTAACCTTCTCATAGACAAAAATCCCTTTCTCATTATTTTTAAAACATAAAAGAACGATTTCACGGGATATGGAGTATTTTTCCAGGTTGATTTTGAGTTTGGGTCAATTTTGGTTATTTTTTGTCTGACAAAAATGGGTCCCCTGGCAAATTTTCATAAATAATCTTTCCTTTTTCCGACAATGCATTGATAATTTTGTAACGAGAATACATTTTTGTCTAGTTTAAAAATGTTGCTTCTTTATATTGGTTCTGTTATATTATATTATAATAATGCGAAAAAAATCGAGATGTGTTTCCGGTGTTGAAATTTTATTTTAATTTTTCTTTTTCCTAAATAATATTCAAACTGGTGTCGATCTTTTGATGAAAATTGGTTCATATTTGAGGATTCCTCATCATAGGAAATTCATATCAGATCTAAGTAAGCCTCTAACTTATAGAGGGCGCTACCACACTTTGGACATCCTTGCATTCTATTTTTTAGTGAAAAATCATCATTTTCACGCAGAGAATTTATTGTTGTTAGAAGTCGCTACGTGCAATCATTCTCGAGATATTTGATTTTGAAATTATGGCGAAGCATGGTGTTTCATTGACAGTGCCAAAAATTAGGATATGAGTTTGGCTGCTTGAAAATAAAAAAAAAACTCTCATCAATAAACATGTGTCCGCGGAAATGCTTCGTTACAAGAGCTACATGGTGTTGAAGTTTTTATTGTATTTAATTTTTTTTAGTTTTTTTCACATTTTTTTCTAGATAATATTTAAATAAGAGCTATTGATAACATTACAAACTAGTCAACTTTGACCTTTTTTACTGAAAATATGGAGCAAACCTACGAAATATTAATTGTAATAACTTCTAGCAGGTTACCTTCGCCATAATTTTAAAACCACATGTGTCAATTATTTCAAATCCAAATATTTCGAGAATCGTTGCACGTAGCGACTTTTAACAATTATAAATTTTCTGCGTGAAAATGATAAGAAAATCTGTTTTTTTTTCACTCACAAATTAATATGATACAGGTTCATCCAAAAATGTGTAGGTAGCGCCCTCTACAAGTAAGAGCCATACCAAGATCAAATTCTTATTTTGCATGATAAGAAACTCCTAAGCACAAATTTTGATCAAAAGATCGACATTAGTTCGAATGTTATTCAGAAAAAACCAAAACGAAAATAAAATTTCAACACCTACAGGCCTCTGTTACGAAGCATTTCCGCATTTCCAGATACATGTTTATGTAAAGTTTTGTTCTTATTTTAATGCGAAAAAAACACATTCCGAATTTTTTCTCAATATTGATGAAACACCCTGTACAGGCTGGGCAGCTGAGAATGCGGTGTACTGTATCTCGGGAACTATTCATCGTAGAGGCTTTTGTGGCAAAAAAATGTATGACTAAAACGCCCAAGAGAAAATCCTGGAAAATATTTTCAAGTCAAGTAGTTAGGGGGCGTAACAACCAACACCAAGTAGAAAAATAGGATTTCTATAAAATTTTGCCCAATGAAAATTTATCGATGACATAACTGACTATTTATCCAAACTTTGTCTAAAACGTTTAATTTTGTATCTACCAAAATAAAGCGGTGTGAGAAGTTCAATAATTTTTTTAAACAAACGGAGATTTCTCCCGTTTCGCTTGACCGATTTTAAAGGGCTTGGACTTGGGTCCACCGCTTTATTTTGAAAGAAGACAAAAAGTGTAGGAATATAGTCAGTAAATATGAAAATATCATCGATATATTTTTATCGGCCAAAATTCTATGAAAATCCTATTTTTCTACTTGATGTTGGTTGTTACGCCCCCTAGCGGCCATTTCAGAAACTTGTAAATATTTCCCAGGTTTTTCTCTTGGCCGTTTTAGTGATAATTTTTTTTGACGCAAGCCTCTGCGTCTAGGATAAATAGTGGCAAAGATACAGTTTACCTCGCATTTTTTTAGTTGGCCACTCTGTACATGATATTATTATAATGTATTGTAGTTTCACAGGGAGACACCGTTTTATAGAATGTCATCATTTTCCTTTTCAAACTTCAACTTTGAATTCAAAAATCATATCAGCGTAGGTAAGCACCAGGATAAGCAAAGCACTGTTCTTACAGTTGTGAGTTCTGGCAAAGGGTATGAAACGTCCCGCTTAAGGTATAGGGGCAACATGCAACATCTGAACCTAGATTACAAGATTGCGCTATCTTTTATTTACTCAACAATGATTAGCAGCTGAAATAACTAACACCAAACTTAATTAATAATAAATTATTTAAGTGGCTATATAAACAAGAACCTCATGGTCTTGTATAAATAGAAGGTATAACTAGAACTAGACACCAGACAAAAAGCTCAAAACTTCCATAGTTCAAACAATTTAAGCTCGAAATTAGTAATAAAAATGAATCTCAAATTCACAGTGCGCAAACGTAATTCCCCAGGACTCGTTGAGCGGTGGGACTCGTGTAGTTGGTTAAGAACATATACTTATAAATACAATATACCGCGGGCAGCTTGTCGGGTCTCCCGCGAGGATGCTGAAACAGACATATACTTTTTCACATAAGTCTGTCCTTGGTTAGGTGATCGAATTATGCGCAGAATCGATTTGCGAGAATTGTCGCTGGCTGAAACATGGTGGAAACAGTCTTGCATGCTTCATATCAGCTGTTGTATAGACGTATTTTTAAATTATTCGCGGGATTCCAAAAAAAATTACGTGAATTCACATGTGGGTGATAAATATGAGCATGAGTGGAAAATAATATGTTCATAAATTAATCTTATGTGATCCAGGATTTTGTGTTTAGGTGTGAGATTGCATAAGATTTAACAATTTTTGTGCAACAAAATGTTATTTATTATTCTGGAGTGTTATTATTGATTCAAAAACGGTTTGAATTAGTTTGGTGACTTGTTCTCGATTATACATTGAAATATTATAGTAACTCAGTAGTTTTTGAAGCAATATATCACCACAGATTGGTTGGGTTTCACTTTAAAATTTGAGTACCTAGGTATAATGTTTTTGTTATTATTATCTCTCATATTTATAACAGTTCAAGGTATTTGCTCTAGATATCTTAAATCAAGTGAGATTAATTCAGAGGTAGGTGAATAGACGATAGAGACTAGACCGCCGATATCGGCGTTCTTCTAGTTTGGTCAACAGAATTACAAATAATTGGAGCAATACACGGAGATTTGGAAAATCAAACAATTCTTCCATGGTTTCCACCATATTTGTATTTATAAGTTTATGTTTTCCACTAATGAAATAAGAGTAAAATCCATCAATCAAACTTTTAGAATATGCCATATAATATACATAAATGCAACAAAAGCTCCCATAATTAAGCGAGAAGACACGGTTCCAGCTTTTTTGTTCGCTTATGGGAGTTGCATGCCCACTTAAGAGATAATTTCATCAAATGTGCATATACTTATAAATACAAGTATACACAAATGTGTTAAAAACATAGATTTAAAATTGATTCCAAGAAATTTGACATTTTAAGGGAGATAATCGCTTATTAGAGCTGCCCGTTAAGGGCGAGCTTTCACTTTATTATGAAATCAAAAGAAAATAGTAATTTTCTGTGCGGTAGTGCAGTCACACAGTTTATAGGTCTCACTAAACTTTTCAACTTTATACTTACTTCTAAGAGACACTTCGAAAAACTGTTCCAGACCTTTCCAGTTTTCAAGTTTAAATTTAGTGAAATATCCATCTACTCATATTATGGAAATATCTTTAGGTACAATTTTGATGTATAACTGGATATACTGGATATACCTACACAAGAAATTTGAAGTTCAAATATCTTGAAAACGGTCACTCCTAGCTCCTAGCCACTTCTACAAAGTATACCTTTTTCATGTAAATATGAAGGAAAAATCAATTTTTCAATTTTAATGAAATGTACGGGTCCGTACAAAAAAGTTATGACTATTTGAACGAGAGAAAAGGTGTGTAAGTGGCGTCTTCTAAAAGTAAGAGATATTCCGCGCTCAGATTTGAATTTTGCATGTCAAACAACCCTTATATACCAAATTTCATCAATATAATTTGATTATTTCAAAAGTTATTCAAAGAAATCAAGAATTAAATTCAAATTTGACACCCTGTATCTCGGTTAATATCAACTCTCGGTGTAGACAAGTTCGGGGTGATCGCAAAATTTTTGTGTGAGGAATCTGCTGTAACCGTATGTCCCATTCTTTCTGGGACACCCTGTAGATGGAAAATACTGAATTCATTTGAATTGAAATTTCACCTTTGGGAGTTTAGTCCTGCTTTAATGGAACCACATTTGTGTCAGAATTTTAATTTCGAGAAGTCAAGTGGGTATACTAGTCTTGGAAGTCGACCAAAAACCTATCTATATTATAATAATAAGTATATCTTTGGGAGATGCGACAAAAAATGTTATTCAGAAGGAAAAATTTACTATTACCAAATTTCAAAATAATTTACGGCTATCAACTTCTTTATTTCAAATGGAAACATGTATTTTTTATTTTATTTTTGAATTCTACGTGAAATTCTGTGGATATTTCATGCATATTTCATGCCCCATAAATAATATCGTTTATTGAGAAAACCAGATATCCAACCGTTTTCGAGAAAATGACATCTCAAATCCACATAGAATGGTAAATATTTAATTATATTCATGAAGATTCTGATGAGATGAAAGTGCAGGGTGCAAGACAGCAAGACACAAATTTTAAACATCAAAATGACCCCATAAACATAAACAAAGAGCCTCCCCACAGTCCCCACCCCACTCTCCCTAACAATCCCAACCCAACTTTCACAGATAGAGATACGGCAACACTGTGGTTGGTGCATGGAACATGGAAGCTACATCTAGCCGCAAGTCCGTTCAGTTCTGCCGGCTCTCGTCCTTGTCCGTCTCCGTCTTGACAATTTGAAACCAAGCCAATTGGAAAATAGTATTTCACGCATGGCTATTACATCGAAATCCTAACCAAGGATTGACTTATGGGATTCTTCTGTACTAATCTGTACTCTCCTTCTCACTTCCTCGCGGGAAATCCCTCTCATTGCCTTATGGGACGCACGCGGTATATTGTATTTATAAGTATATGGTTAAGAATAACATTTCTGCGGTTAACGCCAAAATCCGTCTATTCACGTGCTGTAGGCAACCAGCGAATCAGTCAAATCACTGCTGATCAGCTGGCTGATTGCCGATTGCTTTAATAATAATCACAAAAGAATGCATTATATTTATTCTTGAGCAAACCTACTTTTTATTTTATTTTAGATAAGATAACAAGATTATTGATTCTGCATTATTGTCTTCCGGAAAGGTTCTTCTTTTTTTCGACTACCTAGGCTCATAGGTACCGGTATTTTGACGTAACTGATCTGTACCTACTCATTTTATTTGAAGTGGATTAAATAGGTATTAATAGTGGATTCAGTGGCTAGTCGATACCACAATATGGGGGTAAATTTCGGGGTGGATCACCTACCTACTATTTTATAGATAACGGCGGTGATCGGAAATCTATCAACCGAATATTTCGCTATACAGGGTGTCCCGAAATTACGCGTCAGGATTTTGGTGGGCGATTCTACATGAAAAATTAATGCAACACACTTCTATACAATTTTTTCAAAAACTCAAAATTAAGGAAGATACAGGATGTTAAAAAATATTTTTTTTTTCTTATTTTTTTTATAACTTTTTTTCTAGTGTAATGATTTTCGCCAAATTTTGCATGCATGTCACTAGTGTTTCTTTGTATTCACCCTATTAATTTGACGCTAGTCGTCAATGACAAAAGGCTGAAGCTGTCCTTCACCTTAGGAAAACTACTTAGAACTTTTTTGTTTTAATCTTTTTATAAATTTGGATGTCAAATTAGTGAAGAGCATCAAAATATTTTTTAAAAAGGTGCTCGTGTTGCATCATCGTAGAATTAACGGTTTCCGAGAAAAACAACTTTAAACATTTACGTACGTTTGATTAGAAATTTTGATTTTCAAAATTAACAAAGCAAGCCTTGAAAAATACATTGTTAAAGGGTAATTTGTTAAATAAAATAACTATTTACGACAACACACCTTATTTAATTTGGAAGTAATACTTTCATAAAAAGTTTTCGAAATGTTGCCCTTCCATTTCAATACATAAATTAATTCTTCTTTGGAAGTTCCAACGAATCCAAATTAAATAAGGTGTGTTGTCGTAAATAAATATTTTATTTAACAAATTACCCTTTAACAATGTATTTTTCAAGGCTTGCTTTGTTAATTTTGAAAATCAAAATTTCTAATCAAACGTACGTAAATGTTTAAATCGTTTTTCTCGGAAACCGTTAATTCTACGATGATGCAACACGAGCACCTTTTTAAAAAATATTTTGATGCTCTTCACTAATCTGACATCCTAATTTATAAAAAGATTAAAACAAAAAAGTTCTAAGTAATTTTCCTAAGGTGAAGGACAGCTTCAGCCTTTTGTCATTGACGACTAGCGTCAAATTAATAGGGTAAATACAAAGAAACACTAGTGACATGCATGCAAAATTTGGCGAAAATCATTACACTAGAAAAAAAGTTATTAAAAAAAATAAGAAAAAAAAATATTTTTTAACACCCTGTATCTTCCTTAATTTTGAGTTTTTGAAAAAATTGTATAGAAGTTTGTTGCATTAATTTTTCATGTAGAATCGCCCACCAAAATCCTGACGCGTAATTTCGGGACACCCTGTATATGTCTGGCTACTGATTTTTTTTTTTGAAAATTTTCCATATATTTTTTATACCAATGATACATGTTGTCTTAACCTGAATATCATCAACCTCTAATCAGTGCTGGATCGCACTGGTCTCGAGGATTCACGCTTTTGATTCCAGGATATAATAATATTAATTAATGTCATGTACAAAAAGAAAATTCATAATTCCAATTCTACACAACTACTTATTTATACACAACTTTAAGTCCCTTACAATTTTTTTTTCAATTTTTATATTTTTAATATTTTGAGGCAGTTTATTAAAAACAGAGGATGCTTGTGTAATCGGATTACACAACCCTTTATTTGCTACTACATTCTCCAAATATATGTTATTACGTGATCTAGTATTATTGATTATTGAATTGATCAGTACGGTACATGAACCGTACTGATCAATTCAATCTCCGCATTAGTCTTTTGTGGTCCATTTAGAATTCTATACAAAAACTTGGCTTCTTCAAACTGCATTAGCCTTCTGAGATCAAATGTACTCAAGTGGTTGTTCCGTGTGAGTTAACCGATCTAGATTAAACGAAGTTTTCAAGATTTTGTTTTGTTAAATTTGCGTATTGCTAATGGCAGTGACACCACACGTACCCCATATAGGGATTAGATATCTAAAATGCGCTAGACAGAATGCGTGATAAATCAACATTCTAGTTTTATAATTAACATAATCCCTTATTCTAAATATTGCACTTATCATTGGTGAAATTTTATTACTTATGTAATTCACATGTTCCCTCTAGTCAAGACTGTGATCTATAACTAATCCTAGATATTTTATTTTTTTGACTTGTTTCTCATTTATTACAATGTGTGGATCACTAGTAACTTTATTCTTTTGTTTAAATAGCATAAACTTTGTTTTGTCAATATTTATGCTTAGTCTATTCAGTAATAACCAACCTGTATACAACTTTAAATCCATATTAACTCTAACCTCTAACTCTTCGATTGAGTCTGCGATATACAGTAATACAGTGTCATCCGCAAAGGTATAGTACTGACCCTCGAGTCCAGCAATCCTCAAACTTAAAACAAAGAGCGAGTATTATACTTGCTCTTAGTAGTGGCCCCATGACGGAACCCTGAGGCACTCCACGTCCACTAGCCCTTAATTCACTCAAGTTGTCATCCTGTTTCACATAGTGCTTTCTATTATTCAAAAATGAACTTAAAAGTCTGTGCATTGCTCCCCGGAACCCTATACGGCATAGTTTATCCAACATTATGTCAGAACTTACTACATCGAAGGGTTTTCTTAGGTCTATAAATACTGCAATTAATAATCTGTGTTTAACGTTGAAGTGCAATTAATTTCACCCGAGGTGTAATGTGTAATCGGGGGTGGGTATATAGTATTCGTTCGTAGAACAATCACAAACCAGTCAGAGCCATGACGATCAGGACGCTGAAGTGAGGCAGATCAGGTCACCCAAGAAAGACATGTCATTGGAAACTTTCATGTCTCTACACTCCAATGGCCAGAAAGTCCAGAATGGCGTTGTCCAAGAAAGGCAGCTGCAAAGCACCGGCCGAATATTCGTTGGCTCACTGGGTCACTGAAGACCTTGGTAGGAGTGGTCTTGCTGCTGCTTTCAAGCGGAAATTTGGACAACTGGAACATCTACGACGACAAAAACCACAGGTGGGGAAGGTACTGGAAATCTGTTCTACCTTGTGACGAAGAAGCTTCCAGATCATCTGACCACCTACAGTGATGTCTGGAAAGCCCTCAGTCACCTTCGTGACTTGATGCAGTCGCAGGACCTGACTCATATGGCCATTCCGAAGAGGACCAATGACCGCGTGGACTGGCGTATGGTGAGAAGCATGCTGGAAGTGATCTTCAAGGGGAGTGGCGTTGACATCCTGGTGTGCTGCTATAATTTCAGAAGGACGAACCAGAAGACAGTGGACTGCTATTTCCACCGAACATCACACTGCAGGTTTGGGGACAGTTGCCGATATCGACATGAGGACATTTTGGGACGAAATGCTCTAAGGAGGGAGCAATGTGACGAAACATGCCCAGTGGAACGAACTTCCAAGGCGGTCGACAGCGGACACGACGTTACAACCATTGCATCTCGCCATCGAATAACTCGGCTTCTGTCCCGTTTGTCACAAGCCCAAACCACTGTCAATTTCTAGAATAACAATGTTTATTCGGTTGCCTAGAATATTGGAGAAGTTTCGCCATCTATCGAGGCATTGAAGAGGCTCTACATAAGAAGCTCCGCCATTCGGACAGGGGAGTTAGTTATCGATTAGCCGCGGATTATAATCGTTACAACATAAATATACGCTGCGATTGTGAGCATAAATATTTGTGGTTGTGTCAGTGACTTTAAATAAATTAATTAAAACTGGACGAGTGTTTTCTATAGCGAAAAACATTACATTGGTGTCAAAAGTGGGATTTATTGTGTGCTATAGAAACGGACATAAATATTCACTGTGATGGCTGCGAAACTAGTGTTTTTAACCGGATTGAAGGTCGCCGAGTTGAAGAGAGAGCTGGAGGAGCGTGACCTGAATAGTAGTGGTAAGAAAACTGATCTACAAACAATGCTTCGTGAGGCTTTAATGGAAGAAGGCATGAATCCTGATACTTTCCAATTTGAAGTTCCCGATCCCAACGCAGTTAAAAGATTATTGGAAGAAAACTCTAGGAGATTGGAAGATAAATTGGAAGAGAAGTTTGTAGAATCTTCTAGAGTTATGGAAGAGAAGCTCGCAGAGTCTTCTAGAATTATGGAGGAGAAAATTAAGGAACAGTTGGCAGACAACTACAAGTTTGTGAAGGATGATGTCGCCGTGGAAATTGGAAACTTTGAGAAACGATTTGAAGACACAGTGAAGACTCTTGAAGACGAAATGGCAAAAATGAAAAAAAAAGTAGACACAATCATCGAACAACCACAGGTATCACTCGGAAACCAGGTTGCGAGTGCCAAGATAGAAGCTGATACAATCAGAATCCACATGAAAGCCCCACAGTTTGATGGCAAGCTGTCCTGGAACAATTACCATCGCCAGTTCGAGGCAGCAGCGAGGGCAAATGGATGGACTGGACCGGAAAAAGCCCTGGCATTGACTCTTGCACTTCGTGGGGAGGCTACAGACACTGAACACCCAGAAACAGGAGGACTACGATTTGCTCGTCAAGCATCTGGAGCTGCGGTATGGTCAAACTCATTTGGTGCATGTCTACCATTCCCAGTTGAAGAACCGCATCCAAAAGTCCAACGAAACCATGCAGGAGTTTGAAGCGGATGTTGCTCCGCCTGTCAAGACTGGCTTATCCAACTATGCCAGAAAATGTGATGGAAAGGCTGGCAGTCCAGGCCTTTTTGGATGGTCTTCGGGATCAGGAGATAAGGCAGTCCCTGATACTTCATCGACCCGACAGACTAGTCGAAGCTCTGGCCAAAGCCTTGGAATTTGAAGCGGCAAAGCAATCCGTGAAGACACCTGTGTGCGTGCGAAGGAAGGAAGAGCAGGATTTTGCACAGGAGGAGACCGTCGAAGCTACTGTGAGGCGAGTTATCAGGGAAGTGGAGTCCTCCAAACGCAGGGAGGTGCGATGCTGGAACTATGGTGAGCTGGGCCACATTCGTAGCCGATGCAAGAAGGAGAGACGGGCACCTTCTTAGACGTCGGAAAACTAGAGAGGGTCGATGCGGAGGGGCAATCGTCGACCTGTAGCCAGTATGCCCCAAGGAAAACCGCCATAGTTGCCTCTTCAGGACCCCAACTGAACAACGTGTTTGTGGATGGCTTGGTCAATGGAGAGAAACGCACCATGCTGCTGGATACAGGTGCGACGAAGACTATCATCCGGCCCGACATTGTCACAACACCGACAGTTATTAAACCAACAAAGTGGCGACTACGGACGGCAACAGGAGACTTGGCCAGGATCCATGGTGAAGTGGAGGCAGCAGTGACTCTGGGAAGCACTAGCCTCGAACATTCAATGCTAGTTGCTGATATGGGAAGAAATCATAATTGGAATGGACATCATGAACACTCGAGGCTTCTAATTAGATTTCAAAAATGGAACACTGAGAACCAACAACGAAGAGGTGGTACTGCATGGGAGTAGGGAAGAGACAGTTCGTGTTTTGCTGGCTGGGGATTCTTCAATTCCTGAGAGGAGCGAGATGATTTTGTGGGCTCGCCTGGAAGGGAAGATGAAACAAGTAAGCATCGTGATGTTTGAGCCTAAAATACACGATTCTGAAGTAGGACGAGGCATTGCATGTGGAAAGAGCCTGGTACATGTGGGAAAGACTGTGCCCGTGAGAGTGATGAACGTCAACTATCACTCTGTAAGTTTGGCAAGGGACACAGTTTTGGAGCTCTGCTCGTCAATTTCCTCTGTGGTGCGACAAGTATGTGAGACTGAGCAAACCATCTCTGAGTTCACCGGAGAGATGGAGAAATTAGTTGTCACCTCTTCAGAAGATCTGGATAAGAAACAAAAACAACGATTGAGAAACCTGATGAGGAATTACGGCGACATCTTCGACAACCGGACTGGGGAAAAGGGCCGAACGAACGTGGTGTGGCACACCATCAACACAGAGGGAGCACGACCGATCCGCCAAACAGCTAGAAGACTACCTTTGGCCAAGAAGGAGGAGGCGGACAAGATCATCAAGGACATGGAGAAAGGCGGTGTCATCGAGCCTTCTAGTAGTCCGTGGTCATCGCCAGTTGTTCTGGTTGGAAAGAAGGACGGTCCAACTCGATTCTGTGTGGACTATCGTCAGCTGAACAACGTGAGGAAGAAAGACAGCTACCCGCTACCACGGATCGACGACACTCTGGACACCTTGGCCGGATCGAAGATCTTCTCAACCCTGGACCTCAAAAGCGGATATTGGCAGGTAGAAATGGCCCCTGAAGATCGAGCGTTTCAGCGTTGGAGCTGGGCTGTGGCAGTTCACTGTTATGCCATTTGGGTTATGCAACGCACCTGTTACGTCGAGCGGCTGATGGAGACTGTGCTCAAAGAACTATCCTGGTCAACATTTCTGGTATACCTGGATGACATAATTGTGGTTGGCAAATCATTTGAAGACCATCTGAAGAACTTGGAGGAGGTATTCCAAAGACTCAGAAGTTCCGGTTTGAAGCTGAGTCCAAAGAAATGCCAACTGTTCCGGAGGGAAGTACAATACCTGGGTCATATCGTGTCGGCTGAGGGTGTAGCCGTTGACCAGCAAAAGGTGGAGGCAGTTAAGGAGTGGCCAGTACCAAAGAACCTCCACGAGCTAAGAAGTTTCCTGGGTCTGTGCACGTACTACCGGCGTTATGTCTAGGGATTTGCGAACATCGCCCGGCCTCTTCACAGGCTCACAGAGGCACAGAGACGCTTGCACTGGGACGAGGATTGTCAGGAGGCCTTTGACACACTTAAAAGGGCACTTGCCAGCGCGCCCATCCTAGGCTACCCACTACCTGAGGGAAACTACATCCTGGATACAGATGCCAGCAATGTAGGATTTGGTGCAGTGCTGTCCCAGATCCAGCAGGGACATGAAAGGGTGATCGACTATTTCAGCAAAACCTTGTTGAAGCCGGAACGGAACTAATGCGTCACGAGAAGGGAACTACTGGCAGTAGTCAAAGTGGTAGAGCACTTCTACAAGTACCTTTACGGGAGAAAGTTTCTGCTGAGAACCGACCACGCCGCGCTCAAATGGCTCCTACAGTTCAAGAATCCGGAGGGTCAAGTTGCTCGTTGGATTGAGAGACTTCAAGAGTTCAACTTTGAAACGGAACATCGAGCTGGATCCAGCCACAACAACGCTGATGCCCTATCCAGGAGACCTTGTCCAGAACAATGTAAGCACTGTCAAAGAGCCGAGGAAAAGGAAGCGAGCACTTGCAGGACGACTGTGGTGGATTCCTGGCAGTCTGAGGCGCTTCGCAAGGACCAGGAGAAAGATCCAGATCTGAAGCTTGTCATCGGATGGAAACTGGTAGGCCAACGACCAACCTGGCAAAAATTCGCGCGATTCTCGGCCACCGTAAAGTCCTACTAGGCTCAATGGGACTCGATGGTTTTTGATGACGGCATCCTGAAGAGGCTGGTGAAGAATCTGGATGGCACGAAAAATCGGAGGCAGTTAGTCGTTCCCGGAAACAGACAGGCAGAGGTGATGAGAGAGGTCCATGATGGCGTCACGGGTGGATATCTGGGTGTAACCAAGACGCTGGGAAAGCTGCGAGAACGGTTTTACTGGGTCAACTGTCAAGCCGATGTGAAGGAATGGTACGGAAAATGTGCCGTATGTGCGGCAAGTAACGGACCCCAGAAACGGCCAAAAGCTCCTATGCGCCAATACAACGTGGGAAGCCCCTTTGAAAGGATCGCAATCGACGTGGCTGGACCCTTTCCTGAATCGGACAAAGGAAATAAATACATCTTGGTCGCCATGGATTACTTCATCAAGTGGACTGAAGCGTATGCCTTGCCAAACCAGGAGGCGGCTACCGTTTCCGATGTCTTGATTAAGGAATGGTTTTGCCGTTTCGGTGTCCCGTTGGAGCTGCATTCGGACCAGGGCAGGAACTTCGAATCGACGCTATTCCAGAATGTCTGCGATGTCCTGAAGATCAAGAAGACAAGGACATCAGCGTTGCACCCACAATCGGAGGGCATGGTGGAGCGAATGAACAGGACCATCAACCGACACTTGGCCAAAGTTGTCTCTGACCACCAAAGAGACTGGGACGAACACCTCCACCTATTCCTCTTGGCATACCGATCTGCAGTTCACGGATCGACAGGCGAAACCCCAGCAAGGATCATCATGGGTCGTGAACTCCGGCTGCCCTGCGACCTGAAGTTTGGCTGTCCACCTGGTGAAGATGTCGCTGGGGAAGACTACGCAAGCAATCTTCGAAGAAAGATGGACGACATTCATCAACGAGTCCGTTTGAACATCCAGAGTGCCAGCGACCGGATGAAGGAGGCCTATGACCTAAACGCCGAGGAAGTCGGGTTCCAGGTTGGAGATCTGGTTTGGCTTCACAACCCACAGAGGCGACGTGGGTTCTCCCCAAAACTGCAAAGTTCTTGGGAGGGCCCGTATGAGATTCTGGAGCGAATCAATGTCGTCGTCTACCGGATAAAGAAACCACCACGAAGGAAGCCGAGGGTTGTTCATTTCAACCGTTCAGCTCGGTATGCTGGAAACCATGACGATCAGGACGCTGAAGTGAGGCAGATCAGGTCACCCAAGAAAGACATGTCATTGGAAACTTTCATGTCTCTACACTCCAATGGCCAGAAAGTCCAGAATGGCGTGGTCCAAGAAAGGCAGCTGGATTTGTTCAAAGCACCTGCCAAATATTCGTTGGCTCACTGGGTCACTGAAGACCTTGGTATGAGGAGTGGTCTTGCTGCTGCTTTCAAGCGGAAATTTGGACAACTGGAACATCTACGACGACAAAAACTACAGGTGGGGAAGGTACTGGAAATCATGGAAGGTACACGACATCTGTTCTACCTTGTGACGAAGAAGCTTCCACATCATCTGACCACCTACAGTGATGTCTGGAAAGCCCTCAGACATCTTCGTGACTTGATGCAGTCACAGGACCTGACTCATTTGGCCATTCCGAAGATGACCAATGACCGCGTGGACTGGCGTATGGTGAGAAGCATGCTGGAAGTGATCTTCAAGGGGAGTGGCGTTGACATCCTGGTGTGCTGCTATCCTTTCAGAAGGACGAACCAGAAGACAGTGGACTGTTATTTCCACCGAACATCACACTGCAGGTTTGGGGACAGTTGCCGATATCGACATGAAGACATTTCGGGACGAAATGCTCCAAGGAGGGAGCCATGTGACGAAACATGCCCAGTGGAACGAACTTCCAAGGCGGTCGACAGGGGACACGACGTTACAACCATTGCATCTCGCCATCGAATAACTCGGCTTTTGTCCCGTTTGTCACAAGCCCAAACCACTGTTAAGTTCTAGAATAGCAAGGTTTATTCGGTTGCCAACACCTAGATTATTGGAGAACTTTCGCCATCTATCGAGGCATTGAAGAGGCTCTATATAAGAAGCTCCGCCATTCGGACAGGGGAGTTAGTCATCGATTAGCCGCGAATTGTAATCGCTACAACATAAATATACGCTGCGATTGTGAACATAAATATTTGTGGTTGTGTCAGTGACTTAAAATTAATTAATTAAAACTGGACAAGTGTTTTCTATAGCGAAAAACATTACACTATACACTATCGGACAAAAGTAGAGCAACAAAGCTAATTTCTAATCATGTTCAAATAGAAAAAATTATCGGGATCATATTTTTGGTTGATTTTGATAAAATAGATATTAAGCTTATACTGAATGTAAATTTTCACATTTGCGTGTACTTCAAGTCAGTTCAAGAACTGTTAATAATAATTATTATAAAATTTTACCAAAATGGGAACGACAAAATTAGAGCAACAAAATGTTTTTAACGGTATTTTATTGGATTAACAGTAACAATTTCACTTACTTACATAATTAATAGAATATCCATTCTTACGAATCACTTGATGACAACGGCGCCGCATTGACTCAATCCTCTTTTGAATGACATTGTCCGGAAGATTTGTCCAAACTTCACCAATTTTATCTATCAATGATTGTTTATTTGGAAACATTTGTGTACAAATGCGACGTTCCACTTCTTCCCAGTGATTTTCAATGAGGTTAAGGTCTGGCGACTGTGCCGGCCACTGCAAAACTTGAACGTTGTTTTGCTCAAACCACTGTTGAATGACTTGTGAAGAGTGTTTCGGATCATTATCCTGTTGAAAAATAAAACGTAACGACATTTCCCATTCTGCTACATTTTGCATGATTTCCCGATAAACAAATCTATCCATATTTTCATCAATAAAGTGTATAGGGCCAAGCAAGTACAATAGCATTATCAATAATTGTTCGCACCAAAATCCTGCACATCTGAAAATTCATCTACATTATTTACCAATTTTTTCTTGGTATCCAAAGCAACTAGAATAAGTACCGCTCGTGAGGCTGCGCTCATAATTTGATTAATCTGCGTTCATAATTTAATCAATCTGCGTTCATAATTAATAATTCTGCGTTCATAATTATTCTGCGTTTATAATTTATAATCAATCTGATTGATCATTAGAGTTGCTATTAAAGGAGTTTTGGTGCTCTTATTTCAGTTTCCTGTTTTGTTTACAGCCTGGTTAACTTGCCATTACTATACGGCCCTTACAAGCAGGTGACGCTCATCAAAAGTAATTTAATCAATAGTATTCTCGATTTACCCCCTACTCTCCGGAGAGCTCAGCTATCATCAGGGATTTTGGCCAGCAAGTTAATTCGCCACAGTTACTTTATTTGCAGCTTCTGTTTCCTACCACTCTTATCGACTTTGACTTTATAGATACACCTTTTTAAATTGGTTTTTTTTTATATATCAACATTAATTTACCATTAAAAAAACCGCAACCAAAAATAAAAATCGATTTGTCCGAGCGTTTTTCAAAAAAATCAAAACCCTGAATTTAAAATGAATTTGTTCCATATTTCAGCCGGTCACATAAGTCATGGACCAATTTTAGAGACGTGATAGAGATTTTCGGCATTTTAAATAAGTCTGATTTTTGCAAAAAAATCTAATATAATTCAACATCATTTCGATTTTTGAATACAAGTGAATAGTATGAGGCTTGATTTTTCGACGTTACAATATTTAAGCAACCGGAAATTTGAAGCTTGTGGAAACTGAATGTCATTTATTTCTCTTGGAAGTATTTTTTTTTCCAAAGCCAACACAATAGTTCTTACGAATTACCTCCTCTCTCGCTTCTTTGAGGACCATGTGAGATGATAAGTTATATTGAAAAAAAAAACTTTTTATCAAATCAACATATTTTTTCGTGAATAACCTTCTCAAATTATCAATACAGAATCAAAAATGACAAACATAACTTTTTTCTCTATTACATAAGTACAAATGAAAAAGTCCAATTTTTTCTGAAATACGTAAGACATGCCCATGGACTGGTTGCAAAATATAAATAATCACATGTATTTTGGCAAGAAAGAACGCTTGCTACATTTTTCGTTACATAAAGTCTTTTTCTCTCGTCTGTATATTCTCTAAATTGGGTGTACATATGATAGGGTTCGATGAGATTACTTTCCACAGTCAATTAATGTAAGTTTTTTTACTACAAAGCCAGCAACGTATGCATTAATTTGATTCGCACACTCATCATCTAGATATGTCGTGCTTGAAGGTAAATCTACGTTTTTAAACTCATAATCATTCAAAAGGGGTATTGCATCAGCTATTTCATGGGTATCTTCAAGGAATGTCTGGCGATTGTCTAAAACTGACCCGGAAACCATTTTTATTTTTGGAATCTGAAGAAATCAAATTATTCACAATCCAGGTTTTGAAGGTGCTGGTGAATTGTGAACAATTTGGTTTTTGAGCCACTGAGGTTTCGGAGGAAAAATAATTTGCTAAAGGATCTCGATTCAAAGACCTGGTTCTCAAAATCCAAAATCTCATTTTTTGACTTTCCTGAAACAGTTCTATAGTTGCTTTCATTGTAGTTATCCAGGCGGACTTTCATGGCATTGTAGTTTTTTTTGTGAGGTCATTTTTTTGCCAAAAATTCCCACTCCTTCATCTGCAATATCATTCTTTGCCACAGTGTCCTATGAGGCGATTTATGTGACATTTTTAGCACGACGCAACTTGTGATCATATTGTTAAATGATCAAAGCTAAGTTCGAATAGTCCACATCTTGACATATGAGATGTTTGGTCAGGTGACAAACGATTTCATTCGCAAATCGTCTGTCACATGACCGAACATCTCATATGTCAAGATGTGGACTATTCGAACTTAGCTCAAGGTACTCAAGGTGTCAGATAGAGACACTGATCCGTCATTGTGTGATATAATCATTGAGTTTTATAAGGCTTTAGAGAAGGAAACCTTCAAAAATAATGGCACCATCATCCAATTTTGGACGTATGTCTTGAGAAATTCACTGTATCGCTATCCTTGTCGAGTTATATCTATCTGCGTCGCCGAAAACTGACCTGCTTTGGACGCGGTTGCCGATTTGGGCAAATCTTCATCAATGAAAATTCCTCTGTGTACGAAATTGATTGATAAGACATGATACAATGAAAATTAAGGAGGATTGAGTATTGTTCATTTTTCAAGAAGGTGCATCAAGGTTCACTATTCTAGATTATCGCATAATCTGACACATTTACAACCATGATTTCGTGTGAATCAACTTAATGTTGAACGGTGATAGTGTCTAATGATGATATCATTTCATATCATAAATAATGTGAAACATTTTTGTGCTACTCAAAGCTTAATTACTAACATTCATTAAATAATGATTTTTTGTGCATTGGATACAGGCGATACATAGTAAATATTAGTCCTAGTACACGGCAACGCTGCCTTTAAACAGCTGGTTCCGATTTTGAAGGTAGTGCGGGGATGCCATGGGGTTTCAACTTGAAAACTTCTACTTTCGTGCTTGTGAAGTGTTGTATTGTGACTTTATTTGTGAAAAATGGTAAGATTGTGCTTGCTGTGTCAAAAACTGGACAATTCGGATCCAGAAATCACCATTCACAGGTAAGTGTCAAATTTGCATTGAGCATTGACTGGAGAGGGATCCAGTGGTGTAGAGTGTAGGCATCATCATATTTCATTCATGAAAATGAGGATTTTTCAATCTTCAGGAAGTTTAAATGTTTGTTTTTATTCGTGAATAGGTAACAACGAAAAAATGAAACTGATTTGGAAAAAAGCCTGAATGGTAGTGTTTTATGCAATAGGAACCGATTGTTCTCAAATAAGAAAGGATATTCATATTACTTGAATACCTATTCCATTATTTCCTCGATTATTTCATACACAGTAAAGATGAATTATTTATTGGATACTTCCTCAACTATCTTATTTTCGTTTTTTTTATTACAATAAGGTTGAAGTCTTCAGTAAGAATGCTTACTTTTACCATTATTATTATTATAATCACTTTTTAGAGCTCTTAAAACCTCGCGTTTATCTCGAAATTAACTTTTTGACATATCGCCCTCTTTGCCTGTACCTTTCAATTGGAATTAAAAATTTTGACGACGCCCAGTCTTTCTTCCTGTAAAAGCGAAATATAGTTTTTCCAACAATTTGCTCGAAACCAATCAATAGACTTTTATGAAGGGACATTTTTGTCAGAAACGTCAAATAAAAAAGATAAAGGGGGTCTAAATTGATATATAAAAAAACCTTGTACAGGGCACAGCTAAATGGACCCCGCAATTCACTTTTTAATTTGACGTTTGGAAGAAAGTTTTAAATAAAAGTTCAATGGTTGAAAATAGATATTTACCCTGTTCCCAAGGCTTCCGAATAAACCTTTACATTTTAAAACGTGCCAGAAAAAATGGCAATTTTGTTTTTAAGGTAGGTATAGGATATATAAAAAATGTTTAATTTTCTGGAGAATGCGAAAAGTGAATAGAAACTGCAAATATTGGTACTTGCAAATTGAAGCAGGGTACCTACGCATTATGTATTGTTTATTTGCCCATACTTCTTTGAATGTATATCTAGACATAAATGTTTTTGGGCCAAATTTATGTCTAAACATACAAAATTAAATTTATGTCTAGACATTAATTTAAAGAAGAATAGACCAATAAACAATATTGCTTACCTGCTTCAATTTGCAGGTATACCAATATTTGCGGTCTTTGTTTAGTATGACTCCTGCACCATATTTCTTTGAATTTATCTCCACTCACTTTCCAGCACTGATAATCATTTTGGTATAGTTAAAAATAGTTTTTCGGCCATTTATTTATAATACTTTTCGCCTGTACATATACTTATGTATTAGAAACAAGAAAAGTAAAACGTTGCTGTTTCCTATTTTTTATATTTTTTTCTTGTTATCCAATTTTAGATTTCCAAAAAATGAAGAGCTGCGAAATATTTGGTGTTCTTTGGTGAGGATTGACGAGGACCGACTTTGAATCAAACCTCCCTTTTTGTGTTCGGCCCATTTTAACCCACAAGACTATTTACGTGACATTGATGGAATCAAATATTTAAAACCGGGAAGCTTGCCAATCATGACTCACCGGCAGACCATACAGTTTCCCGTCTCCAAAAACAAAAATCATATGGCAAATTGAGTAAAATGGCCTTAGAGTTATGTAAGAAAGGCGAAATATATTTTGTATTTTGGTTGTCATTTTATTCGGAACCGTAATTCATTATTGTCGGAAGAACAGCAGGAGATTTAATTTTTAATGTTATGAAAATTTCAATTTTTATTGATTCAGAAAGTCAAAAATGTGATATACTGTCATATAACAATAACGACATAGGTGCCTACCCAAATTAATATTCATTTATATTTTTCATGCAAAACGGTAGAAACTCGAAATGTGCCGCCGCTGTTCCAGATGAAATCGAGTTCGGACGTACGTATTATAAGAATCACATGTTCTCATGCGGTGTTGCCCGATGGGTTCGGATTCCTCGTTTTATCTCTTTCCACTCATAGTGTTGTCTCTTTCGCACTTATTGTGATGTTGGCGTCAAGACTAATACCATTTGATGAATGGGATGCCCAGTCTATAGTATTTAAAGTCAATGGATATAATAGACTTTCACAATTGATGTTAGTATTACAAGCTCTGTAATCTCTTTTAAAATATGATTTATTTCTCATAACTACATTTGTTTCGATACAACGATACGTAGTTATCAGTGGCGACGAGGATAATGGCAAATGAAATGCTCCACAGATTATTGGAGCAGCAGAACAAAATTCTCCAAATGTTAGTAGAGAAGCAGAATGCTAATGAACCACACAAGGAACCGGACAATATTAAACTCATCATTGAAGCACTGGCGCGAAATATATCTGAATTTGTACCCGATCCTGACAACCAAGTGACATTTGAAGACTGGTTTCAAAGGTATGAAGATTTATTTATGATAGATGCTGCTAGACTCACTGATGATGCCAAAGTTCGATTATTACTTCGCAATTTATGTTCATCAGCTCATCAAAAATACCTCAATTTTATATTACCAAAATTTCCTAAGGATAATGATTTCAATGAAACTGTCCGAATTATTTTTGGAAAAAAAGAAAGTTTATTCAATATTCGGTATAAGTGTCTCCAGTCATCAAAGAATGACTTCGATCATTTTACCACATATGCAGGAATTGTAAACAAACAATGTGAACATTTTTGGCTCAAGAATCTTGAAGAAACACAATTCAAATGTCTTATGTTCATAATGGGTTTGAAATCACCTGATTATGCACAAATTACCACTCGATTGTTGTCGAATATTTTTAACAATGACAAGGACAATTTTTCGCTGGAGAATCTCGTAGATGAATGCCAGAACATTTTAAGTCTTGAACCAGATCTTGAAGTAGGCCGCAAATCATCTGATGATTTTTTGGTTAATGGTGTTTTTCGCAAACATATACAGCAAAACATGCCATCAACTTCAAACAAAACTAAACCAAGAACACCGTGTTGGCAGTGTGGAGACATGCATTTCAGAAAGGATTGCAATTTTTCCAATCATAAATGTAAGATTTGCTCCAGAGTAGGTCATGAAGAAGGATACTGTGCATGTTTTGGAAAGAAAGCATTTTCTGTAGAGAACACTTTTAGCAATAGAAAATATTCAAAGGAACATTTTTCAAAATCAAACCATTTAGCCATAGATCAAATCAATTGCTCACGAAAATTCATCAAACTGAAGATCAATGATACTACAGTTTCACTTCAGCTTGATACTGGATCCGATATCACTGTTATCGATGAAAATGTTTGGGAAAAGATTGGCAAACCAGTGATTTCATCAACCAATAAAACGGCTTTGAATGCATCCGTTGAGGTACTTGGTATTTTAGGAGAAACGATATGTCAAGTGTCTCTGGATTCAAAAAACTTCAACATCCCGAAGCCAAAAACCGACAAAATATGCTAACATCGTAACATCAATACGGAATCTGAACATACTTGGAATCGATTGGATAGAAGACCTGGGTCCATGGGAAATACCAATCAGCACGATCTGCAATCAGGTGACCGAAAACACAGTTCCAGACACTATCACATCCAAGTACGTACAACAACATTTCCCAGATGTATTTAAGGAAGGTTTGGAACATTTCACAAAATCAAAAGTGAAATTGCATACAAAACCAAATCCAAGCCAGTTTTTCGTCCCAAGAGACCAGTGGCGTACAATATTAACACACTACTTGACGAAGAACTTGATCGTAAGAAGCGATCTCACCAGTGGAATTTTCGGACTGGGCCGCACCAATCGTCATGGTTAAAAAACCAAACGGAAATATCCGAATCTGTGCTGATTACTCCACAGGCCTTAATGCTGCCTTAGAATCACATTGTTACCCGTTACCATTACCAGAAGACATATTCGCAAAAATTTCAAATGGTGTGATATTTAGTACTCTTGACTTGGCTGAAGCTTATCTTCAAGTTGAAGTGGAAGACGAATCGAAGAAGCTGTTGACTATTATTACAGATAAAGGACTTTACAAATGTCATCGTCTTTCCTTTGGTGTGAAAACAGCTTCAACAGATAATGGATACTATGCTGGCTGGTTTAGATATGGTAGCCCCGTATCTTGATGACATCATTATATCTGGCCGTACTATCAAAGAACATAATCAAAATCTGTGCATAACTCTTAAGCGCATACAGGATCATGGTTTCAGATTGAGATTGGAGAAATGCAAGTTTGCCAAACAGTATATCAAATATCTTGGACATATTCTAGACAAAGAAGGCATCAGACCTGACCCAGACAGAATCGAAGCCGTGCTTGAAATGCCCTTCTTCGATCTTTCTTGGGTGCAGTCAACTATTATGGGAAATTTGTCAAAAACCTGACAAACTTGCGAGGTCCACAACATGGGAGTGGAATTTGCAATGCCAAAAAGCTTTTGAAAAAATCAAATCAGTTCTCACCTCAGATCTGTTGCTCACTCATTACAGACCAGATCTACCAATAATTGTAGCAGCAGATGCTTCCAATTTTGGTATAGGAGCGTGCATTTTTCACAGATTTTCAGATGGGTCCACCAAAGCAGTTTATCATGCGTCAAGATCTTTAACTCCTGCGGAAGAAAAGTATAGCCAAATAGAGAAAGAAGCTCTCGCACTTCTGTTCATCTAGTCTGATGGATAGAAATAAGAAACCAGATGAAGCGTTTGTCATAGCCGCGATTCACGATGAAAATTGCATTAAACAAATTGTAGCTTAAACAATTGATCTCATTTCACTCAACCATAATATGATAGCATTACAAACAAGAGAGGAAAGTTTGCTTAAAAAAGTATCAGAGGTCATTCAAAATGGTTGGCCATCAAAACTTCATAACTCAGATTCAGAAATGCAACAGTTTTTCAATAGAAGAGATTTACTCACAATGAAACAAGATTGTATTCTCATGAATGACCAAGTAGTAATTCCAAGAATCTACCAGAAAAGAGTAATCAAACAGTTTCATAGAGGGCATATAGAGTATGTTAAAAATTGTGACAGCTGTTTACAAGCATCCAAGTCCCCCGTAAAAACAAAACTTGCTTCATGGCCAGTACCAGAGAGACCATGGAAGAGACTTCACATGGATTTTGCAGGTCCCCTTGATGGATACTCATATTTAATTGTTGGAGATGCTTATTCAAAATGGCCAGATGTTTTCAAGGCGAAGAACCCAAATACTTCTACAACAATTAAACAACTTGAGAAGTTATTCTCAAGAATGGGAAACCCGGAAACTATTGTTTCTGATAATGCTTCAGTTTTTATCAGTGCAGAATTCAGGGATTTTTGTGAAAAATTTGGCATACAACACATGCGTACACCAGCGTATCATCCACAGTCAAATGGTTTAGTCGAACGTTTTGTTGATACATTCAAACGAGCTTTGAGAAAATCTCGACAAGAATGTTTTTCAGAAGACGCTATTTTGACATTTCTCCAAGTTTATAGACAAACTCCAAACAGAACCGCTCCTGAAAAGAAGTCTCCGGCTGAATTGATTTTTGGTAGAAAAATCACAACAGTTTTGGATTTGATGAGACCTAATAAAATACCTGAGAAGAAGAACAATTTAAAAATGGAAGAAGATTTCAATCGCAGGCATGGTGCCAGACAGCGTGATTTTCGCCAAGGAGAACTGGTTTTTGCCAAAATCTATTCTCATCAACAGGATAAATGGGTTCACGGAAAAGTTCTAGAACGAATAGGCTGTGTTATGTACAATGTATTTCTAGAACACCAACACAGATTGATCAGGAGCCATGCCAATCAGTTGAAACGCAGACAAATCGAGGCGTCAACTCATCATAATCAAGAATTACCACTCGATATTCTCTTGGATATATTCGGGTTGTCGAAGTCAAAAGCTGTGAACACTTTTACAAAAAAAAATCAAACAGATGAAGAAACACCAATGTTTTCCGATTGTTGTGATCGGCGGGAAATTAGTGATTCACAAGTTGGACTACTCGACCAGAATCCTGACAACAACTCTGACAAAAACAAACTTCATTTGTCAACCCACCAGTCAGTAGAAGATCCACGAGAGCTAGTCGGATACCAATTAGATTCGATGACTATATGACTGGGTTTTCAAACTAAAAAAAGGGAGGTGTTAGCACGACGAAACTTGTGATCATATTGTTAAATGATCAAGGTACACTTAAACTTAAACTTAAACTTTCACAATTATTACAAGCTCTGTAATCTCTTTTAAAATATAATTTATCTCTCATAACTACATTTGTTTCGATACAACGATACGTAGTTATCAGACATACACCGTCGATAAAATTGTTCATTTTCAGGAAAAGGTGTTCGTCCATTAAATGAATCAAAAATCATGTATAGATTGAGCTGTGAATATTGACCGTGATGGTAGCTGATTGGTACCAATCATGCTTTCCATGGTAGCTGCCATCGTATTACTGAATATTCGGGCAGCAATGATCACCTTCATTTTTCAATGGTTTTTTTTTCGAGATTCAGATACGATTCCCTTATTTTTCTTGGTCCTTGAAATTTTTTATTTTCTCAATTGAAAAACTTTGTCTAACATGATTAAATATTGCTATCTCTCCTTTTTTAAATCGAATATTATACTGCAAAAACGCGTTTCTCACTGACTTAAGAAGGTGAGGAGGATCATATAAAGTCCATATTTTTTGTCCATTTACATACAAATATGGACCTGGAATGCTAATACTTGGATCAGTAGAAAATTGTCTGATTACTACCCTATTGGTGCTACCCTGACTCACGGACCTATATAATTTACCAAGTCCGTGCCCTGACTACAAACGATTGCTATGACAATAATTCCTATTTTCTGCAATGCCGTATGTCATCTAGGGGTTTCTTTATGATGACATCTATCAAAAAAACTTTCAAGTCAGCGTTGATACTGTTTCTTTGGTGAAATAATATGGTACGGGTTGTTTCCAGCGCTCATGAAGCCGATTGACCATAAGAACTAATGCTAAAAATAATATCATTTATTCTACCCAGTTTTCCTCCAAGATCAACCTAGCCTATTACTTTATCTTGGGATTTATCATAAATCAACTGTTGAGATAAACTGATCTCATCAAACATAAGAATACATTTTTTATCTATTTGTATTAATTTTTTGATCGATTTCTATGATAAATACAAAAAAAATCATTAAATCCTGGTTCAAATGGGATATTTTTCAGGATTGATACCGGCAATGGAATACATTTTTTTGCTTATCTATAGCACTTTGGGCTTTTTTTGTAAATAGCTAATGCAAACACTTAGTCCTGCACACTCCATGTAGGCCTGCAGGATCTATTTTTTTCTCTACTTAAATCTTAATAAGTATTGGTCATAGAAAAATAGAAAACTTTTTTTATGTTTTGTTTAGATAGTGTTAATGATTTTTTCAATTTATGAATCATGTGACTCTGGTAGTTATTTTGTGAACAATTTTTATTACTTTTATCAATTAAAGATAAAATAGGATAATATATTCTTTTTTAGTCGATATTGCAAAAAAAGAGGAGTGTAGTGTTGAATTATTGTCGGGATGATCGTCTGAACTAAATGGAACAATCTTTTTCGTGAAATAGTTGAACTTATTGAAGATTAATCAGTCAGTGTCAAATTTTTTATTTTCATTATCTGGCGGATTTGACAAAATGTGGCTATGTATTATAATTTTATTAAAAGGAATGGCATATTTATTCAATCTTTTTTTGAAATAGTCACAAAAATATTTATCTTCAAAATGATCTTCACGAATGTATGTCCTCGAATCTTTGTAAGGTAATTTCATTATACGTAACCATTTCCTTCGTCTCTCATGATCTTCATCACGAAAACGAAAAAACGATTAGTTTTTATAATTATCGTCAATTATTTGTGTATAAAACGCATTTGAGCATCCTAGTGCAGCACAACGATTCGTCAATTTGCCTTTTCCATACATTATAAGTACACCTGTTGCATTAAAAACAATCTGAAAAATGTTTGGCGTATCATACTGATGAGGTTGGCGGTAAAAATAATTGCTGCTGCGGAGCAAATCAGCGCAATTGGCGATTCAAAGAGTCAGCGAAGCGGCCTCTGGCGTTTTGTGCTCGAACTTTCGAGAGCGTGATAGACATCAGCTGTCTCCATGCTGTTTCTATTGGGATCTTGATAACTTGAAGATATATTCCCGATTTTGTTATTATTTATGCAAAGATTTTGATGAACCACGTTGGTAAATGATTATAGTGTGCTAATTGAATGGTATTTTTCGGGGTTTGTTATTATTGTTGGAATCATAAACTTATCGGCAGCAGTCTTAAGGGTGTCGATATCAAAAAGCCTCAAGTGTAGTGACTTTTAGCCAAGAAAATAGACGATTATAATAGTGCATAGATCAAAGTAATCTGCTCTTATTAATGGCGGGTTTAGCGAAGGCATAAGCATAACTTATTGATCAAAGCGTTATTCTAGGGCATAAGTCATAACAGTTAAATGTATGGATACAAACTACAGTGTTTATTGAAAACATAAGTCTCAATGATTAAAGCATAAACATAATGCATAAGCGTAAAAGTTCCCAACTTTCAACTTTTATGCACTAGATTATGCCTGATCAGGGACTGTCTGATGACATTGACAATCTGCTGGACGGACGGTCTCTTTCTTTTGTTATTTTTGTCGTTTACAACGGTGAAATAGTGAAATATTGAGGTGAATTTGAGTAAAATTAGTCTAGTGGAGTGATGAGTTTTGAGAAGGGATTTTTTATTGAGGCCCTTGAACAGTTTCCATGCATTTGGAATCTGGGTCATGTAGATCATAAAAATAAAATCATGTTGGAGAATGCCTGGACCAAAATATCAACGATCACCGTCTACTGGTAGGCGAGAATTATATGTTTTTCATATGTTTGACAGTTGTTGTGTATTGAATACCACATCCCATAAACACCCTAATCTCTTATGCTCTATGCATTAATGAAGTATGACTTACGCCTTGATCATTATTATTATGCTTATGCGTTCACTAAACCATACATAAATGTATATATTTCATTGATTGAAAGATCATACGTATGTTCGCCGATATCCGAAGAAACTTCGTAATAGGCATAGTTGTCGCGTAGCTCACTGCAATGAGAAGACAATCATCTGCATAATTTTTCAAAGGACCCACGCCGTAAAAAAACTTGATCGAATCCCGACACACACTAAATTTTCCACAGCTAATCTTCCTTCACGAAGAGGCCGGTCAAATCCATTCAAAGCGTCCAATAAATGTTCCAGTTCATTAGAGGCGCTATTTCTCAATTGACAACACTGCCGATACGAAACACTCGACTGATACGAACAACAAATATAAATTCAGGCGCGAAAACCTAATACGGGCTATGAATAAAATGCAGTTGTCACGCTCTCGAAAGTTCTCGCGCGTTCCGCTGTGGCGCTGCTTGAGCTGTTTGAATCGCCAATAAACAAGACCTACGACGAAACGATTTTTTTTTCGAATGTGCAGATTGTTCATTAGAGCAGGTGAGGATTTTTTGAACATCTCTTTGAATAACTAAATGAATTGAGTTGAATTTTCCACTTCAAGGCTCACTTTCTCTTTACCAGGTAGATTGAAAATAATGTCAAAAAACTAATGAAGATTTATTTCTTGCGAATTGGTAGCAGAAACGAGAAAAAAAAGGGATATTTTTTTCGTAAAATCTCCGTAACGAGTGTTACATTTTTTTTTTGCAAAATTATTTTTCCCGGTAACCCCTATCTCCGCCACTGGTCGACTGGAGAGCCAGATGTTGGTGGATATTTAAGCTCTTCATCACATCATGTCGTATATCAAGTTTGATTGAGATAGGATTTTTGGTTAGGCCAAAAAATAAAAAAATCGTTTTTTCATTAAAACTTCAATACCCTTTATCTCCAACAAGATCAAAAATTGGATGCTCCTGCATGGTCCAAAACTAAGATGTGAAAAGAATTTGTAAAATCAATTTATATACAGGGTGGTTTGGGGCGATTTTATAAAAAATGGCCAAGAGTAAAGTACCTTTGTCTAGAGAGATATCGGAAAAAGTACTAAAAAAAAGTCCATACTTGTTTTATAGTCATTATCACATTGTGTTGACAACCTAACCTCACTTTAAGTGAACTAGTTCTCAAAAAGTGCCGACCAGATGAAATTGAATATTTCAAAAAAGAATAGTATTCCACTGGCGGGAAATGGATAATACTAACTCAGATGATTACGCTACTCGCCTACGGCTCGTAGCGCAAGCTTCATCCTCGTGACTAATATCCACCATTTCCCGCTCGTTGAATAATATACTATTTTCTATGATTATTCAATAATCGGCGCGAACTTTGAAATATTCAATATCATTTGGACTGCACTTTTTGACAACTAGTCTACTTAAAGTGAGGTTAGGTGTGACAATGACTATAAAACAAGTATGGACGGTCAAATGGGCTGTTATAAAATTATGTATTTGAAATTTGACATTTTTTCGAATGCTCTAATTGGCTCTAAAACAGTGGAGTAATGAGATTAGATCATTTCATTGATTAAAAACAATTGAGTAATGAAAAAAAAGTCACTGGTATGAGTAACGAGTTACATTAGTCAATAGAAAGTGTATGAATAATGAATATGAATAGAATATGAATAGAATAATCTATTATTGAATAGTCCTAGAAAAAGTATATTTAACTTATTGGATTTGGGTTGTTTATTGCTAAATCGATAGGTCTTCTTATTTTGAACGTCATCCTGTATATAACTCAAATATGGCCAAAAGTGGACTCGGGGTGTTGCTGACATCAGTGATTCAATTATTGTTTATGCATATTTGACATATTCGCTTTTTAAACGCAATATTTTAAAAACGGAGAAGAGATCTTCCATTCAAGCTTTTAATTTACCGGGTGTTCCATTTGAAAAAATACAAGTTGTGTCTGCCACATCTTTTGCCTACACCCAGTTTATATAAAAGTCATATTTTCTAGCGATTCTCGTGAACCCCTATCTATTTTGTATTTACACTTTCTTTCTATATTGCTTCATAAGCGAGCTACATAATATGCTGTCTAAATACACGGAACTACCCCGTACTTCTTATTATATTTGAGACTGACATTAAAATTTTTAGTTTTCAAAGTATACCAAGTCGAAGATGATAAATTCCGAGAAGTCTGTAATTTGAGAACGTTAAAACATCTGAATCTAAACTTTTCATGCAATGATGTCGCTTGGAGTCATACTGATGGTAAGTACATTTTAAATACCTTCGTATTTGTCGCATGATGCAAATCAGATTTTTTTTTTAATTGGAAATAAATAGGTACATAACATACTTCAAAAATGAAACATTTTATTCTAGATCACTATGTTGCCACTGCCGCCACTAATGGACATGTCTGCGTGTGGAATCTCACAAAAATGGGAAAAGCTATGCAAGAACAGGATTATCAAGATCATAAGCGAACTGTCAATAAAGTCAACTTTCACGCTACCGAACCATACAAGCTCATTTCTGGATCACAGGATGGTACCATGCGATATTTTGACGTTAGGATAAAAAATGCTGTCTCAGTATTTTACAGGTATACAGTTAAATAACATTTGTTGATCTGTTCTTTGCTATTTTTTGAGTCTCCAGTCACAATTTTTTCTTGACATTCACTTCAAGTGACTTCACGACGCTTACTCGATGTTCTTGGAAAAAGGAACCGCAACACTATATACAAGTTGATTCAATAACTCTGTATGTTGAAGTATTTTTGACGAAGATTAAGTCTTTTTGTCAAAAGTAATTCGATCTATAGATGGTTCAAAACCATGATTGAATAGGTTCAATCGTTCCGCTTTTTCAAATCACGTGTAGTTTGTTTACATCGATGACTCTTGGTTTTGAATAGTGTAGTTTCAACATACAGAGAAATGCATACGATAATTTCTTTAATCATTTTGAACATGATCTCTCGGCTACCATTTTTAGATTATTAATTACTCATACACGACATAACAAAAAACCATTCTTTGACTATTTGTCAGCTAGCTCGATCGTTGGATGACAGGCTACTACCGTGTAATATGAGGGCCATACACATTTTTATTCTCAGCAGCGAACCCATCAAAAGATCGGTTTACATTTATTTTATATAATCATCAAGGTCCGTGGTAGACCCCGTTCTTTATTTTTTCCATATTGCAAATATACCACTCCATATACATACCAATATAATATATTATCAATAATTGATTTTGAGATTGATCACATAGCACAATTCTCGCAATGTGTTTTGTATAAGTTGTATTCATTCATATTCAAGAAGTAGCATAAAATGCTTTTTTTAATAACAAATGTGGTTACTATGGCTAGTAAACTGCCAACAATCCTTGGGTGGTTTAATAGTTATTTATGGTACTAGTCTTCGAACAGTGAACCACTAGAACAAGTTTAGCACTCCGAGCGTACACGATTTGTTTGAGTCGATAACATTCTGTTTTTGTTTATATTTATCTAATGTTATTTTGACACATTTGTGATAAGATCTCTACAATCTAACCGTCCATGAAGAAGCTCCACAAACACATCACTTTTTTGGTATAACTGCCACACTAAATCCTTTTCTCGAGCACAAATATAGCTATTTACCTAACAAGTGCGGAAAAACAAGTGTTAGGTACAATAGTTTTTCTACAGACGTGCGGAAATAAGGATATAATTCGTAATTTAATAAAAACCAAACCATATGACAAACAAACTATTAGGTAATTGAAAGAAACATGGTAACTAAGCGACCATAGTAACCTGGAAACCTGGTTGCTGTTTGCTGCTTCACCGAACTCCGCTACGCGTCGTTCGGTGAACGGCAGACTCGTGCGGAAAAACTAATTTTCCGCAAGTGTTAGGTACAATAGTTTTTCTACAGACGTGCGGAAATAAGGATATAATTCGTAATTTAATAAAAACCAAACCATATGACAAACAAACTATTAGGTAATTGAAAGAAACATGGTAACTAAGCGACCATAGTAACCTGGAAACCTGGTTGCTGTTTGCTTATGGTATTGTTAATTTTGACATATCCGTGCGGAAAAATTTTTCCGCACAGAAATGTCGTGCGGAAAAACTTTTCCGCACTGGTGCGGGAAATCTGATCTTTCGACACGGATATCGGTGCGGAAAATCAGATTTCCCGCACCATTGCGGAAAAATTAACAATATCATAAGCAAACAGCAACTAGGTTTCCAGGTTACTATGGTCGCTTAGCTACACATTTCGACATTTTTATTATTATTTATTTGTCATTAGTTGCATCAGAAACTTTTAAATTACGAATTATATCCTTATTTCCGCACGTCTGTAGAAAAACTATTGTACCTAACACTTGCGGAAAATGTTTTTTTTCCGCACTTGTTAGGTAAATAGCTATTTCAACTGGAAAATGACAACAACCGTATTTGTGAAGCATCTATTAATGTCATGGCAACGCATTTCAAATAGCTCGATTGATGCCCAACGTTGCCGTTTGTGAGAAGAATTCCTCTTATCAACTTTTTAGTCTAAAAGATCAAGGAAAATCGTTCGATTATTCAACGACAAGTAGTAATAGCGATGAAAAAAAGGCCACACTCTCCCTAGATATTGAAGAGAAATACATTTATTTGATGATAGTGAACTTCAAGTCGTTGTTATTGAATTGGTGACAGATAATCTGGTAAAAAGTATTTCAAGGAAGTAAATATGGCAAACCAGGAGCTTGCTTTTCCCCTTTCCCCCATGTTTACATTGACATGTTCGACTCACACAATATTGTTTGTTTATGCTTCTAGTGGTTCAATATTCAAAGGTACTAGTGCATCATGTTGAAAATGAGTCTCGCGAGAAAGTGACAAGTGACTTGTGAAACCTGATACACGAGTGGCATAGGATGTTTTAGCAAACAAATGGAAGAAATCGTTTTTTATGAGACAATATTTATCATTAAATATAAATGTCAGAGTCAGAATGACTAGACAGGGACATCTTTACATTTTGGTCAATGTAGAGGTTATTTCTTTGGTTGCCACGGGAACGTGAGTTTTAATCCATAGCTCAATACTGAGTTATGAGTTATATATGAGTTATAACACACAAGTGTGTTATTTGACACTTTTCTTGTCCAAAATGACACCTATGCCTATCATGTGTTAGATAAAGAAAAAAAAAGTCAGCATATATAATATAGGCAGTTCCATTTGAAACAAGTTAGTTGACACCCACTTCCGAAATAACTGGAAGACGCGCAACGTTGCTTTCATTTCAAGAGATCATCTTCGACAATTTCTTTTCACAAATTTTGAGAATCCCTATCGCTTTTCCCGAGATATTCTAATAGGCCACTTACCTTGGCACACCCTGTATAAGGCTGTTGCGTTGCGGCCGCCAGTAAGCTCTGGCTTAGTTCTATGAGTCGTGCTTTATTCAAATCGTTGAAAACATAAAAAAGTTTGTTGTGGTTGTGATATAAATTGTTTGTAAATAGTGAGTGCTGTACAAAGTGACTTAAAATAAATAAATTAAAACTGAACAGTGTTTACCGAAAAATATTACAATATCTTCAAAGTTATCTTACCGTTTGAAAATCACCTAAAGAAAATAGAATTCCAAAGAATTACGCCTGGAACATCAAACACAAATCTGAGATCTCTTCAGATATTCAAAATATTACAATATCTTCAAAGTTATCTTACCGTTTGAAAATCACCTAAAGAAAATAGAATTCCAAAGAATTACATCTGGAACATCAAACACAAATCTGAAGATTACTTCAGATATTCAATATCTAATTGATTGTCGATGCGCGCAAAAAGCCAATTATGCTTATCGTTTGAGATGACGTCAGAAAATGATTTTTTTGCATAACTTTTCTTTTCGTATATTTTTCGGATCTTTTAATTGTTATTCTGCTATTCGGGGCAAAGATGAATCCAACGAACAATCAAAACTCATGAAAATTGTTTCAGCGGTTCTAGAGTTATAAATGGTGTAATTAACCCAACTTTGTTTTATACAGTGTGTCGAATAGGTGGAAAAGACATTTTTATTTTGAAACTTCATTTTCTGGGGTAAAGCACTGCTTGGATAAAGCCTAACTTGTGTCATAGTTTTAGTTTCGAAAAATGAAGTATGTCTTGGAAGTTAACCTAGAAGCTATTTTTCTCAATAGTAAAGCGCTTCTTCTGTAAGGGATACGACAAAATGTTAATGGAGAAGGTTGTCCAGAATAAAAAACTAAGTGAGAATGCAAAATTTCAAAACTCTCCACTCAATTGAATAATTTGAAAAAATTAGAGAAGTTCATCAGAAAAAGTTCTTTCAGATGACGAATTACGCAATTCTGCAAAATAAAAAGTATTTTAAAATTATTTTTTTATATACAGTGTAACCCATTTAGAATGAAAACACCCCCTGTAAAATTTCAGGTTATTAACCGATTTCAACAATTTTTTTTAAATGTCAAGTTTTGAAGGGTCTACTACAGGACAAATTTTGAAATGTTTATTTAAATTTTTAGGGCATACCTATCACGGTACTTTTTCGTGATAGAAAATGGCGAATTTTTATTAGCGATTTTTTTATTACATAAATGAATACGCCATTGGATTTGGAGTGCTTCCAAATAGCTGTGACCAAAATTTCGAAAAAATATATTCATTAATAACAAAGTTACGACAACTTAAAATTCGTACATTTTCCAAGTCAACGGTCACAAAAGAACATCCTGCATCAACAGTTGCCATGGAGATGGAGTTACTTGTTGCCACTACTTAGTGTCAATGTAAAATTACCTATTTATCGGCAAGAATATTATTTGTATTTAATCATAGTGTGTTCGATTTTTTTTTTTTAATTTTTTTTTTTTTGGATTTCTCAAAAAAAACAATATTGGACCTATCAAACCAAGATTTATTTTTTTTTTATTAAAAATCCACTAGTTTTTGATTATAATGTAAATGTGATTCCGTTAATTTCATTAAATGTTATGTTATTTTGAACATCTCGTTATTCAATTTGTAGTTCATTGTTACAGGTAATAAAACAAATTCAATTTCCATGGCAACTGTTGATGCAAGGTATTTGTTTGTGACCATTAGCTTAAAGAATTTATGAATTTCAAGTTGTCGTAGCTTTGTTATTAATGAATATATTTTGTTGAAATTTTGGTCACAGCCATTTGGAGGCACTCTGAATCCAGTGACGTAGGGATTTATTTAACAAAAAAATCGCTAATGAAAATTCGCCATTTTTCATCACGAAAAAGTAGTGCGATATACCTTGAAAATTGAAATAAAAATTTGTCCTGTAGTAGACCCTTCAAAACTTGACATTTCAATAAAAAAATGGTTGAAATCGGTTAATAACCTGAAATTTTACAGGGGTGTTTCCATTCTAAATGGGCCACACTGTATATATTTTTTTTATATATACATATTTATATAAACTTCTATGTTTATTTTTGAGGCCTGGATAGGTACCTGGAGAATTGACATTTCCTCATGAATCACCCTGTATATTGAGATCGAGATTAAGATTATTATGATTTCTGCATATTGAAGGGGTCATGACATTTTTTGTTTTTTGTATAGAAAACATCCTTGTTTTCTATACAAGGAGAAATTGAGTTTTTTTTTTAAATTTTTGTTTAATTATCATAAGTATTATTCCGCCCCAATGTTTCATCAACAAAAAAGTCAAAATTGCTTTTTACTTTTTTTCTCGAAAACCGTTTGTTGGGAGAAAAAAGTCAGGAGATCAATTTCACCCATTAACGAACAGCAGGTCCAGAAACCAAGTTTATTTTAAAAAAGTATTGGCGTATCGTTTTTTTTTTCGATTAAAATATTCAATACTCTACCTATACTAAACTCATCTTCACCTTTCTTCTGTCTACGTTCTTTATTTATGTAGTGAACCACGTTCCTAATAGATAATTAATTTTGTCAGCAACACTGAGAGCGTTAGAGATGTCCAGTTCAGTCCTCATAATGCGTATACATTCTCAGCCGTATCTGAAAATGGCAGTGTTCAGATATGGGACGTTCGTAGACCAGATAAACTACAACAACAATTCACAGCCCACAGTGGACCTGTGTTTGCTTGTGACTGGCATCCCGAAATGACATGGTTAGCAACTGCCAGTCGAGACAAAACCATAAAAGTAAGTTTGATACTCATATTAAACACATAAAAGTATTTTATATCAAATTGTATACAGGGTGTAAGTAAATAAGTGCGACAAACCTCAGGAGGTAATTCTGCATGAAAAAATGATGACATTTTGCTATATAAACATATGTCCGCAAATGCTCCGTTTTCTGAGATACGGAATATTGAAGTTTTTCTTAAAAAACTGAAGATTTATTGATTGCTCTGAAACCGGTCGAGATAATATGCAAATGAAAATAAGTGGGTTTTAAGAGGTAGTTATTGAGCATTTTTTGACATGCAATGGACAATTTGCACATTTTTTAGAAATATGAAAAATATAAGGATTAGTAAGTACTGATGCCATTGATGTTTGGAAAATCAACCTACGACCTGTAATAATGTAGTAATCACCGATTAAAGAGCGCCAATCAACATCCAATACGTCACAGAATACACTATCTATCTCCGTCTGACGTATTGACTGAGATGACTCTCTCTCTCTCGGAAGGGTAATATGGCCCCACCCCTTTTGCGATCATGCAGTGAATTACGCGTCTTCTTTTTCATTTATTTAGTATATTTTTGGGTATTTCGAAAAAAAATTTTCGCTGGTGACTTTCAAATAATGTCTAGAATACGTATATAAAATTTCAAGTCATTTGAAAATGTATGCAAATTGTCCATTAAGAATTTTATTCATTTGTGGACATATGTTTATATAGCAAACTGTCTTTATTTTTTCATTGTTGCTAGTCTCGTGACGGAACAGAATTATGTAACAGGAGCTCGTGGGAAGCAGTCAATAATACGGTATTATTGACTGCTTCCCACGAGCACCTGTTACATAATTTATTTTCTCATGCAGAATTACCTCCTGAAGTTTGTCGCACTTGTTTACTATCACCATGTATATCAGGAAGTGTATCGTGAGGTGGCTGCCTATAAAATCTTGGTCCAGTCTATGATCAATTATTAACAGTAGAATGTTTTTTTTTTCATTTCTTCAACCACTTGTTCATTGAAAAAAATCAGATACCAAATGAAAGAATGGAGTCTACAGAATATGCAAACGATAAACGATAGTTTGCCTAGTATTTTTTGGTCATAACTATTACGTTTATTTCCCGAGATACTCTAATAGGCCACTCACCTTGGCGCACCCTGTAAATTTGTCGTGTACATATATTTCTATTTGAAGTCTGATGCCAGTGGCTTCAAAATGATGCTCTTCTTTTCAATTCCATACGCACTCTCTGGTGCCCATATTCATCATATTGAAACTGTCACTCTTCAAAGACAGGCAACCGCAACCCTTGACCGATTTGATTCCTTAATTTGATATGATTAATTGAATAATAATGCAGTCAACTTGTGTGCAATAAGGCTACTCGCGAGCAAATTTTGGGGGATTTATGATTTTTTGGTTCAATATGTTTTTAAGGGTGCTGAATCTGAATTTGAAGTTTGTCAACAAAATCTCGTGACGCAATATTGGAAAAAAAAGCAAAAGAAGATCAAAAATCACTTGTTTTTATGGTTTGTGACTCATAACTAAAAAACTCTCATCTTCCGAGAAAAACCTTCTAATTAAAATAAAATTAGTACATAAAATTTTCTCAAAATTTCAGGGATTTTTTCCTCAGATGAACCATTTAGTCTCAATAGCTCATTGAAGACCGACGTATTCAAACCGTCTCCGCAAGACTCTATTGTTTCAGCTCAATACTTTAGCAAGGTGTCTCATGAATCCATTTTTGCCAAAGTTCAGTACGAAAATAAAAGCGTGACCCGGAGGAAATAAGTGTTGCACTCTACCATAAAAAAAATAACATTTTGAATTTTAGAGAAATATGATTCCGTTTTCCTTCCCAGTTACTTGAAACTACTCCAAAACTGTTTATCCTATCGGAATCAAAAAAGTTCCTTTCTCATTCTACTTCTTCACAGACGGAGCAATACAGGGTGCTCCGTAATGAATGCGACATAAGGTGACAGGAGATTTCTTACAAGAAAATATTGCGATAGTCCCTAATTTGTCTTATCCGAAAGCTGATATTGAGAAAGATGCAGGGAGTCAAAGATAGATTAATTTTTGATTTTTTCAAGAAACTTTTGAAATAATAAAGTTATTCTGTTGAAATTTGGTTTATATGGGTGCTTTGATACGCAAAATACAAATCTGGCCTTGGTATGACTCTTACTTGTAGGAGGCGCCACTTAAAATTACACACATTCTCACTCGTTCAAATTATTGTCTTTACTCTTTTCTACGCACTCGTACATTTTTTTCCCCTGTATAGTAATGGATATTTATGTTCTTCTTTCAATTTGAGCAGAAATTGTGGTAAACATATTGTACCTAATTTCAACCGTTATCGAGATACCTCGATTTAAAAATATCATTTTTGCATCTTTGACATGTTATCAAACTCAAACGGTTCAAGATAGAGAGAAATGGTCCGCAATTTCTTATCTAAACTTTTCAAGAGCTATTTTGTCATTTAAATAGAAGGTAGGTACTGTCAACTGTGAATTTTTTTCGACATATTTCCACATTTTTGACAAGAATTTTATTATTGTCTTTGGATAGCTCTTGAAAAGTTAAGACAAGAAAGTACACACCGTTTTTCTGTATGTTAAACCGTTTGGATTTTATTGCATTTCGAAGATGTAAAAATGTCTTTTATAAAACGCGATAAGTCGAAAATGGCTGAATTCAGGAACATTATGTTGACCACAATTTTTGCTCAAAAATGAACGAATTGAAATATCCATTAATAAACAGGGGAATCAATTTGAAAAAATGCAACTTTGATCTGTCATAACCTTATGCTCGACCCTGTATATTCCAATTTACTACACATACAGAGTGACCCATTTGAGAGCGGGCCACCCCCATAACATTTTCATTTTTGAAGCGATTTCGACGATTTTTTTTTGAAATGTAAAGAGTGGAAAGGTTTATTTTGAGGTCCCACGGCGTCAAGTTTTTTCAAAATTCAAGGCCTACTAGATCACATTTTAGAGGCTGAAAAATCCAGAATTCATATTAGTGATTTTTTTAGAAAAAATCTGTCTACGCCACTGGATTTTTCATACCCTGAAATGGATCTGTACCATATTTCATGAAAATATATTAAAAATTAACGATTAATTTTTTTATGCACCAAGAAGTATTTTACCTCGAAACTCTTGCGATAGAAAATCTATGAGAAAAAAAAAATTAAATATAAACATTTAATAGATATTCTCATGTCAAAATACAATGAAAACAAACAAACGAGACTGACAAAAAAAAAAGAAGAAAAATTACACACAGAAATAATATTTTTGAATTGAATATTTTTCCATGAAATTTGGTACAGACCCATTTCAGGGGATGAAAAATCCAATGGCATAGGTAGATATTCTCTAAAAAAATCGCTAATATGTTTTCTGGATTTTCAAAATCCTCACAACTTTTGTATAAGACAATTTTTTCTCATGTACGTGGGGGTGGAAAAAAACAAAAAATGGTCTCTGTCCAAACTCGATACTTCGAAACCCTGCACCAAACTCGATAATCCGATAAATGTTATAAAGTCTGCCAACGCAATTGTTGATCTAGATTCTAGAAAGTCAGGCATCCATTGCTCTGCGATTTGCACATCGTGCCAAGGGATGTGTGAAAAGGTCGTGACCGTGGAAGACAACATTGACGAAGAAGAGACGGAACGAGGAGACCAGGGGCTAACCAAAAATTGTATATTCCAGCTGAAAAAGATCTGACGAAACAGAATCACAAAAACCTGTGGCACGACAGGTCGTCTTCAAAGAACCAGAACCAGGACCCACCAAGAGACAACGACGAATGTAACAATGATGTCACATGTAATTTTAATAATCAGGTTTATAGTTTCTCAAGATTTTTTGACGTAGATCTTTTTTTTTTTCGTTGAAATTTGGCATGATATTAGATAACTTGAACATCATGTAATGATTTTGGATGACCTGTTCCCGCACAATATACCTATTCTAATGTGCAGAGAACTGGTATTGATTCACTGATTGACAATCACTATCAATAAATTAAGTTGTGGTGTAGAAAAAGTGGGGTTTCGACAATTGACGAAATCCAGGACGAAATATTACAATTTTCAATGAACAATTGAACCCAAACGGTAAGTTTGAGGACAAAAAAGCCTAGAGATGAAGTATGCAGAAAATTTTATGTACTTTCATTCAGAATAGAAAGGTTATTCGCAAAAATGTGATAGTTTTCGAGTTAAAAACAAAAAACCGAAGAAGTGATTTTTCAACTTCTTTTTGTTGCGTCACGAACCTCAAATTTGGATTCAGCGCAACAAAAAACATATCCAACCAAAAAATCGATCAAAATTTGTTTGGCAAAAATACTAATCAGCTGGATTATAAACAGAAGAGTGCAAATTACTACTATCGACCTACCGCTTTATACCTAGTTATGACCAAAAAATACTAGGCAACCTATCGCTAATTTTGTAGACTCCATACTTTCATTTGGTATCTGATTTTTTCAATAAACAACTGGGTGAAGAAATAAAAATAAACATTCTTGTACAGGGTGATTGTTTATATTTTACTCAATAGATATCTCAGCTAATTTTGGTTCTACAAAAAAGTTTAAATCAACAAATTTGAAGTATTTTTCATGAACGTTCAGAATCCATACTAAGAAATGCAAAAATCCATCGAAAACCTAAAAATTTCACCCAACATGGTGTTTTTTAAATTCGAGACCCCGTATATTTTAGTCTAGAATGATAGATATTTTTCTTCTGATTCCAAATATATCATAATTTATGTTGGTATTTGATTCAGATGTTTTTGCGCTATTCAAGTTAAATATCTCTAAAAATCTCATTACTGGGACATTACCTTGATCTGGGTTGCAATCAGAAGAAAAATATATATTATTATAGCCAAAAATATACAGGGTATCATATTCAAAAAATACCATGTTGTGTAAATTATTTAGGTTTTCGATGCATTTTCGCATTTCTTGATCAGTTTCTGCATGTCTATAAAAATACTCCAAATCCACTCATTTAAACTTTTTTGTAATTTCTATTGAGTAAAATATAAACAATCACCTTGTACTTTTAATCAATCATGGACTGGAACAGAATTTTGTAGGCAATCACCTTGAAATATATTTTTTTCATATTCAAATTGATATAAAACACTTTTCATCGAATAAACAGATGAGTGAAGGTCGTCTCCTATTTGGATATCCTACTAACATGCTATCAGGCGTCCAAGATTTGGTTTTTCACCAACCACTCTGCCATTACATTATTCATATCGAGAAACTTGCACTTACTCAAATCAGTGGTTCTTGGTGTGTTTTCATTTTATTTGATATACTTAGTTGAGTCTGTGAACTAAAAAATCAAAATCATCAAAAACTTGAGAAATTCCACCCGACCTCCACTTTGACAAAATCAGATTCCAAAATTTCACAAGCAAGAAGTAAAAAAATGCATCGACAACTAAAAAGAATTCGATAAAAAATTTCAGAACATTATATGATAGGACAAGAAGTAAGTTGTTTGTTCAATGTTGGTTTATTTCCGCGGGTGCATAGATTCTCACAACTGAAAATATCTTTTTCTACGACTGTCAAGTTATATCACTCTATCGATCCGTAAATTTCGTGCACTCAGCAACTAAACGGAAATGAAACCATTCCCTACTAGTTGCTGGGCAAGGAAACATGTAAAGTTGATTTCTGTAAATAAATTTCCTTTTTTAAAACGAACGATTTTTGTCTGAATGTGATTTGTGATTATTCTTTCAGGTCTGGGACTTAACAAGTAAACCAACTTTGGAATACACTATCCATGCAATAGCTTCAGTTGCATATGTGAAATGGAGGCCGCAACATAGGTATCATATCGCAAGCTGTGCATTAGTTATTGACTGTAGTATAAATATCTGGGACGTACGAAGGCCTTATATACCATTTGCCTCTTTCAATGAACATAGGGATATAGCCAGTGGAGTATCGTGGAAAGGAGATCCTAATCTATTTTTAAGTAGTGGAAGGGTGAGTTTTTTTGAAATTCAAAAAATATACCAAAAGAAAATACTAGCAGAGATTGTCAATTTTTAAATCTCAATAATTAACAAATATTAAAAGGGCAAAATAAAATGCAACAGCCAAAAAGGGCTATTCATGACCATTTGGCTGATTGACTGAAGTATTTCTGGTAGTCTAACAGTTTCGTATTTTTACTGGCCGCATTAGCTGGATAACTATTGTGTCAATAATTGCATTAAAAATAAAAAAAAAAAGAAAAATGCCCAATAAACAAACCTTCCTACCTATAATTACTGAGTGTTAAAATTTAAAAAAATAATCGAATTTTATCAATATCTTTATTACCAATTGAGATTTTCAAATGAAATTTGGCACGTGTAGACACGTAAACTAAGTTCATTTTTTCATGTCATAATATTATTTTTATTTTCACCAGTGGCTTGCGTACGGGTGCTGATTGCGATATTTTTTATGAAAAAACAGATACGTCACTGATTTATCTGAAAATAAAAAATATATCTGCAATCCTCATTTAATTTAAAAGAAAAAAGTACTCTTGACTTTTTTTCTGTAAGACGCAACATTTTCGAGTAAAAAAATAAAAATCGTCGAAATCAAATCAGGGAAAGGCGCATAATTATCACATTAGCTTTGATTAAAACAAAACACTTGGTTACTAAACAGAAATGTCGATCATTTGCTGCATTTTAGTGTTTTTTTTAGTGTTAATGATAATGCCGTGGCTATTTACTAACCAAGGATACGCAGACATTCATTTAATTTACGGTTTTTGAAAAGAAAATGCAGTAGCAGTCGCAAGGGAGTATGCACTTTAATCGACAACGTTGCGTTAAACGAAAAAAGGCCAAGTGTACTTTTTTCTTTCAAATCAAATAAGGATTGCAGATATATTTTTTTATCTTGAGATAAACCAGTGGCGTATCAGTTTTTTCATTACAAAAATATCGCGATCGGTACACGTACGCACGCCACTGGTGGAAATGAAAATAATAGTATCACATGAAAAAATGAACCCAGATTATCTCTCTACACGATTTTTTTTCTTAAATTTCAACACTCTGTAAATTTGTAATAAAACTTTTTTTGCACATAGTTTATTGACCAGACGCACATTATTTTTCGATCATCTATCGATTCTGAAATTTAAGCAGATGAAAGTTGGACCACCTTGTATATTCATTTCCCGAGATATTCTAATGGACCACTTACTTTGGCGCACCCTGTATAATTTGTCGTGTAAATATATTTTGATTTAAAGTCTGATGCGAGCGCTTCAAAATGATGCTACTGCTACCCAAATTCACCAAATTGAAACTGTCACTTTTCAAAGCCTGGCAATCGTAACCCATCACTGATTTTTCTCAGGCAACCTTATACCACCGCGTTCGTTACGAAATTGTCTTTGATTTGATATAATATGATCCATTGAATGAACAGGTGTGTGCAAATCACTACTATCGTCTCACCTCTTTATACCTGGCAACCTGATAGTTATTACCAAAAAATACTAGGCAACCTCTCGTTTGCATGTTCTCTAGACTTCATACTTCCATCTGGTATCTGGTATTTTTTCAATAAACAAGTGGGTGAAGAAATAGAAAAAACCATTCTTGTACTTTTAGTTGAACATAGACTGGACCAGAGTTTTTTAGGCAACCACTATGAAATATATATTTCTCTTCATATTAAATTTGATATAAAATACTTCTCATCGAATCTCTATTAGGATCTCCTACTAATAGTAGCTACTTTCACAGTTCACTCGAAAATCCCTCGACAAAATTCCAGCGTACCTGGATATGTAGTGAGAGAAAAATAAAGAAGCTTGATAAATCAATGGTTGTTTTTTTGTCCTAGTCCAGTTTGAGTGGACTGTAGACATTTTGAAGGCAAAAAAGCAAAAACGTAGGTTTTCATCATTTAATTAAATATTCGAGTTTTGGTTTACCAAGAATGTTCACTTTAGATTTTTCACACAGGTTTTTTCATGAAAAGAAATAATTATATTTATTCCTCTTTTACAGAACCATACCAAAATAATTCATAAAAATAATAATATGCCGTTCACTGTAATCGGACCAAGTCGATCACTTGACAATCCAATTTCGCATTAGTGCCATGGCCTATCTTTGTCCTTGACCTCTTAATTTGAATAATCTCGCTTACGGCGGCCCGAATCTACAGACAAGACGTTGGCGCACACATATGTCTCTGAAAAAAAAAGAGTTTATCTTACTATACTCTATTTATCCTGACCAAATGCGCACTCACCCTGTATATTTTTTGTTAAATTTGATACCCAACGTAAACATGTTTTCCCAAGGATTCACGTTAGTTACTTCTCAGTTTTCTTAAAAAAGGTTTCTTCCGTTTATTATCAGGCTACTTAATCAACACCTCTGGAGGCGAACTGTCTTACAAAATTAGAATAGATATTATTTTTGAATTCCATTATTATTATCATATTTATGTGATTCTTCAATTTCAGGACAACACTTTATATCACCATTCTTTCAACGATGCGGAAAAACCCGCTAGCAAAGCAAATCCTCATGGAATAAGCATGAATACTAAAGGCGAAATTGTTTTCTCGAAAAAGATGAACACATTTTTGAGCAGTAACAACTGTAGTCAAAACTCTTTGAGCAAGATGATGAGAAAGATCTCAACCACTCAAGCTGTAGACACTTTTCATCAGGCATCGAGTAATACCTATAACTTCAATCCAAACAACGTTGATCAACAGGACTCATCGATATTTGTCAGTAAGTGATCATTAGTTAACTGACTCGGAAATTTTTCGAAAAGCTTTTATAGCAACAGCATAATGGGGTCTAAAATGGAATTATTTATTATGTTGTGTCATCAGATAATGGACAATTGACATGCATTTTCGAATGACTTGACCTCGGACTTGACATTTTATATACCATCAGAATTTCACTTCGAAGTTGAACTGTTAAATTTCAGCTTGGCAAACGTGAATCATATGTTGTCATCCACATGGAATTTTGATCACGCTTATGCCCACTTCGAAGTGAAATTCAATGTAAACCAGGCATTAATAACCGATTGAAAGCGAAAATGACTTTTTGGGCCACACACACGTAGCGAAGTCACGTCATTACAGAACTTGCTATTCAGTCGTCCTTTGAAGCCGCGAAACCGGCGAACTGCTTATTTGCCAGTTTCAGTCGATTGAAATATTCGGCTATTCATGGTCTAAAATTAATGTTCTATTAGCCAAGCTTTGTGAAAAAGTCTCTTGCACCGCCTAGTAAGCTTAGCTTGAAGCAGTCAAAACGGAGCTTACTATAATCGGTCAAATTTCTAGGCTTAAGCGGTTGAGCGTATAAGCTTAGTGGCTTTGTAACCTCAAATTTTATCCAAAACTTGAAAGGTGTTTATTGTCTACGCAAAAAATTGGTCAAATTTTAAGTTTGGTTACGGTTTTATGCTGTAATGGGAATATGAATCTGGATCCGAAGAACTATTGAGGCCCTATACCATCGGATATTAACTAAAGGCTAGAGGGTCTACTCGTCGTCAAAAGTGGCTCCGGCTCGCCGCATTCCCAGTTCCACTCTGGTCCTAACATCATACCATTTCCGATCGGCAACACCCGATCGGAAATTTCGGCTGAGATTTGTCCTGGGAGTTTCGTACACCGCTTGGAAATCGGTAGCCTTTTTCCAACTTGTGTCCCTCGTAAAATCTTGTTCTTGGCCGGCTTTTGTTTTTGATCCTTCGCTTTGGGGGCATGATTTTTAAAGGTTCCGACATGTAGTGAGCCAACTGTATGTTATATAAGCTGTGCCTGTGCCATCGAATATTAACTAAGGTGGAAGTTTTTCTTCATTTTGTAATCAAAACAAACAATATCTCATAACCTCGACCAATACGTATACAAAATGATTTCTCGTGTGAAGTTATTTGAAGATGTCAAATTGCTTGAAAAAATTGAGCCGTCTTGATAAAGCTAGGCTCCAATTACGATCGGTGCAAACAGCACTTAATTGCTAATAGCGTTTTCGATTGGTAAAATCGGGCAGCACTGGTGCAACACTCGGGCAATATTTATGTTCGATTGGTAGAAATCGAGTGGATTTTTATGTTCGATTGGGGAGCCGGGTCAATGAGTTTTGCACTCAGTGCAGATTTTTTGGCACGCGGTCTTTGAGCTCGTGCTGGTATAGTGCAATTTCGGTGCATTAGCAAAATTGAAAAAAAAACATGAAAAATGGTGGATATAAACGTCTCGTGAGGTGATTCTGTGGGTGGACAACAAATTTCGAGTTTGAGCTATTATGGAATCTAGTACCTACTGCCAAAAAAAGGAAATACTGGCGTTGACGAGTTATGGAAAACGAGTGCCTACTCAAAACTGAATTAATTTCATTTAAGATCTTGTGCATATACCTTTTTTCTCAAAAAAGTAGTTCCTAGTATCTATGATCTATATAATACGATATAATTGGTCTCAAGATTTTGTCATTTGGCAATGAGAGATGGACTTCTAATTAGTTCAGTTTCAGAGTCGCTTCAGCCGCTACGCTGAGAAAATATAATATTAGATTTTCAAGAAGTTTAATGATTCCATTTCAATTCGATCGGAATTTTACCGTGCAATATTATAGCACTCGATGGAAAATGTGTGTTCGATTGGGATTGCCCTAGAGCAAATTTTCATCATAACTGGTTTTGCCCGAGGTCAAACCCAGTGCAACCCTTGTTTTCCCAATCGAAAACACTATAAATATCATGCGAGTGAAAACTTTTTGCAAATTATGAAAAGGAGAAAATTTTATTCCCAGTGGTTTCAATAAATCAACATTGCCATTGAAATCAAAACAAATTTCGGTTCTTGAAGTTGTACGAAATAATATTTGGAATGACTTTCAGCACTTTCTCATGTATTTTACAGCCGTGTCAAAATAAAACGTCTGACACTTGACAATTCTGAAACAAAATGTAGGTAAATATTTCTGGGCATCCTAATCCCAACAAAATAACAATTCCTCTATCCGCTGACTGGGGTAGTCTACTATCGAACACTCACACAAATTTACCGAGTTATTTGTATATTGATCTAGATTCGTATTTTCAGAACTGGCTAGAAATTATTTGCTAAATGGAAGAAGTGTTACCGAACTTTGTGAGCAAAACTCAATTGTTGCCGAAAAGTTTGGCAAGAATGATGTTGCTGTGACTTGGAAAATCATCAAAACAATGTATGGCGAAGAATTCGTACAAAATTCCTTGAATGCTAATGGCATTAGGTATGAAGATGTAGGTGGCGCTGACATGACAGACGATCAAAAATCCAAAGGTTTTAGAAAATATAGTTTGTCGAAATTCTCACGAATGTTGTTTTGAAGGTGTGGAGACCCCAGCCGCACAGTTTAGTGGAGGAGATGAAGAGACTGAAAATGAAGATCAAGTTGACAATGCATTTCCAAATTACTTGAACGTACGAAATGGATGTTTACCCAAAGGAGATTTTTTCTTTGGTGAAAATGAGTTGGACGTTGAACTAGATGGTGCACCAGTGTTTTTTGACTATTATCAATATGGGTATCGATTGAATCCAGTGACTTCTGGAGAAATAGGTGAGATTTATACAGGGTGGGGTACGAAATCATTTCAACCCAGCTTTGCTCAGGTGTTAGTTGATTATCAAAAATCGTTGGGACACGTCAATTTTTGTTTTTTGAAGGACACATTTTTTTGGTATTCTCACCCCCACCTATCAACCCCTAAACGGGGTTGATAGCTACCCCCAGAATTTCCAATGGAAAGTGGGTCGTGTGATACGTCAGTTGATACGTATTTTTATCAAGATCGTATCCACAAAGTTTCTAGTTGCTGCTATTTGTTATTATTTTAAATATATGTCTTTCTTTTTAACATCAACTCAAGAACACGTTATCTCACGAAAATCAAAATCTTTTAAACTGTTTCTAATCTCACAATGGTCAATACATCAAAATTTTGCTCAGCGTCAATCTAGTCTTGTTCAACATTATCGTTATCTAGATATGCTCTGTAGTTTTGTGGCGCATCCATAATTTACAAAAGATTTTTTTGGGTATTTCGCCACACCCTATCAAATATCAATCAAACTAGTGTTTATACACCCGATCTTCTATATTACCTGAAAAAAGTCTATTAGTAAATGATAAAACCTTTGACATTTTGTGCCAAAAACACGAAAAAGTCAATTTCACAACAAAAAACGAACTATATTTTTAGAATTTGAATTAATTGTTCCATTTTTAGGTTTACACTGACGACGGGAGCAGATTCGTTCCCGGAACGTTTGATATTGATAGGTTTTATCATTTACTAATAGACTTTTTTCAGGTAATATAGAAGATCGGGTGTATAAACACTAGTTTGATTGATATTTGATAGGGTGTGGCGAAATACCCAAAAAAATCTTGTAAATTATCGTTATCACTATTCGTAGATGGCATTTTGATGATGAACATAGATTGATGTATAAGGAGATCGAAAATTATTTCATATTCAATTCTAAATATTTCAGACTGGACCCTGCCTACGGAAGCTTTTCCCATCCGACATGAAATTCTTGATCGATCTCCACCACCAGAGCAATTTATGGACCATCATACGAATATAAATTATCAAGAAGATACTCATACCATACAAGTTGACGATCAATTACCAGGCATGTTGGCTAATATAAAGTCATGCACAAAACATAGTTGGGATCCAAGTAGTGTAGTGATAGACTCCCTACATCACTATGCCGAGCTTGGAGATATACAAACTGTAGCATCGATACTCATTGTTTTGGGTGAAAACAGAAGATATTTGACAGGTAAAAATGTCCTTTGCTGTGAAATAAAACTTCAATGCATCATTTATATGTTTATCGATGCCTATGCATGAAATTTTAAGTAGGTATCTGTTGACCTCATCCATTTTCTCTGGTATCTATGAAATAAAAATAGGCCTCATCTTGCTCGTAATAAGAGTTTAACTAAGAAATGCCTTAGAACATAGAACGATCAAAATTAGCATATATCCTTGAACTTGGGCAAATTGTGTGTAATACATGGTCTCCCTGAAATGACTGTACAACGCTTAACCAGAAATTCCTTAACCAAAAATAAAGCGATCCAGGCGAACTTTCATATATCCAAAAATGCTTCGTTAAGCCTGCAGAGGGCATCAAAGATTCAAAAAAATGTTGGCTTTTTCTACATTTTTCGAAAACGTGCCAATCGATTTGGATCATTTTTGGTAGCTAGTCGTGGACCATGAAATTACGTGTTTTGTTTCTATAGCGACTGGTTGTGATTAACCGGAAGTGTTATAAACGTAACGTCACATATAGATATTTGTTTTGATTTTTTTTGTAATAGACTTTTTGATAATTCAGATGCTTTATTCTGATAGTTCAATGCATTGGGTAGTTTTTCTTTCTTGAGAAATTTCGTTGGGATAAGTGGTTGTGCCAGAAAAAAAAAATCAATTAGCTGCACAGATATTTTATTATCGATTTATCCCAGAAATTTTTCCAAAAGAGAAAAAACTTTCCTACATACTGACATCAGACATAACAGACAAAAACATCTGAATTATCAGAAAGTCAATTCCATAAAAAATCAGTTACGTCATATGACTCATATGCAGCTATATCTTTTGATTTTTTATGGATTTGACTTTCTGATAATCTAGAAGTTTTTATCTAACAACGCAGTGTATAGGAAAGCTTTTTCCTCTTGAAAAAATCTTCTGGGATAAGTGGTTATGTTAGAAAAAAATGATTCAATAATAAAATATCTCTGAACCCAATTGGAAATATTTTTTTTCTGGCACAACCACTTATCTCAGCGAAATTTCTTAGGAGAGAGAAAAACTCCCCAATGCATTGAACTATTAGATTGAAGCATCTGAATTATCAAAAAGTCAATGCCAAAAAAATCAAAAGAAATAACTACATAATATGACGTCATTTTTATAACACATCCGATTAATTACAACCGGTCGCTATAGAAACAAAAAACGTGATTTCATGGTGCAAGACTGGGTACTAGAAATTATCAAAATCGATCTGCACGTTTTCGAAAAATGTAGGAAAACCCAAAATTTTTTTGAATCTTTGACGCCCTCTGGGGCAGAATTTTCGAAAACCGGAGAGTAGAACAGCCGAGAGAAAGTAGGCTATAACTAGTAGGCTTCTCTCGGCTGTTCTACTCCCCGGTTTTCAAAAATCCGGCCCCTGTAGGCTTACCGAAGCATTTTTGGATTTTAGTAAGTTTGCCTAGATCGTCTTATTTTTGGTTAAGCAATTTGCTATTAAACATTGAACAGTCACTTCAGGGACACCCAGTATACTCGTCACACAGTCATACATATGTATACAGGGTGTCCAGAAATGATGAGCAAACAACGCAGGGGATCATTGTAAACCTAAAATTGATGCCACTTTTTCCCAAAACATTTTTTCGACAATTGATTATTAACGCAGTTACAGGGGTAAGTCTTATTTGCAGTTTTTTGGCAATGTCTTTTGCCAAGCTCATAAAAAATTGACGAAATCTCGACAGTTTTTTCGTATTTTGAAAAGGGTGCCACATACGAACCTATACTTTGATTTGAATGGTCCCAACTTTTTTGTGCTACACTGTACGCGACGTTTGAGTCAATATTTTTAGTCTCCCAACAGTCCCAACCTCTCAACCTAGAAAAGGTAGTCCACTTTTGTTTCGATGAATCTAACCGTTTTCGAGAAAAACGCTAAGATAACTTGCATGTGATCTATTTTCATCCTCAAACAAGTATCCTTTGGAATCATGCGCTATAAGAAGCCGTGAAAATAAATTTGGAGAGAATAAGTTTTGACCGTTGGTAATTTTGTTCATTTTTTGATCTTTTTTTACTCGTTGACCACAATCAGCGCAACAAGAAATTTTCAAAAAATTACCAACTTTAAAAACTGATTATTCCCAAACTTGTTTCTACGGCATCCAGCGCATGTTTCCATGCATGCATTCAAGTTGAAAATGTTTAAGGATGAAAATAAATTATAATGATTTTGTATTCATTACATGCAAGCAGAGGTATTTTAGCGTTTTTCTCGAAAACTGTTAGATTTATCGAAACAAAGTGGTATCTCAAAAGGTTGAGATGATAAAAATATTTGGTCAAAAGTCGCTTACAGTGTAGCACAAAAAATCTATGAGCATTCAAATCGAAGTATAAGGTCGTATTTGGCGCCCTCTACAAAATGTGAAAAACTGTTAAGTCCGTGAGTACGACAATTCGTCAAAATATCAAGAGCATGGCAAAAGGTATTCCAGAAAAACTTCAAATAAAATGTAAGTCCGTCAATAATCAATTTTTGAAAAAAAGTTATAGGAAGAGGTAGCATTTATTTTCTGTCTGGAATACTCACCTGAAGTTTTTGCTCATTTCCGAACACCCTGTATATATCGATTCGTCTGCATAAATTAGTTTTTCAGCTGGCAAAAATATTTAATCGTCTTTCAATAAATTGAATGAGCCGGCAACACTGTTCCAAGTTTTTTAATGCTGAGATTGGTATCAGATATTAACCAACATTTTGATAGGCGAAACACGTGTAGGGTAAGTAAAAGGACTGCGACTGAAACATCTATGAAACCGCTTAAGCTGCGTTTACAAAATTTGTACATACTTTTGATACATTTGATTTTATGATAATTATTTAACGTAACTTTCCAGGTCTTAGCGAAATTCTACAAGAGCATTGGATTCTGGGATACATCGACATTTTGAGCAAATACAAGTTATGGAATATATCGAATCAAGTTATCAAGCAGAGTTGGCTGACTAATGTGAGCCAATTGAATCAGCAGAGTACTACAATGCATACAAACTGTGGAAAATGCTCGAAATTATTACATCGAATAGGATGGCTTTGTGATAGGTGCCACACTTCTGAATACAGTCTTTGCAGCATTTGCCACCAAGTCGTTAGAGGTAAGATTAAGTACAAATTACGTATCTTCATGAAGTGTCTTATTGTATTTTTTGTTCGTTGGCACGAGCTTTAATATGAGTTGAAAATCAATAAACAATAAGTAGTTACAATTAAATTCAAAAATAAGCATGTCAAGTTGTTACATTTCTGTCTCTTTATTTAGTTCGAAAGCTAAGTAGCAAATCATGTTACAATCCTCCATTTTACTTTCGACCACATTAATAATCAAAAATTACCTAATCTTATGACTTCCCCTTTATTGTCTTTTCGTTTGCTTCATGATTAACTTCTTCGTCGTAGGTCTATATGTATGGTGTCAAGGCTGTTCACATGGAGGACATATAGGCCATATGAGGCAATGGTTATCTCAGAAGAAAGTGTGTCCTACTGGTTGTGGTCATATGTGTGAATATAACTAAGTAGTTATAAAGAGAAATTATTATTTTTCGTCTTCCCGATGAAATGATGGAAAATGTTTACACCCTGACAAGAAACGTCGAATCTTGGTTCATAATGATAATAATAATAATAATAAGCTTTATTTCAGAATCAAGAATTTACAGAGTAAAAGCATAATATGAAATGACGTCACAAATAAACAGAATTGAAAGCTAAAGTCTAGTTGACAGTGAATTGCGAAAATCTCCTAGGTTATAAGGTTCTATATCTATTATGACTTTTTTTTATTTCTAGCTTGAATGAATTCACAGATTGAATGCGTTTTATATAATTTGGTAGACTATTATATAGTTTTATGCACATATTCTCTGAACCTTTTTTGGTCAGGCTAAGCCTATGTGATGGATAGTTCACAAGCATGGCTCCCGTTCCATATGAGTGCTTCGTTCCTAGATTGAATAAACTTCTGTGTCTCTTGAACAGCATCAGACATTCATATATATACAAACCGGCTCATAAGGCCTAGCTCTTTGAATCTACCTCTACAGCTATCTAAACATTTCATTTTCCTAATAATTCTTACGATACGTTTTTGAATTACAAACAGGTTTTGCACTCTTGAGTCAATACCCCAGAATGTTATGCAGTACTTTGAGTGTGTCTACCTTGACATATTTACTGATAATCCTTATACTAAAACACACGGAAGACAATTTTTTACTCAAAGAGTTGATATGATCTATCAAATCCAAATGTTCATTGATATATACACCTAGGAATTTAACAGTATCTGATACAACAATATCCCTTGTTCCTAGTCCTATACTAGTCAGGTTGCTGCTACGGCTTGACTGTTTTGTTCGAAAGAGCATGACATTTGTTTTCTCCTTGTTCAGAATCAGGTTGCTCTTGGTAAGCCATTCTTCAATAGTTGTGTAAAAATGATCCGATTTCATAATTAGGTCCTCGAGGTTTTGGTTACCTATAATTAGGCTTGTGTCATCAGCATACAGTATAATGTTTTGATGAGGAACATTCAGTTCGAGGACTACGTCGTTTATCAAGATCGAAAACAAAAAGGGTCCCAAGATGCTGCCTTGAGCTATTCCATTTTGATTCTCTCGTATTTCCGATCTGCCACTTTTACCCTCTTTACAAATTTCAACTTCTGTTGGTTCAATGCTTTCCTGCGGTTACGTCACAGTATTTGACGTTTGCCAGTATGTCGTAGATTGATCGCTCTATACGTGACATTTGTCAAATTGATTAGAACCACCCTGGTCCAGACATACGTGAAATTTTTGTAATGCAAGATTATGACGTAACCGCAGGAAAGTGTTGAACAAACAGTAGTTGTTTTCGGCCCGTGAGATAAGATGCGAACCAGTTTTTGGCTTTGCCTCTAATGCCATAGAGATCCAGCTTTTGTAATAGTATCTCTGTCCAAACTGTCATAAGCTTTTGAGAGGTCCAGTAGCATCGGGATTACTAATTCTTCTTTTTCCATGTGTTGGAGTATAATCTTCATAAGATTAAATGTGGCTATTATAGTGGACTTTCCTTTCATATAGGCGTGTTGGCAACTTGTAATTACATTTTCCTTTTCTAGAAAGCTGACATGTATATTGTAAGGTAGGCCTTCACAATTTAGACTAATTGAAGCTCCTAGAGATGAGATGGCAATGTTTGTAGGGACGACATCATTCACATAAAGGCTCCCCCAGACTGACGCGAATATTCGCGGCGATTTTTGCCACCGCGAATTTTCTCTGATTTTTGACATTGATTTTGACACATTTGCATGTAGAATGTGACATAAAGTGACAAAAAATTCGCCGCGGCAAATGTCGCCGCGAATATTCGCCCCAGTCTCGGGGTACCTTGAACATAGAGGTTGACGTTTATTGTTGGTTTGTCATTGTTTTCCATTTTAGATAAGTATAGTATTTATTGTTTATAAATATAGTATTTATAATTACATTTTTAGTATGATTTCATGTATGAATTTCATCCGGGATGAAACCTTCAAAAAAGCTTACATAGGTAGTACTTTCCGTGCGTAAAGTATACGTCGGAATCTGTTCTTGTTGAGATCAGACAATTTCGTATCAGGCCAGGCGAATTACTTAAAAATAAAGTCAAATCAGGAAAAAATCGATGCAGGACAAACGCAGTTGGAGAAAAAGGCATAACTAATGCTGTAGGTGTAGGTGTATATGAAATTTATGAAAAATAGTTCTTGCCCTTCCAAGGAAAAAAAAAGAACTATTTTCCACCCTCAGAAGGAGAAAACTACATTTTCTAGTGAGGTAGTGGAAAAAATAATATAATTCTACGGATCTCATCGTTTCCATGTCATAAAAATTAATAATCATAGCAAAGTCTATTATCGTTATTCTTTGTTTGCATTTATCATTTAGTTATTTCATCAAAGCAACATGAATGTAAATTATTCACACATGTTGATCATTATTTGTTAATAAGGTTATCAATAATTCATTTTACACATTTCTGATCCGTATTTCAATAAATAATTTAAAAAAAAACAACCAAGAATATGAGCAAATTTCGAATTTTCAGTTTTTCGTAATTTACGCAATATTTTTCCATTGAAGTGATTAACTTTCATTCTTTCATATGAATGTTGAAGTCCCAACAAACAAAACGTGCCTTGTCCGAAGTCTCGATAGTGAAAAAAAAAGGTTGTCCAGTGCCCCTATTCTTGAAAGTAATAGAGAAAATTCTCCCAAACGGGAGACAGTTTGGGAGAATTTTCTCTACTCCCACGTATCTCTCTTAGTTCAAAAATTCCGAACAACCTTGTGTCAAACATCCAAAAGCGTCATTTGTCAGATTGAAGTGTTTATTCGACCTCCTCTAGAGCTTCCTCCACGTCATCATTCATGAGGTTATTTCAAATCAAGATTTGATTTATATAATAGTCCATTAAAAAAAAAACATTCACTTTCTCCGCGAAGAAGACGAAATACAAAACAAAAATACGGCAGATTATAGTTAAGTACGTAAAGTTACAATAATGACACGGGACCGGGTTCTCAAATTATTTTTACTCCCAGCAATTTCTCACTTGCTCATGACCAATAATCGAGATTTCCAACTCCCTGTGCTGAACTGTGCTCCTATTGCTTGAAAGTAATAAAGAAAATTCTTAAGCGTTTTCATGGAGTATGGTATCATGAGACCATTCCAGTTTGGTCTGTCATCAACGTCACTTTCAGCCAATCGGCGAGCTGCAAGTGACACTAATGACAACCAAACTGGAATGGTCTCATGATACCATACTTCATGAAAACGCTACTTGTAAATTGACTCCCTTGTTTCACTACTCTCACGTATTTCTCTCAGTACAAAAATCCCGTGTTCGTGAACAAACGGAGGGAGTGACATTGCACACATAGTTGCCAAGTTTTGAAATAGAATGTTGTCCAATCGTACCAGTTGAATTTCTAACAGCTGATAGCCCTATGTCAAAAGCGTAATTTTATTTCAGATTGAAGTGTTTATTATTTACAAAATTTGTTTATTTATGTATTGTGGCATTTACACGAGGCCTCTATTGTGAAAACCAATAGATGGAGATGCCTTCTCCAAATCATCTGAACTGCTGGACACTCGAGCTTATGCATGCACATTTTTATGTAAAGTTCAAAGTCCAATATCTTCAACAACGAGAATAAAGATATTTCAATACGGATTGCGGAATTTTGAAGCTAGTTTCATCCGGATTAAGCTGGATGGAATGGATCTTTCGTAGAAACTTAAGAATCATGATATACAGGGTGATTCCATGATACTAAAACACACAAGATAAGCTCACTAGCTGGACGAAATTGAAACCGATTCGCGCATGGTGACCATTTGGGTCACCTTGCATAAGAAAGATATGGGAAATAGCTGTTTAAAACATAACCCAGCAATGGGCACCGAACACCCTATATGCATTTCAAATGGGCGGTCACCGGGAGAGATGCGCGTGAGCTTATCTTGTTTGTTGTAGTATCATGGGGTGATTCATGGAGTCATGCAAAAAATCAGTATTTACAACAACTGTTGAAAAAACGTTTCAAGAGTGATTTTATTCATTTGATCGATATATGAACAATAGCACTTCTTCTCTTGATCCTTTCAGGTTTGTTCACATGCATTGACTTCCACATGTAACAAATACGCCTTGAAGCGCGAGCAGGCAAAGCTGTTTTAAGATGAAAATACCGTAAATCAATGTTTTCACATTACGCGTGATAAAACTGCTCACGGACAGTATCAAAAAGTACTCAGCAACCGATTTTATTTCATACAAGCTCAATTTACATTCAAAGCAATCATTTATATCGCGATCGCTCTCATCTACACATCCATGCGTCGCCATAACTATATTAGTGTGTCGCAGATGAGATGAATTCACTCCTATATTTTCCCAATTCGAAGAAGTCGGGGATCGTTTTTTTTCATACAGATTGATGAGCTCCACTTTTCAAGATATTTAACTGAAACTTGATGTCTATACTCCGCCCACTACGTCTTCGCAAAGACGGCCAATTCTGTATATATATACAGGGCTTTTCACTCAAAACTCCGCACGTCAATATCTCGGAAACGAATAGGAATATTTGATTTTTGTAAAAAGTAGTCAATGTATGGGGTGGAGTGGTTATTTTTCACAGTTAAAAAAATTGCGACGCATCAAAAATTTCAATCGATTGCAGGGACTTTGAAATAACGCGCATGCAAAAGTACGAGTTATTTATAAACTTTTTTGTTATTAAGTCGAACTCATTTATTCTACTCAGTTCTGAGATATACAGTGTGTCCAAGATAAGGATGTCTATCACGGGGATCTTGGAAACCGTGAGAGATACAAGGTCGGTTAAATGGAGGCAAAGTTGCGTATTTTGATGCTTAACAAAATGCCGTTTTAAAAGCCAAGAAATTCCGACTAAGTCCGAAATTATCCGAAAAAAACCGAAATTTTTCAAAATTGTTTTCATTTTTTTCTGACCACATTTGAAGAGATATTTTGAAATGAATGGAACTTCTTTATTGCCACTTTTTGCCCTTTGCCTACTAACACTTGTGTGGTCTCTCAGCGCTTCCGTAGTTCCGCTCCAGTCACGAAACTACCTAGCAACAAAAATAATTTTGTCAATTTTCAGAATTTATACCCTGTATCTCGCAAGCTAAAAAAAAATGCGGCACAGTGAATCTTTAATGAGGATTAAAAACAACAACTTTTCTCCCTGTTAACCGACTTCATAGCACTAACTTTTTTGGAGATGGCAATAGCGGTAGCCCTTGAAACGTACACTATAGCGCTTATGAGGTTCTAATCTGAAACGATGCAAAGTATTGCAAAGATCTGTAGATTTCTTGAAAACGATTACCTCAAACGTTATTGAGAGATTATACCTTTTTGGTTTTGAGAACGTCTGATAAGAAGTGATTTATGGTTATCGAGCAATCTTCGAATACAAAAAATCGGTGGAATATCTAGGGTAACCCCCGACCTTAAACTGTCCGGGAAAGTGCACATCGAAGAGCGATCTAGAAAAGCTTCCTGCTCTTCATGGGCATGAAAAAGCTATAGAAACTACATGGGGACTGAAACTCAGAAAACTGGATTTATACCATGGTTATAAGACCTGATCACATACCCGATCATCATACTATGGCTTAAAACTGTGAAATCATATACAGGCGCAGTACCTCACCGTCTACAGCATTGGAAGTGGTCTTGAATTTGCTCCCACTGGACCTGTCTACAGAGACCGTTGCATTCAGTCCACCTGAGATTAAGGTGCAAGGGTGAACTCGAGCGAAATGATGGAGTGCGCTGCACATGCACTCTGACTACATGACTTAAATCTTTTTTGCTGGCCGCTCGCCTGGACTGAACATTACCGGAGCAGATTGGATGGATCAGAACAGACTGTTTTACTGATGGCTCGAATCTAAAAATCAGAGATGCACAGAAGCAGGGTTTTGCGGGGCTCGTTTTATATTCTAGAAAGTGGCTTGAGCCATAGAACAGTTAGGCAGCACTTCAGCAAGACTCTTGTGGAAAACTTATAGTGCCTTCACAAATCTGGATTGGACTCGCAGGGGCAAGTGGATTGGTAAGTTGAGTGGACCTCTCTGGGCTGAGCGGCGATAAGAACTTGTAAGCTGGTCGTCATTTGAGGTGTCGGACTTCACGCAGGAAGAACTGGAACCAAGACAAACCAAGGAACCACAAAAACAAGAAAGAACCTTATAGAACCACAAACAACGCAAACAACAACAAACCACCACATGATTCACAAACAATCACAAATATCCACAAATAACCACAACAACCATGAACAAAAGAACCATAAACCTTCACGATGAACCATAACCCACCACAAATAACCATAAACGAGGAGAAAGACCCACAACGAATCAAAAACAAACACAGACGACCACATGAAACCACAAAGAACCTTTAATTACAAAAGAGAATCACAAACAACTTCAAATAACCAAACTTACCAAAAAACCTAAGAACCAAATCTGAAAAACCACCCCTTCAACAAAAAAACCGCAAGCCCAAAATCAATCAAAAACCCAAACAATAAATAATGATGTGTCGTTTCATGCGTCAACGAAAACCCGTAACTCCCAGACGAACATAAATATTTTCAATGTCAAACTCATGTTTTCTTATCTCATTGTTTAGGGGTTGCGCGTGTACACCCTGTATAAATCAACTAAAGGTACCTTCTCAGTCCTTAACCTTATCAGGCTCGAGTCAGATAATAACTGACTCATGAGCCAGATATTATCTGACTGGAGCCACTTATCATCTGGCTCGAGCCAGATAAAAAAAAAACTTGTGTGGACTCTCAGCGCTTCCGTACACCGCCACCTTGTCGTCACCGTTACAGAGAAATATACATTATCCGCTTGACAATGAAATGCTCGCGCGCTGCTTGAGACAAATGCGGCGTTGCGAGATGTACTATTGATGGTATTTTTACAAGAATTACTAGCTCAATATGATGAACGATAGATGATAGATACATTTAGTTTAACTTTAAAATTGTTGGTAAATGATGTGATTTAAAGCAAAAAATGAACCAGGAAACTATAAACGACACCATCCAGACTCCCAGACTGGGTTTTATGATACCTTTGACCGTATCATAAAACCCTTAAGATATTTATTTTTCTCACGTAACCAATTTTCTTTGCTTGTTTTTTTTGTTCCTATTTGATTAAGCACGATATCTTGAAATATTGTGACCAATCCACATCTATCTGTGAAATAGTACATTTTGTATCAAGGGCGGAAAGTGGATGATTTTGACGAAGGTATAAGTAGCAGCACGAGCAAAGTTAGGGCAGATATTAGCCGAGTCAAAATCATCTTTCGCCCGTGGTACAAACAGTGCTTTTTATACAACAAAGAATTGAAAATCAAAAATAAATAATCAATACACTGCACTACACTGCTGACAAGTCAAACAACTGACAAGTTTAGTGAGAACTGTCAATGTCAATCATGGTTACAATAGGTGTGTTCCCGTATTCTTTTGTGGTGTGGATTCATCGTCACCGAGATTGTCACGTGATTAGTTCCTTTTAGTATGCTAGGCTGTCACGTGGTTATTTGATTCAGAGGCGTTGGGATCCAAGGAACCGTTGCTAAGCGACCTACTTTTGCGACCGCGGGGGACTTCACGTGTAGGTTGTACAAAAAAGAAGTTTATGAAGGTATTTTAGTGCTGGGACGGTTTGGAGGATTGACACTTTGTCCAAAAAGTTACAGTGGAAATCTGATTTCTTTATGAAATATATTTACTATTTTCTTTTTGATAAATAAACTTATGGATTGATTGGAAACTCGATTGAAAATTTCAATGATTCATGCGTGCAGGATAGTGTAGGAATGAAGTTAAAGACCAAGTCTATCTTCTATTGCATTTTCTCACCCTTGCCCAAGCTTTCCATGGGAATGCCTGTTATCCTTATACAAGGGTGCGAAACTATTGGATATACGTTAAAATTTGCAAATTCAACACTAAGAACCTCTAGGAAGAATAAAGAACATCCCAAATTGAAAATCTTGAAGAATATAAGTATTTATTAACTTTTAAGAATATGCATAGTATTTGTTTGTTTATATTTTATTATAATAGGTTATTTGTATACGTTATTGTCTCTCTTAGATGTTCAATTGTGTTATTTCCGAGGTTATTTTCTCCTCTAATGATTAGATCAACACAAATATTCATTTGCTGACATTTTGATCATTATGTTCTATCGGTTATATTTTCATTCCATTCCTCGGTGTCCTCGAAATTCCCAAAAAGTTACTCAGCATCAATAGCTATTTTTGACAATTTTATCTTGACGTGTGTACACACTCACCATAACTTATGATCAAAAAATCGTTTGTAGCATAACAAAAAATAATTAGATTAATTGCCAATATTTTTCAACCAGAACGAAGTAAACATATTTTCCAATTGCACCCGGTAGATTTCTTCACACATCAGATGTGGGTTTTGCCGGCGGGACGGATAGTGACGGCAGGAGGGGGATTTTCGCGTCTTCGAGAGAGTGGCCGGACTTATTGGAATATATAGACTTTGCTGGTAGGATCCATTGTTGAATTATTTCCAATAAAGTTTCAGCGGTCCTATCCTCCACAGGCACCAGAAAAACTGTCTTTGATTTCCTCTCAAATCCTCCAAAGACCAATTTTCCTTCAATTCTTCTTTCCCTGTTGTATTTTCTCTTCCCAAATTTTGCCTCATCAATTTCTACGATCTTTCCTGGGCCACCAATTTTTTTCAGAATAATTGCAAACCCACTATAATACACAAATTTCTCGACAGAAGCAGCTCCAGTCTACTACTCTCCGAGAGCTACACTTCAATTCTCTAATTATGAAAGTTTGACGGGGAAAAGGCAATTGCAACCATAAACCATGGGAGATGAGTTTTTTTTTCGTGATACATTTTTTCACTCGCCTCTGAATTCTACAGGGTGTCTCTAAAAGGTCTGTACAAAATCCTACCACATGTTGCTGACGTCAAAATAAGTCGATTTAACGCAACTCACCTAAGACCGAAATGACACCATTTCCGAGATACGGGGTGATCAAATTTAAAATTAACAATTGAATTTTGTCATTATTTTGGACACTTTTTCACATATTGCTTTGAAAATTGGCATACGGGGATTTTGTGGTATGAGAAATTCGATTATAGAGTCCGTTTTACTGTGGCCGCTAGAGGGCGCCCTACACTTTACATTTTGTGGTTTAAAATGTCCATAACTATTTTCTCAGTTATTTTTTTCAATCTTTTATTGGATAAAAAGATTTTCCAGACGATTTCAAGTAAATGAGGTGCTCTTGCTAAAGTTCGCTCAAGTTAGCCGTTTTCGAGATATTTCCATTTAAAGAGTTCCATGCCACAACGGAAAATTGCTTCTTCACACGAACTTTTTGAAGAATCATTTTTAGAAAATTAACTCATATTCCTGAGGTCAAAATAAGCCGATTTAATCTTGCCTCTGTCCAAAATTTCTCCGTTTTCGAGATACAGGGTGGTAAAGTTTTAAGTCGAAAACGAGTCATTTTCAAAGAAAGGTAAGTTGCTTTGAATCGGCTTATTCTGACTTCAGGAATATGTGATGATTTTATAAAACACTTTTTGAGACGCTCGTGTAAAGAAGAAAAATATTAGGAATTTTCCGGTGTGGCATGGAACTCTTTAAATGGAAATATCTCGAAAACGGCTAACTTGAACGAACTTTGACAAGAGTACCTTATTTACTTGAAATCGTCTGGAGAATCTTTTTATCCAATAAAAGATTAAAAAAAATAACTGAGAAAATAGTTATGGATATTCTAAACCACAAAATGTAAAGTGTAGGGCCCCCACTCGGGGAAGAAGAAATTTAATTCAATATCGCCAATTCACTGCACACTATTATAGATCGTTTCCATGTGACGTAGAAAGCATCTGATTCCTGAAAAAGCATGTTACACGTTTCCAGTAATTTTTTTTTTGGAAGTACAGTGACACTTCAAAATTTTAGGTTGAAGTCGCCAAGGTTGTCAAAGCCACGCTTACGCCAAATTCAATGTGGATGGTAGCATATGATTCCTGTTTACCAAGTAGAAATTTGACAGTTCACTTCGAAATTAAATTGAATGTAACTCAGGCATAACTTCAACCTTAAATTTTCAACAAATATGTCACAATGATTTTGATGTGTCACTTTCAGGAATCAGCTGAGATTCGTGACGTACATGGAAACGATCTATTGCACTAACTCACTAATTTCCGCGCTCTACTACAAAAGAACTTAATAACCGACGAGAAGCGACAAAAACTTGTTTTTCCCATTGCTTCAATGAGAACACATTTATTTGGCCTTGACATTGAAATTTTTGACAACTTGCATCGTATCCAAGTTAAATTGATACGATGGGAGCTGTCAAACGCGGGGCAACGAATACTTATAGTCCGGGCGTCCGGCCCAGAATAAAACTAGTGAGATATTCTGAAGATATTGGAAAAGTTTAACTTTTTGAAATGGAATGGCCTATATTTTAATACAGATCCCAGATCTCCTCATTTGCCTCTTTTCAAAATTTCATAGTTTGCCTATGTTTGGACTAGCCGTTTTTGAGTTATTTCACTTTGATTAACATAGTCTAAAGTTGCAATGCGGGTGAATAATGCCCGTTGAACCAAAGAAGGTGATTCCTTCCTCTCTTTTCGTACGACACCCGCGAAAAGCACAACTTCTCCCAGGCATTAATAAAACTTTTCGAAATAGATTCAATCAAACATCAAACTTTTAACAGAGCTTTTAATCTCTCAATCCACAGATAATGATTGATCGACTGGAGCTTACGATAAACTACATATGGTAACCACGGTAACCGTTGAATTCGACAGTCGAAACTGATTAAACACTCGGACCAATAAACAGCTGACAAATCTTTTGACAGAAAGTAACTGATCCCTCACCTACATTTTTTGGCGGGAAAATTTTTGTCGCTTCTCGTCGTTATCTTGTTCTCTGCTACTACTTCCGCTCGCTGCAGCTGCCACGGGAACACTGATGATGATGATGATTCGCGAACAATATTTTCACTTTCATATTATATCTGTGACAATCAATACAGCTTATGCGTAAGGTTAACGAGGGTTTGGAGAAAACATCTCCATCTATTGGTGGTAATCAGAAGCCTACTTTCAAGAACTATCTTACGTAGTATCAGTGTTGTTGTTTTTTTTTTTGAATTTCTGAAATAAAATCCGATTTTTGTTCATAATAATATGTAGGTATTGTGTTTTTTTAATCATCAATATTATTTTATTTCAAGTTTTAACACATGACACAACACCAACTAACTACAACTTGGGTCATATTTAACAAAATTTGTGAAACATAGCTAACGTTTCATCATTTTTAAAAAACAAATCCAACGAATAAAGCATCGCCAAGACTAAATAATTGATTGTGATGACTTAATTTGATTTCACTTTTCAAAAGAGAGGGGAAAATATATTTTTTTAAATATGAATGTGATTCAAAACAACTCCTTTTTTTAAACTTGTGATTAAAATCGTGATTTGAATAATTGATAAATAAATTGATTTAAATCAACGCAACCCTGCGTAGTATTCGCTTGTAGTTAGAGTTGTGTGCTTGTAGTTAGAGTTGTGTATTCGCTTGTAGTATTCGCTTGTAGTTAGAGTTGTGACCTCGTGGGGGTTGCTGGTCCCCTATCGGGCGCCTCCCCAGGTGGCGGATAGGGGAATGCCTCCCAGATATGGGAGGTACCGGGGAAATTAAATACCCCGGGGCGGACCAAAACCAGCACCTAGGAACGATGTGTGACAAACCTGAGGGAGGACCTTGTACTCCAAGTGAGTTTCAATTTCACCGTTGGTTCCGACCGGGTGGAAGCCCCGGTGGCCAACGCTGGCCCCACGGATTTTGGGGAGGGCCAATCACACGTTCTGGCATCCGAGGAACAACCAAACCTCGATGTAACTCATGAACCAACCACGGGTAACCAGGGAAGCAGTGATGCAATCCCCGGTGCCGGTGTATCTGCCATAAGTTCAGGCGTTGGCAACATCAGCCTGAACAAAATGGCAAAGCTTTCCCAGCGAAGGAAGCTTGCGATCCAGAGGGCTAAAGCCAAGGGAGAGGCTATACGGCCTCGTAAACCGAGGACAAATAGGAATCCCGGGAATAGAACCCTCCCGAATAGCTCAGGGAACACTGGGAAACCTGATGCTCGGGCCTCAGAGCCTGGAGCATCAGGTAAACCTAGGACCCCTGCAAACAAATCCTCTGCAAAGAGGGGTCGCTCTGAGGGCAACACACCAACCCCTGAAAAAAGCGCCAAAAAAAGGTCACGGCAGGGGGATGCTGAAGTAACACCCAGTACATCAACTGGGAAAACTTACAGCGAAACCCTAGCCGGGCTTAGAATGGCCATCACTTCTGAGAAATATGCGGATGAAACCTTCACTGAGGAGCAGTGTAGAGGCCTACAACAGTCTCTACTCCGGGAAGTGTTCAAATGCGAACCCGGAACTGGTCCTCAGTTCAAGAACAGCAGCTCCAGAGGTGGGGTGATTTATATCACTTGCGCCAATGAAGCTGCCAAGACTTGGCTGCTGCGGGTGGTTTCAGGCTTCAGCCCCTACGAGGGAACCAGTCTTCGGATTGGCCTGGCACACAGAGTGGTGCCAGTCGTGAGGGCTGCTGTCTGGATACCGACAAAATCCTCGGGAATCAAGGAACCGGCACAAGCTCTCCAGTTCCTCAAAACCCAGAACATGGGGCTGAAGAACGAGGACTGGAGAATAATCAGCCACAAGACCGACAATGAGGGCATGACACTCATTGTCGGTCTTGACAGCAGATCTCTGAAGGAGCTGCAAAACCGGAAATAATGGGGAATTCACAACCACTCCTCGAAGGACGGACAGGGAAACAGTAGAACGAGTCATAAACCTTATTTGGGCAATGGAGCTCTTCGACTGAGAGACAGGCATAGAGAAGATACAATAAGCTCAACTAGAGGCTGCGGTGTCGGGGCCAACAGCCCGAAACTCGTAGCGCCTGTACTTCAGTAATCAGTAATCAGTAGAGTTGTGACCTACGAAACCATGTATTTTTCTCCTGCAGATTCTAGCCGCACTGATGAGCAGAGAAATACATGTCTTTCGCAACCCCCAAATAGACTTTAGGCTCTTGGTCACTTAAAAACATTCCTGACAATTCGGAAAGAATTGTGGCGACATGGCCTTCAACAGAAAACGGGACAATATACGAGATGTCGATGAAATGTGAAGTAAGACATTCATTATACCTTGATTCATGATGCGACGTGTTGATGACAAACATGATGTCGACCAAAGAGTTATTCCACTCATGGTGATTACCCTCGCAGTACTGGGAGATCGTGGTCTTGATGGTTCTGTTGGCTCGTTCGGTGAGGTTGTCCTGTGGTGTGTACACTGGAGTCAGTCGATGTTGAATACCCAATTCCTTGAGTAATTCCTTGAAAGGGTGGCCGGTATACTGGGTGCCATTGTCGGTCAGAACGTTTTTTGGGCAGCCAAAACCTGCCAACCCAGCCAAAAGTTACCCGTTTTTTTTTTGTGAAACGCCGTAATTTTCTAAAATCATTTTCCCGTTATAATTCAAGTAATCTTCTTTTTCCCGTATCTTGTTTATTTATCTGTCGAAAGACCCCGTATTTTCTCTAAAATAATAAACAGCGTGAAATAAACAATATTCTAATATTAATGGTAATGGTAATGGTAAAGGTGGGGGGGCAAAGCCCGGCGAGTAGGCCCAGTGGCCCTTTTCGCCATCCCCGCTTGGCCAACCCAGCTACTCAAACCGGCCCGTTTCCGTCGTGGATAGGAACAGACTTTCCCAGCTCAGGTACCCCAACTCTTCCCTGGAGATAGTGGCTGTTCCTAGGACCTTCCTTCTCAAGCGACCCCACCTGTCGCAAACTCCCAGCAGGTGTTATGAGGTTTCTTCCGCCCTTCTGCAGTGGGGACATAGGGGAGATTCGCTTATTCCTAACAAATGCAGTTGTCTGTTGAGCCTGCAATGACCTGTCAGAATGCCAACGATGGTGCTCAGTGTCTTCCTGCTCTTGTTCAGCAATTGGGCCGTCCTTGGCCTGTGAGGTTCTGATATCGTCCCTTTGGCCTGACTGTATAATGGGTTACTTTTCCAGTTCTCAACTGTCCTCTCCCACGCCCATTCGTTGAGAGTGCGTGAGATTAGTTGTTTACTGAGGCCTAGAAATGGTTCCGGTCCGGACAGTCGCGTGGCGGATCCTCGTTTGGCCAGCTTGTCCGCTTGCTCATTGCCGGTGATCCCCGCGTGCCCCGGGACCCATACCAGTTTGACCCTCTTGTTCTCACCCAGCACTTGTAGCGCATCCCTACACTCTTGGACCAGTGGACAGCTTATCCTTGGTTTGGTGATTGCTTTGAGTGCCGCTTGACTGTCGGAGTGGATAACAATGTTATTCTCCAATCCTCTTTTTACCTCGTCTCTAGAGGCAACCTCTAGGATAGCGAATATTTTCGCCTGGAAGACTGTTGCAAGTCCTCCAAGAGAAAAAGCTTCGCCAGTGTTCCTGTCAGCTTTGAAAACTCCGGCTCCAGTCGAACCCGTGCGTGCAGCCTTGGAGCCATCTGTGAACCAGACTTGAGTGTTGCCAGGAGTCTCCATCGGTTTGGTCAGCCACTCTTCCCTCGTTGGTACGTGCACCTCAAAGCTCCTTCGGAGTCTGAGGCGACCATCCGTGGGTGTCAACCCGGCCGATAGAAGCGGTAACTCGCACTGCACCAGTGATGATATCCTGGTGTGGCCAACTTCCATTCCCATGTTCCTCCATGTCTTCTGGGCAACCATCCTACTAAAGGAGGCCATCGCTTCCCTCTTCACCCAGAGTCCTAGCTCTGGCACTCCAAGGAGGATGTTCAGTGCTGCTCCAGGAGTTGTCCTCATTGCGCCTGTTGTACCCAAACAAGCCATCCTTTGCAGTCGGTCTAGCTTGAGTACATAAGTGGTCTTATCGGTTGCCGGCCACCAGACCACGGATCCGTATGAGATCCTTGGCCTGATGACAGCCTGGTAGAGCCAATGCATGACCTGGGGATTTAGGCCCCACTGTCTTCCAACCACTCGACGCAGTAGCCACAGTGTTGCTGTTCCTTTTTTTATTGTCCTTTCAACGTGGGGTTTCCACGTTAACCTGCTGTCCAACACAACCCCGAGAAACTTGACCTCCTGCCTAAGTGACAGTGTGGTCCCGTCCATCGTGGGTGGCTTGAATTCCCGGATATTCCTTCTGTTGGTGAAGAGGATGAGCTCTGTTTTGGAGGGGTTTACTGAAAGTCCCATCTCTCCACACCATGTCTCTACTATCTTACAGGCTCGCTTCATCCGCTCACAGACGATCCCTAGGTGTTTACCACTCACTAGCACCAGTCGATCGTCCGCGTACGCCTGAGTGTAAAATCCTTCTGCATCCAACCTTGTGAGGAGGCTGTCCATTATCAGACACCATAGTCTGGGGAAGAGACAGCTGCCTTGGGGGCAGCCTCCTTGGACTTCTGCCTCAACCTGGTAGCCTCCTAAGAACGCTTGTACTTGGCGGTCACGAAGGGAGGACCTGACCCCCCTCACGATGGATGAGGGAACCCCCCTGCTTGTTAGCGCCTCGCAAATAGCGCCGGTTTTGGCCTTATCAAAAGCTCCTTCGACGTCAAAGAATAGTGTTAGAGCCACTCAACGACTTCAAACCCAATAGACCCCGCATTATTGTTTCCAACCTGTCGTCAACATTTTCGGGAGGCAAGAGGGGCAAGAACCAAAACAAACGTTTTCCGCCGTTGTCGGTTGTAACTAGAGAATTGATTCGAATGATTGGAAATTTTATTATACTGGATGTAAATTATTGAACAACAGTAATATTACAGTTTCAAATTCTTGATTTACCACAAAAATCATCTATAAAGTAGCTAATTATTATTAAAAAGAATTGATTTGATAGAATTATTGTAAGATAACTCCAATCCATACAGGCAATTCATTCAAAGATTGTAATTGGAGCTAACTTGGCAACGCGGCCAGATCTAACGTGAAAGACGAGAACGCACGAGGACCTATCCGAATATCCGCCATCATTGTCTCGATTGTGAGAAATAGTTTTTGGTATATTTTCGTGTTTTTCCACGGTTTTTCCGAGTATTTCGAGTTTTTTGTGAGTTTTGTGAGTTAAACAATGGGGAAGAAGTGCATAGTGTGCAAAAAGACTTATTTCAAAGGATGCAATCTGTCATTTCATAAGTAAGTAAACAATAACATGTTTGTAAATAAAACATTTTCCATAGCCGTCCCTAGGGGATAAATTGGGGAAAGCGAAAAAATACTTATTTTATGTTTTGCAGTGTGAAGGATGTATTTACTTGACTAGAAATCATAACTTTCAATTTTATATATTTATTATTATATTTTAGCCAGTGGATAACTTCCGTTTTATTAATCGTAGAAAAATGTTTAAATCAACAAAGTTGTAGTTTGATAACTTTGATCATACCTACATAAAAAAACTAATGGTGCATTTCAAATTTCAAATGAATTGTTAGTTTACGTGTCCCAGCGTTTTTTTTTTTTATTGTTTATTGCTAGTGGAGGTGATAAGGCCCGGGCCCCGTACTTTTAGGGGCGCCTTGATTCTGACAACACAATTTAATACAGACTATACTTACCAAGAATCCAGTTTTTACTTCAAGTAAAAGCTCAAATTTTGTCTAATTCACTTCAAAAATTAGGTATTTCCTACATACAGTGTGTTTCATTTTGATTGGCGACAATTCGATATTTCATTAATTGACAAATTTGAAAAAAAAATCAGTTTATAGTGTGTACTCAAAAAGCTTTATCATTCCATAAAAAAAAATGACACACGTCATTTTCATGGCCTACTATGATTAATGAAAGGGCGCCAAAAACGTGAAAAGTTATTAAAAAATGGTTAGCGTTTCTGAATTGGGCATATTCGTAAACCCCTATAACGATAATTTTGAAATAAAATATTATACAGGTTCGTTGATACAGGTCAAATTTCTATACACTCGATAAGTTTAGCTAATAAAGCTTATACCGTGAAAAGAAAAATATTCTTTTTTCTAAATTTTACTTGACTTTTTGAACATCCTGTATAATATTTTATTTAAAAATTATCGTTATAGGGGTTTTCAATAATGCCCAATTCAGAAACGCTATCCATTTTTTGTCGCCCTTTGATTAATCATAGTAGGCCATGGAAATGACGAATGTCATTTTTTTTATGAAAAGATAGAGATTTTGAGTACTATAGACTGTTTTTTTTTAAATCGATCTATTTTTAATAAAATACCGAATTGTTGCCAATCAAAATGAAACACTGAATAATTCTTGAAGTAAGTATTAGGAGCAATTACTTCGAACAAAAAATTTGAGCTTTTACTTGAATCTTCAAAAAAAGGGCAACATTCTAGATTTTCTTTTGAGTAATTTTTGGTCAAAATGGCTAGCACCGTTCGAAAGTTGAGATAAACTTATGCAAAAATTTGCAGATTTCTGAAGAAATCATGAAAAATGGGTGATTTTTGTTCAAAATCTTGGCTAAACCCTTGGCTAAACCTGTAGGCTAAACAACCATTCTTTGTTCAATTATTATGAAATTTTCAGGAAGTAAGTACATACAGCAAATGCCAAACCACTTTCGATTCACGTCATGATTGCCACCAAGCAAGTTATTATGTGATTTGGTGGTGACCAAATTTGGCCACCAGCAAACTTGATAACAACGAGCTTGGTGGCAACGATGACGTAGATCCAACCTTGTTTGGCGTTTACTATACATACGTTTTGCTCTAATTTCGAATGGTGCTTGCTTACACTGCTAACAATTTCGATCAAAAGTTATACACCGGAAGGTTAGATTTTTGCTTTTTTTTGAAGGTGAAAAAAGGGCAGTAAAAAATTTTTGAAATCGCCATGAGTTGTGAACTGACGAATGCATTGAAGTTTTGAAACGCACCATTAACTGCTTGGTGCAGTAATGGCGCATTGGGTATCTCCACTTTCGTCGGTGAGTGTACCTACACCCCCTCATTTAGGTTATAATTTTTTTCAAGGTTTCCTATTGACGAGGAGCGAAGGACGAACTGGTCAGTGGCATTGGGTATAGAGTTTTCGCAAACTGATTTCACCCACGTATGCTCAGATCACTTCAGTGAAACCGACTTTACCATAGACAATATCGTCATGACATCTGGAGAAACAATATCTCGAAGGCGACTTGGCCCTAATGCAATACCCTCGGCAATACCTAAAGTGAATGAAAATATTGAAGAGGAGAGGTACTTAATTAATTTATACTTTATTCATATTATGTACTCGTATAAAAATTTACTACAAAGTGGGAGAGGGGGAATATAAATAAACATTGCCCCCTATGATTGAACGTTTACGTTTGCTTAACATGTCCGTTTCACTATGGTTACAACGTTAGCTTATAGAACATTAATTTGTATTAGTAGAAGTAATCCAAAATTGAAGCGTATACGTTAGCTTGACGTAAATGTTCATAGCCCCTATTGTTGTGATAAATCGTTTTTTGTAATTTTTCTTATTTCTCCGGTTAATATTAGTATATTATCAGTATTTAATAATTTTGATATAATTAATTCTGTCTGTTGCAAATAATAATAATAGTATAATGTTTTTAGACCAGGATGTTCATCTCAGAAATCTGGCTCTGGAGAATCAACTGATACAGCCTCTATATGTTCTGAAATATCTGGAATAGATCCAATTTTGGAAGGCGAAGAGAATGTTGCCAGGAACAAAGAATCTACAGATACAGCCTCTGTGGATTCTGAGCTGTCTGGATTAGATCCAATTTTGGAAAGCAAAGAGAATGTTGATACTAACAATATCAAGTGAGTATACTACTACATATATTATGTAAAAATATACAGGTGGAATTAAACCTGTATGGTTATAATACATGCGCACTTGCAAAAATGTTTACCTAATTTTTTTAAATTGTCATGAATTCAAAATTTCGTGAGTAAGTTCGGTATCACGGTTAGGAATTAAATTGAAGATTTTGTTTATTATTTCACGTTAAAAGGTCAAAAAATGTCTCTTTCTTCTTGTTCCATTTTATTTTTTGGCGATTTTGAGACGCCCCTTATAATAAGAATCAATTCTCCCATCGTGACTCCAATTTTTTCGACTACCAAACTTTTTATCAATAATGGCTTTTTCCCGTATCTTGAAATTTGTTGTCCATTTCATCTTTTGTTAACCGCATCCGCGGACATACTGTATACCATTCAAGTAATTAGAGAGTTATTGGAAATGTGTAATAACCTTATTTCAATACTGCTTGACGTTACCGCGTTTGCTAAAAAGCAGTTATTGGAGCGTTCCAATAACTCTCTATTGTGTACTACTACATCATTACATTACAAAAATGAAGTACTGTTTGTTCATTGCTTTTTTGCGCTGGTCGTTTGTATCAATTTGACAAATGTCACGTCTAGAGCGATCAATCTACGACATACTGGCAATCGTCAAATACTGTGACGTAACCGAAGAAAAGCAATGAACAAGCTATAGTAATATTCATTTTTTCTTGCTATCTTTTACACATGTTATATTTTCAGTATTACTACCATTTCTTCCTCTACAATTACTGCATCGGAACACTCCTTTGGTTCTCAAAACGATCAGGGGTATGTATATCATATTTTATTTAAACTAATAAGCACACAAGGTTCTTTAACTGGAATATTTTCAAATATACTAAATACTAAGTTCAATGCTGCTTTCTTTAAACAAGCCCATTTTTTTGTTTTTTTTTTCAAAATGCAAGAACCACCTTAACTTTTCATATCGTAAGAATGCCTTTACTCTAATACTTTATCGTTGTAGTTTATGACATTTGCCAACGACTTGAAACCCAAGCAATGAAAATTGTAAAACACTTTTGCATGTTTTCAGGATAGAGAACCAAAGCCCGACTGTGAGCTCTGAGTCAACGCGGACTGCAAGCGAAATAGGTGATAATACGCAAAACTGGTCGTCTTCCACACTGTCAGCATTTGATAATGTTCAACCAACTAGGAAACGGTAAGATCCATAGCAGTTTCACCCGTTATCTGTAATTTATAGCACGTCAAAGACTAAACATTTTTTTGCTGATTTTTCTCCTTAAAGCCATAAATGCCAAAGTGTTCTCCTCTAAAATAAAAAAAATGTTCGGACTGAGCGAGGGGCTGAGTGTATTTTTGAGAAAAAATTAGTTGTTCATGAATGGCTCGTTCCGTTTATATCAAATTCCTGTCATGCCAAATTAAATATACTATTTTGTTTTTACTTTCCAGGCCAAGAATGGAGGAAAATGTATTAGCTAATTTAACGCATAAGACCAAGACAAAGACTAAACGGTAAGTTAATTCAATACTTTTTTTAATTCAATATAAATTGTACATTACTATATTTTTTAGTTTCATAAAGAAACGTTATGTTGGTGACATTGAGAGTGATGATTTTTCTACCCCCACAAAGGCAAAAAAGAATTGGAGCATTGCAAAAGAAACCTTTGTTAAGCAAAAAAGACAAATAGCCAATCTTCAAAAAGCTAATCAAAGATTGAGGCAGAAAGTTAAATGCATGACGTCATTGCTGAAATACTTCCAGCAAAATAATTATATGTCAGAGAGTGCTGTGGAAGTTGTGAATGTATGTATTAGTCCCATACTTTTTATGAATAATGTACATATTATTTTGATTCCCTGTCACGTTACTAAGTTTTCCTAGAAATCAAATAGAAACTTGGGATCATTTTTATTCAAATCTAATGGATTTTATACTTTTAAAATTTTGCTTTTTGTTTGTTTTTTTTTTTAAGGTAAAAGCAAATACTGATTTACATACTTTTTTAGGAGACAATACCAGATTCTTCGAAGGAGATTGTTTCGAGACTCCTATTGGGACCATCCAAACAAAAATATAATCCGAAATTAAGAGCATTTGCTATGACTCTCAATTTCTACTCTCCCAAGGCATATATGTATGTAAGACAGAAATTCAACAAGTCTCTTCCCCATCCCAATACTATTGCCAGATGGTATCATTCCGTTGATGGATCTCCTGGATTCTCTCAAGAAGCCCTAGTAGCACTGAAAATTAAAGTTACCGATGCAGCAAGGTGTGATTCCCAAATTATTTGTAATTTGACATTGGACGAAATGTCCATACGTAAACAAATAGAGTGGGATGGTAAAAAATTTTATGGCTACGTAGATGTTGGGGCAAATTTGGACTCCGATATACTTCCAGAAGCCAAGGAAGCTTTGGTTTTCATGTTGGTTGCGTTGAACCAATCTTGGAAAATTCCAATAGGATATTTTTTGTTAAAAGGACTAAGTGGTGTTGAGAAGAGTAACCTTGTTAAGCAAGCATTAAGTTTCATCCACGAGTCTGGAGTAATTGTCAGTTCTTTAACATTTGATGCCTCAGCTTCCAATGTTTCGATGGCTACATCACTTGGAGCTGACTTGAGAGATGTCAATTTATTAAAAACTTATTTTAATCATCCCACCACCAACGAAAAAGTTTTCATTTTTTTTGATGCTTGTCACATGCTTAAATTGGTACGAAATGCAATAGGTCACTATAAGGTTTTAAAAAATAGTGAGGGTGAAGAAATTGAGTGGAGATACTTGACATCTTTAGTTGAACTTCAACTTACTGAAGGACTACATGCTGGAAATAAACTGAAGCAACGACATTTGGAATGGACCAGAGAGAAGATGAAAGTTAAAATAGCAGCTCAAACAATGAGCAAAAGTGTTGCAGCTGCTTTAACCTACTTGAACCATGACCTTAACCACCAACATTATTTGAACTGTGATGCAACTTCGGAGTTCGTATTGAACTTCAATGATATTTTTGATATTTTCAATTCAAGACATAAATTTGCAAAATATAAATACAAAGCAGCAATTCATCCAGGAAATGAAGATTTTATTTTTGATCGTTTGAAATTTATAAAGGAATATATATTGGGTCTGCAATATAAGGACAAATCAATCCTACAGTCAGGTCGCAAAACTGGTTTTCTCGGATTCTTAATCAATATTGAATCGGTTACAGAAGTCTATGAAACCTATTTAAAATCCAGTAACCCCAAATTGAAGTTTTTGTCCACTTACAAACTTTCCCAAGACCACTTGGAAATTTTCTTCAGTGCAATTAGGAGTAGAGGTGGACATAACAACAACCCCACAGCAAAGCAGTTCGAAAATTCTTACAAACGATTATTAGTCCATGTTGAAGTTAAAGGGGCAGATACTGGGAATGCAGTAGCACTGGACATGACCCAAGTTTTACATTGTGGTTCACAGATAAAATTGGTGAATAACGTTGAAGACGTAACACATTTAAATAGTGACGAAGAACTGGAGTTGGACTTTTTAAATTCGGACGCATGGCACTTAACAACTTATAGTGCTGATATAGTAAATTATATATCTGGTTTTGTGGGAAAATCTTTGACAAAAATCCTGAAATGTACCAAATGTTCCGCCTTGCTAAAAGGAGAAGAAACATTTTCTTTTCTGCAAAGAAGAAAACAGTATGGCAACTTATTTAAGGCTTCCAAATTTTTAATTGAAATTTGTCAACTTGCAGAAAAAACATTGAGGCAATGTCAAGATAATTTCAATATTTTTGGAAATAAGTTAAAGACCGATCTTATTTTAATCAGTAATTGCCTTCGCATCTTACCAAGACATATTTATGACCATTTTGGTGATCATCTATATGATGAAGACATAATAACAGACCATTTTATGGACTTGATAAAGCTTATTTTGAAAAAATATTTCACTGTAAGAATATATCATGATACTGTGAAAAGAAATGACGTAAATATTTCACATAGAGTTAGGAGCATGCTTACAAAAACAATATTATTTAAAAACCAATGATGTTTTTATATTTGTAAACGTTGTAGTAAATAAATTATGTACTAAAATTTTGAACTGTTATTTCATTTATTTCAGTGTTTTTTATCTCATCATTGTCTGCTTTGAGTCGAAAAAATAGTTTTTTTATCAACCCCAAATATCCTAGCATCAAACTTGAAAACTTAATAAATAAATAACGACTTCCGCCATTGGATTCTATATTTTTCTTATTGAGAAATTGTGATTACAGGGTGCACATGTATATGACACAAAGTTCCAAAATATGTTTTTATTTTTTCTAAAGAATTATAATCAGGTACACCTACCTCAAATACCGCTAGGATCTAAATTTAAGGCAAATTTCATCAATAAAAAAGGGAATATTTTTTTGAATTTTTTATACTTTACTAGCAGATCCGTTACTACCGAGATTGTTCAAAGCTACACACATTTTAAATCAACATGATTTTTCGTACCCCCACCCCATTCACCCCCTTAGGGGTAAAATGTTGCAACATTTTTTCTTAGCACACATCAACGACTTTGGGTTTTATGTCGTTGGCACACATAGAAAAGTTTTGCATCAGCATAAAATGCTTTAAAACTTGAATCCTGATGCATCAGTTATCAAAGAAGTAATGGTGCATTTTCTTTTTTCTTTACATTATTGAAAGGCGATTTTCCTTTGATGTAGTTTTTTTCATACACACCAACTGGACCCCCCCCAAATCAAATCCTGGATACGTGCCTGGGTGCTAGCCATTTTTATCAAAAACTACACAGTAAAAAGTTTCGAAAAGTGTCCAATTTTGATCGCGAAAAAAGGACACTAAACCGTTTTTTGGAAAAAATCGCAAGACACGTAAACTGACAAATAGATTGAAGTTTGCAAATGCACCATTACTTCTTTGATAACTGAACTGGTATTTAGCAGAACATCTCTTCAAAATTTCATGGCTCTATCTATAATAGTTTCGACTGGGCGTTGATGAGTCAGTCAATCAGGACAAGCTCTTTTATAAGTATTAGATTTAAAATATCAGAAAGTAGAACATAATAGTTTAAAAACGGATTTTTTCACCTCAAAACCCTATCTAAAAGGCATAATATGTACACATGTTGTTGATTCCTCCCCAACTCGCCCTTTCCACCATCCCACTTTTTTTTCTAATCATAACGTAAAATATTCACAATATATAATTCGCACCCACAAAACCCCTTAAAATGAGAATAAAGGTAATCATCCAATTTAACAAAATGAAACGCTGCTTTTTAGTCATTTAAATAACCCTTTTTAATTCTCGTTTAGAGATTTTTCAGTATTTACAGTCAACCTTTTTTATTCTTTATAATAAATGTTTTCATATTATCACGATCGCAAAAATAAAACTCGCATAATTGAATATCTCAATTAATAGATAAAAATACAAATATAAATAAACGCACGCCCCTGGTCTTTGTGTATGTTTGGAACCTCCCGCATCGCCGCGCCTATCATCAATCGTTGTTTATCTGCCAGACAAACAAACCAATGCAATACGTATGGGAATGCGGGGTCTATTGGGTTTGAAGTCGTTGGAGCCACTCCCTTGTCGTTGATGGCCTTTTCAGCTAGTTGCACTACCGCATGGAGTGCTTTTGCCCTTGCAGTAGGCATGCTGGTTCCTATGAAGAGGAAATGTTGAAAGGATTTCCTCTGTCAAGTACCTATCAATCAATCTTTCCAAGGTTTTTATCCTACTATTAACTCTTCGATCGTAATAAACAAACTTGGATTAGTACGCATCAATAAATCGATAATTTAATTTACCCAAGTCACGCTTCCGAGCGAATCAGTCGTGGAATTTTAACAGTACCACAGCCGACTCCCACCAAAGGAGGTACCGATCTGAGATCGGGGTCCGAAACAAACTGGAAGAAATTCAGGACTGCTTTGTGACCAGTGGAACCCGCAACAAGTGCTCGACCCGACCCGTTACGAGATCTACGAAACCCGCGACTTTCTCCAAGACTTTTATTTCTATCTCCACGAGGTGAGACTTTCTGTGATGTGATTTCAGGGGAACGAACTTTGCCCGGTGGGATATCAGGTGAGCTTTCTTGGAACAGACTTTAGATTCACTGAATCAAATTATTCTTTGCAAGCAGGTCTGTTTCTTGGAAAACTAACGGGATTTTTCTCAGTTTACTTAAATAATATATTTTCACGGGAACTAATTTTGCCGGGTGGGATATTACAGACAAAATACAGAGAGGCTTCTGGAGTTACCGCACGAGCGTGTACATTATTTTTTCTGTATTTCTGACCCGCTTTTTTTTCTTCGTGAAAATAACCCGATCGCGTCAGTTTTCCCGATACATTTACCTACGTCGTCGCAAAAATACAATTCTTATAACTGCTGTTTTTCTGTTCAGAATTCGCCGTAAAAACAACCCGTCGCTTCAAACTTCGTTCACACACCGCTTTCTTCACATTATAATATTTTAATACGTTTATTTAGCTGTAAATTTTGAATCTCCGCCGGAAGTGTTTTTGGACTATTTAATTTTCTCTACTATCACTGAGATCATTTCTAGTTCTTTTGGCTGATTGGAAAACCAGCATTATTGTTAGGTTTTCTTTTATTTATTTTATCGACTGGTTGGAAACCTGTCAAGGTTGTGATTCTTTGGAACAAATAGACTGATTGATTTATTTTCATCAACATCGTGTTTTTATTAAGAAAGTTCAGTCATCCATTTCAAAGCGGAAGTTTGCGGAGTTTTGGAAAATAACGAACGTCTGGACTTTCTTCACTGTATAAAAGCTACCCGATAGGCACTGTGGTACCTCTACCACGTAAATAAAGGGGGTGGCGCCCGAGTTTCATTTGAAATCAACGATTTTCCTCATCCCCGTCGGAAATCGAACCCGGAAAATCTCGGGGAGCGTCACAAATTGGTGCCCGAGCAGGGACCCTCATTTTTCATTTTCCGGGATGGGGAAATGTTCTTAAACCGAATGTCTAAAAATCTATTTGTCCCAACAACCCGTTTCCCGTCTCGAAATGACTTTCCACACGTAGAGACCCGGTTATTTTATTTTGGTATTTTCTTTTGGAACAGAAGGAAGCATTTTGTATTTTTTTTCTCGGCGCGTTCAAAAGTACTGCGTATTTTTACTTTTTTGAAACGTGCGTTTCTCATAACCGCTGATCCCGTTAGTTTTTTTCCTAGAGCAAGGTCCGAATGGACCGTCGGTAGGCCCTTGCACATACAAAATTTGTATCAACTAGATAATTATCCGAGAATTACTAGTTATCCGAAGTAATTGTCCGGGAGTGGAAGAAATCACCGGAAATTCCGTTTTCAGTTTTTTTGATCCTTGGTAATTTTCCAGGATGTGAAACGTCATCACTGGAAATTAATACACCCTGCCTACCACCAGTAAAATCGCACCCGTGACTTGTCAACGCTCGAAGAGAGGAAAATCTCGGACCGTCGGAAGATATTTTTCGTTTTTCCAATTGGTACATATCTGGAACCACAAATCTGCTACCAAAACCCGTCTCAATTTTTGGCCTATCGACGCATTATGTCGTCACAGCACTCCCACCATATACCTAAGACCCCTCCTGACTTGGAGAAGCCAAACTAAGATACAGGGCTAGAGTTTGCGGGACGTGCATCAGCCTTCGCCAAGGAGGGACGTGCATCAGCCTTCTCCACGTAGAGACGTACCCGAAGAGAAGTGAGCTTAACCACCCGCCGGTACATTTAACCCGAAAAGTGTTTCGAAACGTGAAGTGAATTTAATTCCAAGATCCGAACTTGGAATATTAGTTGATTTTCGGTCGTGATACTTTGTCGGCCCTGTACTTGCGTTTGATTTTGGTTAGTGAGTTTTCTTTCTCGAACAAATGGTTGTTCACGAATAAACTTATTAAAAGTAAGTACTCTCCCGTTTTATTTTTTTTGTTTGTCTCTTCCACTCTCGTTATGCCGGGACCTAACGAAGACATCGAGACACCCGTCACAGTCTCTAATAGTGAGACACCCGTTACCTCAACTACGACTGATAGTCATTTAACAACCCTCGGCATTCCGCCATGGGGTGGTACTGTAATCACTGACCGCCGAGTCGGCTGAGTATACGCGCTGAGGAAGGACGAACTCATTATTGAATTAGACAAATTCCATTTGGGCTCTTCTGGAACCGTCGATGTACTGAGGAGACGCTTGATAAATTTCATCAAAGAAGGCCGTCTCTCCCTCACTGACTGTGACACAACCGTTTGTGTATCCCGGAGCTACGGTTAGCTCAACGTTGACCATGCCATCCATGTGACAGCCACGAACCCGAATGCCCCATTTAGAGCGACACCCGTGATTACCGTTGTCGAACTTGAAAGTATGCGAGTGGAATCTTCATTTCAATATACGTAATGACCCCGTAACCTTCATAGAACGGTTGGAGGAAATCTCCTCAGCCCAGGAATTCCCGATCAACTCACTACCACCATACATGCCGGAGTTGTTGCGGGATGAAGCGGCCCTCTGGTATCGAAACAATCGACATTTGTGGCAATCGTGGGATGAATTCCTCACCGATTTCCAAAGTTTTTATTTCTCGATAAATTACGCGGAAGACTTGGAAGCAGCCAACGTTTCCAACGAGTCAATGAGCCAATGAGTCGCTATATCACTAATCTGCAAACGTTAATTCGGAGGCACGGGGGAATTTCTTCGTCACAGGAACTACACTGGATCTACCGAGATCTGCTGCACTCTTGCTAGCTGAGCTACAACAGACCCGACTTCCCGAACGAACTTCGTATAATGAGTAACGTACGCGCACGACCAACCACTAATGTGAATACGGTTAACCCGTCGATGTCATCATCACGCTCCACTCCCTCAGATCGAGAGAATCCTCGTCCACATCACTCCAAACGGGCCAATCATTTGAAAGTTCCTGCTGCAAGACCAACTCAGAGCACCCCGTTCGCAAGCGTTACACGAAGCCACGAGGTACCCCGGTCTCATATTTGCTTCCGGTGTGGTAAAACAGGGCATTATCAAATTGATTGTCCAAATCCGAGGAGGATATTTTGCTCGACATGCAGGCAGGACGGAGTGTTGTCCCGTGATTGTCCGTGCGATCATTCGGAAAATTGAGGACCCGGAGATCCGTCCAGCGCCGCTTTCCTGAAACCTCAAGCACCCCGCCGGTGAGCTCAGTCCGTGTGGATGATAAAGTGTTCCTGGCTTTGATCGACCAGGATCCGCACATTCTTTTCTGGGAGAACAAGTGGCCACATACTGCCGACAACACGAATATCCCGCACTACAACCCTCCAGCCGAGGAGCTAGAGTGGCAAACGGAAACAGCAATGAAATCATCAAAGCTTTCAGGATACCCCTGCGTTTTGGAGACATCTTCACTGAGGTACTACGCCATTTCCCGTTCCTATCTTCTGATGTTGTGCTTGGCATGGACATTTTATCACGTCATCAGTTCTGGTTGGATTTGCGCAGAAGCAACGTGTATCTTAACAATAGACTGCTATCAAGAACCCCGTATTGTCACGCCGTAGGACGCCTCCCGGAAATTACCGCCAGTCAGGATCTTCCCCAATCCGAGGAAAAACGACTCAACAAATTCCTGGAGGAAGAGCTGGCCCCTATTGAGCTAATAAATGGGACCACACAGCTGGTGGAACACAGAATCCATCTGATCAACCCCGAACCCATCAAGCAGAGGTATCGTCCACAAAACCCGAAAAGTAATCCATGCGGAACTCAACCAAATGCTGGAAGATGGCATTATCGAGCCCTCCAATAGCCCTTGGAGCTCCCCTGTCGTCATCGTTAAAAAAAAGATGGGAAATTCCGATTCTGTATTGATTTTCAGAAAGTCAATACCGTCTCCCGCAAAGATGCCTACCCGCTCCCGTTTATCAACGTTATATTGGACAAACTGCGACGGGCCAAGTATATATCGACCATTGATCTAAAAGCTGATTATTGGCAGATACTGATGGCCGAAGCCAGTAAGCCCATCACCGCCTTCACCGTTCCGGGAATGGGACTATTCCAATTCCGGGTGATGCCGTTTGGTCTCCACACTGCTCCCGCGACCTTCCAACGTTTGATGGATCGCATTATTGGACCAGAATTGGACCCATTTGCTTTCGCTTACTTGGATGATATCATCATCCTGGGCGGAACATTCGAGGAGCATCTGTCCAATCTGCGCCAAGTGTTCCAACACCTTCGAGCAGCTAACCTGAAGATCAACCCCGAGAAATGTAAGTTTGCTAAAAAATCTTTACGTTATCTAGGGCATCTCATCACCCCAGAAGGCATCCGGACCGATTGTAAAGCATATAAGGGTTGAGGAGGTGAGGGTAGTAATGATAGGCTGGTTGTTTTGGTGAGACTGTATTTTAAAAAGCAAATAGAGGTACCTCGAAGTCTACGATGTTTTGCGTAGGTATGCATATAAATAATAATTAATCTAGGTTACGTGTTTATACCAAAAATTAGTAATGTGCTGATGATGCACTACATCTTCCCCCTTTTTTTTTTTTGAATGGAATTCATCTCAATGGATTTCATTTAATCAAGTGAGCGTGGCCAAGCTCCAAGAAAATATAATACATCTAACAAAACCAAATAAGTCCTAAAACAATATTATTCAGATCTTATAATTTTCTGATGAATATACAGTTATAACTCTACTTTCAAAAAAAAAAACAGAGATTAGGATAAAAGAATAAACAGATACATCGTAAAATATGATAAACACAATACAATTTGCACTAATACCTTTATTAAATTAAAACTGAACGAACCAACCCGAAAACACTATACTTCTTTTCCAGTAATATTCTGTTCATAATACATTCTTAACATAAATCTTAAATTGAAATAGTATACTATGGAGTAGGATAGAGCAAACGCAATATGAAATATATTAAATCTGTTATAGCTATATAATTCTTGACGAAATACCATATTTTTACAGTCCCCTTGCTGCGCTCTGTCCGTTTCACTTATCTCTTATCTCTAGTTACGCTTACATCTATATTTATTCCGCACTGTTGTGAAGTTGCACTCTGTTCTTATGAACCGTTAACTTTTTCCCTTTTTCACTTTTCACTGTACAATTAACACCATTAATTCTAACTACAGTAAAATGACCTTTAAACCAAGGATCAAATTTCGATCTATTCTCGTTATTAATCATCACCTGATCCCCTTGTTTAATATTGAAATTTTGAGAAGTTTTGTCGTACTCAAGTTTACGGTTTTGTTTAGCTTTGACCATAAAATCTCTTGTTCTCTGATGTGAAATCTGAAGTCTCAAGCGAACTTCTTGATAATATGCGTCAATGTTATAACATGGGTCGATTTTGTCTGTTAAATCTTGAGAAATTTCAATTTGTCTACCAAAAACCAGCTCAAACGGCGTGTAGCAATGATAAACACCTGGAGTTGTTTTATAGCAGAATGTGTAAAATTTTACCCATTTGTCCCAGTCGGAGTATGTGTCATTAATGTACGACCTAAGGTATTCATTCAGCACTCTGTGATTCCTTTCACAACCTCCAATACTCTGATGGTGATACGCCGTTGAAAATTTATGTCCAATATTCAACATACTAGACAATCTTTGCAAGACTTCATTTTTATATTCGGTTCCCATGTCAGTTCTTATTTCCTTCATAGGACCAAATATCAAAATAAATTCCTCAAATATAGCCTTGGCAACAGTAATAGCGTCCTTATTTGGTATTGGTACAATAACAACATATTTCGTCAATTCGCATTGCATAGTAACTGCATACATGTTATTGTTTTCGGTTCTAGAAAACGGGCCAATTGTATCAACACAAACAATATCGAATGGTTTTTGTGGAGTCGGCGTAATTTCCATGGGTTCTATGTGTTCGACTTTGCCTTTGTTGAATTGACATTTTCTACAATTTTTAATGTATCTCGTAACATCTCTTGACATATTTTTCCAACGATACTTCGATCTCAACTTTTTCAGAAGCCTTTTCTGTCCGCTGTGTTCTTCCGTCAAAGGATTGTCGTGCAACTGCTGTATTAATTTTAATTTTTCGTCATTATCGGTAACTGTTTTGGGATCCCTGTACAAATATATTTTCACGTCTTTTAATCAATCTTGTCCTACTAACATAAAATCACCTATTGTGCACATACTGACATCATTCATTTTTAGTTTAAATTTTTCTAATCCATTTTCACTAGCCATATCCTCTAGCTTAGACAAAATTTTCTCTAAAGAAAAATTGCCATAAGTGAAAAATATTCTTTTTTCAATTCCAACCTTGTCCTTTCCATGTTTTTCCATGATTATCCGTAAATAATCTGGCTGAATTAAAAATCTTAAAGTAGGAACTGCAAGTATATCGTAAATATCATTAGTTTGCATAATTCTTGAAATCGCTTCAGGTTGTTTTGGTTTCGCCTTTCGGCTTACCGGGTCATTATCGGGTATTGTCACTAATTGTTTTTTCGCCATATTTCTCGTAGTAACTGCAAAAATTTGGGCTGATTTCGAATTCATGTCTTTCAGTTCATCTATAGCTAGTCTCGATAAAGCATCTGCAAGAACATTTTCTTTGCCTTTGATATATTCTACCTCAAAGTCATATTCTTCCAGATCTAGTCTCATTCTAGTTAATTTCGAAGATGGATTTTTCATAGAAAATAAATATACCAGCGGCCGATGATCTGATTTAACCAAGAATTTTTTCTTGTAGAGATAAGGTCTGAAGTAGTTTATTCCCCAATGTATGGCAGCTAATTCCTTTTCAATAGTTGATTTATTGATTTCGCCCTTTGTGAACCCTCTTGAAGCAAAAGCAATGGGAAGATCTTGACCATCAAAGTTTTGGGATAATACTGCACCACAAGCTTCCTTCGATGCGTCAGTTGTTAGTGTGAAGGGTTTGTCAAAATCCGGATACTGTAAAATTTGCGGCTCGGTTAGTAGTTGCTTCATTTTTTCGAATGACTTTTGGCACTCCTCTGTCCATACAAATGTTGCATTTTTCTTCAAAAGCTTATTCAATGGTTTTGCTAACTCTGCGAAATTCTTGATGAAGCGCCTGTAATAATTGCAAAACGCAGTGAATCTTCGTATTTCGTCCGCTGACCTTGGCCTAGGGTAATTGCGTATTGTGTCGTATTTTGTTTCATCGGGCAATACTCCTTGTGATGTAACTTTATGCCCTAGATATGTGACGCTATTCTGAGAGAATGTGCATTTTTCGGGGTTTAGTTTCAGATTGAATTTTCGGCAGGTTTCCAATACACTTTTCAGATTATCTAGATGATGTTGTATGGAGCATCCAATGCAAATTATATCGTCCATATGAAGAAATGCTTTTTCAGGAGTGAGACCTGCAAAAGCTATATTCATCATTCTCTGGAAGCTATTCGGACTGATTTTTGAGCCAAATGGCAATCTCGTGAACCGATACGAGGCTGAGTTGGTACTAAATGATGTTATGTCCCTGGAACGTTCATGAAGAGGTATTTGATGAAATCCAGCTCGTAGATCCAATGTAGAAAACCATTTCGCTCTACCCAATTGATCCAAAATTTGGTCAATTCTAGGAATTGGGAATTTATCCGCACATAGCTTCTTGTTTACAGTATGACGAAAATCGACGACCAATCTCCATTTTTTATCGCCATTGGCAGATTTCTTTGGTACCAAAAGGACTGGGCTATTAAACTCCGATTGTGATGGTTCGATTATTTGCTCTTCAAGCATTTTATTCACCTGTTTGTTGATTTCTTCAATTTGCGAGTAAGGAGTTCTGTAATTTTTTATGAAAACTGGGTTATCGACGGACAGTCGTAATTTCTGCTGATAAAAGTTATTTGTTGTAAGTGGGTCGTTTTCCAATGAAAAAATATCTTTATACTCCTGACATAAATCGATCACTTCTTGTTTCACAAATGTTGGTGTTAAATCCGTGTTTAGTTCTTTTAAAAGCATATTTTTCCTGTTTCCAGAATTTTTGTCCTCTTGATTGCTAGCTGTAAATATGTCGTATTTCTTCAAAGCAGAATAACCAATTGTCGGGCTTTTGATAGTCACACTCTCACAACGTGTATTAAGTATTCTCAGGAATGGGCTTTTCTTAGATATTATTGATCCAGCAACGAAGACTCCTGGGGCTATTTCATCGTTATGGACAACGACATCTTCTTCCATTAGAGGCAAAGAATTGAACCTTCTTATCACTTCGCATCTGGGCGGAATAGATATGACGTTCACCTCTGGACTGTTGTGAATCGGTATTTGAAGACTACCATCCAAAGTTTGTAGAGTCATTATCCAGTCATTATAGTCCAGTTGACATTGATATTTAGCGATGAAGTCTCTACCTAGAATTCCTTCGGCAGGTACAGGAAAGTTTTCATCCACTACGTGGAAGGTATGCTTGAATACGTAATCATCGACGAGAATGTTGGCGTCGACAGTTCCCAGAGAGTTGGTGTATCCTTCGGTGACTCCTCTTATTTTGCATTTGTTGGTGGTGTGAATGTTTTCCGCCGGGTAAATTTTGTTTCTTTTGAATAATGATACATCTGCTCCAGTGTCTACCAATAATGTAATGTAATCGTTTCCAGACATATCCGTTTGAATAATAACATAATTGGAAAGTGTAAGGTCCTTGTAGTATATGTTTAGGAATTCCCCAAAGGACCTTGTTGAGGCTCCTGATCGTTTTCCGAATGTTCGTCAATGTTGTAGCTCCTGACATATCTTTGTGGTCTACGTCTATATCCGGCATCTCTATTCTGATGGTTAGATGAGGTGTAATTTGAATAGCCGTTATTGTTGTTCCTATATACAGAGCCGTTATTCCGAGGAGAAAAAGAAAAACCTGCTCTACGTTGCTCGAAATTTGGTCTTCCGCGGTAGTTATTTCTTGTTCTTCCTCGATTTTGACCTCCCCTTGTATAGAATACTGTCGCACTCGCTGAATTATCTGCGCTGACATTGACAAATTTCTGAATTGCATCCTGCACTGTCTGAAAACTTCCTGCTTCCATGATGATTTTTGTCTTTTCTGCGCTTGCGTTTGAGCTCAGAGACTTGACGGTTGTATTCGTTGCGTATTTTTCCGCTAAATTTTCCGGTACTCCTTCACTGATATACGCCTGCTTTAACTTTTGCGCTAAATTCTCAATCTCGGCGATATATTTAGTATCATTGTTACGCTGTTTTAGGTTGGTCAGTTTAGAACAAACAGACTGTGAGCTTTCGCCCTTTTTTTCCATGTTTTAACTTCTGACTTATTTCATCAAGGGTAGTGCTATCGCCTACCAAAACTCTTGCTTTGCCAGTGAGCCTAGTTTTGACGTAAGCAACCGCATTATTTTCGTGGTTTTCCACGTTCGCTTTCAACAACGTTAAAGCATCTAAAAATGAGGTGAGCTTATCGTCAGAACCATCGAACTCATTCGGCACGATCTTGCTTGCAAGATTGAAAAACTCAGGCGCAGAGAGAGGCATTTCAACGTTTAATTTGTCACTTTCATTTACTAAGAATAATTCATCTTTGATTTTAGGATCAATTTTCTTGAGAATACTAAAAGGAATTTTATAGTCAACTCGCATAACCTGATACGATCGAACGACTCTATCTCGAATGGTACTGAATAGCGGTTTTATATGGTTATTGTATTTAACGTCATCAATATCTTTATAGCAACTAGCTACAGTATCAACAAAATCGTTATAAAGAATTAACAAATTATCCCTGACTTGAACCCGAACGTCTTGAGATTTTGGAACGTCCGCTTTTACAACCCTCTTTGACTCCCTATAGACCTCATCTTTAATAAGTGATACCTTGGTTAAAATTTCCTCCCAAGTAAGCTTAATGATTGACATGAAATATATGAGATAATCAGTACGATATAAACAAAAACAATATAATATTATGTCCTATTGTCCTATAAATAATGTTTGCTCTCAATATATTCAAAACCTCAAAATAGCAAAACTAACTCGACGGAGAAAGAGAGAAAAAAAAATCTATGACTCACTGCGTTGATACAATCTTCTCGCTTTTCCATCCCGTTGACCAACGAAGGCTGAAACTCCTCGATTTCCATTCCAAGCGACGACACCATGGCACGTTGGAGAACTAACCATATGTTGAACTGGATCAGCACACTTTAGACATCTCCCAACTGACCATATTATTATGTCGAACTGGATCAGCACACTTTAGACATCTTCCACATCTACCGAAGCAATTGATCGATTTTGGGGCCTCAGGTACACACTGCGGCTTATATCTCTTTTAAGACCTCTTCTGTACGCTTTTCTGAGTTTCAAAGCAACAACGATAACTGCGCAGGCTGTCGAAATGTACAACAGGATCTTAACATCAAGGGACACACCAGATGCACCTTGCTCATCCACAATAAAATTTGACGTCACCACGCCCGTACTCGTCACGTCACTTTCTTTCGAAATCGTTTTTCCCATCGTAGGTTTTATTTATACGATTCGGTTGGGTCTGACGTAATCTTTACTCCACTCACTTCACAGTTACAGCTACTCTACCAAACGCACCATGATTCTTAATCTGATGGCAGGGTCGCCATGTAAAGCATATAAGGGTTGAGGACGTGGGGGTAGTAATGATAGGCTGGTTGTTTTGGTAAGACTGTATTTTAAAAAGCAAATAGAGGTACCTCGAAGTCTACGATGTTTTCCCTAGGTATGCATATAAATAATAATTAATCTAGGTTACGTGTTTATACCAATAATTAGTAATGTGCTGATGATGCACTACAGGATCCAGAAAAGGTGTCAGCCATCCGGGACCTAGTACCTCCCACATAACACCTACAATATAAAGGAAAGTCAAATGTCAACTTGTGGCATGTTTTTAGCCAGCAACCAGTAATACATGAAAATGCGTATTTCGCCAAACATCCACCGCAGCGCTAGAATTTGTTTGCTGTCTTGTCCCTGATTGGTTGATCGGTTGTTAAGAAAAGTTTGTTTTGTTGTCATTGTCAAAAGTTCTTGTTATAAGCTTGTTTAATTTCATCTTTGTTGAAGTAAACTTTTTAAAAATGGAGTGTAATCAAAAGCGTCGTTATACCAGCTTTTGTGTTATTCCTAATTGTCATGATTTAGCAAGTAAGGGACCTAAGGATGATGCGAAACTTTTCGCAAGGTGGATTTGTGAAGTGGGGAATCCATTACTGCAGAATAAGACTTATGAACAAATCTACCCGTAAGTGGGATGAAGGGATCCTGGTGGTTGAGTCACCCTGAAGTGGGGGCAACACGCCTCTTTGGCCCTGATTTCCATGTAAACGGGCGGCGGCGGTCTAGCCTAACCCAACTCGATCAATCGGCTGCGTCGCTCCGTCAGAGCAACGACAGGGTGAGTCTTCTGGAGGAGTGGGGTGTGTAGGGAAGTGGGGATCTGTCACCGACTCATCCCAAAGGCTGGTGATGGAATCCCATGGAACTCATGCACAACCTCCTCTGGATGGCTATACTCAACCGGTAGCTCTGGCGTATCATACGTCCCATTTGAGACTCCGAGGAGGGTGCGGAGCCGGTTGAGCGAAACTCTTTACCCATATCATGGATGAACAAAAAGGGAATATAGCGGACAAACCGCAAAACGAAGGGGAGCAGGAAATACCTACCCCAACAGAACGACCCCAGTCAACGAGCAACCGGCCACAAGCAGGCTGCTCTGACAGGCCAAAAAAACACCGCATCAGCGGGGCCGAACAAAAACGGCGCTGGAGAGCCGACGAAGCTACGAAGGCTGCCGCCCAATCGGGTGGGCAACCTTCCGGCCCGAGAGTGACCCCACAGGCTGCCGAAACCGCAAACGCTACCGGAGAGCTGGCCCCTAAGGCTAACCTCCCAGGCGCGAAATCGAGAAAACAGCGAACCACAAAGGGTAGGCCGCCTAAAGATTCAATGGGGAGGAAATCTGAAACGTGTTCCTCAGGTATCTCCCCATTACACAGAGACCCGCAGGACAACAAGAAGAGGATACGGTCGGATGGATCAGAGGGACAGCAGGAAAAGCTGAACCCTGGTGAAAACCTCAGACCAGCATCCAATCAAAAAAGAGATCCACCAAGTAGCTTCGCCGATGCGGCCGTGAGCCATCTCAGAATGGCTGTGGTGAATCGCAACGACTCCATGGGAAGGATCTCTGCGGATCAGGCGCGAATCGTTGAAGAGGCGCTTTCTAGAGAGCTGGATGCACTTCTAGCCTCTCCTGGCACCTCCGACACGGTCCCTCCCACATTCAATGGGGGATTCAACCACAGAGGAGAGATCCTGAGGATCCTCTCCAACGATCAGGGGTCCGTAGGCTGGCTGCGGAGGACTGTCGCTGGTCTTCCCCCTTTATGGGAGGGAGCCAGATTGGAAGCAATCCCAGTGGACAGGCTCCCGCAGCTAGTTAAGGGGACCATCTGGGTAGGGGCGCCACCCGAAGACTTTCACAGGAACGTTAAGGAGGAGCCTCACCAAGGACAACTCCTTGTGGTTGGTGTCCAAAAAGAGGACGCAGAGTCCATCAAAAAGAGGAACGGGAAGCTGAAGTACAAATTCAGCTCCCTCCACAAAAAATTATCCAGGGCGCGGCTAAACCCCGATCTGATACCGGAGGAGGCCCCCAATCCTAGTGCTGGTCTCAGTGATCAACCAGACCAACCTTCGATGGGAGACTCCGCGGCACAGTCGGGTACTAGTACCCCTGGGGACTCAAGAGAGCACCCCTTAACGTCGACGGAGGCCAAGGTTAATTGAAAGTGATAAGGTTGCGTCGTTATACGTTTCGGGTTTCGGACGAATCAGAATTCAGACAAAAATGACGTCAGTCGGCTCCGATTCGGTTCTGAAATTCAAATACACATCTAAAAAAAAGATAGAATATGGTTCACACCTGGTAATAAGAAGATATTTCACTGTATACCAAAAGCTGTGTAATAACTTACCCTCAAACACGTTTAAAAACTGCCGACACTCGGTAAAAAAACTTTTAAGAGCCTGAAATACACATGTTATGACATTAAGATGACACACCGATGACAGGAATGTCAATAATGGAGCTCGGTGACGGGATCGATTCGATTTATCGTTCGTGGATTTCCGATTCCCTAGTTACGGCGCAACCTCTTCATATCAATTAACCTTGGACGGAGGCTGCTATGGAAACTAGCAGCCTCACGTCTGACGTTGAGGAGAAGCTTCTTGAGTCCGAAGACTCGAACCCTCTCTCTCAGGGCTACATGTAAATCCTCTTCTTGAAAACAAGAAAGGAAAAAAAAACCGCGATGAACAGTATAAACGTAGTCCAGGGAATCCTCCAACACTGCCGGGCGGCCATGGCTAACATACAATGGCACCTAGGCAATAACAATAACACCATCGCCCTTATCCAAGAGCCCTGGGTGGTGAAAAACAAAGTATGTGGACTAGGAGGACTACAAGGCACTGTCTACTACAACCCGAAAGGAAGCAAACCAAGGACATGTATATACGTACCTGCACAGTTCCAAGCAAGCATCCTTCCTCAGCTATCCAGCTCCGACGTCACTGTCGTGCAAATCTCGGTAAGTGAGGGTGATGATCGAGTTTAAGTCACTCTGGCCTCAGCTTACCTCCCACACGACCCTGGAGAACCGGTCCCGTCAGCCGAGCTTGCAAGAACTGTGAGCCAATGTGAGAAGGACAAGTCGAACCAATGATAGGGGTAAGTTACTTCTTTAACAAAAACAAATCTGAGTATAATGAATAGTGAATAACCCGTGGGGGTTGCTGGTCCCCCATCGGGCGCCTCCCCAGGTGGAGGATAGGGGAATGCCTCCCAGATATGGGAGGTACCGGGGAAATTAAATACCCCGGGGCGGACCAAAACCAGCACCTAGGAACGATGTGTGACAAACCTGAGGACTTTGTACCCCAAGTGAGTTTCAATCTCACCGTTGGTTCCGACCGGGTGGAAGCCCCGGTGGCCAACGCTGGCCCCACGGTTTTTGGGGAGGGCCAATCACACGTTCTGGCATCCGAGGAACAACCAAACCTCGATGTAACTCATGAACCAACCACGGGTAACCAGGGAAGCAGTGATGCAATCCCCGGTGCCGGTGTATCTGCCATTAGTACAGGCGTTGGCAACATCAGCCTGAACAAAATGACAAAGCTTTCCGGAGCCCAGCGAAGGAAGCTTGCGATCGAGAGGGCTAAAGCCAAGGGAGAGCCTATACGGCCTCGTAAACCGAGGACAAATAGGAATCCCGGGAATAGAACCCTCCCGAATAGCTCAGGGAACACTGGGAAACCTGATGCTCGGGCCTTAGAGCCTGGAGCATCAGGTAAACCTAGGACCCCTGCAAACAAATCCTCTGCCCCCCGATGCTGAGGGTAATACAAATAAACCTTCAGCACAGTAAGGGAGCATCTGCTGTCCTTTGCCAACAGCTGGCAAAGAAAAACATAGACCTGGCCATCATCCAAGAACCCCGGATCACGAAGGGAAAAATAGCCGGTCTAGAAAACACTGGAGGTAAAATCTTTTACAAGGAGCAATCAACAGGAAACGCGAGAGCTTGCATATACGTGAGAAACGGAGTGCAGGCTCTCAATATTAAAGAACTAAATTCCAGGGATCAAGTAGCCGTCCAACTAAGCTACAAAGAGGAAGGAACCCAAAAGGACATCATAATAGCCTCGGTTTACCTTCCCTACGATGCACCCAGACCCCCACCATCGGAAGACCTGGAGAAACTAGTGAATCACTGTGGGCAGAGAAACTTACAGTGTATAATAGGTATGGACGCCAACTCGCATCACACCATCTGGGGGAGCAGCGATATCAACAAAAGAGGTGAGTCTTTATTGGATTTCATTATAACCCATGATTTGGAGATTCTAAAGAAGGGCAACAAGCCTACTTTTGCAAACCGCATACGGTCGGAAGTTATTGATGTCACTCTGTCCACCTCCCGTATTAATCCCGATATCCAGCGGTGGCGCGTATCCGATGAACCATCCCTGTCGGACCATAGGTATATACTGATGGAAATCAATAGTATTGACAAGCCGTCAGAAATGTACCGCAACCCACGCAAAACGAACTGGACTGAATACCGGGAGGAGCTGGAGGCGGGGTTGAGCGGGATCAAGGAACGTATGCGTAACAGATTTGATGTTGAGGTGGTAGCAGAACAACTACAAAACGCTTTAATTTACTCATACCATCAAAGCTGTCCGCTAATCCGGCGTTCTTCATGCAAGGACACAACCTGGTGGAACGAGAAACTTGACAAGATGAAGGGGGAAACACGCAGACTCTTCAATGTGGCCAAGAAAACCGGTGAATGGGATGAATACCACCATACTCTGACGAAATACAACAAAGAAGTAAGGGAAGCTAAGATGAACTCCTGGAGGAAGTTTTGCACTGAGGTCGAAAAAACCTCGGAAGGCGCACGCCTTCAGAGAATCCTAGCTAAAGACCCCCTTCCACCAATGGGAACACTAAAGAAACCAAATGGGGAATACACGGAAAATGGCGAAGAAACCATTGAGACACTACTCAGGGCACACTTTCCAGACTCGACCATAATCAACTCGCAACAGGGAGTCAATACCCTATCTCCTGAGATCCTCCGGATGAGAGGATCAAGAGATGATTGGGTCATATCCCGACAGATTGTGACAACAAATAGAATCGAATGGGCCATAAGCTCATTCGAACCATACAAAGCACCTGGATGCGATGGGATAATACCGGCACACCTGCAGCAGGGCGAAGCCCAACTCATATCGATGCTTTGCCAACTATTCAGAGCAAGCCTGGCAACGGGACACATACCCATGATATGGAAACTCTCACGAGTGGTCTTTATACCGAAACCCGGGAAAGATAGCTCTCAGCCCAAGGCATTCAGACCAATAAATCTCTCGTCGTTTCTACTCAAAACGATGGAGAAAGTGATTGAAAGGCACATTAGGGAGACCTCCCTAATAGAGAGGCCACTACACAAAAACCAAAACGCCTATCAACCTGGTAAATCATGTGAAACTGCTCTGCATGAACTTGTTCATAAAATAGAGCAACCACTGAACAACCAAGGAGTTGCCCTAGCTGCATTCCTTGATATAGGAGCATTTGATCACACCTCCTTCGATTCAATGACCACCGCAATCGGTCGGCGTGGAATTAAAGACCCAGTTTGTAGGTGGATAAGAAACATGCTGAAAGGTAGGAGAATTCAAGCAACTATGCTTGACAAAACTGTAACTATAGAGGCAGCTAAAGGCTGCCCCCAGGGTGGAGTCTTGTCCCCTCTCCTCTGGAACCTAGTCGCAGATGAACTACTGGTAGAGTTAAACAGCAAAGGTTTCTACGCCCAAGGCTATGCCGATGACGTAGCAATACTTATCACTGGCAAACACACCAAGACAATATCAGAACTGATGCAGACAGCTCTGACAATCGTAGAAGATTGGTGCAGGAAGGTGAACCTGAAGGTCAATCCTGAGAAAACCTCCCTGATCAGCTTTACGAGAAAGAGGAAGACAGCGGAATTATTCAAACCATTGTTCTTTGGACAAGAACTGCAGGTGGTAAGAGAAGTCAAATACCTAGGCATCATCCTGGATGACAAACTCACATGGAATTCACACCTACAGAAAATAGTGAATCGAGGTAAAGCCACAATAATGGCAACAAAAAGAGCGATAGGAAAGAATTGGGGCATAAATCCGCGCATGGTACACTGGCTCTACTGTACCGTGGTGAGACCCACCCTTGCTTATAGCTCTGTTGTCTGGTGGCCGAAAATCGAGCAGCGACAAGCAGCCACGGAACTTGCAAAAGTTCAGAGGCTAGCATGTCTCTGTGTAACGGGAGCCATGAAAACCACTCCAACACTTGCCATGGAGGCCATGCTTAACCTACCTCCTTTAGATATCTATATCAAAATGAAAGCAAGAATGGGAGCATATAGACTTAGCAACACCGGGAACTGGAGCCACTCAAACTCCCAAGGACACACTAAGATAACCAGCACAGTCACGAACCACTTAGTAACAATGAGGAGTGATATCATGTTGAAAAATATCAACTTTAGCACGTCTCCTAAGACCAAGCTAATATGGGAAGAGGAAACGGTGAAACAACTCCGGATGGCTAATGGGGCAATATGGTACACAGACGGCTCCAAAACAAGCCGGGGAACTGGTGCCGGAATCGTAGGTGAAAATCCAAAGTGGGAAACATGTGAACCACTCGGGATGTACGCTACAGTTTTCCAGGCAGAAGTACATGCAATAAACGTATGCGTGCAAGAGAATCTCAGGAGAGGCTACAGAGGAAGGAAAATCCTTATCCTTAGTGACAGCCAAGCCGCAATCAAAACCATCTCCTGTCGGTAAACCAAATCCAAACAAGTCATGGTCTGTCAGCAAAACCTTGTCACACTGGGAGTATCTAACGATGTTACTCTTGGATGGATACCAGGACACACAGGGATAGCTGGGAACGAGCGGGCGGATCTACTAGCACGCAAAGCTGCAAACACACCACTTCTGGGTCCAGAACCTGCTATTGATATTACAAAATCCTCTGTGAGAGGTTGGCTGAACTGTTGGTCCAAAAAACAACAGAAAGCTAGATGGTGCCAATCACCAGGTCTGAAACACAGTAAATTAATGATGGCAGACGAGATCGAATCATCATTTTCTGGAAGCCTACTGCAACTCAGCAGGAATCAGCTTAGGAAAGTAACAGGTATATTAACTGGACACTGCACTCTAAGGAAACACATGCATATCATGGGTCTTTTTCAACGAGGAACCCATATGTAGGCTGTGCAACGAGGAGGAGGAAACAGCCTCCCACATTGTATTCGAATGTGAAGCGCTGGCGTACTGGAGAAGAGATAATGGGGAATTCACAACCACTCCTCGAAGGACGGACAGGGAAACAGTAGAACGAGTCATAAACCTTATTCGGGCAATGGAGCTCTTCGACTGAGAGACAGGCACAGAGAAGATACAATAAGCCCAACTAGAGGCTGCGGTGTCGGGGCCAACAGCCCGAAACTCGTAGCGCCTGTACTTCAGTAATCAGTAATCAGTAATAGTGAATAGAGGCTGCGAACCCACGTTTGTAACGTCTAGACACCAAACGATAATAGATCTGACTTTTGCATCTATAAACACTAGCGATAAGATAGCAGGATGGCACGTCTCCACTGACATATCTATGTCGGATCACAGATGGATAAAGTTCAAACTGCTTTTTGAACCACCAAAAAGCAAACCGTTCAGAAACCCGCGTAAAACGAACATTTTGATGTTTGTTAGCACTCTGAAGGAAATGATAGAGAAAGGAGCCTCTCTACAAACTCTGACTAGCACGGAGGAAGTAGAGGAGAGTCTAAACTTTCTATACGGTAGCCTGACGGAAGCTTTCGAGCACTCCTGTCCTCTCGCTGCCCATAGGGATAAAACCAACATTCCTGGATGGGACAAAGAGATGGACAAACTAAGGAAAGATGCTAAGAAGGCTTTCTTCCGGGCGAAAACAAACCGCAAATGGCAAGAATATAAGGAGCATAGGAAAACCTTCAAGAAGAAACTTGGAGAAAAGATAAGAACGGCATGGAGGAACTTCTGCAGAGAGGTCTCTGATACATCGTCAGCTTCGAGGCTCAAGAAGGTCCTCTCGAGAGACCCCTTCATGCAGCCAAGCTGTCTCAAGAAGAGTGATGGAACATATACCACCACCTCTGAAGATACGGCAAAACTATTACTGGAAACTCACTTTCCAGAATGTGAAATCGTCAACAACACTGATGGCCACGTATGGCCAGACGATCAACCGTACTCCACCGGAGTAGACGGGATGATCATCGACAAGGTGATAACAAAAGAAAAAATAGCCTGGACAATAAAGACCCTCAAACCTTTCAAGTCCGCAGGAACTGATGGTGGAAATTCACCCTAATCAACACGCGTATCAACCTGGAAAATCAACAGAAACTGCTCTACATAGTGTAGTTCAAAGAATAGAAGAAGCGCTCTTTCACAAACAGTCGGCACTAGGGGTTTTCCTAGACATAGAAGGCGCCTTCGACAAAACGACTTTTAAAAGTGTAGAACTTGGTCTAGCTAGGCACAACGTAGACCCAACCATTGCTGGCTGGATCTGTTGCATGCTGAAAAACAGAACGGTTCAACTAAAGACGGGAGACACTACGGTGGAGGCACTGCTGAGCAAAGGCTGCCCCCAAGGAGGCGTGCTGTCACTCCTTCTATGGAACATGGTAGTCAACGTGTTACCATCTAATTATAGGTTTCAGGGCATTAGATGCGTCACACTGCACCACAAAAGGTTGTTCAAAGTCAGGGCAGGATAGTACAGGTGCCTTGACTAAATGCTCCTTGACTGTCAAAAACGCAGCCTCACACTTTGAGTCCCACACGAATATCGCATTCTTCTTCGTCAGGTTCGTCAGTGGTGACATAACCGTGGAAAAATTCGGTACAAACCGCCGATACCATGACGCCATACCCACAATTCGTCGAACTTCTGGAACAGTCCTTGGTGTCGGGATCTTGAGTATCGCTTCCACTTTTTCGGGGTCAACCAGCAGTCCAGAGGAGGTCACTACGTAGCCCAGGTACTTCAACTCGGATTTACAAAACTGGCACTTATCTCTGTTGAGTGTAAGACAGGCAGCCAAAATACGCTAAATGATCTCCCTCAACACTGTTACATGCTCCTCAAAAGTGGGCGTGCAAATTATGATGTAATCCAAATAAACGAAGACGTGTTTTTCCAGGTCTACACCAACGACTCGGTCTATCAATCGCTGCCAAACGACGGGAGCATTGGTCAACCCAAAAGGCATCCGTTTGAATTGATACAGGCCTCTTGATGGTATGGTGAAGGCAGTCAGTGGTCTCGATTCTTTGGATATCGGAATCTGCCAATACGCCGACTTTATATCCAGAGTACTGATATATTTGGCATCCCTCAACTTGTCCAGAGTCGCGCTGCCATAGGGTATTGGGTATGCGTCCGGCGTCGTCACACGATTTAGACCACGATAGTCGACACAGAACTTCCAGGCACCTGTCTTCTTCTCCACCATCACAATTGGAGAAGACCAGGGGGATTCTGATGGCTCCACAATGTTCTCAGCGAACATCTTTTCCAGCTCTTCATTTGCAATTTTCTGGAGGGCATACGATAAGGGATAATACCGCTGTTTTATGGGTGGTGACTCCGTGCGTATGACCATTTCCACTAAGTTGGTTCATCCCAACTTTGTACCCATTTTGGCGAACGTGCCATTCAAAAATGTATTCAACGTCGGAACGGAACGGAGTGTAATGCCATAATTTCCTGTAGTTTCCCACTGTCTGACCGGAAAGTCCAATCCCCTGTGTATAAATCAGGCACAATTTGCATCTGTTTCCAGAAATCTATCCCGAGAATGAGTTGATGGGGAAGAACAGGCCCTACTAAAGCGTTGAGCAAAATCATGCGGTCTTGCAACTGGAAAGGCAGGCACACGTACCCAATTGAGATGCAGAATTGCCCATTGGCAACAGTGCACGTCACTTTTCGCCGCGTGTCAAGTTTGCATTGCCCTTTCAGCAATAAGTTCCACTCAGAGCTTCCTATGATTGTGGTGGTACAGCCAGAGTCCAATAGTCCACTCATGGTTCTCCCAAGTATGGTGACATCAAAGAAGGGCCGATCATCTCCCTTTGCGTGCGATAAAACATAGTCTATCAGGACTTTGTTCGACATGTCCTTGTAATCCGAGTGATAGGATACTTGGGAAGGCCTATAGTATGTAGATGCCTTCTCGACTATGCGTTTTTTTGGCATGTCGAACACGTATGAAGGGTGACGTTAGCTTTACCGCATCGATAACAGAACTTTGTCCTAGGTCTCCGACATCTCATGAAAGTATGACCAACCTCCTTGCAGTTCCAGCACACAAAGACGGAGACGGCGTGTATGGGAAAAGTTTCTCCATCCAGGCTACTTGGTGTTGATTCTTCCTCCAGAGTCACTGACGTAGGTGTTTGACTCGTCTCAATAGCTGTGACTGGATAGGATGGTCGATGATACGCTAGTTCCGGCTCCAAAAAGGACCGGTAGTTCGTCGGCGGCGGAACAAATCGTTTCACTCTGGCTTCAGTCTCTTCAATGCTGCGACCCAATCTGATGAGGTCTTGGATAGTCGCGACATGTTCAAGCCGAGACTGAATATATGGGAAAAGGTTCCTTTTAATAATCTGGAGCCTGGTTGACTCAGCTGGGTGGTTGGGGAGCTTCCTGAATAAATTCTCCATGGCAATCACGAACGTCAGTACTCGCTCTTGAGCGCCTTGTGTTCTATGACGAATCTCGTCCCATAGTGAGAATTCATAATCGCCAGGCTGAAAAGCGTCCTTCAATTGATAGACTAGGTCATCCCAGACGTAGAATCTCCCAGTGCGGTACCACAACAGATAGCCGCAATTCCTCGATTCTTTCCAGGAAGTCATTCACACTGGTTTCTCCGCTATACTTCACGTTCCATCGGCTAACGTCCTGAAAGCCGACATAGTGTGAAGGCTCACCGGTGTGACGTCTTTCCCTCAAAGGCGAAAAATGCAGGCCATCAAATCGTCTTGCCAAATTGCTGCTCGAATATGTCTCAACATCGTCTCCAACTGAGTTGTTTCTATCGACCCACATCGAAGAATGATTGTCCGTATGATCTGCGAACCTTACGCGTGATGATCGATCCACATTGTTGGACCAATCTTGCTTGTCTGGTTCGTAGGGCCTGTCCATTGTAGTGTGTGTTGGGTCGATTGTTGCTGTGTGATATCCGCTGCCAGAACGCAGGTTGTCGTATGTCCGTGAAGGCGTTAGGTCAACAGTCGAGTTTGGATAACGTTCCCTGCAAGGCTCTGGACCAGTCGATGCGGCCGAAGGCCGAGTAAATGTGATGTCTTGTCCAGATGCACTGCCACTCTGATTTCCAACACGATAACGAGATAGATTGTTAAGTTCCTCTCTTAGAAAGCTCGTGTCGGCAAACCTCTGTTCCTCACGTCTATCCTCCTGGAGGACACTATCATCTCCAGAGGGATTGTCTCGAGTTTCAATGGTAGACGTGAGACGTTGTTAAAGTTTTCCGGCCCAGGCACAATACGTCTTCTGACAATGGGAGGATCGCTGAGGCGTGATCTAGGTGTCTCATCATCCAGGACAATGAGGTCATGGACTACTGGTGTCCTCTCCACCGGCACAAGAACCTCCTGCTCGATCTCTTCATCGGAAATTTCCAGAATGCTCTGAATTGGTTTCGGAGTCGAAGGTTGTTGTTCGCTTCTTGAACCATCGAAAATCCTCTGCAATTCTTCGAACATCTGACAACACTTCCTGACCAACTTGTCCTTATTGTTCTGCTCGTGCTGTTCTGTGGGGTTGATTCGCCCTATGCGTCCCTCGATGTGTGTCAGGAATGTATGAATGCGATCTCTCTCGCGCACCCCATTTGAAAGGTCGAAGTTCTGAATGTCCCTTTCCAGAGCGAAAAGTTTCGCTTGACACATGCAGATCTCACTAACAGGTGAGAAAGTCGTTGCTACTGGTGGTCGCGAGCTTCCATCACGTTCCAGTCGGAGGGCTTCTCGAAGTTCTGAACGTCTCTGAGCCATCGATCCAGTGATTGGCAATCCACGAATTGTTAGCTCGTAATTGAGTTCGTCAGACCCCAATAGATTTACCTCCATTTCGACAGGTAAAACTTTTCAAATGCTTTGTTTATGACGCAATATAATAAAAGAAAATAATAACAACCCGCCCCTTCCTGAAAAAAAAAGAAAGAAGCAAAAAAAAAATCGAATAGTACCGAACTTAACTCACTCGATATGCACCAAACCCAAAAAAAAAATAAAACAACATAAAAGGCCCGCAATTATTACCCCAAAATTGCGTAAATCTCCCTTAACAGCTGTGTAAAAGTATCAACAGTTGCGCAAAAACAAATCTTTCAACAACTTGTTGAAAGTACCCTTAACGTAACGCAAAAAAAACTACTTCAGCAGTCGGTTCTAACAAAAAACAAAAAAAAAAATCCCTGAAGTCACTCTCTTAGTAGTTGTAACCCTTTAAAACGTTGGGCGCCAATTTGTTACCATCTAATTATAGGTTTCAGGGCATTGGACATCAAATTGCCACACTGAACACGACTAAAAGAGGTGAAAGAAGGTAAATAACGGGTTTTTAATCTTTTATGTTATGATTCGTCGATTATGCCAGCTCGAAGTCGAAGAAGCAACCAACACTCAAAATATTGTTCTTGTTCGGAAAACAGCGCCACTCGCTTTACATTTACCCTTTAATCGACCGAATCTACAAAGCGAGAAATAAATTGTACCACAAACAACTGCCAATTTCCAAAATATACCTTTTATTTACAACTAAATTTCAAATTACGATTACCATGAAAACGTAGCCAAACGCAGCGTTATTCCAAAACTTATTCCCGGCACTGACAACTAGACAGACACGTCGTAGTTCAAGTGCACCAGGCGTTTTGAAGTTGCCGCTAAAAAAATCAACAATGAAATGTCATACAGCAGACGCAGTTTTTTATAAAGTTTCAGCTTGCAATGTCTGTTCTAAATTGTAATGTGATATTTAATAAGACGCAATATAGATATAAACCAAGGATATTGTTATGTTATGAATTATTTATACAGTGTAAGTGATATTACCCGCAGTTGATTGGCCAATAACTATAGATTTACAGTGAATTAGGTAGAAATATCACGATGTAAGTACCAATTAAATCCTATAAATAACTATCCACCCGACATCACGTTTGCTTAACCAAATTCGTAAAGTTTTTATGAAAATTGAGTGAGAGTGAGATTATCAATACTATATGTTTCCGATGAATGATGAAATAAAGTTAATCTGGTAATTAATCAAGAACGTATGTTCAACTCACTGCGCTGGTGTGGCCTCTATGACAAGTGGGAGAGAGAGGGCCGGGTGCCTTGGGGTGTGATGGTCATCCAGTTTTGACAGTGCCCAAACAATAAGGGGCCTATCGTGAAGGCTCTGCTTGACAGGGACGCTCCCAGATAAGGGGTTGATCAGGCCAGCCGCCAATGCTCCAGATCAGCAACAATAGTGGTAGTTTAGGGTTGCTTTTCACAATCAGGCGTAAGTATAACCCGGAATAGGGTCCACAGTAGTGTATCACCAATTTTCTTGAAGCGGAAGCGTCCAGCTTGGTCTGCAACAGCTGGTCGGTCGGTGCTTCGCCAAACATACGTTTGGGGAGGCTTTTGTGTCTGGATTGGCACGTCGAACAACCACGTTGCCAACAGGGGAAAAATTAAGCCAGCAATAGGTTGAGGTAAGAAAAAAAAAATGAATAAGAGAAAGAGGAAAAGAGTGAAAGTAAGAGAAGGAAAATATATATATATATATATATATATATATTTATTTAGGCCTGAAACCAAGAAATATCCAGTGTAAGGGCCAAAGAATTAATTAAGAATCATGTCTTACCACAGTTTTTGTAGGGCCACTATGTGATTTTTCCAATCGTATAAAATGGGGAAAATTCCAGTCGACGATCCACAAATTTGCTCAATGCAGTTGATCCAGCGTAGACTAGCTGCGATCACTTTTGGATACGAATTCGATGAATTTTCTTTTGAAATCGGCAAAAAGCCATGAGACGAACCACGCGGTAATCTCGTTAAATTGGAAGTGTCAATCTCTTAATTAACCCTTCTAGGACCTTCAAGTGTCAAATACAGGGACACAGGACCAAATCTTGGAAGAACCGGTTCATTTTTTTGCACCATGAGCAGTAGGTCAAAGTCATGACTGGTTCCGAGTGGATGCAGGACCGTACTCCAAATAACGAAGTCACTCGAAGTGTACTTCGACTTTAAGATTAAAACCCTTTGAACTGGACTAGATTGTAAGATACTTGAACTTTTTAATTAACAACTTTCGAACTTTTAAATGCGTGAGTAACTGATACTCAACCTTCACTAAAAATGCTGCTTAATTTCTTACTTTTTAAAATCGAATTCTCCGGAACAACATTCGCTGGCGTTTTGGCGAAATCGTATCGTTACAAACAGCCTCAAAACTCGGCATCTCTAAAGAGGATAAATACCTAGGAATCATTCTAGATAGAACCCTCAACTGGAACAAGCACTTAAGCGAAAAATCTAAGAAGGTCACAAGAGCATTCTGGCAATGTGGAAGAGCGATTGGCAAGGTCTGGGGGTTGTCGCCTAGAATTGTCCACTGGATCTACACGGCCGTAATCAGACCAATGTTCGTGTACGGAGCTATTGTGTGGTGGACTAAAACCAAACAAGTGACAGCTCAGAACAGAATGCAGCGACTACAAAGATTAGCATGCCTGTCTATCACAGGTGCAATGAGATCCACATCAACAATGGCATTGCAGGTGCTGCTGTGCCTGCCGCCTCTTGATGCATTCTTGAGAGGCGAGGCAGAAAGAACAGCAATAAGGCTGCATGCCATCCATCTCTGGTGCGGGAGAAAGTGGGGCCCAGGACATGCTCGTATATTTCTGGAGGCTGTCACAAGACAGCCTCTGGTGGAGTATCGAACTGATTCCGCGCTACATTTTTAACAGAGTCTACGGAATCAAAACAGACGGCTCAATAGAAGAGGATAGAGCGGCGGATATACACATCTACACAGACGGTTCACAAAGTCAATGTGGTGCTGGGATGGGTGTGTTCATACCGGAGCTCAACCTAAAAACTAGTAGAGCCCTAGGCTCGGGGGCAACTGTCTTCCAAACAGAACTGCTTGGCATTATGCAAGGGGCCACACAAATAGTAAAGGAAAAGATAGCGGGCAAAAACAATATCTTCCTTACCGATAGCAAACAAGTTTTGCAATCCTTGAACAAGAACAAAATAACATCCAAACTGATTCTAGAGTGTCATCAGATTTTGCAGTCGGTCTCCGATGAGAACTCGGTCACATTATCCTGGATTACGGGACATAGTGGAATCAGAGGAAATGAAAAAGCGGACAGTTTGGCGCGAAAGGGAGCAAAGCGAAAACCGTGTGGCCCAGACCCCTTCGTTCCACTGTCCTCAAAAGCCATCAATCGCAGAATTAATGAACAGACAGTAGAGGTTCTAAGAGAGAGATGGGAGACACGACGGTTTGGGCACTCGAGTGCCGCTATACACGGTCCCGAGGCTTCGCGAACCCAGTACCTCCTTGGACTCTCACGTAGCAACCTTGGAAAACTGGCGAGAATGCTTACGGGACATTGTAAGCCAAATAAACACCTCAACACCTTGGGTGTGGTAACAGATCCGACTTGTAGGGGGTGCCACGAGGATGACGAGAGTGCTCAGCATGTCCTTTGCCATTGCCCAGCCCTCGCGAATATCAGAGAATCCATTATGGGGCAAAGATGGCCAGACTTGGCCTCGATCGGGGGTTCGGCCACCACAGTCTTGAAATACATCAACGCTGTTGGCTGGCTCGACGGGTAAACCCCGAGGGAGGTTACAATGGGCCCGCCTGAGTGGCTTGAGTAAAAGGATGGCGCATGCTACCCCTCCATATCTCTATCTATCTAAATCTATAGATCTTATTTGATGTGTGATATCCAGAATCCTCTATCATTATTCTAGAATCATTTGTAGTTGTGGAAAAGTTATTTTGTGATGATTACTAAGATGATTCTCATTTAACCGATGTTGGATTTTCATCTTTGCCGCTCCGCCCGCTAACTCGTTTGAAGATAAATGAAAAAAACAAAAATATATAATTTATTTTTGTGAAACCCAGTTGTCTTGAAAAATAATAACTCAAGAAGTTAAAAATCATGTTTATTTTAAATGGAACACTTCGAACGCATCGTACAGAGGAAATAGGTAGCGAAAATTAATATAGTTGGACATCCTAATTGATCTCAAAATGTTTGTTTTATTATTTGAAAACGAATGAAACAGTCGGCCGCAATAGAGGTCCCTATTCCAACATTGGGTGAATAAGAATAAACATAGTGGATACATTTTGAAATGAATATTCCAAATACTTCCACTCATGGGGTATCATCACATGTGGTACCTCCTACCAGCGGGAAGGGTCTCCGACGATTCTTGGGCAAAGCGTCATGGTATCGTAGTTTTGTACCCAATTTCTCTCAAACAGCCGGCCTCCTTAACCAGCTGCTAGAAAAGGGAATCCGATGGCATTGGGACGAAGCCCAGCAGACCGCCTTCGACAAACTCAAAGACGCTCCCACCGAATCTCCCGTTTTGGCCTGTCCCGACTTCTCCCGACAGATGCCTCCGAAATCGGCCTAGGGGTCGCTCTCATCCAATGTTACAATGAAAAAAAATTATACCTATTTATGTTTATAATTTTTTTTTTGTTTATAAATTCGTGGGAGGCTTAAATATTTTCTTGAGAACTATAGGTGGCGGAGGATTTGGGGGTTTATTGCCAGCCAGTCGTATAGAGAGGGTGGGGTAAAAGCTCTCTAACATACAAAGTTGATCTTCCTCAGACTATAATAAGCGCCATCCCATTTACCTAGTGCCCCAATCCCAAATCCTGAAACGGGAAAATCCTGCCAAGAAAATACCAAAGATTTACCCACAAATAGAATTTATTGACCACAAAAATATGTACAACACGTCTCAGGTACAAGCCGATAATTTCGGAATGTGACCAAATTATTCTTATCTAAAAAATCTAAGTAGTGTCACCGAACGTAAACAGCAAACGAGCTCCACATGTGGTTAATTGTCCAAAATTCGATTATAAACTAGCCTACTCCATAGATCTAATTGATGATTCTACCCTTATTAATTATTATTCAAGACCAGTGAATGTGACATGACCATTGTGTGAATGATTAGTGCATTTATTTCGAAGTTTAAGAGTGAACTCGGATTCTAACCTTCAACTCCGGTAAGTTGATAAAAATAGGGTGTTTGACCGATATTTACGGCGTATAACTATCCCAACTATGTAGAACCGATCGAGAGATGATATTAATCGCACAGTACCTTGAAATGGTGATGGTGTTGCGGGTTTTCTGATCACGTTCTGCCAATGGGGTAAGTTCGGTCTAAGGGCTCCCTTTCGTCTTAATTCCAACGGCGTTCATCATAGGGTTGGATAGAATTGCCAATACCAATCAATCAGGGGCTCTGGAGCCGAAGTACAGGTTCGCAGAAAAGGCGATGTCGATAATAGCGAGCTTACTACTTCAACTTGAAGTAAAAGCCTGGATGTAACTTGAACTATAGCTTGAAGATTGAAGATGTAAGTTTGAAGCGTGAAGCTTGAAGGCCAAAAGATGTCATGTGGCCTTTTTGATCAGTTTGCCAGAAAAATCTTCATGAACTCAAAATCCTTTTGTTTTAAAAATGCACTGCGGCACAGGTTCATCAACGAAAACCAAAACGGGAAAGGGATGACTGAAGATTTGGATTTTCCTTTTAAATTCGCACTCAGCGACTCAAGTGTGCTACAGCAACCACTTTCTTGGGAAGAAAAACTCACTAAGTCCAGCTAAATGAACCGATGACGGTCTCACCACACAAAGTCCCTAAAACTGGACCCTCTGACATTGACATTCAATTAGAGGCCGCTGATTGGTTCGTATATTGTTTATAAGGTCAATATTTTAAACAATTGGCAACAATTGAAGGTCACTAGATTTCAAGATATGGAATTGGCAATAGATTGACGTTGACATGTTTTGATTAATAACCAAATAGGGGCAATTTATGAGGGCTCAACCAAAGAAGTCACCAGAGATGGGAGAATGAAATAACGAACGAAATTTAATTCCTGGACGGACCAAGAGGGATTGGCAATAATATCATATAATGCTCCGGTAAGATCGACTCACTCTCTCTACCCTTATTTCATAAAATGGTAATGATACGATTAACCCAAGAAAAATGAGTGTCAATCATCACAAATTATCAGCTCACTTTAACTAATTAACAAAATATCCTTAATCCTAATATTTTGATTTAGTCAACCCTGAATTTGGAAATCTCAACACTTAAAAAATAAATCGTAACACATTCCTCAGACCGAGATCACGTGGTGGCCTATGCCAGCCGCACGCAGAGTCCAGCAGAGACCAGATACTCCGTCACGGAAAAGGAATGTCTGGCCATTGTGTGGGGTGTGGAGAGAATGAGACCTTATCTGGAGGGGTAACATTTCACTGTCCAAACCGACCACATGCGTCTCAGATGGCTTCACTCACCCAAGTCTCCAGGTGGCAGATTGAAACGTTGGTGCGTGTATCTTTAGCAATTCGACTTCGACATCAAATACCGGAAGGGTATTTTGAATCGAATTGCTGATGCCCTGTCACGAGACCCCGTGGGTCAATTTCTGGAAGAAGAGACGGAACATCTGGCAAGCATCGAAGACTTCACCCCGTGTCCATGGTACTCATCCACAAAGACCGCAGTGGAGAGCGATCCCGCCTCTAATCAAGACTTCTGTATTGAGGATGGAAGACTCTACCGACATTTCTGGGATGTTTCCGACATGACGGAAGAGGATATGGCCAAGCCCTGGAAACTCCGCGTGCCAAAGTCCGCCAGACTAGCCATACCCCAGGAGAATCACGACCGAGCAATATCAGGACATCAGGGAATCGCGAAAACTACCTCGCGCATCGCACGGAGGTATTTTTGGCCTGGAATGTCCAGCGACATAGCCAAGTACGTGAGAAGCTGTTCCTCGTGTCAACGCTAAACGCTAAACGGTCACCACGGATCTGATTGGTCCCCTACCGCGTTCCACGAAGGAAAACAACTGGTTGTTGGTACTCCAGGATCAATTCACCAAGTGGGTACAGTGCCGTCCGTTGCGAAAAGCAACTTCGAAAGCCGTCACCCAGGCCCTCTATGAGGAAATTATTACCCGTTTTGGCTGCCCAAAAACCTTTCTGACCGACAATGGCACACAGAATACCGGTCGCCCTTTCAAGGAATTACTCAACGAATTGGGTATTCAACACCGACTGACTCCAGTGTACACACCACAGGACAACCCCACCGAACGAGCCAGCAGAACCATCAAGACCTCGATCGCCCAGTAATGCGAGGGTAATCACCGTGAGTGGGATAACTGTTTGGCCGACATCATGTTTGCCATCAACACATCGCATCATGAATCAATTGGATACTCACCTGCATTCCTGAATTTTGGACGAGACTTGGAGCCACCTAATCCACTACACCGGAGCGGAAACGAGGATGTCACCGTTGAATAAAGCACCCCCGAAGATCGAATGACTCACACTGGTCGCAGTCAACGCCTCCAGGAAATTTACGAATTGGTTCGTGTAGATCTGGGACGAGCGTTCACAATCCAGAGCCACCATTACAACCTACGACGCCGTGATTGGAGGTTTCACGTAGGCGATAAAGTGATGCGCCGCGAAAATCCTTTGTCATCTGCCGCCAAAGGATTCGCAGCAAAATTTGCTCCAAAATTCTCAGGTCCGTATGTATTACTAAAGTCATTTTTCCCGTATTCTACAATCTCAAGGGCAGCGACAACAAGACGTTACGCCGCATCCACATCAAGGACCTCAAGCCCACTCACGAAATCGACCAGCCACAACCCGAAGAGTGACCACAACCTGCCGACATCAAAGATCCCGAATGACTCATCATCCTAGTCTCGAACGACGTCGTCAACTCAGTTACAGTATATTATTTTTTTTTTCAGTCATAATTTTTTTTTAATACTATTTTTCAATCATAGCTTGAGAAAAATGTTCGTAGAATCACATTTTTCTATGTAAGTGAAAAGAGTGTGTAACGAAGTTACCAAGATTTTGAATTCTTTTGTCAAACGCCGTAATTTTCTAAAATCATTTTCCCGTTATTATTCAAGTAATCTTCTTTTTCCCGTATCTTGTTTATTTATCTGTCGAAAGTCCCCGTATTTTATCTAAAATGATAAACAGCGTGAAATAAATAATATTCTACTATTAACTTAATACCGACAAACATCACAGAAGTAACAGATACTATAACATCCTTATGAAATGACACATCCCCTGGAATAGATGAAATCAGAAGCGAAACTTTCAAAGAATTAAAAGAGTTCTTGGCACCACCTCTCGTATACATTATTAATAAATTTTTGGAAACAGGAAAATTCCCCAAAAGCCAGAAAAAAGCTATTATCAAGCCAGTTTACAAATCTGGGAACAAAGCATCACCGTCAAACTATAGGCCCATTTCTTTGCTTGATACCTTTAGTAAGATTTTGGAAAAAATTATCAAAAAAAGACTTGTTGATTTCCTAAAAAAATGTGGAATCTTATCGGAAAACCAGTTTGGTTTTCGGGATACCCACTCAATTGAAGATGCGCTGGTCAAATTCACAAAAACCATTGAAAAATCTTTAGATATTGGAGAGAAAGTCATATGCGTTTTTGTTGATTTGGCCAAGGCGTTCGACACGGTCGACCATAAAAAATTAATGGAAATTCTTGAAAATGCCGGAATATTAGGAATAGCGCTTGAACTGTTTAGAAGCTATTTGACTGACCGCACAAGTATTTGGATAGGAAAAAGTTCAAGTACAGAAGCCAACGTTGAATGCGGTGTTCCACAAGGGACCGTTTTGGGTCCGATATTGTTTATTATTTATATTAACAATTTGTTCAACATCCAGTCTCTTGGTGAACTTATATGCTTTGCTGATGACTCGGCGATAATATATAAAGACAAAATTTGGCAGAAACTGAAACAAAAAGTAGAAAACGACGTCCCGAAAATCTTCCTTTGGTTTAAAAATCATCTTCTCACCACTAACTTTGAAAAAACATACTTTATGCCATATGGGTGTTATTCCGACTCCCTCCCAGACTATGTAGAACTTAGCATTCAGAAAAACGAAACTACTGTCTCCATAAAATCAAAGTTCAAAATAAAATATCTCGGTGTCATGCTTGACCCCCACCTCAAATGGAATGAACATACCAACTATATTACCAATAAGTTGAGAGGTCTGATATGTAAGTTCAAAGAATTAAAGAAATATTTTGCAATCCCATATCTGAAAATACTCTATCTATCTCTTGTGCAAACACACCTGACTTACGGAATAATAGTTTGGGAAGGTGTGCTTGATGTCCATCTCAAGGCATTAGAAAACACTCAGAAGTGGATTCTAAAGGTAATCTTTAACAAAAACCGATTACATCCAACTGAGCTACTGTTTGAGGAATCCAAAATTCTGGACATAAGACAACTTTTTGTACAAAGTATAGCCCTGAGACAATACAAGAAGAGAGATACCCTTAAAACTGTTGAGCACCAACATGATACTAGATATAAAACTCTAACAGGTTGCCTTCCAAAGACTTCATAAAGACTTACCTCTCGAAATAAAGATTGTGAATTCATTTGACCTATTTGGATATTGTTTAAGATTATGGTTGCTTCAGGAGCGAAGAATCAAAATCCATGAACTTATCAACAAGAAGTATGAATAAATGATCATTTTCACTGGGTGAACTAAACCAACAATTATTAATATCATATTGTAAGCCTTCACCCTACAGATATAAGAATGATAAAACCCGATCGTGACATTAATTCCCGAATATGACTTGCACCTTATTAAGACTACAACTTCGACCATGACAAATAAACCCCGATTTCGACACAAAACCCCAGTTTGAAACATTTATATCAAATAAGACAGCATATTTATAAATAATGCTGTATAATTAGCATTAAAATTATGTCACAAATAACCCGATCGCGTCAGTTTTCCCGAAACATTTTCTCTACGTCGTCGGAAAAATCCAATTCTTATAACCGCTGTTTTTCTGTTCAGAATTCGCCGTAAAAAAACCCGTCGGTTCAAACTTCGTTCACACACCGCTTTCTCCACATTCTAATATTTTAATACGTTTATTTAGCTGTGAATTTTGAATCTCCGCCGGAAGAGTTTTTGAACTGTTTTATTTTCTCTACTAGTACTGTTGGATTATTTGTGGTTCTTTTGGCTGATTGGAAAACCTGCATCATTGTTAAGTTTTCTTTTATTTATTTTATCGACTGTTTGGAAACCAGTCAAGGTTGTGATTCTTTGGAACAAATAGACTGATTGATTTATTTTCATTACCATCGTGTTTTTATTAAGAAGGTTCAGTAATCCATTTCAGAGCGGAAGTTTGCGGAATTTTGGAAAATAACGAACGCCTGTACTTTCTTCACTGTATAAAAGCTACCCGATAGGCACTGTGGGCCCTCTACCACGTGAATACAGGGGGTGGCGCCCGAGTTTTATTTAACATCAACGATTTCCCTCATCCTCGTCGGAAATCGAACCCGGAAGCGTCACAAACTTAGGGAGGTGATTGTATGTGATAAAATGATGGTGGTGAGTCATATAAAAAAAAATCAAAATCTCAATATTTTTCGAGTTACCGTGTAAACCAGTTCCCTGTAATCGGCCTTTTCAAAGGATATATGCTTTTTTTTTTTAATGAGAACAATCTGCACGTGCAGCGTATAGTCAGCCCCAAGGATAATACTTATATGCCATGATACTAAAACTGTGTATGTGTTTAACTGTTTTAGTATCATGATCATGAACCACGCCACAGCTGTTCATAAATAACGTCATTCACTATACCCACCGTTTCAGCTTCCGTTGAATGCTGATACCTATACAGGGTGCGCCCATAGTGCTTGGACGGGATATTGTCGGTTTGTAGAAGCACATCTTCAAAATTTGTTGCCGAGGCAAGATGGAGAGACCTCAAGGCTACAAACCTGAAATAGTTTCACTTCATTCGATTTGCGTATCTTGATTGAGATTCACATTCGGCTTGCTTTTATGTATATAGCACATTTCTAAAAACAGTCTTTTATTTAAATTATTTCCATTATCCAGTATTTCCACAGCGCTGAAATTAAACTTGTGTCCTTCTTGAAAGGATTTTAAAATATATTTCAAAATCCCATATATTCGCCATCTTTCCGAGCCTCTTTTAAGAAAACTTGACACAACAAACGCCAAAATATCTACTTATAATACAAAACCAGTACGCAGATGATTCTCACGAACAAAAGACTCAACCAAAACCGATCTCAAAAGCAACATCATTTATGAAATTCCATGCGGAGGATGTAATTCATGCTACATAGGACAAACTAAACAGTACGTCAAAAATAGAATATCAGAACATCGTCGTGATTGTAATATAACTTACATTGACAATCAAAAGACAGGATTGGCCAGACACCACTTTCAAGAAGGACATAAGTTTAATTTCAGCGCTGTGGAAATATTGGATAATGAAAATAATTTAAATAAAAGACTGTTTTTAGAAATGTGCTATATACATAAAAGCAAGCCGAATGTGCATCTCAATCAAGATACGCAAAACTTAAGTATCATCTACCATAATTTGATCAGCAATTTCCAAAATGAAAATAGTACAGTTAATCATCAGTAGAGTGGGAAGGGGAATTCGTAAAAATTGTGCAATACTGACCCAGCCCAGGCGGTCAGTACTGTTAGAATCGATGGCGCGGCGGAGCTAATGCTGGAGCGCCCCATATCTCTTATCTATGCACTCGCAATTTCACTATTTTATATGTATTGCGCAATTTTAATTATCTGGGTGAGTTTTAACAGTTTTTGGTCCTGGTTACACATGTCATGTAATGTTAACTTTCCTGTGTATTTTGTTGTTAGACTTTATGAAAAAAGTTTTAATATGTACAATACGTAGATTTTGAGAAAGAGGCTGTATATTATGTAATGTTCTTCCATGTTTGATGTTTTAGACCTGTTGATGCAACGAACCAGTTGCGAAACGTTGGCTCATTGATATTGATGTTTAATATATTGTCCAAGAAAAGCTGGAACCTTTTTTCTTCAACAATTATACTAATACTGGACGAAAACCCGACTTCAATTAGTATACTGCCCTTGTTTCCTTCTTTTAATGTTCTGTCTAATGTTTATGATTCAGTGTTTAGTGTTTAGACCCATGATACAATATTTAAAATTTTGATAGACTATTTTCCACGGCCTACTTGATTAGGTAGGTATTGAGAATTGATAGAAACGTCGAATCAATAGGAAAATGTGGATTTGAAAGAACTACCAGAGATAGACACCAACAACCGTATATCGCCAGAAAGCTGGTAAAATTCTACATTAGATCGCATGAAAAAATTGAGTTGGTTTTATTTGAAAAAATAAAGTTATCCCTGATTGAATTTTTCTTAATTGACATAACGATTTCTCATAACTCAAAAAGAATTGATGCTAGTACATACGGCCCACATTTCATCATTTCATGGTTAGCATTACCAAAAAATCCCAAATCTCTAACTCTTACGATCAATGAGATATTCATTTTTTTTGAACATTAACTTTTTCAAAAAATAGGGGTTTGCTGGTGAACGGTTCGTTTAAGATACCATGTATGGTACATAAAGTCAATCTGAAATTGACTGAGGAACCTGATATACAGGAAGTTTCATTTAAAAAAAATTGACTTTGATATGTATACATGGTGCGAATTGAGTGAAACTATTTTAGGTTTGTAGCCTGCTTAAGTTCTGTCTATCATGCCTCGGCAACGAATTTGAAAAATGTGCTTCTATAAACCGACAATATCCCGTCCACGCACTATTGGCGCACCCTGTATGTATGTTTGTTCTAACATGAGAATTCTCGAACACCGGCTTTTAACAACATAAAATAGCTTACTTGTTTCTCTTCCTAACACTAGATCGATACATCTTCATTCATAATCTTAAAATAAAATGATTTATGTCAACATCTATAAGTAGATCGATTTATTTGCATAGAAACGAACATGATTAATAGGAAAGCTTGCTTTAATGGGTCTATTCGCCTATTCATCACAGAATCTCTCACAACCGCATGGAACTAACTAATATTGTTCAAGGAAAGCTCACGATATTCAGAGTGGTTATTGTTTTCGCTTTGTCCCACATGTTCAGTTGTATTTTTTTATTGAAATGTCGAGTGTATTCACGATGGATCCGGAAAATTCTATTGTGTCTGTGGACGCATTATATGCATCATAAAAGCCATTACCAACAATATGCAGAAAGAATTTCAAAGAAAATATGGACAAAGCGCGGCGTTTTGTTTTGAGGGCATCAAAATGAAACACTACAATAAAGGGGTTTGAGTGGTACCTATTCGTTTGAAAAAATTCATGCCAATGACGTCAAACAACTTTGAAAATCTAACAGACCTTGTGATGTTTGCAAAACTACTGCAAAACTGTACAGGGTGATCCATCATCTTTCAGAATATTTAAATCAGCTGTAAATTTTTTATTTTTGAGGGTATCAAGACGAAACCATACATAAATTTAACTAGCAAGATTTTTCTTGTTTGAAAAATAATCCAAAAGACTAATATAATTTTCCGAGATTCCGATCCGAACATTTTTTTCAATGAAATGCACTTGTATATTTAATGGACTTTTCAATACTATACTCATAATTCTGAGTATATTTCCAGAAATGAGAGGCCCACGATATGTGAGTTTTCATGTATTGTCGCATGAAGTCACAGTAATCGCTTAATTCGATGTTGCGCGAACATCACAACGTGATGTCAAATTGTTACGTTCTTCCAATTTACCATTTGAGTCAATTAGGAACAAAATATAGTGAAGATATTTACTAGAGACGTTAGAGAAGGACCAAACTTGCAAATGACGCCCATCAGTCATCAGTCAAGCCAAGCTAACCTCACTTGGCGGTTTTCACTATTTTTCAGTATTCTCCTGACTTCACTTAGATTTATTGTTTAGATTTTCTTTATTTCCATTTCTTACAGCAGGATTCACACGCGTTGGACTACAAAAGGGCCTCGAAGTCGATCACTTTTTCACTGCAAACTGTTAGTAAGGGGACCCTATTGAAGAAACACCAAAACAATGTTTTTATACAAAATCCTGTCAATGCTCTAGGCGGCATTATAACTAGTTCTCTATTTCGTGACTAAGTTTGAACTTTGCCAATTTTGTTCATATTCAATATTCAATGCCTACTAGATTTCTTCATATTTTTTGGTGTTTCTTCAATTAGATAGTCCTCATACGATTCAGTGATAGTGGTTTTTAGTCATTACACATCCTGGCAAATGCGTTGTATTAATATTATTGATAAATCTCTCAAGGCATCAGGCTTTATCAAAACATTTATTAGAAGTCCATTGAACTTTTGCTATGTTTCATGAAACTCCCGATGCTATGTCTAATTAACATCCATTAAGTGAAGTTGTCTAGACTTCTTCTGATAATCTTATTGTTAAGTTCTGAAGAACTCGCGCTGGTATGCTCAGTGGATGTCTGTAAACATTGATGGGAAGTACTATCAATTTACCGGTGTTGCGGACATTCGGCGGTCGCAGAGATGTTACTGTAACTTAAAAAGTACATCCCATGGGAGGTTCTGAATCCCGTGCTCCTGCCCCAGCTCCTGCCCCTGCTCTTTAACGTTAATGGGGTGTTCGGGTTTTGGGAGCTAGCTGGCCATATGCCTAAACCATCTTCAACGGTTTGTGAGAAAATCGCGTCTAAACATATGCAACATGCAACACACAAAAATGTGTAGAAGTCTTATTGATCGCAAAAGTGTACTATCGGCAATCAAAATGTTCGACATTTTGACATATCGTCTTTGGAAATATGGAAATACTTTGACGCATCACATACTTTATTTATAACATTGTCGCAGCTGTGAACTATGTTTTCATTTTTTCTGCAAAATGTCTCGATGTCATTTTCCCACAAACCGTTAAATGTACCTATACCTATTATCTGCTTTATAAAATATACTTAGAATTTTGAGTAGACTCAAAATCCAATAATATACAGTGCATTCCATCTGAAAAAATATCATGTGATGTACAGGGTGTAACAAATTCGAGTATAGCATTGGTAAGTCGTTAAATAAGGTCCATGAGAGATGTTTGTTGGTTAAATGGAGGCAAAGTTGTGCAATTTCAATTTGCTTGAAACAGTGTGGCGTAACTAGGGATTTTGCCCTTCCCCCGCAGATCTTTTTACGTGGCCCTCTACCTACTTGCAAATATATTTTTTAAATTTTATTCAAGTGAATCTGTCATGCATCTACATAATATACAGGGTGAGTGTTTCATTGATTTGCTAAAAAAATTGGGATGCGTTTCCACGCCTTTAAATAAGAACAAAGCTTCCTATAAACATGTATCCAGAAATGCTTCATACAGAGCTATTACAGAGCTACAGGGTGTTTAAGTTTAATTTTTGTTTTTCCAATTTTTCGAAGTTATGTCGATTTTTTGATGAAAATTTGTGATTTTCATCAATTCGGATTTGATCTTAGTATGGCTAGCTCTAACTTGTAGAAGACGCTACCTTAACTTATTTCTCGTCTTATGAACAGCCATAACTTTTTTGGACGTTTATTTACTCAAAAACAGATTTGATTCTCATTTTTACGCAGAAAATGAGTATTCTTGGTAGAGGTCGCTACGTGCAAACATCCTCGAGACTCGAGATATTTGGATTTGAAATAATGAATATGGGAATGATTACATGTGATTTTGAAATTATGGCGAATCATGATGCTTTATCGATATTGCCAGAAAGTGAGGATGAGTTTGCGTGCTTGAAAATAAAAAAAAAATCATATAAAAATGTGTCCGGAATTGCTTCGTTATAGAGCTACAGCATCTGCTTCTTTGCCCAATAATGTAATACAGAGCTGTCCAAAAAAATTATGGGTGTACATAACAGGAAAAATACGTGAAGGTGGCGCCCTCTAAAAGTTAGAGCCATACCAAGTTCAATTTCCCATGATAAGAAACCACCAAACACCAATTTTCATCAAAAGATCGATTTTATTTCAAATATTATTAAAAAAAAAAAAATAAAAATAAAACTTCAACCCCCTTCTTATTTTCCATCAAAGATACTTCATCTGATTTTTTTCCACTTGTCATTTTGAACTGGTGCATAACGTATGAGAATAAAATACCACACCAAAAAAAAAGTTTAATCAACATAGCCAATTTTTCCGCAGTCCCAGACCGATGCATTTTACATTCTATACGAACGCTTGTAGCATTCACATTTTCCTTTTGAATGGTACCCACTAATTAATCTTCTAAATCGGTTTCTCCAATATTTATCAACAAATTACTTTAACCTTCATATTATATCACAGCTGTTAGTTTCCGGCAATGTTGCAATGTTTCCCATTTTCGGTCTGCTTTATAGTAATAAGGTGTAATCTTCTGGGGTCAGTTGGTTCTGTCCATTGAACTCGATACTACGTAACTGGAAGGGCCCCTGTCGTGTCGACAACTGAGGCAATTTTAGTCGTATTTTTTTGGCGCATAGGTATATTTTGATTGGACTAAAAAGGGAATGCTATCTTTGTCACACTCATTGTCCTTATGCGAAGTCGGAGGTTTTCAAATAGTTTGAAGATAAATTGAAAAAGCGGTTGATTTGCTTGGAAAAAATGACTACAATTCTGTGCATACTTAGTAGTCTCAATTATCATGATATGATGGATCTATATATTTCAAATAACTATCTGGAAGAATGCAAAATGAAACAAATTAGTAAATAATGAAATATACTTAGATGATCCGTAATTCGATTAAATAGTTGAGAAAATAAATGGCAGGTAGTAGGTGCAGGGTGATTTATATGTTTAACCTATGTATTGAGTAAAGTAACGGTATTAAGGTATAAACTTGGAAAACTATAATAGCTTAAAATAAAAATGAAAATACTTTTATTTTTGAGGTCACATTAAAACTAATAAATATGGTGTTTTTTGATAGGGGGCTTGAGGAATGTCCGAATAGAACTTTTGCATTTCTTGGAGTGTTTACCATCGTCAATTCCTAAAGGGCCCTACTCACACGCCTGCAGCAGGGGCAATCTAGGAGGCAGGGCGATTGGGGCAATTTCCTAAATCGCCTTCTAAGCAGGGCGGTAAGGGCCCCTTCATACCTTTCTAGCATTATTTCAAGCAAGATATGAGAAAACAAAATTTGGAAATGATGTTAGTAGTACCAACGAACTCGAGCAGGATGTGAAATTGTCACATTTTCAAAACAAAACGTACTTTACAAGGAACTTTCTCCTGCGGCAGGTCTAGATTGCCCCTGCTGCAGGAGTGTGAGTAGGGCCCTTTTAACTAGGACAATTTCGTGTAGGTATACTTAAGGTGCATGCCCTTGTCCTTAATAATTGGAGTTATATCACTTAGCCAAAAAATGGAATCTGCTTTTCTGGAGTGTATTTATTACCACACCCAAATGCACTGCATAAATTAACCATTTTGTTTGGCACCCAAACTATAGAAAGCTACATATTGATTGAACATAATATTAGCTGCAACACTCAGTGTGGCTTTCTTCGTGAAATGTTTGTCTGGTTTTTAGGATAGAATATCTTTACTAAACGTACTGAGATTCTATCCTAAAAAACAGACAAACATGTCACAAACGAAGGCACACTGAAGGTTGATTTATAAACTTGCCGTCCGCCGTTACGGTTGACGTTCGCCGGAGCCGCTAACGTTGCCGTCGCCCAATGCATTTATAAACTTTTATACCGTCGATTGTCGTCGAAGATTTTCAATTTTTTTTTTACCTACTTTGAAGTTAATATGTTTGACTTAAGTGAGATTTGGTGACTGACCCGAGTATATTTTGGTACAAATCCTAATTTTATGATAAATATATGAATTATGGGAACAAAAACCTATTAAGCCATTTTCCTATGGCTTGAGCTACAAACGGTGGACGGCAAAATATGGAGATGGACGATCTCTAGCGGTGCGACAACGGCAGACGGCATGATTTAAAAATGTATGCAGGTGCGTCCATATGTTTATCTCGAACGTCAAACGTCACCGTTAACGGTAACGGCAAACGGAGAGTTTATAAATCCCACTTAAGTGTTGCAGTGTGAAAAAGTGTGCACTAGTGGTGCATAACAAACACAGAACACAGCTAATATAAGTATTATGTCAACAGATATGACAAAGATAGACACCCCTTTCTGTCTCTATCTCTTTCTAGTCGAAAATTTGTCTTCAGTCAACTCGATGTAAACAGCACGGATGGGTCCCTTCCAGGTACGGTAGTATCGAGTTTAATGGTTCTGTCCAGTTGATTGATCGCTTTATACGTGACATTTGTCAATGTCCATCTGACACTCTTGATTGATGATCGATGGGAGTATTTCATTTCTTTTCGGCCTGACTCGAAGACTTGTTCCCGTGAATTTATGGATGCGTTTTAACCAGTGATGGCATGGATATTTGTTGAATTCTTAAGAACCTAACGAGGATTTTCTATTTTTGTTGTTTTCTTTCATTCCGGATCATTCTTACTGATGTTGACCGTTGATACAAAATTACGATATTGATGGTATATTGGCCAAGTATTCATTGGAACCCTTATCTACATGGTGTCTAAAGACTATCACTTTGTCATGATGCAACTGAAGTTTCTCACAGGAATGGCCCTTTGAGTTGTTGGGGTCACCCGCACCGCCGAAGTGAAAAAAAATCCGCTCCACGGCTGATGGTCTTGAGTACTCTTCAGACAACAGCAGCAATAACAGGCCAGTTTTTTATTACTAATCTTAATATCAATAATTCTTCTTCATATAAACTCAACAATTTTCTACATAAAATTTAACGTGTAAATCTTAGTCATTCTGCTATTTTAATTCATGAATATTTCTCAAATAACTCTTTCGTACCAAAATATCAAATTCTTTCGTCGTATTAATTTTCATTATCTAGTTATTTATTAATTCATAACATTTACTTATAATCACTGGATTATAACATTTATCTATGTAACTGAATGGTACTTATACTTGCTCCGTACATTGACATACATACGTATAACTACACGCTAAAAGGTTAATGAACATTTTACTCCCTGTAGAACCGGTTTAAATGTAACTTAATCACATTTTCTGTTTTGCGGATTTGTAAATCCTTTTTCAATACATAACTTTCTCTTTTATAACAGTACCTATCAGTAGATTTTTTTTTGAAAATACTTTGTAATAATATTTAACCCCTTGAACTGTATCAAAGTCCAGTGAGTGAATCAACAGGGTTGGTGTTAAAATCATCCTTATCACACCTTATTCGACAAACTGTATATTTATGTAAATGAATGCTAGTTATAGTGTTTTGGGACACGCAGTGTTTTCTTCCACTCTAGACATCACAGTGAATTTTTTTACATAAGGTTTCTTTGTTTTCACCTATAAAAAAATAAAGTGGCGCCCTCTTTTCAAACTTAATCATAATCAAACGAAATCCTACTCTACCACCCATCGCCAACGACTACAAGAGCTGCCGCAGCCAAATTTGTTGAAGCCAACTGGGAAGATCAGAAGGTAGGTTACAATAGAGAAATGACGCCCGAAAACGTGGGGCCTGGTTCGTTTAGAATTTTTCTAAATTTAAAAATAAACTTGGAAAATCACTGTTGATGCTGGAAGGCTGAAAATACACTGACTAGCATTTGTTTAATTTTCATTACCATTTAAAATTCTTTTCTACGTTTTTAGTCAGTAAGAAAACCCTCGTTAGCGTTGCCCTTGTTTTTAGAGATAAATATCTCTTAATTTTTTTTTTGCGTCAAAATTTCTTATTACGTATCGCTCAGCACGTAATTATTTTTTTTCTTCTTTCATTTAGGCTGCGTTTGACACTTTGCGAAATTTGATACAATGTATGTAGGTATATTATAGTTTAATTTACCTGGAGGTAAATTGATATTTGTTTATTGATTCAATAGCATTATTTCTTCTCTTAAGCTATCTCATTTTATAACCTTGATTACCGTGATAACCCTGATTACCCTGATAACCTTGATTACTCTGATTACCTTGATAACCTTGACAACCCTGACATTCTAGTAGTTTTCTTATTTCTAATAAAATTTTTTTCTTCTTTATTCAAAATGGATTCTTACAATTTTTTGCCTAATCATTTGTTGGAACGTGAACTTGATTACGAACTGAGAATTCGTCTACTTGCTACTGCTAGGAATGTTGCGGATAAAAGAAAAATTTTGGGAAAAGTTCTTAGGAAGGAACAACAATCTCGTCCTGGATCTTCTATAGTGGCTGGTGAAGCTAATCTACATTTTCTGGAAGAACGTTCAGAAATTAAGAAAAGTCTTGAGTCCATTGAGAAAATCATTGAAGATTTTGAAGGTTCCCCCACTGATTCAGTATATTTGCGTATGGAGTCCCGATTATCCCATGTTTTTGGTAGAGCAAGGCAAATTCCCATTCCTGAAGATAACCGTGATGAAATCCACACTTATATTCAAGAAACTACTGCCACTTGTATTAAATTGGATGCTGATCTTAGTGATAAACTCACCACAAATTCTGAAGTAGAAACTCTCCCCGTCAATACCAACCCTGTCATAAATGTCGCTGCCCCAATTGTCCACTGCGCAAGTCGCAATATTCCATTAAGTGAATGGCAAGTGAAATTTAATGGTGACCCGAAAAAACTTTATTCTTTTCTAGAACGAGTAACTGAGTTGGCTCAGGCTCGTGGTGTTTCAGACCCTGATTTATTCCAATCTGCTGTCGAATTCTTTACTAGTGACGCTTGCATTTGGTTTTGCAGTATCAAATCTTCCATTGATGATTGGCCCTCTTTGGTTCTTCGCTTGAAGAAGGATTTTTTGCATGATGATATTGACAATGAAGTGTGGGACCAAATCAAGAAACGTAAGCAGAGAAGGAACGAATCTACCATTGTTTTTATTGCCCACCTTGATTCTCTTTTTAATAGACTTTCCCGTACTGAGTTCACCAGAATTAAATTCATTCGTAATAATCTTCTTCCCGATTTTATTGACAGGTTGGCTTTGGTAGAGATTACTTCAGTCACCCAGCTTTCAGAGCTTTGTAGAAAATTGGAGGAGTCTGATTATTTGAAAAATAAAAATAAGTCAGAGACACTGTCGCGGAGGTGCACAGTCCTCGTAACACATCTTCAGATCGACCTTCTTTCTCTTCTAGAAACTATTCATCAGGTAATAATTATTCATCTCGTCGTTCCAATAATAATTTTCGTAAACATTCAAATCAAGATTCTGTTGGTGAAGTTTCCAATCAACCTAGTAGCTCCAAGGTTCCTTTCAATAGTTCCAATAAATCCAAAAAAGTTGTAACCTGCTGGAATTGTCAATTACCCAACCATACTTATTTCGATTGTAAAGCTTCCAGGAGGAATTGACAATTACCCAACCATACTTATTTCGATTGTAAAGCTTCCAGGAATATTTTCTGCTACAAGTGTGGTGAGCCCGATGTTAAATCCAAGGATTGTGAAAGTGTTCAAAAAACGAGTAAGATTGGTGTCTTCAAGAGGCATTTTCACTGATCCATTAGTTTTAGCCTCGAAAAAAGTTTCAATGATTTCTGTTAAAACCCCGGTTAAAACCCATTTTGATGAAGACGACTGGAGTCGTTGGCTAGTCAAGGTTGCTCAATTTTTAAATTCCCCCTCAAATTTCTCTAATCAACTTTCACCTCTTTTTATTGATAAACCCCTCGATAATCGACCCTATATTGTTGTCAAATTATTTGACGTTGAAATTACCGTTTTATTGGACCCTGGTACCACATCGTCAGTGGTAGGAGCCAAAGGGTTGCCTGTTTTAGAAACATTGGGTCTTCAAATTAATAAATCTTCTGTTGATAACATTTGTACTGCTGATGGAAAAAAACAAACCGTGGAGGGTAGAGTTGATTTGCCTATTTTCGTTAAAGGTTCCTGTAGGATTATCAGTGCTTTAGTAGTTCCTTCATTATCTCAAGCCTTTATTTTTGGGTGTGACTTTGCCAGATATTTCGATATCGTGGTAAATTTCAAGGACGAATTTTGCGACTTCTCGTTACGACTCATTTTCTTCAGATGACCTCTCTCTTGATCAGCGTATGCAAGTCGATAAATGAATCTCTTCTTTTTGTGAAATTTCCGGCAAGGATAAATTGGGAAAAACTGATAAAATATTCTGTAGAATTCAAACCGGCGATGCCGTTCCTTTCAAGAGAAGACCATTCGTTATGTCTCCCTATATGTCAAATATTTTGAATAGGGAACTTGATGAAATGTTGAAGTTAGGGGTAGTTGAACCTTCTAAAAGTCCTTGGTGTTCACCCGTGCTCCTTGTTAAAAAATCTAATGGAGAAATGCGTTTCTGCTTTGATGGTCGTCCTCTTAACGAAGTTACAAAACCCGACAGTTATCCTTTGCCCAATATTGAACGGATCCTTACTTCTTTGCGTGATGCTAAATTTATTTCCTCTATAGATTTGAGAAAGGCTTTTTGGCAAATTCCCCTGGATGAGTCTTCCAAAGAAAAAACAGCTTTTGCAGTGGTTGTTCGAGGTTTATTTCAATTTGTAACCATGCCTTTTGGTCTTCGAAATGCAGCTCAAACCCAACAACGCTGCAATTTTTGGTCCCCGTTATGAACCACATGTCTTTACTTACCTGGATGATATTTTTATAGTTTCCCCTGATTTTTCTTCTCATGTAAATCTTTTGTACGAAGTTAAAAATAAACTTAAAGAGGCCGGCCTAACCGTGAATTTGGAAAAATGTGATTTTCTCAAAACTTCCTTGAAATTCCTTGGGTATATCGTGGGTTCGAATTCTTTGAGAACTGACCCTGAAAAAGTTTCTGCAATGGTAAACTATCCTCGTCCTAAAAATATCACTGAAATAAAACGTTTTGTTGGGCTTTGCTCCTGGTATCGTCGCTTCATAGAAGATTTTTCTACTCTTATGTCTCCAATCAATGATCTCCTCAAAGGTAAAAAGAAAGGTCAATCAATCAAGTGGTCCGATTCGGCTGAGTCTTCATTCATCAAAATCAAACAACTTCTCGTATCATCCCCTATTCTTTCCCAACCCGATTTTTCAAAACGTTTTTGTATTCAAAGTGACGCCAGCGACACTGGATTGGGTCGTGTTCTGACTCAAATTATTGACAATGAAGAAAAGGTTATTGCTTATGCAAGTCGTTCTCTTTCAAAAGCCGAAAGAAATTATTCCGTCGTCGAACGTGAATGTCTAGGAGTCTTATTTAACATTGAAAAATTTCGTCCATATATTGAGCGAGTTGAATTTACAGTTATCACCGATCATTATAGCCTGTTATGGTTAAGTTCTCTTAAAAATCCCAGTGGTAAATTGGCCCGTTGGTCTATGCGAATGCGTCAGCATACTTTCGATTTAGTTCACCGAAAAGGTTCTCAAAATGTGGTTCCCGACGCTTTGTCCCGTCCCCTTGTCATTAGTGATGATAGTATTCTCGATTCCGTTTCTATCTCAGACGAAGTTGTAGTAGGTGAAGTTGACATTGGCATTGATCCTTATTTTGATAATCTCCGAAACAAAATTCTTAATAACCCTGAATCTTTTCCCCAATGGAAAGTAGAGAATGAGTTCGTCAATAAATTTATTCCAAACCGTCTGCCCATGAAAATTAATCTCCCCAAATGGAAACTTTTTGTCCCTAACCCTCAAAGAAAGGAAATTATTGATTCTCTTCATAGTCCCCCCAATTGTGGTCATTTTGGATACTTTAAAACCTTAAATCGTCTCCAGGAACGTTATTATTGGCCAAAAATGCGCCAGGATGTCTTGAAATTTGTGAAACGTTGTCTTGTTTGCGGTTCGCAAAAAGCTTCGAATACTACTCCTATGGGTTTAATGGGAAAAGAGAAGAATGTCACGTATCCATTCATAGTCATAGCTGTTGATTTAGTAGGTCCTTTTCCTAGGTCAAAAAAGGGTAATAAATGGATTTTTGTCGTCTCATGTTGGTTTTCAAAATACACTATGATTTTTCCGTTACGAAGTTCCAAGACACATTTTCTTGAACAAATTCTAGAGGATAGAGTTTTCTCTATTCATGGTCTACCCTCGCTTTTAGTTTGTGATAATGGAAGCCAATTTACCTCAAAATCTTTTCGATAACTCGCTAAACGTTACGAATTCAATATTCGTTACAACCCTCATTAGTCACCCCAATGTAATTTTGTTGAGAGAAATAATCGTACTATTGGCACCGTGATTCGCAGTTACATCGATTCTCTCGAAAAATGGGATCAACACCTTTCTCATATTCAATTGGCTATTAATACCTCCAAACATGAAGTCACTGGTTTTACCCCTTCGTTCCTTGTATTTGGTGGACATATTCCATTGTCAGGAAAATTTCATAGAGATTTGAATTCAGACATTCATAGTGATACGGCCCTCTGTCCTGGTGATCGTAATACTTACGCTGAACATGAAAGAAATTCTAATGCTTATAATCTCCGTAAGAGAGATGTTTCTTTTAATATTGGCAATCTTGTTTGGAGAAGAAACAAGGTCTTATCCAATGCCGCAAATAAGTTTGCGTCAAAACTAGTACCTAAGTATATACATTGTGTCATTCGTAAAAAGTTGTCAAACGTAGTGTATGATCTAATCCTTGAGAATGGATCTAGTTGTGGTAAGTGGCATATCTGAAGCCCTTTGCTGATTTTTCTTCTAAAGAGTCAGATTCCGCGGAGGAATGACTTTGAATAATGTTTATTCAGCCTATGGTTTTTTTTTTTGATCTTTTTTCATGCTCATTTTCCATGTTACCTTTTTTCTTTACCCCTTTGGTAATTTTGCCTATTATCATTGTTTTTATTTAATTCAATTTTGAATTTTTTTATCCATTTAGGATAAAACTGAAAACTATTCGGTTGGATAGTACTTGCCCTCAATTTACTGCAGTCTTTTGAAAGCATTGTCTCGATTTATTTCGACTTTTATGCGGACTTCGAGCGAATAAGCAATTCCTAGACCTCGTTAATTCGGTTTTCTTGTCAGTTTGTGGAATGCTTGATGCTCTTCACGCTTTCAATAGATTTCTTTTTCCCCTATCAGGTGTCTTTCATTAATTTGGATTTGATGACACATTGATAAACCTTTCACATTTCGTGTGCTCTTGTGTTTTCTATTCATTTGGATTTTCTTACACACAAGAATCTCTTTAGCTTTTAGTTTAGGTTTAGTTACTCCAAGTTTAGCAGTAGGTATTCTCAACTTTTCTCTGTCCTATCCCTTACCTTTACCTTCTCTATTTTGACTTACCGGATTTTCTTTTTACCCTGATTTTGACATACCGATAGTGACTCCTTCCAGGACGGGTGATACACGTAGTTATCATGGATGGTATAGAAAGAAGTTATAGTTGAATTCAGTCTTAAGACTAGGTTAATTCTGATTAACATTATTTCATAGTCTTAGGTATAATGTTGGTGAATCCAATACTCTTTTTTCTTTGGTATTTTTTTTTTTGGGGTAGTTTTAGTCCATGTCGAACATAAATTGTCCTGTTGGTACAATTTATTTTGAGGAAGGGGGTAAATGTAGCATTCACATTTTCCTTTTGAATGGTACTCACTAATTAATCTTCTAAATCGGTTTCTCCAATATTTATCAACAAATTACTTTAACCTTCATATATCACAGCTGTTAGTTTTCGGCAATGTTGCAATGTTTCCCATTTTCGGTCTGCTTTATGGTAATAAGGTGTAATCTTCTGGGGTCAGTTGGTTCTGTCCAGTTGATTGATCGCTTTATACGTGACATTTGTCAATGTCCATCTGACACTCTTGATTGATGATCGATGGGAGTATTTCATTTCTTTTCGGCCTGACTCGAAGACTTCTTCCCGTGATGTGCTGAAAGCCACACGTAAAATGTGCTGAGCGGCCTTTTCATTAAAAATTAATATGCATCGCTAAAGTTTAACGTAACTTTCTGTTCTAAAAATATCCATAAACCTCCTCTGAAGATATGGATGCGTTTTGACCAGTGATGGCATGGATATTTGTTGAATTCTTGAGAACCTAACGAGGATTTTCTATTTTTGTTGTTTTCTTCCATTCCGGATCATTCTTACTGATGTTGACCGTTGATACAAAATTACGATATTGATGGTATATTGGCCAAGTATTCATTGGGGTCCTTATCTACATGGTGTCTAAAGACTATCACTTTGTCATGATGCAACTGAAGTTTCTCACAGGAATGGCCCCTTGAGTTGTTGGGGTCACTCGCACCGCCGAAGTGAAAAAAAATCCGCTCCACGGTTGATGGTCTTGAGTACTCTTCAGACAACAGCAGCAATAACAGGCCAGTTTTTTATTACTAATCTTAATATCAATAATTCTTCTTCATATAAACTCAACAATTTTCTACATAAAATTTAACGTGTAAATCTTAGTCATTCTGCTATTTTAATTCATGAATATTTCTCAAATAACTCTTTCGTACCAAAATATCAAATTCTTTCGTCGTATCAATTTTCATTATCTAGTTATTTATTAATTCATAACATTTACTTATAATCACTGGATTATAACATTTATCTATGTAACTGAATGGTACTTATACTTGCGCCGTACATTGACATACATACGTATAACTACACGCTAAAAGGTTCATGAACATTTTACTCCCTGTAGAACCGGTTTAAATGTAACTTAATTCACATTTTCTATTTTGCGGATTTGTAAATCCTTTTTCAATACATAGCTTTCTCTTTTATAACAGTACCTATCAGTAGATTTTTTTTTGAAAATACTTTTACATAATATTTAACCCCTTGAACTGTATCAAAGTTCAGTGAGTGAATCAACAGGGTTGGTGTTAAAATCATCCTTATTACAACCTTATTCGACAAACTGTATATTTATGTAAATAAATGCTAGTTATAGTGTTTTGGGACACGCAGTGTTTTCTTCCACTCCAGACACCACAGTGAATCTTTTTACACAAGGTTTATTTGTTTTCACCTATAAAAAAATAAAGTGGCGCCCTCTTTTCAAACTTAATCATAATCAAAACGAAATCCTACTCTACCACCCATCGCCAACGACTACAAGAGATGCCGCAGCCAAATTTGTTGAAGCCAACTGGGAAGATCAGAAGGTAGGTTACACGCTGTGTCACAAAAAACATTTAAATTGCCACTGAGAAGTTATCTCTACTACCAGAATAGACTGGCTTTGCTCTTATAGGGAAGTAGCTTCACTGTGACAGAAAAAATATTGCCTCTTTCAGTAAAAGTGTTTGCAGTCATATATTTACTAGCTATTGGAAAAATATTCTGTATTCAACAGAATTTTTTGGGTCTTTTGCCACACCCTTCCAAAAATTCTCACAAAAGGGGCTTAGCTTGACGCAGATGTATCTAGAAATGCAAGATTTATTCATTGAATGACTGTTTAGACAAAGAATTATTCAACCCATCAGTGTCCTCTTTTGGAATGCACAAATACACTGGCTTAGTGCGTCACTTATTGAATAAATTTTGGATTTCTGGATTAGAAATTTTCAATCAAAATAGGTATTAGGTTCAAGTCCCTTTTGTCGGAAATTGGGGTAGGGTGTGGCGGAATACCCAAAAAAATCTTAGTAAATGATACAGATGCGCTTGTAGCACACCAGCATATCTATTTAAAATGATTTTGTTCACAATTTCTCTAAAATTTTTACCAATACACTGGCTTTGGAAATAACTCAAACAAATTCAATTTGTCTTGTCAAGCGATGTAGAGTTTAATGAAAACCTTATAGCAAAATCAATGTTGGTTAATAATTTTAAATCCATCAAAGACAAGTTCAAGCTCTGTTTCTTAGTGATTGTATACATATACTTCTGATACAATTGTTGAAGAAATTTATTAGAAGTAAGCGCAATTTAAAGAGGTGAACAGGGTGTTTCATTCATATTGCGAAATAAATTGACATTAGTTTCACTGCTTAAAAATAAGAAGAAAGCTTCCTATGAACATGTGTCCGGAAATACTTCATTACAGAGCTACAGGGTGTTGAAGTTTTATTTTTATTTTGTTTTTTTTCTGGATAATTATGGAACCAATGTCGATATTGTGATAAAAATTTATATCTGGTAGTTCCTTGACATGCGAAATTCGAATTTGATCCTAATATGGCTCTGACTTGTAGAAGGCGCCACCTACACTCAATTTTCCTGTTATATACAGCCATAACTTTTTTGGACGAACCTGGATGACATTTTTAGCAACAAAATTGATTTATCTGTATTTCCTACGCAAAAAAGGTATACTCGTCAAAAGCCGGTACGGGCAACCATTTTCGAGATATTCGGATCCGAAATAATAAAAACTTGTGGAGTAGTTAAACAAGGGGGCTTCTGGCTCACCGGCCAATTAGCGCTCAAGTGGGCGAGGCATATTTTTGACTTTTCCCTAGATTTTAGGGAATTTTTGATGAATCTGGCAACGTCGCTCGAAGACTGGTCATCTGGCAACGTCGCTCGATCTTGACAGATGTCATTTTGACATGACAGCTTTGACAGATGACAGCTTTGACAGATGGCAGTTGACAGGGAGCTTTGTTCCTGGGATCGAGATGGGGGGATTGGGGGGTGTGGAGGTTAGATTTTATTACCAAAGTCTGAAAAAAGATTTTCCGATAGCAAGATTGGAACCCATATCCTTTGGATTTGTACGTGACAGTCTAAACCAATACGCTACCAAGGTGCCTAAAATAGAATGTAGATTTGTGGTTCAGTTGCTACCCCGATCCTTTGGTATGTGATTGTCTAAACCACCTACGTCACCTAGTCCGACCTCTTGCTATCCAGTTTGTAGCCGCTACTGCAGAGCACGAGGACAAGTTAGTCCGACCTCTTGCTATCCAGTTTGTAGCCGCTACTGCAGAGCACGAGGACAAGTGTTGTGTGGGAATTCGGGCCCCCCTGCTCGTGGTTTGGGATGGGGGGAAGGGGGTATTGGGAATTCAGGTTTTAGGCCTGTTGTTGAGTTGAGATGGCGCTTTGATTCTTTGATCGTTTGCTATTAGAATGATTAGATGACGTTGCTGAGCTGCGATTTTTGATGGCGTTTGAAGCAGGAATTGCGAATGGATGATGCTTCCCATTGCATATTCAATCGAATAAATTAAACACACAAAGACACTTCAAAATCATATATTTTCAGGAAGTACATTATTGTAGGTACTTGGGGGACATACAATTACTTCTACGATAATACTAATAATATAATCTTACAATTATTCATAATATTAACAGATTAATGTGATTTACCCAATAATAACTATTCCTGAAATTATATTTGAAAAACGCTATAAAGTTGAATAGTGCCCAAAGGGAAGTGTATCAAAGGTATTCTCTTGTACAAATCTTTTATCATCGTTTGCACTCAACGCAACTTTATTTTGCTCAATGCTGTAAACATTGTGAGCATAGGAACGAATGCAACGCTGAGTGGCGCTGATAATTTTTGAATGTCGTAGAGAATTCCAGTAGTCATCAAAAGTTAATTTATTTTTTACAACGTTGTACTTGACTCCTTTGGCCTTTTTCACAACTTTTTGCCCTTGCTGAATTTTGAAAGTGTACATTTTCGATCGAAGACCAATGAAATGGGTAATAATTTCTCCATTAACTTCATCCTTCATTAGTCCTAGAACTTTTTTGTTGACCAACGGGATTTTATAAGGGTTATTAGGGGAGTAGTCGGAGGTGTCAAATTTATGTAAATCAGCCTTGATAATCTCTTCATAAACATCATTACACTGAATTTCATAGATGAAGCTATCCGTATCAGTGTACATAAGTTTACAGCGATCAATACCCAATTTCGGTAGCATATATGCGTAATGAAAATCAAACATGTATGTTTTGGAAATGTCCAGAATGGACATACCAATATACAGAGGTTTATTGAAAACTAATTCTTTCTTTTTCATTTCAATAGCTATAAGATCGTGTTCGGCGTCAAGAATAGTTCGATTGTGAAATCGATGACTTGCAATGAGATTCTTTGCCCCATATCGTCCATCCCATTTATTCACCAGTTTGATAAACCGATGATTTCTGATGTTCTCCATCGTTTTACCAAAAACAGCATTATTGTATAGTTTGAAAAGATTTGTTTCAATAGTTGTTGTCGCATTAGTTCTTAATTTATTGTTATGTTCAATATACGATTTCAACCATGTCGACTGTCGAAATTTTAAAATTCTATGGATTTTACTCAATTCCAAACCATTCATTAATGCTTGTTTCAAGGTTCGATGAACAACATAATTCTCTTTATCGAAAAGAGTACACATCAATTTCGATAGTTTTGATCCGGGTGGAACTCGATGTTCAGGACAAAATGGAAAATCTCTATGCAAGTCGTGAGTGACGGTGGGATATTTTACGTCAACTTCTAATATATATCCTATGGGTGAATTATCCGGGATTGACAAAACATCAAAGTTAGATACATCGCTAATCCACTCAAACTCTCCTGAAGGGAGAGGTTCAGTCATTGCTTTTCCATACAGATTATTTACATCTAGATAAAGCAAAAATTTCGATGGTTTCGATGTATCGTAATCATCGGTGTACTTGTTATTAGCTTCAGAATACCTATGAACACAAGTTGAAATACCTCCACGAATTCCCTGCTCAATGAACATGATTTAATCAATATCTTGAAGTTCCAATTTACAACCTGTAAACTTCAACATACAATCCCATGTGAAGCCAGGCATCGTATAATACCATGCTGGATCTAATTTATGTGTCTGAATGCTACTTTGTCTAAAGTTCTCAAATAAATCAGCTAAACCCAAAATATCAATCTTTAGATACAAATCTGAATATTCACCTAAATTTTGGATTCCAAAGGCTTCCCACACAGTTTGAGCATGTTGATAATTTTCGACTGATAAATTGGAATCATTCAATTTATTGTAAAAATGTTCAATCGAAGGTAATCGGGTGTCGTTCATTTTTTCCAAGCTATCAATATAGTCATAACAAAATACACCTTTCCGCGTCAGCAATTGAAATTTTGCCTCATCTAGATGTGCAAACTCTTCTCTCAATTTTTTAAAATCGGTTTTTTTCATTGTCGATGGTAAATCATCGAGAGAAGCGCCTAAAAATCTGAATGAATCGATGTACCTAAATCTTAGATTGTTTTCGTCAACGAAATGGGTGAAAGATATATAAACTTCATTATTGGTTGGAAGAACACTCACGCGACTACGTTTGGCAAGATCTTTTATCAACAAATGTCCATCATAACCGGATAAATTTTGAAAAACAATCGGCACAACATAAAGCTTTTTGAAAATTAGATTACAATTTTGATGTGCAAAACCTCTGAATTCGCCAGTGAAATGATCATGATCGCGAACAATCTTATCATTTTTGTGAAAAGGTTTTTCACATATATGGCAATTTGTTGCACCGCAGATGCTTTTCTTTTCGATCATGGTAACAATATTTTTGATTTTTCAATGAATTACTTTTGATATTTCAACCATTTCGTTGATGAACCATTCCATACAATCTGCACCACGATAGCTCTTGAAAAATGAAAGAGAATTGTCATAGGAACATTTAAATAGAACCCGGCACTGTAAACTATATGTTTTTGATATTTTCGCGTATTTATGGAAATGTGTTGATCGACTACTTGTAGTTGGCTTTCAAAGTCCGCATAGATGATGAAGGGACATTTTTGTTTGTAAATGAAATTTTTGAATTCGACATGTTTGTAACTTGGGAATGAGACTTTATATTCATTCAATTCTGTACACAGCTTTACATGTTCTGTCAATTTTACCTCAGATGGGAAATAATTAAGACAATGATCACAAATATACTTGGCAATTTTTTTTTACTCAACTGCCTTGAAACAAGACGGGATACATTTTTAATCCAACAATAATGGTATTTTATATCCTCATGAGCGTTGTCATTAGTAGGCAGTGGCTCGTAATCATTTAATGATGGATGGTATTTGTTTTGAATCAACAGCAAATTAACATGTCTAACCAATTTTTCTTTGGTTAGCCTAGCTGGTACAATATTGAAATTATTTGGTTTACCATCATCCGTATCTGACTTTGAAATTAGTTCTAAAGCATACACATTTACAGAAATATCATTGTTTTTTTTCAAATTTCGAAATTTGATTCAACGGCATGAGAGATTCTAAGTTTTTGAGATTCAAAACTGATTCGTTATGAGGATAAGAGGTGATTCGGTTGTTATTTTTGTTAACAGGATGAAGAGCACTAACAATAGCCCAGTAAAAGCAGGCGGTATCATTATTTTAAACATTCACGCATGCATGTTTCTTCGCAATTTCCTTCGGTAGTGCAATATAGGAAGAACCATTACCGATTTGAAATTTATTAACATTAATTTCCAAATAAATTATTCTAACAAGAGCAAATCCTGAATCACGTTCCTGGAATTCCGAAAGACTATTCAAAATTACATCACGCACGTTTTCAAAAAACCAGCTTTTTAAATCCGTTCCTACATCAATGATTACATTCTTGGTGTTGAAATATTTAAAATCTACAATTTCACGTTCAGATGATTTTTTGATAAACTCTCCGCAAAATGATGAGTTCACTTTAACCATGGTAAAAGATTTCAGTACTTCCTTTAATTCACGTTGAAACAAAATAAACGCATCATCCATAAATCTATTAACGTCTTTATGAGTCAAATTAGTTACTAAACTGGTTGATACTCTTCCTTTGAAGCAATTAACAATTTTTTCCCATTTAATCCTATTGCTTAATTTTGATTCTTCTACTAACCCCATCCTAACCCGCTTATTTTTCAAAATCAATAATTGTCTTCTAATAACTTTAAGATGTTGCAAATTGGTCTGAATCAATCGAATAATGTTTCTAGGTAAATTACCATGTAGTACTAAATTATTAAATTTGCCGATTAATCTACTAATTCTACGTATCCAATGGCTTGTCGTTCTCTCACAAGGCTTGTCGAACAGAAATCTCTTCATTTTTTTCAAAAATGAAAGCATATTTTCTGCTTTTTTCAACAACACTTTGTATGAGGAAGACATATTGAAAAAATCAACTCACAACTATTGAACGCTGTTGATGTGGTGGTTTTAACTCAATTTGGGGGATGAACTCGTGTGATGTTCTGTGTGAAGCCCTCTGATTGTAGTAGAATAACCACCAAATCCGGTTTGTTGTTTTCTGAAAGACAGTAAGTTTCGTTTACTTGAATATTATTTAAAAAAAAAAAAAAAAAAAAAAAAAAAACGTGCATTGATGAAATATCATCAAAATTTGAAAAAACGTGAAGTTTATTTTTACCTGATTTAATTTCAAACGATGGATTTTTGTGTTGATTCTTCGAAAAGTTTCGCAATCAGCTCTTCGCGAGGAATTACACCAACTTTGTGGATTTCTGTAAAAACATGTTTTGTTTAATGCAATTACATAAAAAATTCACATTGTAAATTAACCAAGCACCCCACATCAATTCTATGATAAGAAAAATTTTCAATTATTTAAAAGAATATTTACCTTTTTGCCACACCCCAGGCACACAATATGATCACAAGTGCTCTGTTCTGTTCTGACGACGACGACGTCTGACAACGATGAAAGCATTCGAAACACTTCTAGAATGCCGAACTGCAAACTATGCAATTATAATTGAATTCAAAGAACAATGGTGCATTGTATTTGTGATTCATAGTACATAATTTCCTTCAAACATTGGGTTTCTATGCATGAAGTTCTGCTATAAAGAGATGAAATAACATCGTTAATATTGATATGTTCAATCTGATCTTTAAGTAATTTATGAATAATGCCAATAACAGTAGAATAGTATGCAGAAAAGTTCAGTTGCACCAAATCCTGCAATCTCTTTTTCACAAACATCTTTATCACAGATAGGGCATGCGCAATGACGTTTCACACCTATAAAATATCGTTGGAACTTATCCAACTGTTGTGAGAATTATCAAATCCAAACCACTTGACATATACTTTTTTCCCTTTTTTACGTAACACTTTTTCCCCCAAATAAACATCCTCTTGTTTTGTATTTTGTAATTCTTGCTCGTAGAATGCTCCTTTTATCGGATGACCATTTATATCTTCAAGCAGATACGTCACTGGATTAGTAATTTTAACATCAACAATCTTGAATTGCTCAGTTGTCCATTTCGGAATATATCCCTTTTCAAATACGTGCTTTGCTTTACTAATGCGCACCACATCGCCAATACGAAATTTTCGACGATTTGTAGATATTTTAATGTGACTGTAAACAGTATTGAGCAGACCCTTTTCATGTTTTTTGCTCACATCATGAGGCTTCATTTTGGTCACACTATGTTTTTGTGAATTATAGCTTTTCACAATATCTTGTAAAATATCCACCCACTTATACAGGGTGTTTCAGAATAACATGCTAATAATAAAGGGGGTGATTCTTGGGCTCATTTTAAGAAAAAAAATTCATATGAACGTATGTCCTAAAAAATTTTTCTATTTCCCAAAAAATATGCAAACCAAAACCCGCATGGACGGCACTGGTCAGAATAATTAAATTGTTGGTGCATCAAAAAATGAGTATTAATGCCTAAAATACATGACCCAAATTTCATAAAGATATCTACAGTAATGACAAAGTTATTGTAAAAAAAGTATCTATTTTTTAAAACTTTGACACCCTGTATCTCAAAAGTTAAGGCGTTTAGGACATACGTTGAATATGATGAATATGAATTTTTTTTCTTAAAATGAGCACAAGAATCACCCCCTTTATTATTAGCATGTTATTCTGAAACACCCTGTATAGGTCCCATGCAAACTGAAATACTTGAATAGTTTTTCTTTAATCGTTCGTATGGAACGCTCAACCATGGCCGCTTTTTTATCTGTATAGGTATTATAGTGGTTTATGCCATATTGACGCATCAATCGTTGAAAATGTCCATTGTAGAATTCCTTTCCTTGATCTGATTGCAAATTTTTTGGACTACGATGTGATTGTTTGAGAATTTTCGCAAAGGCTCGGGTTACCTCGTCACCTGACTTGCTTTTTAATGGTTCAGTCCACACAAATTTTGAAAAACAGTCTATGATGATGAGAAAATATTTGTAGCCTCTGTTATCTTTCGCATACAAATCCATTTGCCCCAAATCAACCTGCCACAAGTCATCCACTCCCTTGATAATTGTACGGCGACGGGGAAAATTCCTTCTTATTGGCTTGAGCAGCTCGGTGATGAGTTGAACTTTTTCTTTGGAAGGTGACGTCATCTTCACTTGACTGCTTTTACTGTAGTCACGTCGTTGACAAAAACGGATTTTATCCTGACGTCGATATATTTTTTCAACTTATTCAGCTCCTCTACACTCTCGGCAGCATGAATTCTCATCTCAGATTCAATTGTCGATTCGAAATTAGTCAGAGCCTCGTCAGCGTATTTTTTGTTAACTGCATCAAAATCGTCGGTTGGTGATTTCAAGTTACAAATTTTCACGTTTTCAACATCAATATCACCGTCAGCTGTGTGAGATAACGTTTGTGTTGGCCTAGACTAGGTTGGAGTTGCTGCTGCTACAAAGTGATGTCTGCCGCACAAAACATGACTTATTTAACAGTAAAAAATGCTTTCAAAAGCTGTTTTCTGTACGATAAACGGTTCCACAGATATTCGCAAGAAAAGATTTCTGTTTTTCAATTTCAACACCTTGAATCTCTAAAATGGTGAATTTGAGGAACTCAACATGCAATCATGATAATGTTATATACAAAAAAATATTAGTAGACTTGGACACGATTTTTTTTTTCTTATCACATATTTATATTTTATCATACATATTAGATTTGATTATCAATATAGTAATTCCAAGTCCAAGTAATCCCATGATAATATTATATTGAAAAAAATATTAGTAGACTTGGAAACGAATTTTTTTTCTTATCACATATTTATATTTTATCATACATATTAGATTTGATTATCAATATAGTAATTCAAAGTCCGGTTGTCCTCGTGCTCTGCAGTAGCGGCTACATACTGGTTAGCAAGAGGTCGCCGCCTCGACTTAAGGCAAACTACATCAGTATGATGAATTGAATTATTGTATTTTGTTACGGTAAATCCATTAATTTCCCGTAACATCGCTTTACATCTTTACAATCCACCCTGATACTACTTATTCGTATTGGCAACACCGCAATATCGTCGAATTATTGTCGATACCGAAATACACCTGCTACACCTGTATGAACGTAGGCTGAAAATCAATACTTACGCTATGAGGATTATGATCCGATCAACACCGTCTGCGAATTGAACCCAATGTGCAAGACAAAGAGCGATATAATTCGAAATGTTAAAATCGTATACAGCTGACGACTATTTACACTTATAATGTGCTAATTTGGGATTAGTTTGATTTGTTGGTATCGGTTAATTAATTACCCGGTGTTGTAGGTGTAATTAGCAGTGATTGATTGTGTTGTCAAGTACTGAAGTGATTGTACCTCCCAGATGGTTCTTCTGATATCATACAGTACCATGTGAGTGTTTCGGCCAATGAATGAACATGAAGGGTATCGATTTATGCGCAAGGTGCTAATTTTAGGGCAATCCATTTCAACAGGTGAAAAACTCTTTCTCTCCTCCTGAGACCATTGTACCGGTAAGGTGTTACTTTTTGTACAAGGGGTTTGTAGGCGCTTTTTGGGGTAATTTATCTTTCACCTACTTTCTTTGGTTTTCTTTGAAGGGCACACTTATCTAAACCTTTTATCTAATGTACCTGTACACTGCAAAAGTGTTTATTTTTGCATAATTAGTGCATAGTGTACGCCATTTTGCGCGTGGGCACGCTTATCTTTATTTTTGACCTTTTCTGGCTTATATTGAAGTAAAACTCGGTAAAACCACTAACTGAAGACGATTACTGCCTGGATTTACGTTTCGCAGTTCCACCTGGATCCTGGACACGTTGAGGTGTAGCTTAAATGCAACTTTTGGATTCCGGAGTGTTTCTGTTGGATCTGGTAGTGGATCCATGGAAGTGGACTGAGGAGTTTTAAGCCAGAAACCTACCTATACCTATATTTTCCTCTACCTGGAATTGAAGCATTGGTGAACACGAGTACTGGGTCCTTTATCGCTGGAAAACTTGACCAGGTGAGTCAGAGCTTTGTTAAGATATTTTATATCTCTGCTTTGGCAGTCTTTTTACGAAGATTTTGACTCATCTTGTCTGGTGAAACAGCCCAGTCTCTGTTCAATATAACCAAGTTTCTTTTAAGTCACATTTTCTCTCTTTTACCTACTTTGTGCCCCTTCAACTTTGATTACCTTCTCTTTAAAGTGTCCTGCAGTCCTCTTAATTGCCTTTTGTATTGCGAAGTACATCACCGGGTCTCAGGGGACGAGATTTTTCTCTTCTAACCTAAAATACCTAATCCTTTTCATTGATCTTAAAGATTGGATTTGTTAGTCAATAATCAATATCAATTCTTATTTATCTAAATACCTTATTTTGTATTTTGGGAAATTTCCTGATTGGAATTTCCATTTATCAATTGAGTTTTTGAATTTGTTTTGATTGAGACACGCTCAAATATTTTGTCTGTATTTTGCTTAAAAATTTAATTATCTTCACCTACGTATTTTCAATTGTATTATCCAGTGGATCTGAGGGATAGTGAGCTGGGTTTTCATTAACATCAGTTTCGGTACTCAGATTCACTCTTTTTGACACTGTTGGTGAACCTCTTACTGTGTGTACTTTCTTTTCATGTGCTGGATCATTTGTGGAGACACTCTAATGTGACGTCACAGTGGAGCTGATCCCGTCCAGACACACTCAAACAACCTGCCACCATTGATGGATGTCCGTTCCTGACGAGAGAGCCACAAGGTACACACACACCCAACAGAGGTCACCAAAAACTTATTGAAGTTGTCAACTTATTTGTCAGTTAATAGACTGTGTTTTTTTTTTAGAGTGATTTTGATTTGTGGTACGCACACACCTACGAAAACAAGTCAGCACTTCATGCCCGGACCTAAACACCCTGAGTAAGGTTTCTTAATGGTTTGTTGATGAGGCAAATTATTGATAAATAAACTCATTGAACTTTCTCTTGGTGAGCTAGCCGATAACAAGAGTTAAAGTTGTGTAACAATTTGAGGATCATCATTGTGCTGTCTGAATACCTACTGATAGATATCCATTTCTTGCCGCATCGACACAAAAAGTAACAAAAAGGCAAGAAACGTCAAATTATTGGTGAATTTGAGAGCCCATGAAAAATAAAGATACCCATATTTTTTCTTTTTGTTGTAAGTCAAAAATTGACGGAGATATAACTCTTTGAAGTGTGCCAAAATTGCAATGTTATGACGTCATAACATCCATATCGATTATGAGGACATGGAATTACTCTGAGGTGTCTCCAACATGTTCAAGGTGTCTCTGAGTTATCTCCGTGATGGCTCTGAGATGTCTCCGTGATGTGTCTGAGATGTCTCCATGATGTCTCTGAGTTGTCGCAAGAGTGTTTTAGATGTCTCTTGTCTTTGAGTGTCTCTGAGTTGTCGCAAGAGTGTTTTAGATGTCTCTTGTCTTTGAGTGTCTCTGAGTTGTCTACGTGATGTCTCTGAGTTGTCGCAAGAGTGTTTTAGATGTCTCTGAGTTGTCTCTGAGATGTCGCTGAGTTGTCGCAAGAGTGTTTTAGATGTCTCTGAGATGTCTCTGAGTTGTCTCTGTGATGTCTCTGGTGGTGGTGACTGCGAGTCGAGTGACATTGCAAAGTTTTGGCTGATCAATATTTCTTAACCTGATGATTGGCGCACATATTTTCAATTTCAATATATGTGAAGGCATCCCTGGTAAATCAATCAATCAATCAATCAGTTTAAAAACTCCAAACCAAACCAATGGAAAACACTGCAAACCTCACAATAATTATAATAATTAATATTATATTATATTATTCAAAGTCATCAATAATTTCCTTTGAACATTGGTGCCAAATATTTACATAATTTTGAAAATCGGAAAAACAATAGTTTTCATTTATCATCATAATAGAGCATAAGTTTTCATTTTTTTTTTCAACATTATTATTTTGAAACGATATACTTGGTTAATATGGTTTAGAATTTAAACATTTTTATTTTGAATATTGAAGAGGTTATCTCTCTTGTAATTCGATATAAAAATTACAGGACTTCGCTGCTCAAGTTGTGGGGTGGATTAGTTGGGGCGATTACGGCGATATGCCCTGGCTGGGTACTGAAGAGTACGAGTCTTTGGTATCGTTTGATATTATTATTCAATTATAAATTAAAAATAAATATATTGGTTTACAGGCTGTGATAACCGGAAGGGGGTCTAGTTGGACCTGTCAAAACACGGGAAAAAATAAGGAGGAGGACAATGTAAATGTAATTTCATTTTTTAAAAGTCATAAGATAATCTTCCTTAAAAATTCTCAAATTTATAGGAAGTTGGGGTTCAGGTCGGAGGAGAATTCTCTGACATCCCCGACGATGAATTCGAGTTGATGAGTTAAAGTATAGAATTATTCAACATTTATCACGTATGACATTTTATGTTTAGTGGATAGGAAGATTCTTTCTGGTGGAATATTAGAAATCTGAACTACTAACCAATATTCAATTTCTCTTTTGAGCCACCCCCACCACCCCCACCTTCTTATTGGCTTGAACAGCTCGATATGCAATCATGATAATATTATATTAAAAAAAATATTAGTAGACTTGGACACGAATTTTTTTTCTTATCACATATTTATATTTTTTCATACATATTAGATTTGATTATCAAAATAGTAATTCCAAGTCCGGTTGTCCTCGTGCTCTGCAGTAGCGGCTACATACAGGATAGCAAGAGGTTCGCCGCCTTGAATAAAGTCAAACCCTATCAGTATGATGGATTGAATCGTTAAATTATAGGATCATGATGAATTTCGCACAAAACATGCCTTATTTAACAGTAAAAAATGCTTTCAAAAGCTGTTTTCGGTACGATAAACGGTTCCGCAGATATTCGCAAGAAAAGATTTCTGTTTCTCAATTACAACACCTTGAATCTCTAAAATGATGAATTTGAGGAACTTAACATGCAATCATGATAATATAATATTTAAAAAATATTGGTTGATTTTTTTTTTATTATTCTTATCACATTTTTCTTTTTTTCTTATCACATATTTATATTTTATCATGCATATTAGATTTGATTATCAAAATAGTAATTCCAAGTCTGGTTGTCCTCGTGCTCTGCAGTAGCGGCTACATACTGGATAGCAAGAGGTCGTCGCCTCGACTTAACGCAAACTACATATTTTTGTACTTCCAGTATCAATCAAAAACTTAGCGTTGAGTTGGGGTATTATTATGTGTGGTAAAGTTGATGAAATATTATTTAAATGTATTAAATTTTTTCGTTCTGAAAACTGTCCAAGGTAAAATTTCCATCATGCATATTATATGGATGAGTGTTATCTACATGGGACAATGGTTCATTGTCAGTACAATGGTTTCTGTTTTTATTTTGTGAGTCGGCATTACCGTTTCCTATGAATGAGTCATAAGAGTTGACCTCAGGGTTATCTTCTAGTGACGCATTTTCTTGATAATTAATTTCCGCAAAATTTAAGGGTTGATTATTTATTTTCACAAAACTTGAAAAAGATGATGTGTCCATTGGTTCCGGCTGATTAGAATTAGATTGAATGTGTCTCACATTTTGAGATGGTGGTTTAAAAATTGGTCTCTGAAAATTCCTCTTTTGCGAATAACTTGGTTGAAATTGATTTCTATTAAATGCAAAATGCAATGGGAATATGTTGAGTATTAAGTCGTTGGTGAGTATGTTTTTGCAATTTTGAATCTAAAATCTCCTCATTCGTAACAATATAAATGTTACTTTTTCAAGTATTGAATCAATAGTACGCGAAATCTATATTAACGATTAGCTCAAAAACTATGAAGAAATCTACATCTCAATCATCTACCACAACAGGTAACCATAAGAAGTCACCATGAAACAGCGCCATCTAATTCTAATAGCAAAAGATCAAAGAATCGAAGCGTACGCGTAACTCAAACAACTATGAAAAAACTACATCTCCATCGCAGCTCACCAACGCCATCTAATCATTCTTGTAGCAAACGTTTAAAGAATTAAATCATTATTAAATAAAGAACGCACCAAACACCTATCTACTTTGAGTGGGAATCATTTTCCACAACAAGCAACCTTATGATGTCATACACAGCGTCATCGATTGGATATGCGCTTCAAACGTCATCTAATTCCAATAGCAAACGATGAAGCGTACGCGCTATATTACAAGATTTGAAACTGTTCTTGGCATTCTTGACGAATTACTCGAAGATCAGATTGAACAGATCAATATTGTCAAGGTTATTTAATCTCTTTATAGCAGATCTGCATGCATAGAACCCCAATGTTTGAAGGAAATTATGTACTATGAACCCTCGTATGAACTCAATAAAATTATTGATGATTTGAATAAAATTTACGAAAATGAGTATGTTTTTCGATGTTTCGAGGTGCTAATAGATGCATTTTGCAGTGGAATTACAGAAAACAAGGCACCATTGTTTATTGAATCACGTGTAACCGATGTGGTCATTGTTATATTAATAAATTGCATGGTTTGCAATCTGGTTCGGAACGACAAAGGATGTGTGTTTCTATTAGTTCAGTCTATTCAAAGCCTTGGTCGAAGACCATCAGTAATAACATCTGTGATCATTGTGTGTGAGGAGGTGTGTTAAGAGCTTTATATAAAAGGTAGGTAAATACTTTTTCAAAAAATAATTATTTTATAGAATATGTTTGTTATCATAGCATGGACCTTTCTACTGTTAATGCGGTGTGCTTGGCCCAAAACGACAAGCCTGTGAAGAAGCTTCAAAACCTTCCGCTAAACATCCCTCAACAAATTGTTGCTGGGAAAAAACCAATGGCGTATTCGGGGAGTGCTTACTCCTGGAATTGGAAGAGAGCGTTGTCTTTCTCCCAAAACGAGTGACATCAATTTTGGAAAAGAACCTCGAAGATCTTGCTGGAGGGGAGTATGCTCTTGTCTTTCGGGGGTTGCAGGACGTCAGAAAGCCTAATCCACAGACCCTGTTTGAGCTCGTTAAGCACCCAGCAGCCGACAACAACAGCAACTAGTTTAAGGTAGTTATATTTGTTTTAACCATGTTATACTTGCTGAAAAACTGCAAATATAATTTTATTTTTGAAGAATTCTCTAAAGTTTGAAAATGTGGTCGAACAAAATTAGTCAATTGATTCAACAGCATAACGTCGTAATAAGACATAATCGGGTTAGTGTATCTAAAATTTAAGTTTTTTTAATTTTGATAATTTTTCAATGAACATCATTTATCATTTTCAAAATTATCTTATTTTTGTTTGATTTTTTCTAGAACCTATCCATCATGAAGATCATCGCAATGCAGGGCTTCAATTTGGCACAAGAGTTCAAAGTCAAGGAGCTATCAATCTTTATATGAAAAGATCAATATATTTTTGATTTTTTATGTACCCTGTGTTCCTCAAGTACCTGCGATTATGTACTTTGGATAGAATCTGTATTCCTGAAAATATATGATTTTTTGAAGTGTCTTTATGTGTTTAATTTATTCGATTGGATATGCAATGGGAATATGGTAAGTATGTCTGTTTTTCAATTCATGGGAATATGGTGAGTATGTCTGTTTTTCAAAAAAAAATTCCAAATATTATAGTGACTATGTTTGTTTTTCAATTTTGAATAAATCACCTCATTCGTAACAATATAAATTATGCTTTTTAAATATTGAATCAATAGTACGCGTCATCAACGATTAGCTCAAAAAACTATGAAGAAATCTACATCTCCATCGCAGCTCACCAACGCCATCTAATCATTCTAACAGGGTGTTCCATAAAAAAAAAAAAAAACGCAGCTCATCAACGCCATCTAATCATTCTTATAGCAAACGATTAAAGAATCAAATAGTACGCACCAAACACCTGTCTACTTTGATTGGGAATCATTCAACAGGCAACCCTATGACGTCATACACAGCATCATCGATTCGCAATTCCTGCTTCAAACGCCATTAAAAATCGCAGCTCAGCAACGTCATCTAATCATTCTATAATAGCAAACGATCAAAGAATCGAAGCGCCATCTCAACAACTACAAAGGCCTAAAACCTGAATTCCCAATACCCCCGTCCCCCCATCTTAAATCCAAAATTTTGTCTTTGAAAATTATTATTCATTTGTGGTCTTTGAAAATTCTGTGTAAGATTCAATTTCTCAAAGGTCTTAATCATAGACTTCTTTCGTTCATACCATTCAATGTCACTCTTGATCTGCGCCAAACGTTTATAGAACTTGTTAATTCGTTCTGCAAGTTCACTCATTCTCGTTCTCAATAAATATGAAAACCAAAAGTAGAGTAGCCTAAAACCTGAATTCCCAATACCCCCGGCCCCCCATCAAGCCCCCATTCACGAGCAGGGGGGGCCGAATTCCCCCACAACACTTGTCCTCGTGCTCTGCAGTAGCGGCTACAAACTGGATAGCAAGAGGTCGGACTAGGTGACGTAGGTGGTTTAGACAATCACATACCAAAGGATCGGGGTAGCAACTGAACCACAAATCTACATTCTATTCAGGGGGGCCCGAATTCTTCCACAACGAAACCACACACAATTTAAGACAAGACCAAAACACACCGAAACGGTATCTAAAATCTATATACCTAAATTCCTATGACTCAGGTGGCGTAGGTACCCCCGTCCCCCCATCAAGCCCTCAAACTATCTCCACGAGCAGGGGGGCCCGAATTCCCCCACAACGAAACCACACACAATTTAAGACAAGACCAAAACACACCGCAACTGAACCACAAATCTACATTCTATTTTAGGCACTTTAGTAGCGTATTGGTTTAGACTGTCACGTACAAATCCAAAGGATATGGGTTCCAATCTCGCTATCGGAAAATCTTTTTTCAGACTTTGGTAATAAAATCTTACCTCCACACCCCCAATCCCCCCATCTCGATCGCAGGAACAAAGCTCCCTGTCAACTGCCATCTGTCAAAGCTGTCATCTGTCAAAGCTGTCATGTCAAAATGACATCTGTCAAGATCGAGATCGAGCGACGTTGCCAGATGACCAGTCTTCGAGCGACGTTGCCAGATTCATCAAAAATTCCCTAAAATCTAGGGAAAAGTCAAAAATATGCCTCGCCCACTTGAGCGCTGATTGGCCGGTGAGCCAGAAGCCCCCTTGTTTAACTACTTTGTGGTTTTGAAATTATAGCGAAGGTAAACCGCTAGAAATTATAAAATATCTTGTATGATCGCTACATATTTTAAGTAAAAAGATAAAATTCAACTAGTATATGATTAGACAACAACTTCTATTCAAATATTATCAAGAAAATGGAAATTGAAAAGTGATGAAAAAAAAAAACTTGAACATACCCCGTGGCACAGTAAAGAAACATTTCCGGACACATGTTTATGGATAGTTTTGTTCTTATTTTTAAGCAGGAAAACTCATCCTGATTTTTTACCTAATAAAAATGCAAGACGTTCCTTGACCATAAACTCAAAGTCACATGCATTCTTGATTTCAAATCCAAATATCTCGAGAATGGTGACACGTAGCGACTTCCAACAAGTATACTTTTTTTTGCGTAAAGATGATGAAGAAATCTGTTTTTTCACAAGAAAATATAATACAGGTACGCCCAAAACATTTACGGCTCTCAACTTAATAATAGGAAAAGAAGTTTAGGCAGCGCCCTCTACAAGTTAGAGCCATACTAAGATCAAATTCGGATTTTGCATGACAGAAAAAAACCGAATACATGTTTATGGAAGGCTTTCTTCTTATTTACAAGCGGGAGAACTCACCCTGGATTGTTTCGCAAAAATGATGAAACACCCTGTATAGATATGAAATTAAAAGCGTATGACAAGACCGAGGACTTGACATTTGACTCAACAACCCGGTTAATGAATGGACAATGACCAAAAACAGGCTGAACGGTAAACATGGAAATGATTTCTCTTGTTACAACAAAAAAATATACTGTCCCAGCAGGAAAATATTCAAATGACTAAAGGTCTGTTTTGGTTCCAAGTTATTTCAGTTCCGAACCGTTCGACACATGCGCACTTGAATATTACCATGGCAACATTGAAGTGCGTATGTGTAGAACAGTTCGGAACTGCATGAATTAGGAACCAAAACAAATCTTAAATTTACCATCACAGTAAGAGCATAGTTTGCTATTTCACAAAAGCACTTTGCAGTGACAGAAACATTTTTGCTGGGTCAAAATACCTGTTGGCTGTTGCAAAGGAATGGTTTTGTTTTAGCGAGGGTTTTATAGTGAAGAGATCTTTTCTGTGACAGCAACGCGAGATTGCTGTTTTATCTATAATTTTAGCTATAGTTGTTAAAAAAATGTTAGTGAAAATTCTTCTCCTGGAATAGCTTCCCACAGACCAGCGTTCTTTCCTGCGGGATGGTCGAATCTTACTTTAGAAAATGCCAGTAAGTGGGAAATGAGATGATAAACGCACATTCCATCTTTCCTGTCACGATGAACCGACGTTCAAACCCGACAGAGGACAAACCGGCGTTTTTCGAATCATCTCGCTAGAAAGATCGCCAGTTAGTGTGGGGAAAATGATAGATGCACATTTCATTTTTTCTGTCATCACGTACCGACATTCCAACCCGCGACAAGACAAACCGGCGTTCTTTTCTGTAGGAATATGTTGTGTTAGAAAAAATGATGCGAAAGAATGTCAGTAAAGAACGCTGTTCTGTGAGGTCCTAATAGAGTTGTTTTTCACGCCGACAGCGTGAGGCACATGCGTTCTAATCAGTGCAACTGACGAGCAGTGCCGCGTTCACGAGCGTGCTTCTATCCTTGTCTAGCTGAAAGAGCATAACGTCTGTCGTGCAATGTGAACACGGAAGAGATGTCAAAAATATGACTTTTGCTTATAATGAAATAGCGGTTCTTGTCATATAGTTTAAGTTCACATACTCACGTTTTATCTGTGTATCACTGTGTCAAAAAATATGTTACTCTTAATGAAACTCAATAAAAACTCACTCAAACTTGGCACTGACCCTGATAGTATTTTGGAGGTTGTAAAATATTGTCACATGTCATAACTCAAAATCAAAACTGTCAAGGATTTGACATTTCCAGCCACCAGTTGCCTGACATATGCGCATGCGCGGCCCGAGAAAAACAACCCTATAAGAAGCGAGGAAAACTTGTTTCCTTTGAAATTGAAATTGACCGACGTGACGTCTTGAACCATGATTTAAAAAAAAACAATTCCCAAACGACGGCGACGTTACGTTTAGTTGTAGTCCGGGCCCTGAATGAAAAAAAATTAAAATAAGGTGATTCCTTGTTCTCCCCTTGTGAGACACCCGCGAACAGCACAACTTCTCATAGACATCATTTTCATAAAAAGGCTTGATCAACTACAGACGCTCTCAAAACACAAATCATTGTACCACGGATCGACAGTCGAAACTAATTGAACACTCGGACTAAGACTTTTTATTTGAACAGCTGACAATTCTATGACAGGTTAACATTACGACTAAGAAATTCCCTTCACCTAAATTTTTTGGCGGAAATAGCTATTCACCTACCAAGGGAGGAATGTTTATAGTTTTCTCTACTACCAAGCACCTCCACTTGTAGTGAGTACTTTTTTGGCAGAGATTTTTCATAATTTTTTTCCCCGGGAGAAAAAAAACATTTTTCTTCCTGAGTTGAGGGTGGAAAATTACATTTTCTATTAGGGTAGTAGAAAAAAGTTCGCTTGCTTCTCATTGCATGGTATTTAATTCTCGGGAAATACGAGAGTTATCAAAATCCAAAGTTTCTGATACTTTCAGAATGCGTCACGTGAATCGTAGTCATAGCCGAGAAAAAATAACAATGAGAAGCTTGACTAGAGATGCTCCATAATAAGATAAAATATATAATGTGACGAAATATGTGTTTAGCGGTGTTGGTGAATGCGCCAGGACCACATTGTGTAGAATCGATTTGTACCTCCTGGTACATTCTAGCGAAACCAGAGGTCGGAGCAGATACTTACTATATTCTACAGAGTTTTATACAATGCGGCGGTATTCGGGCGGTTTCAGCGAGTATATAATGAGGTCCACCATTTGAAGTAGAGTAGTTAAATATATATCGTTAAAACATAAATGCGATGCGATTGCAATATACATTGTTTAAAAATAGTGAGAGGTGAACATCAAAATGAATAAATTAGAACTGAACAGTGTTTTCTATAGCGCAAAAATATTACAATAAGAAAAATTGAAAAAAAAAAGATTTGGAAAACTAATCAAAAAACAAGTATGATGAATCATCATTTCAAGAAGCGAAGAGTTCTCTAGCCTTCCTCTTCTAGATATCTTTATCAAAATGGATGCAAGAATGGGAGATATATACTTTGCAACATCGGAAGCCGGAGCCACTCAAACTCCCAAGGTCACATGCACTCAGATATCCAGCACAATCACGAACCTCTTATCAACAATGAGGAGTGAAATCATGCTGAAAGATACCAAAACCCAAAATTGGAATCCAGGGTTGGATAGGCTCAGACAAACCGGCCCTGGCAATCCATTTTATCCCGCCCTGTTTTACGTACAAAAATGTAATACATGTTCTACAAATTTTACTACTTTTTTCGAGAAACGAACGATGTCACAAACAAAATTTTCATATATAACCTCGTTTCTGATAATATAAAGGACGAAATTGAAAATTATCCTTTTTCAGGCACCCCTCGTATCTCAGGTGTCATATAATTTAGGTAGATTAAAAGTAAAAATGCTTTTGTATTGAGTTTATTGCTTAATACTCAGTGGTGTGATCAGATTTTTTTCTAGGAGTAACGGTTTCGGAGATATAACACAAAAATATGTTTGTTTTTAATGGACAAATATACAGGGCTATTTTTTATTATTTTGAATAGGCTCGCTCTGAGCTTTCAAAAAATATACTATACTTGATATCTCTTTCCAATAGTAAGATAGAAATCTGCAATTTTGAAAAAATGAAGCAGTCTCGATCCGTGTCTATGGAAATAGAAAACAACATCATTATATGAAGATAGAAATCTATTATTCCGAAGCTTCATAAATAGCGTCTACATGGACTTTCACTGAAAAATTTTGAAATACTGCTTTCGGGTATTCTATATACAGAGTCCGAGTTTCAAGCCTCTGCTGTCATTCCTGTTGATATTCCAGCATGTGATTTTTTTTTTTAATTTTTTTTTATTTAATGAATTATCTCCCGCGAGAGTTGACGATTTCAATTTAAGAGGCTATGATGAGAGACAGAAGACCTTCAAAATTATATATTACTCAATTTTCTTGACAAGGATTTATTTCTTACCATTTTTTTTTTCGTGAAATACATCCTCGTTAAAAGGATTGAGTAATAGCTCATTTTGAAGATCATCCGTCCTTCATCATATCCTCTTAGTTTGGAGAAGTAGTTATTTATTGGAAAAAAAGCATACACATTTTTTTTGACAAGCTGTCATATCAACAGAAATAACAGAAGAGGCTTGAAACCCCAGGCAGTTGTGATCAGGATCGAAGGGCCGTTTAAAAGAAGGTAACAGTCGACATCTCCTTTCCATTAAATATTTTAGGGGTGAATTCACCTTGCCCAAGGGATTGCAGATGAGGGTCTGCTTGTTCGCCTAATAAGTGTTCCCCTCAAAATCAAAGTTGATGTGTCTGAGTGCTTTATATGACATTGAGTACCCAAAATCAATACCGTTTCGTTTTCGATGAGACACACTGTATTATACTGTAAAGATGCAAATGAATCCACTGAAGCCAGAATTTTTTTGTCCATAGAGAACTTGATTCCATTTTTTTTATTGCTGGATTCAAAAGTCTACGAGAAATAAGTGTTTTTTCTTTTTCTTGTTGGTCAAATATTGACGGAGCTCCATATAACGCTTTGAAAAGTGCTGAGATAACTGAGTTATGGCGTCACAGCTCAGTCACACCGTGCTCAGTATACCTATACAGGGTGAGGCACGAAAAACTTCCCAATCAGGCTTTCTCATGGGTAAAAATCGTCCAGACAATTGAACTTCTGTTTTTTGGGCGACACATTTTTGTCGTATTTTCACCCTCTACCTGTGAACCCCTAATCGGGGGTCACAGGTACCCACAAAACATCAATAAATATTTGAAAATGATAAATAATTTCCATTAGAAATGGAGGTATCTATAGCTATCCCCCCGCAAAGGAGTTGACAGGTGAGGGGTCAAAATTCAAAAAAAAGTGTCGCCCAAAAAACAAAAATTGACGTTTTGGCATACGGGGGTTTTGTGGTATGAGAAATTCGATTATGAAGTCCCTTTGACTGTGGCCACTAGAGGTCGCCCTACACTTTATATTTTGTGGTTTAAAATGTCCATAACTATTTTCTCAGTAATTTTTTTAATCTTCCATCGAATAAAAAGATTCTCCAGGCGATTTCAAGCAAATAGGGTACTTTTGTCAGAGTTCGCTCAAGTAAGCCGTTTTCGAGATATTTCCATTTAAAGAGTTCCCTGCCACACCGGAAAATTCCTAATATTTTTCTTCTTTATACGAGGGTCTCAAAAAGTGATTTACAAAATAATCACATATTCCTGAAGTCCTGAAGTCAAAATAAGCCGATTCAAAGCAACTTAACTTTCTTTAAAACTGCTCCGTTTTCGACTTACAACTTTACCACCCTGTATCTCGAAAACGGAGCAATTTTGGACAAAGACAAGTTGCTTTAAATCGGCTTATTTTGACCTCATAAATATGAGTTAATTTTGTAAAAATCATTTTTTCAAAAGTTCGTGTAAAGAAGGAATTTTCCGGTGTGGCATGGAACTCTTTAAATGGAAATATCTCGAAAACGGCTGACTTGAGCAAACTTTGACATCAGTACCTTATTTATTCGAAATCGTCTGGTGTTTAATTGCAACAATTAACCATGTATTATCATCTTTACTCCTTTCACATAATTTAAGAATATAATTCAATGAACTAGATCAAGCAAGGTTGAACTATCGGAACCCACATAAAACAAATAGTTGAGTACGCCAGTACAACAATAACATAATTAGTAAATATTCGGTATGTGGCTTCCGCAGGTCAGTGATTCATAAAATCATGAATCAGCACGTAGTAGAGAATCTCATTGCAATGTCAAGTTCAGCGTCATAATAGACTTTACTATTTATTGTGATGTGCGATGAGAATAAATCAGTATTCAACAACTACTCAAAAACGTTGTTTTACTCAACAAATGTACTGTGCCCAAGCCCACTTGGCCATAGCAGAGAGTGAGGCTGCTCTCTGGCAGTAAACTCTATATTTTCCGCTGCTCAACCGAACCGAGTTGAGCAAGTGTAATCTACGAGCTAGACCTAGCTTGTACATTGGTCCTTCGAGCCGGATATATTGTACCTAGTACATTGGTCCTTCGAGCAACCCTAAAACTGCAGCAACCCGCCTGCAGTCCAGCCAGTCCACAAGTCCACAGAGGCTCACTACAAATCCAGTCCACAGAGGCTTACTACAAATCCAGTCCACAGAGGCTCACTACAAATCCAGTCCACAGAGGCTCACTACAAATCCAGTCCACAGAGGCTCACTACAAATACAAACTACAAATCCAGTCCACAGAGGCTCAATATCCAAACTACAAATCCAGTCCACAGAGGCTCACTATACAAACTACAAATCCAGTCCACAGAGGCTCACTATCCAAACTACAAATCCAGTCCACAGAGGCTCACTATACAAACTACAAATCCAGTCCACAGAGGCTCCCTATACAAACTACAAATCCAGTCCACAGAGGCTCACTATCCAAACTACGAATCCCGTCCATCAGAGGCTCGCTATTCAACCATCCAAAAGTGAATCGAACATAAGGCAACCAATAAGCCACAATGGAAAACAAGAACGAACTTGATCGCCTAGCAGAAGAGCAAAAAAAGGTGGGAATGCAGATCGTCCAGATACTAAGCAACAGCAAAAACGACTCACAAAACGAAAAAACGGATTACTACATACACAAACATTTATCCCACCTGGAGAGATTATGGCAGGATGCCCTCAAGAACGACAGAGCAATCAATAGACTGAAGGACTCCTTCGACCATCCCTACAACACTACATGGTTGCCGAATATGGCGAATGCTTGGACTACCTACGAACATGCCCAAAAGCCGAACAATTAAGCCCTACCATCAACAGCCAACAAAAGCGACTGAAAATACAAGAGTTCAGAATAGAACAACTAAAAGACCTTTTTACGGACATTCAGTCAGAGTTGGAACTAGACAAAGGAGAGTATCTCTACAATTTCCTTATGGAAAGAGTTCACAAGCAGTGGGAGAGGATCCAGGACATCCACGAAGAAATCTTATTCTACGAAGAAAAACATGAAAATGCATATCTCGCTCATAACATGTACGAAGAAATCCGCAGACAATTTTATCAAGTTGTAAACGACCAAAACCAACCCACACTTCGTGATACTTCCAAAAGTAACGACCAAAACCAACCTACATTTCCTGATACTTCCAAAAGCAACGACCAAAACCAGCCTACATTTTGTGATACTTCCAAAACCAAGACCCATGAAAACTCTGCATTAACCAACGCAAACGAACTAAACTACTTGGAGACACCGACCAAAGAAGAAACAAGCAAGCCAATAGAACAGCTGGAAGCAATCGCAAGCAACCACTTCTCAGCATGGGATCGGATTCAAAAAAGTGACGAGAACAAACTACTAGACAAGCTGCCAGACTTACCAGAAATATTCTGTCCAAGGGTAGAACGACAGTCAAGTTCAGTGAGTGAGGAAACAATTGTCTACAATGATTGGATGGTTACGGCAAACCCCTCAGCAACACTCGCTGTAATCTGTCCAGGCGCCCGGGAAGATGTTGTATTAAATACAACAGGAATGACTGCAACCGTTCCTGCTCTAGCCAGACACTCCGAAACATTGCCCATCATCTTCGATACCAGCCTGATCAACCATGATTCTCCGTACAAAGCCACCGAGCCCATACACTCCAAGACATTGCCCATCATCTTCGATACCAGCCTGATTAACCATGATTCTCCGTACAAAGCCACCGAGCCCATACACTCCAAGACATTGCCCATCATCCTCAATACCAGCCCGATCAATCATGAACCTTCATATCAAGCCACCGAGCCGATACTCAGGCAAACAGATTGCTCTACAGAGCTAAGACAAGAAGAGAGGGACCTCAAAGATAGGATCCATGACACGGGATGGCGCAGCATTCATCAGCACGCAGTCATCATCAGCAGCATCACGGCAATAGCCATCCTCATTATGGTGACCCTAGGATGGCGTATTAGCTACACTGATCATCAGGAGACGGCAAAAGAGGAAAAAACCAGAAAGCGGACAAACAAGGCCAAAACGAATACATACGTTGATGTCGCTACGTTCATCCATTGTTGAGAGGCGGCAGAACACTCTATAACGTAACCTATTTTTTTACAACTCTATCATTCACAGTTATATAATTATTAACCCACTATCTATAACGTACCTAACCTGATTTCTGCAACTCTATTATTTATATAATATTTATTTAATTCGTTCGTCCATAGCTGAGAGGCGGCAGAATGTTTAATTGCAACAATTAACCATGTATTATCATCTTTACTCCTTTCACATAATTTAAGAATATAATTCAATGAACTAGATCAAGCAAGGTTGAACTATCGGAACCCACATAAAACAAATAGTTGAGTACGCCAGTACAACAATAACATAATTAGTAAATATTCGGTATGTGGCTTCCGCAGGTCAGTGATTCATAAAATCATGAATCAGCACGTAGTAGAGAATCTCATTGCAATGTCAAGTTCAGCGTCATAATAGACTTTACTATTTATTGTGATGTGCGATGAGAATAAATCAGTATTCAACAACTACTCAAAAACGTTGTTTTACTCAACAAATGTACTGTGCCCAAGCCCACTTGGCCATAGCAGAGAGTGAGGCTGCTCTCTGGCAGTAAACTCTATATTTTCCGCTGCTCAACCGAACCGAGTTGAGCAAGTGTAATCTACGAGCTAGACCTAGCTTGTACATCTGGAGAATCTTCTTATTCAATGAAAGATTGAGAAAAATAACTGAGAAAATAGTTATGGACATTTTAAACCACAAAATATAAAGTGTAGGGCGCCCTCTAGCGGTCACAGTAAAACGAACTCCATAATCGGATTTCTCATACCACAAAACTCCCGTATGCCAATTTTCATAGCAATATGTGGAAAATTGTTATACCAGGTGTTCTCAAAACACGAGACGTGTCAAAGTTGTATGTTTTTAAATTGAAGTCCCTGTATATTAATTTATATTCCAATTATTCTTTTTTCAATTTTGAACAAAAATTGTCAATCAACTAATGTTCCTAGCTACAACCGTTATCGAGATATCAAGATATATATCCAAAATAATGACAAGATTCAATTGTTAATTTCAAACTTGATCACCCCGTATCTCGGAAATGGTGACATTCCGGTCTGAGGTGAGTTGCGTTACATCGGCTTATTTTGACAAGTTGTAGGATTTTGTACAGACCTTTTAGAGACACCCTGTATAAACTTTAATTTTTTAAACTAAAATAAACTATTTAATTAAGTGTAAGTTATTAAAAAAAGCATAATTTATACAATTATTTTTGAAATTTCTCAAAATTTATTTGACCAATACCAAATCACATTTCATTAAATCAAGGCAAATTTACAAACCGTAGACCAAACCTAAATTGGTCAAGCCGTTCTAAATCAAAATAAGTAAGTAGTATCACGATACTATCCCTTTTTCAAATATTAAGAGACGTTGCAATTACCGACTTTCTACCAAGTTGAAAATAAATCCACATTTTTTTGTTTAAAATCACCTATAAAATAACAAAGACTCGGCATGATAAATGAATACTTTACCGGATAGTTGCACGGTAGAACTAGGACTGATCTAAAAACACATTACGAGAGGTTTCCATAATAATTATTCCAATTCACTCATCCCAAAAAAACGTAAACAACATTTCTTTTCACATTGATCAAAAGAACAAAACGGATATCTGTAGCATATCTCGATTCATTAAGGTGATCAAGTGCATCTAGTGGTATATCCAGTATCCACAATTATTACGCTTTAGTTCCCTTCAGAATAATAATAAGAACAACATTGAAAGTATCCATACTTTTTTCCCCTACTGTATGCATAATGTACCTAACGGAACTTATTTTTTCGTGCCAAATTATAGCAAATATGTTAAAAAGTCGTTTTTTTTTCTCAAAATCGATATCTTGATTCTATTATTCGAATCGATTTTGTTTCGATTCGAAATGGAGTCCCCACTATTAGTGATCCGGGAATTCTGGCTTAAAAAGAGATCATTGAGATCCCCCCACTCCTACCCCACTCTTAGTGATCCGGGCATTCTGGCTTAAAAAGAGATCATTGAGACTCCCCCCAATACCAACCCCACAATTTTCCAAAACTGTATACAGGGTGTCCCAGCAATGGTGGCCACCGGCCATATCTCAGAAACTACTGGACCTAAAAGTTCAGGAAAAAAAAAAATATCACTAAAGTGGCCACGAGAAAATGCTGGAAAATATTTATAACTTCGAAATTTTTCCGCTAGGGGGCGCAATCAAAGCTTCAATATTAAAATTCGAAATTTCTCCGGAAATTCTCAGATTGAGGTATATCTTTATCAACATGGTTAGAAAACCTAGACAATTTCACGTCTTTTTGGTACAGGGCTCATTGGCGTACCGATCTTCGTGTGAGTAGGGGAAGGTAGTGAAAGTGTAATTGTTCAAGTGGCTGTAACCTATTAACGGCTTGTCCGATTTTGTTGCGTATAGGCTTGTTTAGAAGATAAATGTGAGTACTTTCGAACATCGTATCCAGTAGTGCGTGATTGTCTCCAGCAAAATTGCTAGAAGGGGTAACTTGAATTAAAAACAGTGTTTTTCATTTTACCGCAAAAATTTAAATGGTATGGTATAATTCTGATAAGAGCATCAAAAGGTACATTAAATTTACAAGAAAAAACCTTTGAAACGCAGGTGGATATCTTTTTTCGTTTTCGAGTTTTTGCCGAGAAAAGAGTTTTTGACACTCGAAAAGTTGTTTGTTGTGTAGTTCTATTGCAACCTGCTTTTTTTTTTTGCTTCAATAATAATAACTAGTCCAAATTATGTAAAATTTAATGTTTTCATTTGTTATTTCAATAGAACAAAACTCATAATGAATGAAAAATATTTTGATGAGCATAAATCCCAATCTAATTATGTATTAAATATTGCAATGATGGGTTGAAAAAAAGTCTAGGTAACTGTGGAAAAACATCGGCGGGTTTTCATGAAGATAATTGAAACAGATATTGCAATCATAACAATCTCTTAATTATCATTTCAACATTCTCTGTTAAAATGTCTTACACCAATGCCGAAGCTTTTGATATGCTCGCAGTATATTTTCAATGTTTTGGAAATGCTCCGATTGCGGCACGTGAATACGCTGCAAGGTATCCTGAACGAAGGCACTACAGCAGAAAGGTATTTCGGCGAATGGCAATACGTTTAAGAACAACGGGAAGTGTACAGCTCAATCCAGTTCCAATCAGAAGACGTCCGGTAAGAAACCATGAAGACAATATTATAAACGTTCTCGCTTACGTGGAAGCTTCACCGCATTTGAGCACAAGAGAAATTTCCCACCATCTAGGATTAAGTCGTTCTTCAGTGCTCCGAATTTTAAGAGACTTCAAAATTCGTCCATACCATCTTTCCTTACACCAAGCTCTATCAGAAGATGATTTCAACAGGCGACTAGACCATTGCTATTGGCTTCGAGAAATGTGCAACGAACATCCTCAATTCCTCTCCCAAATTTTATGGACCGATGAAGCCCGTTTCTCTAGTTCTGGAAATGTTAATTTGCATAACATGCACTTTTGGTCGCGGGAAAACCCACACTGGATGCGGAAAGTGGATCATCAAAACAGGTGGAGTGTAAACGTCTGGTGCGGAGTGTTAGGAAACAAAATTATTGGGCCGTATATTATTGATGGCCATTTAAATGGTGAATCATATTTAAACTTTTTAGAAAATGACTTGCAAATACTTTTAGAAGATGTTCCCATTGGTCTTAGGATGTCCATGTGGTACCAACATGACGGTTGCCCAGCTCATTATGCACGGAGAGTTCGTGATTTTTTAAACAACCGTTATCCAGATCGCTGGATTGGAAGGGGCAGTTTGTTCCCATGGCCACCGAGATCCCCCGATTTAACTGTGTTGGATTATTACTTGTGGGGACGAATCAAGAACATCGTTTACAAAACTCGTCCCACCACAAGAGAAAATATGATTGAGCGGATTGAGAATGCTATACATTCCATTGCACCAATTGAAATAGAAACAGCTGTTTCTATTTGTAGGCACAGAATTGAGAAATGTATTTTACAAGATGGAGGACAATTCGAACATTTATAAAGTTAAATAAAACTACACAACAAACAACTTTTCGAGTGTCAAAAATTATTTTCTCGGCCATAACTCGAAAACGAGAAAAGATATCAACCTGCGGTTTGGAGGTTTTTTCTTGTAAATTTAATCTTCATTTCGATTCTGTTATCAGAATTATACCGTACCATTTAAATTTTTGAGGTGAAACGAAAATAACAGTTTTTAATTCAAATCACGCCTTCTAGCAACTTTTCTGGAGACAATCACGCGTCACTGGATACGATATACGAAAGTACTCACATTTATCTTCCAAACAAGCCTATACGCAACAAAATCGGACAAGTCGTTTATAAGTTACAGCCACTTGAACAATTACACTTTCACTACCTTCCCCTACTCACACGAAGATCGGTACGCCAATGAGCCCTGTACCAAAAAGACGTGAAATTGTCTAGGCTTTCTAACCATGTTGATAAAGATATACCTCAATCTGAGAATTTCCGGAGAAATTTCGAATTTTAATATTTAAGCTTTGATTGCGCCCCCTAGCGGAAAAATTTCGAAGTTATAAATATTTCCCAGCATTTTTTCGTGGCCACTTTAGTGATAATTTTTTTTTTTCCTGAACTTTTAGGTCCAGTAGTTTCTGAGATATGGCCGGTGGCCACCCTGTATATATGATCCCTCACATACTCGGTGTTCGAGTTGATCAAAAGATTTAACGTTGAAGTGAAAGTGAACAGTGAAAGTACAACATGAATACACCAGTACAAGTTGACAGTTCCAAAAGGGATGGTGTTCTAATTAGTGAGACCAGATACTTTTTAACAAAGTCTAAATCAAAATGGATCAGTCTTGGTTTCTCTTTACAAAAAAATTATGAGACTGTAATTAAACTGGGACAAGCAAGAAGTAATCAACATATAATTATGAATGAGAATCAATGGGTGTCTTTTCTAAAAAGTCAAGGCATTATGTTGAGTTATCTGTATTCAAACAAGACTGGTTGGCAGCCGTTTCAAGGTGATGGCTACAAGATTAACTTCGAAGCCATCAATGGTGTGAGGCTCATCAAGATATCTCAAGAAGGAGGCAATGAACTGTTTTTGGCTGGCGAGTCTTTCACCGAACTAATCAATTTAGTTAATTTAATAAAATATCGTTTTGATTTATTGAAAAATCAAGATTTTGCGACATATTACTATAGTATAATAAATAGACTAGCATTGCTACCTATTGATATTATTAAAACTATATATGGTATGATTTCACCGTTTGATAATCCGAATAGTTTTAATGTTTGCTGTGCATTGGAATTGATGAATTTTTATTCTGATTGAATTTTAGAAGATGTAGAAGAATATGCTTGTACTTCATTCGTAAACAGCTGCATTGAAAATAAATGATTGCATGTATATATAGTGACATCAGTGTACATTTTTTTTTTATAAATCATATCATTATTCTCCCTAATATATTTTGGTGAAAAAAATTTGCAAAATTGACCTAACAATTTCACATTTGCATGCAAAAAAATGAATAAAAATGTAATCGTACTGACATATGGTTTTGAATAAAAAAATGAAAAGTTATCCCCACCACATTTTCAAATTCTGTATTTATTCTCATACATACAGGTTAATATGATCAATTCATCCAACCACAATACATTCAACATGTCATACTATATAATTGAAAAACATATAATTTCTGAAGTTGAAAAGCTGTCGAAAACATTCAGAGATTTGGAGTTTGACGTTATACATGAAGCTAACTATGGGATGGGGAAATGGTATTCTGAAGAAGAGTGTCAGAAACTGATAAAACGATACCGAAAAGCAGGTGAAGCATGTGATTTGTACTTGGAGACATTAGACATAAGAAGCTTTCTTCAGACAATGAAGAAAATGCAACTGATGAATTTTTTGGGAGATGTGGAGAAATTTATTACTGTAAATATATATAAAGAACTATTTGAATTGAAATTAAAGAAAAAATCATAAAAAAAATCTTTGTGTTTTATTCAGTCATTAAACAATGTTTGTATAAATAAAAAACATTAGTAAGTGCACACATTGATGGTGACAAGGAATGGTGAAAGCAATGTGGTTCTTTCATAGGTAAAGCAGGATTTTCATCAAGTTCTATTACTGGTTTGAGTGAATATTTCCTAATATACTGAGCTTTTTCTTTTCCTTTCACGTAAACATGATCCACATTCTGCGTTATATTTTTTACAATATCGGAAAACTTATGCATTTGAGTGAATCCTTCATTCCACAAAATACCATGATGATTCTTCATTAACCAATTTGCTTGTTTATATAGTTCAGGACATAAATATTTGATAGGAAAGGGAGGTTTAAATATGTAATGACATATTTTAGTTCCATCATAGGCTGCCATTTCTTTTGGTATAAATTTGCTGTTTTCAATCATAAACCCTTGCACATCCAAAACTAGTAAATTCATATTTTTAGTTTTGAAAATTTATTCATCATTTGTTTTTTATCACTATAAAGTTGAATAAGTCTTTTTAATTCTTCCAATCTTTTCAAATAATTTGACAAACGAAGCTCCAATTCTGAGGACATACTGATTCACTTTTTCAGATAGAGATAGTTTTTATATTGTTTCAGAAAGCATGCGCATTATAACTGCTTCACTATTTTTGTTAATGGATTATAGCTAAATACTTTATCATGTAAAATAAGACAGTATACTGATGTATCTTTCTTTGTGTTGGAATTTGTTTCGAATTCTACTCTCATAACAACAGTTCCAGTTTGAAGTGTTTCTTTCTGATGGGAGCAATCAATGTGTGTGATTGGACATTTGTTTTTAAATTCTATGGGGCTGAAAATTGGTTCATTTTGTAAATCATAGTAGGATTTTTTAAAGTTTGCAAACATTTCATAAAGTGCCGAAAATTTGTTCTCTTTGAAATTTAAATATAGATCATGATATGGATATCTTTCAGAATTTAAAAATACTCTGATATTTGTTAAATCAATGTTGTCAAATTGACTCATATCTTTTGTAACCATTCCTTTTGTATTCTCTTGAAAACCAATAATTATATGACGAGGTGCTTCAAGTTTGCTACTGGTTTTTACAGGCCATGTATGACGAGATGCTTCAGGCAATGAAGAATATTCCACAATTTCCGAACTACGAAATCCAATCAATAAATCTTTATTTGTTTCAAGAATTTTTGTTAAACTTAGTTGTTGCGATATATCGACTTGAATATGTGGTATTTTCCAATAAATTTTATCCAAGTTGATCTTTGGATTTTCCACTTTAGTTATTGGAGGTTGAACATCCTCAATAAATATTACAGCATCCAAGTCATTACTTGCTCTAATCAAAACTAATTCTTGCTTCATATTCAAAATAATTTTCTTATAGTCTTCGAAAAAACCCATTAACATTTTTAAAGGTATAGATACATTAAATTTTCCTGAATCATTCACTAATATTTTTTCTTTATCTTCTCTGTTTGGAAACCAACCAGCATTTTGTAGCTTTAAACTTTCATTAGTGTTATATGAGAGATATCCTTTCAACGTTGAAGCGAATCCGACATTTCTCACGGAATCAACAGTAACTCCATTGAGTTCATAACGGATTTTTCTGAACAGATATGCAATCCCATTGTTGATAAATCGCAATCTTTTTGTGTCGGCTTCCTCATCATTTGCAAATCGACCTTCAATATAAAGATGACTTTCTGAAGGTAAAGTGTAGATATCCAATTCTTGAACAGGTATTCGAATTTCATCGTTGTATTCAAATTTTGAAGAGACGAATGGTTGGTATGAATGCAATTCAGAGCTTATGATTGAATTGTCTATATACAATTTTTCATTAACATTCAGTATATTCATTATTTCAATAGTTTAAATCCTAGAGAGAGTAGAAATCTTCGATTTTCCAATGTTAACTTGGTAAAGTTTTGTTTGATTTGATGAATTATTCTCTTTTATATAAGGTATTGAACGAGGATGATAATTATATTTAATTACCATGCTTATATGTTTTTAATATTTCAAATGTAATCGGATAGTGATGGTTTCGTTTCGGAAATTGATCAAATCCCCGTCTTGATCAAGTATTTTAACGGTAATGTTGTTGATTGCTTTGACGCTGATGGGGAAATAAAGTATTGGTAATGGTGACTCTACTATTTTATACCCAGATGGAACGATGGGAAAAAACTGATGAATAATATGTACAGGTACATTGTTGTATGATCCAACACAAATGTTACAATCGATACAAATCGCATTTACTTTACAAATATTCACAACTTCATCCGACACACTTAGCGTTTTGGAAGATATCTTTTGATTTTTAAAACCCAATAATTTGGCTATGGAATCCTTGTGAGTAAAATCAATGTCTTTTGTACAATAAAGATGACACTTTAATGTATTGGTATTTGCTTTCAACTTAAATTCAACTTTTTCCTCAAAAATATCACCAATTAAATGTTTTATATATTTTTCAATATCAGCCAATTCATAGGATCCTTCAGGGATTGTTATGACTTTATCTTCAATATAAATTTTATCAAGACCTGGTTGTATGTTAGGAATACTCATAAATGTTTCAAAGTCTGCAAGCCCCAAAAAGTATTCTTTATTATCATCTAAAAATATTGGAGGATTAAAATCCGCCGATAAAACAGAATTATTTCCCGTTATTGTAATTGTTGTAGTCATGACACAGGCAATTCATATACTATCATATTTTTAATTAGATCATATTATTATATAGGAAGGATATCGCCAATTGTCCACAATTGTTTGTATTATATTTTTGTATAGCTTCATAAGAATACCAAATGTGTACTTTTCCGCACGTATTCAAATATGTTACAAGTTCAGTAGGAGGTTTCAGGTTTCCATAACTATCAAAGTATAAAACTTTATTTTCTTTTTTGATATATGCAGTCCAATGTGTTCCTCGATTTTTCATACTGTCTAGATTTAATATACCACACTCATTTATTAAACATTTTTTAGGAAGATTATCTCGCATAAAAACTCCTCTGAAATGCGGAAGTTTCAACACTTTAACAAATTTTATTATGTCAATATTAGAAAGAGCTCTTTGTGGCAGTTTTATTTCGACTTTTTTTTAAATTTTTTCTCTTTATTTTACCACCTTTATATGGTTTTATAAATAATCCAGATCCCTTGGTAAGCTTTTCCATCTCTTTATTGTGTCTATGTAATTCTTCAAGCTGTTCCTTGGATACTTTGATGACATTAACAGCTTTAGCTATACCAGCTGCACCACCACCCAACGCTCCTAGTGCACCCAAAATTGGGAGCAATAAAGGTGAAAATCCACCAATCTTTTCTATCAGTTTGCTTTATTCCCATCCCAAGCTTACGTTTTCCTTTCATTAGCCCTGTTACTGTTATTGCAGCAATTTTTTCACCTATGGATGAATCCTTTGCTTTTACTCTTTGCCAAGCTTTATTTTCCAAAATACTATCAGCTACGTGTCGTTGAGGTAAATCGCTAGTTTTAGAATATGCTATGTCGTGTTCTTTACAAGCTGCATCTAATGGATTGATGCCGAGATCACCTCTATTTAAGCTTTCTCTCAAATTTATACCTGGGCCACAAAACTGATAGCCTGGTGAATGGAGCTCAACTGGAAGTCTATCAATAAGACGATTGATCAATCCCTGACCTTTCTTCTTGCAATATCTAGATGTAATACACTTTGGTGAAGAATGAACAAGCATTTTATACTCATGAAGGATCAGCTTTGATTAATAAATTTTGTGATTATACTTACTATTTATTCAGTTTTATATCAAAGAAAAGTGGAACCAATAATTCAAATTTTATTACAAGTATTATTCAAAAATCAATCTCACTAAACTACTTTGTTTAGTTTTTAACAAATACTCTTTTAATACAATCTCCTTTCTTTCCTCTAACAAATTTAACAACTTTTGACAGTCACGAACCCCCTCTTTATGCTTCTTCAATTTTGATTTTACTCGAGAGGATAATTGATCAATTTCTTCAATACACATTTCTTTGTCCATGGCTGCATTAACTGCTCCTTCTGGTATTTCATCCTCCAATGATGATTCTGAAGGTTGGTTGAACGGAATCAAAAATGTTTCAGCAGGTTGAAACTCCGATTCGGATGATGAAGGTGATGGGAACATACTCCATGATAGTATCTGCTTCTTTTTGGAAATGTAGAAAATCGTTTAATACATCTTTTATACCTTGAACATCAGCACTGGGATTTTCACTGACGTCACACATGTTTTACTGTAAAATTTGTTCTACAATGATTATAAACCCACTCTTATATTCCAATATATACGCTAACCAATCTGAAAACTAGTTATATAAAAAAAAAGCAGTTGTGAGATCTCTTCGCTCTCTTCAGCATCATTATAGACCTATTATCTCAGTTTACTATGATCAGTATTCTATGATCAGTAACATTGTTGATTAGCACGAATCAGGTTGTATCAATCAATTCTTAAGCTTTGTGAAAATGTTTAAATGTAGTAGATGCGATAGAACGTTTACTCACAAAACAAATATGTATCGTCACAAAAAATCTTCAATTAGTTGTCAACAATCGAATTCAGACTGCATGGCAACGAAGAGAAAAAGTGAAAGATCAGTGATAGTATACTTCTCCTTCAAAAAAGTGCAAAAGTGATAACACCTCCAAAATTAATAAGCTGTTTCTAAAACGGTGTAATGATTGTGATATGTGGTTCCAAGAAAAGAAATTAAGTGGACATTTACGTTCAAAAATACATAAAGATGTGGTAATGAAAAAAAATTTCAAAGATGTGAAAGTTGTGTATTCTGCATTTAAAAACAGAATTAAAACATATATGTTGTCTCCAACCAAGAATTTTGTAATATTAGATGAATTTTTTGATGATGTAAAGCCGAAATTGATCAATTTGGTTAATCTAGACTTAACTAGTAATAATTCTCTTAAAATAAATTCAGAATTATTCGCTAAATTCCTACTTCAATCCAAGGAAATGGAAGAAATCAAATCATTTAATACACAAAATATTGTAATTTGCTTATCAAGTAATTTAAATAAAATTTTTGAGCAGTTTTCTGAAATAATAAAAGAAAAGGTTTCAATATTTGCTGAAAATGGATCAGGTTGGGTGTTGTTAAAAATCATGCATTTGGAAGTAAACGTTAATAAGTATAATGTTACCAGAGCTTCTTCTTACATTCCACTTCCCAAGGCAATAACTAACAAAAAAGCAATTATTAATGTTCGAAATAGTGATGGATATTGTTTTGTATGGGGTGTGATTAGTGCAATCTTTCCAGCTGTCAATAATGTTGAGAAAACATCATCATATGATAAATTTTTTAATAAATTCAATTTCGATGGTATAGAATTTCCTGTGAAGTTAAAAGATATTTCAAAGTTTGAAAGTCAAAATGATATCTCAATCAATGTTTATGGATTGGAAACTTTGTACAACAATGGTAAATCAAAATATGAAGTAGCTCCATTATACTAACCACAAAAAATCAAAACATGTAAATCTACTTTTGATAACTAATGGAAAAAATAGTCATTATTGTTGGATAAAAAATATGTGACGATTATTATTCTCTCAAATTAACAAATCAAATTTTTCAAAATATTTTTGTGATGGATGTTTAATATGTTTTACCTCACAAACAAAACTTGATTTACATGAAAAAAATGGATGTGATCATATAGTAACAAAACTTCCTAGCAAAATGTTAAAAACTAATAAGTTTGGTAAGAATATTCCTGAAAATGTTGTCCAGTTTAAAAACTATCAAAAGCAGTTGAAAATTACATTTGTAATCTATGCAGACTTTGAATGTTTCTTAAAACCTTTGGATTATAATCAGCCTGAAAATAATCTACAGTCATATATACTATAGATACTTTTAAGCATGAACCATACGCTTTCGCATACTTTATCAAATATTCTTATGATGATTCTTTATCCATAATAGATTCGTATTTTGGTATTGATGCAGCTGCAGAATTTTGTAAACGTATAGAAAATCATGTTCATAGAATTTACAATGATAACTTAAAAAATATTATACCAATGAATTTATCTATAGAAGAAGAGCTTGTTTTCGAAAATAGTGTGATTTGTCACATCTGTAAAGAATTTTTTAAACCTGAGGAAGTAAAAGCTAGAGATCATTGTCATTTGACGGGAAAGTTTACAGGTGCTGCACATGCAAATACATGTAATTTGAATTATCAAATCCCAAACTTTATTCCAATATTTTTTCATAACTTATGATCTTCACATGTATATTAAAATGCTTTGTGATGAAAATAGTGCAATTGAATGTATCGCTCAAACCAAAGAAAAGTATATTTCCTTTTCCAAATCAATTTTAGTTGATAGAAAAATTGTGAATAAGAAAGAAAAAAATATTTATATGAAACTTAGATTTCTAGATTCATTTCGCTTTGCAAATTCTTCGTTGGAAAAGTTGGGGGAAAGTTTGGAACCATCTCAATGCATTGAAATTAAAAAATATTTTAATGATACAACACAATTTAATGAAATTCGAAAAAAGGGTGTTTACCCTTATTCTTATGTGAATTCGATGGAAAAATTATTCGAAACCAAACTACCCAGTGTCGATGATTTTTATGACACCCTCAGGAATGAACCTATCAGTGTTGAAGATTATGCAAGAGCAGAGAATATTTGGAAATTATTCAATTGTAAAAATATGATGGATTATACTAAAGTGTACTTATTATCAGATGTTCTCATACTAACTGATTTTTTTGAAGCATTTCGAAATGTTTCTCTAGATATCTACAATTTGGATCCAACTCACTATTATACTGCTCCAGGTTTAAGTTGGGATGCAATGCTACGCAAAACAGATGTAAAATTGGAGCTATTAACCGATATTGATATGATTTATTTATTCAAAAACAGTATAAGGGGTGGTATTTGTCATTGCAGTGTTCGGAAAGCTGTGGCTAATAATCCTTTTCTTCAAAATTTTGATTCATCATTACCGGAATCATATATAATGTATTTAGATGCAACAAACTTGTATGGTCATAGTATGAGTCAATACCTTCCTGTCAGTGAATTTTCTTGGTTGACAAGAGATGAAATTGATGCACTTAACTATTAAATATTCCACACAATTCAGAATATGGGTATGTTTTTGAAGTAGATATAAAATACAAAAAAAAATTACATTATAAACATAATGAACTTCCATTTTTACCTGAGAATGTGTGTGCACCTGGTTCAAAACAAAAAAAATTGATTTGCAATTTAAATGACAAGGAAAAATATATCATTCATTATCAGAATCTTCAAAGAGCATTAAAAAATGGACTTCAATTACAAAAATTCATAGAGTAGTGAAATTTAAACAATCCCCTTTTCTTAAACCTTCTATTGACTTAAACACCACAATGAGAAATCAGTCTAAAAACAAACTTGAAAAAGATTGTTACAAACTATATAATAATGCAATATATGGAAAAAGCATGGAAAATATTGAAAAACGAACAGATGTGAAATTAATAACACATTGGAAAAATATTGGAAAAAAACAAGGTGCAGAAACGTTAATTTCAAAACCAAATTTTAAAAACTGTCGAGTTTTTTCTGATAATTTTGTTGCTATTCAAATGGAGCGAGTACAAATTACATACAATAAACCAATATATGTTGGTTTTTCTGTTTTGGAATTATCAAAAACGGTTATTTATGATTTTTACTATGATTACATAAAATCCAAATATGGTGACAATGCAATTTTGTTATACACAGATACAGATAGTTTAATTTTATATATAAAAAATAATAATTTTTGTAAGGATATGCAAGAAAATTTAGATAGATTTGATACTTCAAATTATAATGAAAACAATATACATAATATTTCAAAAAATGTATCTATTGTTGGAAAAATGAAAGATGAATTTGCTGGGAAACCAATTACGAGTTTTTATGGGACTGGTGCAAAAGCTTATTGTGTGAATTTTGAAGATAAGTCTGAAAAAAAAGGCAAAAGGTGTGAAAAAATGTGTAATTCAAAATTCAATCACCAAAGAAGATTATAGGGATGTGGTTGTAAATTCAACAATCAAATTTAGAAATATGGATGTTTTTACATCAAAAATGCATGATGAATTACACAATTAAAAAACAAAGTTGCATTGTCTTACAAAGATGATAAACGTTATATAATTCCAGATCATTTTCGAACTTTAGCTTGGGGAAATAAAGATATAAAGATATTGGATGAAAAGTTGGATAATGAAGATGATGAAATAAATTCTGTATCTGAAATGTTGCGAGAATTAGTTGCTAATTCATATAAATTGTAAAGAATTATGGTACATAATATATGCAAAAGTGGATGGTTGGTATATAAAAGTTTTTGATAGATTCAATAACTAAAGTGGGAAGAAATTTCTTCCTACTTTGGATATACTACGTGTACTCAGCTATCCCCCACTTTGATTCAATAACTGATCAGTTTAAAAAGTATGATGGTGACAGCAGGTCTTCCAGCAGGAGTATTGTTCCTGAGTGCTTTTTTAAACAATACATTGTTTATACAAGTTCATTTAAATATAAAAGAGACATTCATTTGTGTTTCATCCAATCATAACGACTCTTGGCCATCAAATTGGAAAAGATTACATCCAATAATAGACTGTATAGTTATAACTTTAGTGAATTAGTTGAAGATGTATCATTTTCGGAATATAAATTAAGACTTTACTTTGTAGATAGAAATTTTGTATCAACAGATTGGAATGTACTTTTTGATTTACATGATTGTAAAAACTATGTGGAATTAGTTATAATATCTACTCTACTTGTATTGATGATTTTAGTTGTATGCATCTTTATTATTTATAGAAATAAACAAATTACTTATTAATTTTCAAGTGTTTTATTCAATTACAATACATTATTTTTCATAACCCATGAATCATGTGAATTATTCATGCCCAACCATTTAACATAAACTTTATTTCCTTTTCTTCGTAATATTTTTTCTACTAAATAAACATCTGGATGTTTGACTTTTTGCAATTCCTCATTATAAAATCCACCTTGTATTTCCACACCCTTATAATCTTTCAATATATATGTAGTGGGATTTGAAATTTTGACTTTTTTAATTATAAATATTTCATTTGACCAATTAGGTGTATACCCCTTTGAAAAGACTTCTCGAAATTTGCTGATCCTCACAAAATCTCCTTCTTTGAATTTTGAAACACCAACTGTCTTTATATGACGATAAACTTTTGATAATAGCTGCTTTTCATGTTTTTTTGTTACTTGTATAGGTTTCATTCCAATAACATAATGTTTGGTATTATTATAATCTTTCACTATGTCTGGTAATATTTTTAACCATTTATAATTTCCTTGAAGAGAGAATTCTTTCCAAATTCTGTTTTTTAATGTTCTATTCATCCTTTCTACAACACTCGCCTTCATATTGGAAAATGTACTGTATTGATTGATTTTAAATTTTTTCATCACATTTTGAAAGTCTGTATTGTAAAATTCTTTTCCTTGATCTGTTTGTAAATTTTTAGGAGGTACATCCACATTAATCAAAATGTTTTTCATAGCTGCAGTCACATCTTTTGCTGTCCACATATCACTCAAAATATATAGGAAACTCCCATACTATATTTTGAAATGAAACTCGCCAGCGCCCTACAACGGGTAGTCCTCGTACTTTTGACTTTTTTTCTCAAAAACGTAAAGAAATTTGTTTTTATTGCATACGGTGGTGCCATCTATTGGATAAAATAGGATTTATACCTCGTTCGAAATTATAATTCAAATATTTATTACATGGTTTATCAAAAGTTATCCTGAAAAAATGCATAACTATTTTTCAAAAACGTTCATTTTATAATGTCTAAAAACTATGTCCTGGACAAATACAACATATGCATATTTTCAGTTTATAACTTTTGATAAGCCATGTGAATCAATATTTAAATTAAATTTCGAATGTTGAGTCTATGAAATGCAAACCACAACATTTAGGACTTGTATACCCAGTTGTGCTTCAGTTTTGTTGTTCAAAATCGGATTTTCAACATGCTGAACCAATTTTTCTAAAACAGTGGAAGAACTTTTATTGGAAAGGATGTATGTGTCTTGTTGAAAATATCCACACATCCAGGGAACGATACATTTCTCAAAAAACTCACAATCAGCTTACATAATTGTCCAATCCAAGGTTCAAACACAAATTCCAGATGATCCAGGTACTGAAAATTAGAAATTTCCGGCACAAAATTCAAATTACACGTGAAATGACAATGACGTCTAGGGTTAGGGATTGGTTATTTATGGTAACCGTTGTTAAGGAAAACCATCGTCTCTAGCGCCATCCAACGGGTAGTCCTCTAAACAAATCCGACTTGATTAACTGGTTGCCTAGAACTTTATTAACATTGGCTCCCATTCAAGTTTCCTATACAGGGCTTTTCACTTAAAAGTCCCCACGTCAATATCTCGGAAACGAATAGGAATATTTGATTTCTGTAAAAAGTAGTCAATGTATTAGGTCGAGTAGTTATTTTTCACAGTTAAAAAAATTCGACGCCTACCAAGAGTAAAGCGTCGCGACGCATCGAAAATATTAATCGATTGCAGGGACTTTGAAATCACGCGCATGCTAAAGTACATGTTATTTATAAACTTTTTTGTTATTCAGTCGAACTCATTTATTCTACTCAGTTTTGAGATATACAGTGTGTCCAAGATAAGGATGTCTATCATGGGGATTTTGAAAACCGTGAGAGATGCAAGGTCGGTTAAATGGAGGCAAAGTTGCGTATTTTGATGCTTAACAAAATGCCGTTTTAAAAGCCAAGGAATTCCGACTAAGTCCGAAATTATCCGAAAAAAACCGAAATTTTTCAAAATTGTTTTCATTTTTTTCTGACCACATTTGAAGAGATATTTTGAAATGAATGGAACTTCTTTATTGCCACTTTTTGCCCTTTACAAGATAGCGTTATTGAATTGAAGAACCGACGTTTCGTCTATGAGCAGCCATCATCAACTTTGTTTTTTTAAATACGGTCCTGGATTTTTTATGACGGATTTTGAGGGCCTCTTATGTTCCTAAACCAACAATGTATCGCAGCTATTCAAAAAAATTATGTTGATGGATTTTTCCATAAGAGCTCATGTGTTAGAGAGAAACAAAAAATACATTTTTAATAGGATTGATAACAACCACTTCTTTTTTAATTAGCGCGATACCTCGTTGGTTAAGGAACATAAAAGGCCCTCAAAATCCGTCATAAAAAATCCAGGACCGTATTTAAAAAAACAAAGTTGATGATGGCTGCTCATAGACGAAACGTCGGTTCTTCAATTTAATAACGCTATCTTGTAAAGGGCAAAAAGTGACAATGAAGAAGTTCCATTCATTTCAAAATATCTCTTCAAATGTGGTCAGAAAAAAATGAAAACAATTTTGAAAAATTTCGGTATTTTTCGGATAATTTTGGACTTAGTCGGAATTCCTTGGCTTTTAAAACGGCATTTTGTTAAGCATCAAAATACGCAACTTTGCCTTCATTTAACCGACCTTGCATCTCTCACGGTTTTCAAGATCCCCATGATAGACATCCTTATCTTGGACACACTGTATATCTCAAAACTGAGTAGAATAAATGAGTTCGACTGAATAACAAAAAAGTTTATAAATAACATGTACTTTAGCATGCGCGTAATTTCAAAGTCCCTGCAATCGATTAATATTTTCGATGCGTCGCGACGCTTTACTCTTGGTAGGCGTCGAATTTTTTCAACTGTGAAAAATAACTACTCGACCTAATACATTGACTACTTTTTACAGAAATCAATTATTCCTATTCGTTTCCGAGATATTGACGTGGGGACTTTTAAGTGAAAAGCCCTGTATATTTTGAGTGATAGGTGTTGCTGTCTTTGATTTTATAGGAATTGCCCACACAAATTTCGAAAACACATTTATCAATACTAAAACATATTTATATCCCGAATTCACTTTTGAATAAGGTAGCATTTCTACTAAATCTGCCTGATATAGATCATTGATTCCTTTTACAATAACAGATCTTCTTAAAAAATGTTTTCTAGCTGGTTTATGTAATTCTTTCACCACATCTTCCTTGATAACACTCATATCGAAATGATCATTTCTCAATCACTACGGAGCATTTTATTTGCAATTCACCATAAAATTCTGTTAATTTACTATCCGTTTCACGTCTAAACGCTATCAAATCACCTTTCTTGATAGATCTATTTTCCAGGTTTTCTGCTTTTCCATTAACTAACATGGAAACGTCTTTTTTAGGATATTCACTGAATAAAATGATTCCTTTTTCAAATGGGAAACGGTATAAAGTTCTTCCATCTTGCATCAACACGAATTTTTTTTCTGTTGGTATATAGCGGACAATAAAAGGTAAAATCATTATATATGATAACGTAACCTCTGCTATATCAACTATTTTTACATTGTTGGTTTCATCTTTGCTAAATAAATGAGAACCAAACTTGTTGATTGTCATTTTTAGAATGTTCAATTTAAGTAATTGTAAAAGTATTTATGCAATTACTCTAGCTTCGCGTAGTTCTTCTATTATAGAGATTATTTCATTGTTGTGTCCAGTATTACCAGCCAACATGGATGCTATAATCAGTCGTAACCTATCAACCAACTCGTTGATATTATCCCAATATATGTAATCCATATCTTTTTTATTTAATTTCCACATTCCACTTCCCAATTTTTTTCTTGTTATTGGAGGTTTCGGTTTATTTAAACGTAAATGACTTGGAGGTTTCGGTTTATTGAAACGAGAATATAATGGCTTGATGTGTCGTGTTTTTGTTATACCATGTTTTTGTAGGTATGGACCTATTATGGTTATATATTTTGAAGATCCATTTCCTTGCACTCGTTCCTTTGGATCAAAATTTCTTCGATAGGCATTGGTTCTAGCCAAAATATCCATATAATTATCCAAATCCTCATCTTCATAGTCTTTAGGATATTTTTTAAATAGTAATTCGTACAATCCTTTTGTACCATCATAAATTTTTCCTCCGACTTCCACATTTTTTCCAATAATTTCTACAAAATTGAGTGTGGTTCCCAAATAGAATTTATCAGTTTCTAGATCATGTACTATTCCATAATGATGATCAAATTTATGATTAACATCCCACACACTAGCATCGATATAATCTCTTGGCAGTGGATCAAAACTTTGTAACCAAATTTCATATGGTTGCGTGTCGATTAAATCTTGAACCGATTGCCTTGACTGTTCCAATATATCTGAAACATTTAAATCATCCGAGGTTTCGGTGGGGTTGGTTTGAGCTATAACACTAGTTTCTAGTATAGTTGGTAGCTGACTACGTTCTTGTATAATGGTAGGTAACTGACTAGGTTCTTGTCAATTACCATCTAGGTAATTGACTAATAGATGCAAGGCTTGTATCAAAAAATGATGGTGTTTCCATCGGTAGAATGGGTGTTTTACCAGTTTTCGTAGTAGTAGGTCTTGTAGGTGTTGATGTCTCATAAAATAATCTTGAAGTTAAACTTGGTCTAGGTTTTTTAAATGGTGTTGCGTAATACATAGAAGTTTCGGGTTCTTCTTTTACTTCTTCAAATTCTTCCTTTATGTTGAAAGGTTCATTCATTTTTGAAATAAGTTGCTGTAGTGGTTGAGTTATTGGTTTGTAAGCTTGCTCCAATTGTGATTGTGTTGTAATTGTAGCTAGTTTCAGACTATTGTATTTATCCTTGACAGCTTTTCTTGACTTTATCAACTCTCTAGCCAATTGATTATCCATTTTTCGTCTCTATTTATAGATGAATGAAAGTATCAAAACTTTGTCTATATCTACCAGCATTCAAAGGGGAATCTTAATCTATTACTAAAAAACTATACGGTTCTCCCCAGCAGTGTTTGCAAACTTGCTTAAACTGATCAAATGACATGTCTAGCATACAGTGATCGTTATATACAGTGTGTCTGCTTAAGTTGGCCACATATGGGAAACTTTTTTATTATTAATTTTAGAAAAAAAAGTTATTCTTTATAAAAAGTTCAGCATGTTCCAAAACCTAAAATGCAACCATCAGATATTACATTTTTTCAGTCGTATACGAGGTTTGTCAAAAAATATGAATTTCACTCAAGAGTAAAATTTGACAATATCGAAAATTGTTATAAAGAAAAATAAACACTACCATTAAAATGATCGTTTTTTTCTTTTTTATATTTATTAAATTTTGTAAATAAATTAATATTAAACAGTAATCTCTTATTTTAATTATTGGACATTTAAATCAATGCATTAATTCAAATGAAAAAATGTAATATCTGATGGTTGCATTTTAGGTTTTGGAACATGCAGAACTTTTTATAAAGAATAACTTTTTTTTCTAAAATTAATAATAAAAAAGTTTCACATATGTGGCAAACTAAAGCAGACACACTGTATATGTTTTAAGTTCATTGAATCTTGTTTGAATAAAATGAGCAAATTGGTGTTTTCTCGTATAAGTCTTTTCTGAATTGATGAATAGCCTTGAAAAATAAAGAAACAGTCTGTATTTTTATGCCTCGAATGCGTGAAACAGTCCCTTATTATAGTTTGGTTTCCACATGGAATATCATCAAAAATTATTACAGAATTTGGTTTAATTTGATGAGGTGGAATGATGTTTTCATCACTATCATACTCAAAGTATCCTATTTCTTTTATCGGTTCCAACAATTGTTTTAAATATTTATATTTTGGTTGCTGCAAGGATTTGGAATACAAGTAAACATTTTCAAACCTTATCCCATTCGGGTGTTCTAGAAGGGTTAGCATTACATTGGTTTTTCCTGACGCTGATGGTCCAACAATGAGACATCTTTTTGAGTCTCCACTGAATAAATAACCATGTTTTTGAATAGATTTTGTAGAATTTTTATCATCATGATTGGTAATAGGTAGAGAAAAAGCTTGTTTCTCAATCCACATCATGTACAGAGATGAAAATAGTTTTATTTGAAAAGTTTATATATATCATTATATACTAAATTATATTATTAAAATATACTAGATTTTATATTATTATATACTAGATTATATAAGGGTAGTGAAAAAAAATGGTTACGTCAAGTTCAATCATATAGGTAGAGCCTAAGTTCATGGTTTGGATCAAACGGACATTCATAGTAAGGAATGTTCTATGTAATAATAATATTGTAAAAATATTGTAGTTTAAAAATTAATATCTGTTTCTTGAGCATGGTATCCTTATTTATACACCAATGGAACATCGTTTAAAGTCTTGGTTTATTGAACTGATACAATATTTTACTTTTTTATTCTGACGATAAATTACACATCTGTATGTACTTAATAACATATAATCATATTCGCTGAAAATGCATTTGTGCAATTATGATCGGAGAAATTGTTAGATATTTTTGTAAAACGTAACGAATCCAAGAAGTACTTGATAACACAATTATATTAGCTAAAAAATGTGATAAATTCTTCTCACATAATTGCACGCATTTTTCGCTTGGTAATTGGAAGATTCTTGCAATTGACATTTTATGTTGTACAGTGGGAATTCATTTGATATTTTTGTAAAAATATCAAATCAAATCAAATGCCATTTAAACACTTGATTTATTGGAGTGATATTAATATAACTTTTTTATTATGACGATAAATTACACATCAGTATGTACTCAATCACAGAATTATATTCGCTAAGAAATGTGATACTTTGTTGCAAATTTTTCTCCAATAATAACACACATTTTTTCGCTTGGTAATTGGAAGATTCTTGCAATTAACTTTCTATATTGTACAGTGGGAATTCATTTGATATTTCTGTCTAACACACATATTTACTCTTAACTGGTCATGAAATTTACGAAACCTTGTGGTATTTTCGAATGTTTTAATCCCAATAACTCTGTAAGAATCTCTATTTTCTATTGATTCTTGCTTCAGCTGAATCAACTGTCTTATACAACACACACACTACCCCTACAAAAGTGACATTTTTTTTGAGAAGTTGGAGGTCCGTCAAAATGACTTTTAGAATTGGGTGGATTGTAGTGAATGAAACATGGCAATCTTATCTGCAAATGAAAGCTTTTTTGGTAATCAAGTGGTAGTTTTCCCCAAATTGAAAGTAATTCAAGTGGATCATCGCTAGAATTGATTAGATATTCTAATGGTAACTGTCTTAATTCTTCTTGAGTAAAATCGGAAAGTTTTTTGTCGGTAAACATATGCTCCAAAATTTTGTTAACCCATGGACAACAATTATTCATGTTAACACCTCTCAACTGCTATGCTCAAACATTGGTAGGGAACTGAGTATGTGAGGGGGTATATGATCACCTTTGGAAAATTGTGGGGTTGGTATTGGGGGGAGGTCTCAATGATCTCTTTTTAAGCCAGAATGCCCGGATCACTAAGAGTGGGGAAGGAGTGGGGGGATCTCAATGATCTCTTTTTAAGCCAGAATTCCCGGATCACTAATAGTGGGGATGGGAGTGGGGGGATCTCAATGATCTCTTTTTAAGCCAGAACTCCTGAAAACTAACTACTGATATACTGCCGATTCGAAACGATGTACTTCCGATTCGAATCGATATTTTTCCGATTTGAATCGATATACTTCCGAATCGAATCAGAAATAGGTATTCAATGTTCAAAAACACTATGTGGCGATAAAATTATTTCGAAATTTTCTCGGCGCTATCATTTCACCGCCTACTTAACCAAAACATTCGGAATTTGATAAGAACCCATATTTCCAATTTGAATACTGCAGAATCATAATAATAATAATGATAATAATAAACGACTTTTATTTCAGATTCCAATAATGTTACAACTCAAAAAATAAATTCTTCCCATAAGTTGGCGAAGTCTAGCCAATGGCTATTCTACTCAACCCAACTCATGAAAGTTGATACGACTTGAAAATAACAATATTGCGCTACAAACGCGCGAGATATAGTCTAATCAGTGCAAATATTCTATACAAAAAAAAAGATAACAGGTAATAATCATCTAAACATTTATAACTTGGGCAGCCGGCAACGATACTAGCGGTGGGCGAGACTATACTCCTCCATCTGTTTGTTAAATTATTATGAACTTCAAAGCAGATTTATACTTTTTCGGTGCGTAACCCTTCTCAGTACGTTGCGGTGGAGGAGTTGACTATAGTTCGTCATCCAAGATGTCACATTTTTGTTGTGAATTTTTTTTTTTTATCACTCCAAGTTTACAGGTTGATGGCTTAGCCTGCTCCGAACGTGAGTCATACAGTTATTGTTGCTGCAAATGTGTTTCACACATAGCATCTAAAAGTCATATTGAAATAACCATTATTGCAGTTCGTATCAATGGTAATTTGCGATGGATTGTAAAACGTTACTGCCACTCTACAAAATTAAACATATGTGAATTTATCTGCGAAGAAATCCAATGATACATCCAGAGATGTTGAGCACCACCAAAGTGGGGCAGGCGGGTCAGTTGTGTGCGAGACGATGGACAAAACAGATGCAGAAAAAATGTAGGTTGAATGCGGTTTTCTTATTAACAGTAAACAGGATGTGGGTTTCTTATCACACCAACCACAGCCTTATCAACAGTTCTAAATTTAGGTTGAATGTGGTTTTCTTATCAACCGTAAACAGGATTTGGTTTTCACGTCACACTCTTATCAACAGTTCTAAATTTAGGTTGAATGCGGTTTTCTTATCAACAGTAAACAGGATGCGGGTTTCTTATCACACCAACCACAGCCTTATCAACGTCACACTCCTCTTATCAACAGTTCTAAATTTAGGTTGAATGTGGTTTTCTTATCAATAACAAGTCTCAGTAACTACAACAGCAAGAAAACAAGAAAACAAGAAAACAAGAAAACAAGAAAACAAGAGAACAAGAAAACAAGAGAACAAGAAAACAAGAGATCAAGAAAACAAGAAAACAAACAACAAAAACAAGAACAAACATCACCAAAAACAACGAAACAAGAAAACAAAGAAAACAACACAAAATATTAACAAAAACATCTCATAAGCAATTGTTGTTATATGAAAATAAAATGAACAAATGTAGCCTGCAGTATTAGTCCACTGATTATAAAATTTCAGGTATAAATTCAGGATCGGTTTGCTTTGTGACAGGTTTTGTTAAATTCAAGCACATAAAGATGATTCACATTGAAAAGTAGCTGAATTTAAAAAATAATAGCTGTTGGGTGAAGTAGATAAATATTGCCACAATATATCCATTAGTATAAAAATTAACAATGACAACAGGACTTCCAGCAGGAGTATTGTTTCTGAGCGCCTTTTGTAACAATACCTTGTATATACAAGAAGATTTGAATATACAAGAAACGTTTATTTGCATATCAACCAATCATAATGACTCTTGACCATCAAACTGAGAAAAATTAATTGTTAATAATGGATTGATTGGCTAAAAAATTGATGAGTCAATTAAAAATTTGTCATATTTAGCTTTTGAGTTAAGACTTTATTTTGTAGATGAAAATATTGAACCAACAAACTGGAATGTACTTATTGATTCGTTTGAATGTAAAAATCATATAGAATTCGCTATTATATCAATCTTTGCATTCATTTTTTGTGTCATGCTACGCATTCTAGGAGTATATTTGTATAGAAATAAAAGAATTATCTACTAGCAAGTGTTTTTATTGAATTACAAGATATTACAATACATTATTTTTCATAACCCATGAATTATGTGAATTATTCATGCCCAACCATTTAACATTAACTTTATTTCCCTTCCGTCCTAGAATCTTTTCTACCAGATACACGTCAGGATGTTTAACTTTTTGCAACTCCTCCTTATAAAATGCACCCTGTATCTCTTCACCTCTATGATCCTCCAATATGTAGGTTGATGGATTAGTGATTTTTATTTTTTTAATCACAATGATTTCATTTGACCAGTTAGGTGTATACCCTTTTGAAAACATCTCACGAAACCTACTTATTCGCACATAGTCACCCTTTTCATATTTGGGAGGATTCACTGTTTTTATACGACCATGATGTTTTGATAGTAGGTGCTTTTCATGTTTTTTAGATACTTGTATAGGTTTCATTCCAATAACAGAATGTTTGGTATTATTGTATTCTGATACTATCTCAGGTAATATTTTTAACCATTTATAGTTTCCCTGCAAACTGAATTTTTTCCACATTCTGTTTTTCAATGTTCTGTTCACCCTTTCTACGATGCTAGCTTTCATATTGGAAAATGTTGAGTAGTGATTGATGTTGAAGTTTTTCATCAAATCTTGGAACTCTGTATTAAAAAATTCCTTTCCATGATCCGTTAGCAAATTTTTAGGAGGTGTTTTTACACTGTTTAAAATTAATTTCATGGCTGTGGTTACATCTTTAGCAGTCTTTGTTTTGACAGGAATTGCCCAAACAAATTTTGAAAACACATTAATTATGACCAAAATATATCTATATCCTTTGTCTATTTTTGAATATGGTTGCATTTCAACTAAATCTGCTTGAAAAAGATCATTGATCCCCTTCACAATTACTGCTCTTCTTTAAAAAAATCTTCTGGCTGGTTTGTTTAGCTCATTCACCACATCTTATTTGATAGTATTGTTTTATTTTCAATCAATACAGGATATTTTATTTATAATTTACCATAAAATTTTGTTATTTTATCATTAGCTTCACGTCTAAACGCTATAGTTTCGGTACGATTAATTAATAGCATTTGAACTGTCTACTCATACTAAATGGTTAGATAAGCGGAGCTTCAATTCTGGAGACATACTGAGCATCATTTAGAGAAATAAATGGATTATATAATTATTTGAGAACATGCGAATTACAATTGCTTGACTAATTTTGTCAAAGGATTATAGCTAAATAATTTATCATCTTTTCTTGTTATATTTTTCACAATGTCGGAAAACTTATGTGATTGCGTAAATCCTTCATTCCATGAAATACAATGATGATTTTTCATCAACCAATTTGCCTGTTCACGCAGTTCTGGAGGCAAGTGTTCCATAGAAAAAGAGGATCTAAATATATAATGGCATATTTTTTCTCCATCATAGGCAGCCAGTTCTTCAGGAATAAATTTTTTGTTTTCAATTATAAATCCTTGTACATCCAAAACGAGTAGTTTCATATTTTCAATTATGAGAATTTCAGCGTCATCTGCTTTTTACCACTATAATCTTGAATTTGTTTTTTAAATTCTTTCGATCTCTTTAAATGGTAAGATAAGCAGAGCTTCAATTCTGGAGACATACTGAACATCATTTGGAGAAATAAAATGGTTTATATAATTATTTGAGAACATGCGTATTACAATTGCTTGACTATTTTTGTTAAAGGATTGTAGCTAAATAATTTATCATGTAAAATCAGACAATATACTGATGTATCCTTTTTTGTATTATTATTTGTCTCGAATTCAACTCTTAAAACAACAGTGCCTGTTTGAAGTGTTTCTTTCTGGCGGGAACAATCAATATGTGCGATTGGACACTTATTTTTAAAGTTTTGAGGTTTGAAAATTGGTTCGTTTGGTATATCATAGTAGGATTTTTTAAAGTTTGCAAACATTTCATAGAGAGCTGAAAACTTGTTATCATTGAAATTCAAATACAAATCATGATATGGATATCTTTCAGAATTCAAAAATACTCTAATATTTGTGAGATCTATATTATCGAATTGACTAGCATCTTTCATGATGCGTCCTTTTCTATTTTCTTGAAAACCAATTATTATATGACGAGGTGCTTCAAGTTTACTACTTGTTTTAACAGGCCAAGTATCGCTTCAGGTAGGTAGGTAGGTAGAGGAATATTCAACAATTTCCCAACTACGAAATCCAAGTAACAGATCTTTATTAGTTTCAAGAATTTGTGTTAAAGCTAGTAGTTGTTGTGGTATATCAACTGGAATATGAGGTACTTTCCAATTGATCTTGTCAAATGTAACTTTTGGATTTTCCGCTTCGGGTGATGGATTTTGCGCATCTTCAACATATAAAACTGCATCAACATCATCGCTGGCTCGGATCAAAACCAGTTCTTGTTTCATATTCAAGATTATTTTTTTATAGTCTTCAAAAAATCCCATCAACATTCTCAAAGGTATAGATACATTAAATTTTCCTTTATCATCAACTCAAATGTTTTCCTTTTCATCTCTATTTGGAAACCATCCAGCATTTTGCAGCTTCAAGCTTTCATTTGTATTATACGAAAGATAACCCTTCAAGGTTGAAGTTAATTGTTTGAAATAGCGATAGTTGTATTTAATAACCATAATATTTTCTAATTTTTAAGATGTAATCAAACTGTTATGGTCTCGTCTCGGAAATTAATCAAATCACCGTCTTGATCTACTATTTTAACAGTGATGTTGTTGATTGTCTTGACGCTGATGGGGAAATAAAGTCTTGGAAATGGTGATTCCACTATTTTATACCCTAGAGGAACAGATGGAAAAAACTGATGAATTATATGAACGGGTAGACCATTACTATATGATCCAATGCAAATGTCGCAATCAACACAAATTGCATTAACTTTAAATATATTAACAACTTCATCCGATTCAGATGATTCATTTGATGCAATTTTTCGTTTCTTAATACCCAATATTTTCGCTATGGAGTCATTTGGTGTGAAATCTATTTCCTTTGTGCAATAAAGCTGACATTTTATTGTATTGGGGTTTGCTTTCATCTTAAACCCAACTTTTTCTCCAAAAATGTCATCAATTACATGATTAATATGTTTCAATATCTTTCAAATCGTAAGTTCCTTCTGGAATTGTAATAACTTTATCTGCTACATATATTTTATTGCTGCCTGGTTGTATGTTAGGTATACTCATAAACGATTCAAAATCAGCTAACCCCAGAAAATATTCTTTATTTTCATCCAAAAATATAGGTGGATTGAATTCTGCTGTCAACACAGAAGTATTTCCCGTTATTGTTATAGTTCTAGTCATGATGACACTCTCAACGTTACTGTTGGTTCTCAATCATGTCATATTAATATATAGAAATTCGATTGACAATTATCCACAATTATTTGTATTGAATTTTTGTATTGTTTCATACGAATACCAGATTTGGATTTTGTCATAAGTTTTCAAATAATTAACGAGTTTGATAGGTGGTCTCAGGTTTCCATAACTATCAAGATAAAAGGCTTAATTTTTATTTATTATGTATGCAGTACAATGAGTTCCATGATTTTGCTAACTTTCTAGATTCAAAATACCACATTCCTTCACTTTACATTTTTTGGGTAGGTTGTCACGCATAAATACACCTCTTTAATGGGGGATATTCAATTTTTTCACATATTTCAGTATATTGTTATTTAAAAGGGATCTCTGCGAAAATTTTATTTGATTTTTTTCTTGATAGTGCCTTCTTTGTAGGGTTTAATGTATAACCTACCGCCCTGCTTGGAAAGTTTTTCCATTTCTCTATTGTGTCGATGTAATTCGTCGAGTTCCTCATTTGATACTTTTATATCATTAACGGCCTAAGCTATTCCAGCTGCACGACCGCCTAAGGCTCCTAGTGCACCCAAAATTGGAAGTAATAATGGAAGAAAGCCACCAATTTTTTTAGAGGGTTTTCCTTTTTCTTTCGGTTCTCTTGATCCTCATTCCAAGTTTCCGTGTACCTTTCATAATTCCACTTACTGTTAAAGCAGCAATTCTTCCTCCTACCAAGGAACCTTTTGCTCCAACTCTCTGCCAAGCTTTATCTGCTAGAGCTTTATCCGCTCGATGTCGTTGATGTAAATCAGTTGTTTGTGAGTATGCGATATCGTGTTCTCGACACGCAGCATCCAATGGATTGATACCAGAGAATAGGGAAGAGCTATTCAATCTTTCTTCTAAATTTGTACCAGGACCACAAATTTGATAGCCAGGAATATGAAGCTCAACAGGTAGTCTATTGATTAGAGTGTTTATAAAACCTCGACCTTCCCTCTTGAAGTGTTAGGAGGAAGTGTACTTTCGTGAGGCGTGTACAATCATTTTATACCTATAGAGGTTTGTGTGTATCATTTAAATACTATTTTCAGTTTAAAAATTTGCAACACGATTGTCTATCAATTCAATGCTATCTGATCAATATGTCCATCTGATTAATGTATAAATACTTTCACAAAAAACAATTCTGTTAATTGATATCTAGAATGCGGATAGAAAAACAATCGTTTTCATTGCCCATCACAAACCATGATGTGAAGAATTTTATGAAACCAATCCAAAAACATGGTGATCTATTTGGTGGGGAATCGAGAAGATGTCTCATTGTTGGACCATCTGCTTCAGGTAAAACCAATGTGATGTTGACTTTACTTGAGCATCCAAATGGAATAAGATTTGCAAACGTGTACCTTTATTCCAAATCATTACAACAGCCAAAGTATGAATATTTAAGACAACTATTGGCACCCATGAAAGAGATTGGATATTTCGAGTATGAAAGCGATGAAAATATTATTCCTCCTCATGAAATAGCACCAAATTCGGTCATCATATTTGATGATATACCATGTGGAAGTCAAACTATAATAAGGGACTATGTCACGCAAGGGAGGCATAAAAATACAGACTGCTTTTTTTTTTAATTTTATTTAAGGTTATTCATCAATTCAGAAACGACTTATACGTGAGAACGCAAATTTGCCAATTTTATTCAAGCAGGATTCTATGAATTTGAATCATATACAGGGTGGCCCAACGAAAAGGTCCCACCCTTATTTATGACTTTCCTGGTATATTTTGGGAAAAACGCTCGGACATGTCAATTTTTATTTTTAGGGGGACGTCTTTTCGTTGATGACTCTATAATACAGGGTGTTCCAAAAATAAGATATCGCATTACACTTGACATTTTTAAATGGAAACCCCCAATTTATTTCTATTTTTGGATTCTCCATGAAGTTTTTGGTAACTTTTGTATAATACAGTTTATACCTATCTTCAACCGTTAATTAAAAAAATTTGAAGAAAAATTAATTACTTAGCTATAATGTGTCAAAAAGTCAATGTGGTAATAAATGAGGAAAGTGGTGTCCGTTTACCTCCATGCAATAATAAAGATTTTGCTCAAATCTATTCCTAACATTTTCACACATTTCTGGAGTTATTTGTCTGCATTCCGTCGTGATCCGCTCCCGAAGATCTTGGATGGAGTCTGGCTTCGTACTGAAAACCTTACTTTTTAAATGTCCCCAAAGGAAGTAATCTAAAGGACTTGTCCGGAGACCTTGATGGCCACTCAATGGGGCCGCGCCGTCCGATCCACTGATTTGGGAAATGGGTGTTCAAAGACTGCCGTACTGGAGCTTCAAAGTGCAGTGGTGCACCATCTTGTTGAAAATAAAGAAAATTTTCATTATAATTAACCTCATTTTCTATTATTTCGGTTATTCGTGGCTCTATTGTATTTTCCAACATGTCCAAGTAAGTCTCCCCCGTCAATTTTCCAGGAATAAAGAAAATAATAAATAATAAAAAATAAAAAAAAAATTATGAAAAATTCAAATAACTTAAAACGGTTGGAGATAGTTATAAACTGTATTATACAAAAGTAACTAAAAACTTGGGGGTTTCCATTTAAAAATGTCAAGTGTAATGCGATATGTTATTTTTGGAACACCATGTATTATACAGTCATACACAAAAAGACGTCGCCCTAAAAATAAAATTTGATGTGTCCGAGCGTTTTCCCCAAAATATACCAGGAAAGTCATAAACAAGGGTGGGACCTTTTCGTTGGGCCACCCTGTATATAATGATCATTGTATGCTCGATATGTCATTTGAGCAATTGAAGCAACTCTCTGCACACTTTTGGAAAGACCCTTATAATTTTATGGTTATTGATAAAGATTGTGAACTGAATTGATATAGATATAGGAAAAATTTTGATTCATTTATATATCTATAAAATGAATAAGCGGTTGGCTGAGGAATTGATAAAGTCATGAAAATCTGTCAAGGATAAATATAATAGTCTAAAATTAGCTATGACCACTACACAATCACAACTAGAGCAAGCTTACAAACCAATAACTCAACCACTACAACAACTTATTTCTAAAATAAATGAACCTTTCAACATAAAGGAAGAATTCAAAGAAGAAGAAGAAGAACCTGAAACTTCTATGTTTCACACAACACCATTAAAACCTAAACCAAGTTTTTCAAGATTATTTTATGAGACATCAACACCTACAAGACCTACAAGAACTGGTAGAACTCCTATTCTACCGATGAAAATACCATCATTTTTTGATACAAGCCTTGCATCTGTTAGCCAGTTACCATCTATACAAGAACCTGGTCAGTTACCTAATATTATACAAGAACGTAGTCAGTTACCAACTATACTAGAAACTAGTGTTATAGCTCAAACCAACCCCTTCGAAAGCTCGGAAAATCAAAATCTTTCAGATATATTGGAAGTGTCCAATCACACACATTGATTGTTCTCATCAGAAAGAAACACTTCTATACAAAAAGGACACATCAGTATATTTTCTGATTTCACATGATAAATTATTTAGCTATAGTCCTTTAACAAAATTAGTCAAGCAATTGTAATACACATGTTCTCAGAAAAGAAAATGACTAGATTGAAGGCTATTTGTGATTGACAGCTCCTTGATTTTGAAATCTTGTGCCAAATTGAAGCCCTGCATGTCTATAGCAATGATTTTCATGATGGATTGGTTTTGAAAAAATAAATAAAATTGAAATGAGATAATTTTAACTAGATAAATATCAATTTATAGTTGCTGAGACTTGTAAGCCTTGTTTTGGTTCTGATTTTAGCAGTTCCGAACCGTTCCGGAACCTACTACCCATGCGCACTCCAGTATTACCATGGTGATATTGAAGTGCGCATGCCTAGTAGGTTCCGGAACGGTTCGAAACTGCTAGAACTTGGAACCAAAACAAGGCTGTTATTGATAAGAAAACCACATTCAACCTAAATTTAGAACTGTTGATAAGAGTGTGTGACGTGAAAACCACATCCTGTCTACTGGTGATAAGAAAACCACATTCGAGCTAAATTTAGAACTGTTGATAAGAGTGTGACGTGAAAACAACATCCTGTTTACTATTGATAAGAAAACCACATCCAGGCTAAATTTAGAACTGTTGATAAGAGTGTGACGTGAAAACTACATCCTGTTTACGGTTGATAAGAAAACCACATTCAACCTAAATTTAGAACTGTTGATAAGGCTGTGTTTGGTGTGATAAGAAACCCACATCCTGTTTACTGTTGATAAGAAAACCGCATTCAACCTAAATTTAGAACTGTTGTGGTTGATGTGAAAACCACAACCTTGTGGAGAACGATGATGATGATGATAACACTTACCCACAATACTCAATTTCTTCAAGGCTTGAATCATGAAATTTTTGGTTCATAGAATGTTATGTCATTCCTCAGCTGTTCCAATCGTCTACAGAATTCCTCAATTTTTTCTGCATCTGTTTTGTCCATCGTCTCGCACACAACTGATCCGCCTGCCCCACTTTGGTGGTGCTCAACATCTCTGGATGTATCATTGGATTTTTATCGCAGATAAACTCACCCATGTTTGATTTTGTAGAGTGGCAGTAACGTTTTACAATCCATCGCAAATTACCATTGATACATGCACCGATGAGAACTATGATGGTGACTCAGCCAAAAGCTCCTTGGTTGACTCCGTATTTGAAATACCTCATGAAAGAGAGGGACAAGGCCCTTCAAAAATATAAAAGATGAAAATCAATCCATGACTGGTCTCGATACAAGGGATTGCGTAATTATACTGTTTCAATGGCCAGATCTGAAAAGAGAGCCTATATTGATTTTGATGGTTATTTCAATGTAACTTTTAGATGGTATGTGTGAAACACATTTGCAAAAACAATAACTGTATGACTCATATTCGGAGCAGGCTAAGCCATCAACTTGTAAACTTGGGGTGATAAAACATTTTTTCTCACAACAGAAATGTGACATCTTGGATGACGAACTATAGTCAACTCCTCCACCGCAACCTACTGAGGACCCCCACTTCCCACTCCCCACCCCCCACTCAAGACCCTCACTCAAGACCCCCACTCAAGACCCCACCGAAGAACCCCACTCAAGACCCCCACTCAAGACCCCACCCCCACTCAAGACACACACCGAAGTGACCACGGCCAAGGAGTTGAATGCGAAAATCTGAGAGTTCTACCGGTAGAACAGTATGGCTTTCGGAGCCTGCACTCGGCAGAGTTGCAGGTTCTGAAGGTCACCGAGTCAATAATGTCCTACAGATCGACAAGACAATGCACCGGCATGGTCTTGTTGGACATAGAACGCGCTTTTGATAGAGTCTGGCATAATGGCCTACTTCATAAAATGCAGGAACTTGGTTTTTCACACTACATCTGTAGATTGATAGCCAGTTTCCTGCATGATCGGACAATGTCGGTTAGGGTTAACAACTCCTGTTCGGGTCCCAGACCTCTTGAGGCTGGCGTCCCGCAGGGAGCTGTATTATCACCTCTCCTGTACTCGATTTACACTTGCGACATTCCACGCACTTCTAAAACAGACGTCGCACTCTATGCGGACGATACAGCGCTTATCGCACACCACCGTCGCAAAGAGTACGTAAAGCGTAACCTCCAACGCGCGCTTGACGACCTAGTCGTATGGACCGATAAGTGGAAGATCCGAATAAACCCGGTGAAAACACAGGCCATAATGATTAGTCACAATCAAGACGACACTCCAGACCACCTCATCCTCAATGAGGTGGAGATACCCTGGAGCAACGCGGTCAAGTATCTTGGCGTCATTATTGACAAAGGGATGACTTGGCAAAAGCAGATCTCAGAGAACGTCCGAAAGGGACGAGCCGCTATGGGTTCACTACAGTGCCTCATGAACAGTAAGAGCGTTTTATCAGTTCGTGGAAAGATCTTATTGATCAAGACCGTCTTGAGGCCGATCCTGACTTACGGATCAGCCTCATGGGGATACGCGGCAGAAGCACACTTAACTCGTGTTCAAACAACGGAGAATATTTATCTCCGTAGAGCAGTCGGCGCTCCATTGTCTGTCCGAACGGAAACGATCAAACAGGCACTGGAGTGGCAAACGGTACGCCAATTCATGAGAGTCAAGGCCGCGAAAACTTTTGATCTCGCTGAAACACACGAAGACCCCGCACTCAGAGCGCTGGTGGATTACGATCCATCAGAGCTCTTAGTGCGGCCGCGAAAGAGACCAAGAAACCAACTCTAGTTGGAGGTTATTTCTTTACTTTTACCTGGGAGATGCACTAGCTAGGGCGACCGCACAATCAGAGAAAAAAACGCACCAAGGCGCTAGACCTAAGTTAGGACGAAATCCGTCTCGTACGCGATTAACTGCTGGTAGAGGCTTCCAGCTTGCCCGTATTTTTATTTTCTTTTTCTTTTTATTTCGTAGCCTTTAGATGCGACACATGGGTAGGACCGGTTTTTGGCGCTCCTACCCATGATAGAGATGCCTTCGGAAGGTAACCCGGTACCAAATAGTCAATAAACTGTAAGAAGATTGGAACACTGAAGGGATTATCCCTGACGTTCTAATGCGTGGGTGGAGTTTAGTGAGTCGAACCTCACACTACCCTGTGGTTCCGGATCACAGGGTGTCTGTTTTCAGATTCTCCACCCTTGGGCCGGATCCCATGAAAAGAAAAAAAAAAAAAAACACGGCCAAGGCACTAGTTGTCGAGTGCGCTCTACGAAGCCCATTTTGAAATTCAGGGATGATATCATTTGAGTTGAAATAGGTGTATGTACATTTGTTTGTATGATATTTTTTCTAAAACCTTTGACATTGCTGGTAGAATGGATATTATTCGCAGATCATTATATGTCTCAGGTCTAGTAGTTTTAGGCAAAGACCTACCTATACCAACCTTCCAGGAAGCGGGGAAATAGTTCTGTTCAATGCAGGAGTTTATAATGTTAGTGAGGTAGGGATCAATAAAGGGACTACATTGCTTGAGCATAGTTCCAGTGATACCGTCAGTGCCACACGCATTAGTTTTTATGCTTTGCAGTGCATTATTGACATCAGCAACTGTGCACGAATGAAAAGAAAACTAATTATCATTGAACTCATTATTTGTATAGAAGTCTTTCTTTGCATCGCAGTTGGAGATAATATTTTGAATGTATTGCGCAAAGTGAGCGTTTATTGATTCAGGATTTGTAAGCTTTGTCGGCAACTCCACATTCTGTTGTTTACTAGTATAGACATTTGAATCGTTCAAAGTATCCCACAGCTGTCTTGGTGATTTTTTGTTTGCAACAAAATCAATATAGGCTCTCTTTTCAGATCTGGCCATTGAAACAGTATAATTACGCAATCCCTTGTATCGAGACCAGTCATGGATTGATTTTCATCTTTTATATTTTTGAAGGGCCTTGTCCCTCTCTTTCATGAGGTATTTCAAATACGGAGTCAACCAAGGAGCTTTTGGCTGAGTCACCATCATAGTTCTCATCGGTGCATGAATATCAAATAGTGTTAGGAGGAGTTCTTTGAAAATATCCAGTTAAGTATCAATATTAGTTTCATATTATACAATATCATTCCAAGGTAAGGACTGCAGATCATTCAAAAAAACGTTATGATCAAAACTTTTGAGCACCGATATGTTACCAGTTTTGGTTGTATTTTTTTCATTTTGAAATTCAAATTTACATAAACCAACCTATGGTCAGAAAAATCATCAACCGACTGTGTACCACATGTCAGAACCATTCCTGGTTCAGAAACCAATTATGAGTCAACTAATTTACTACTCTTGTCTGTGATATGCGTAGGTCCATTCAAAATAAAATTTGGAATAGGTTATATGACTCAAAACAATGCAACACAGGATTATTTAAGTTAAAAAAATCCACGTTAAAGTCCACCACACAAATCACAGTATCATATTGCATTGTCAATTCCGCCAAAATATTGTCAAAATCCTGAATGTGCGAGTTTAAGTTCAGATGAGGTGGTCTGTAAAAATTTGCGATAGCGACTGTTTCAGCATCGTTGAATTCGTAATAAGATATGCTATTTAATACAGGGTGTACTGTTTTCACGCGCCATATGAAAAAATAAAGTTGATGATGGTTTCTCCGGCACGAAACGTCGTACGGAAATCTCTCTACGCTGTTTTGTAGAGCTTGAAAAGTGGCCATGAGAAAGTGTCTCTTATTTTTCCATATCTTTTTATACAGGGTTTTTCACTTAAAACTCCGCACGTCAATATCTCGGAAACGAAAAGGAATATTTGATTTCTGTAAAAAGTAGTCAATGTATGGGGTCGAGTAGTTATTTTTCACAGTTGAAAAAATTCGACCAACGAGGTATCGCACTAATTAAAAAAAGGTGGTTGTTTTTAATCCTATTAAAAATGTATTTTTTGTCTCTCTCTAACACATGAGTTCTTATGGAAAAATCCATCAACATAATTTTTTTGAATAATTGCGATACATTGTTGGTTTAGGAACATGAGAGGCTCTTGAAATCCGTAATAAAAATCCAGGACCGTATTTAAAAAAACAAAGTTGATGATGGCTGCTCATAGACGAAACGTCAGTTCTTCAATTTAATAACGCTATCTTGTAAAGGGCAAAAAGTGGCAATGAAGAAGTTCCATTCATTTCAAAATATCTCTTCAAATGTGGTCAGAAAAAAATGAAAACAATTTTGAAAAATTTCGGTTTTTTTCGGATAATTTCGGACTTAGTCGGAATGTCTTGGCTTTTGAAACGGCATTTTGTTACGCATCAAAATACGCAACTTCGCCTCCATTTAACCGACCTTGTATCTCTCACGGTTTTCAAGATCCCCATGATAGACATCCTTATCTTGGACACACTGTATATCTCAAAACTGAGTAGAATAAATGAGTTCGACTGAATAATAAAAAAGTTTATAAATAACATGTACTTTAGCATGCGCGTAATCTCAAAGTCCCTTCAATCGATTGATATTTTCGATGCGTCGCGACGCTTTACTGTTGGTAGGCGTCGAATTTTTTTAACTCTGAAAAATATCTACTCGACCCCATACATTGACTACTTTTTACAAAAATCAAATATTCCCATTCGTTTCCGAGATATTGACGTGCGGAGTTTTAAGTGAAAAGCCCTGTATAACTTCTAAAAAAAAACGAAAATTTCGGCTTTTTCGGCATATTTCCGGAAATACTCGGAACTTTAGAACTTTCTGAACGGCATATTGTTTTGCTTGAAAATGTGCAACTTTTCTCTGATTCAACCATCTTCGTAAGGTTTTCAAGATCCCCATGAAAGACCTTCTTATCTTGGACGCACTGTATATTTGTAGAATTTTTTTTCAACATGTTATTCTCTTGTCAAGCAAAAACTTTAATCAATAATGACTTTTGTCGTATCTTTGAATGTTTAGTCTACATGTCTTCTTGTAACACCTATGCGGGGAGCTTTCAAAGTTTTCTTCATGCTTTTATTTTTTGAAAGGGAAGCAAAAAATTCGTAAAAATTGGCAGCTAAAGCCATAACGGCCATTGCATATCGCACTTCTGTGATGGAATCTTTGATAAAGAAAAATAGTGACACAACTCTTGCCTGATGATTGCAAAGTTTCCCCAATCCTCCATTTTAATAGTCACAGGTGTAGTATATGTATATGTATCTAATAATAATAGGGTATAGAAATAAGAGATAAATAATTATGATTATTATATTTAAATAATATCAATAACACCCAGTACATTATAATGGTGTAATATGTAAGTAGGTTCATTGACATATTATTGTCAATGTAGGCAAGAATTATTTAGGTGGTTAATTATAAACAATTATTGTGAAACATTTATTGTAATTGCAATTATTGAAAAATAGAATACTTTTGGTAATAGAAAGGGGCTGGTCGTATTATTAAGTGACCCCACAAAACCCAATATATTACATGGCAACCCTGCCGAAAAACATGGACAGTTCCATGAAAAATTGATAGAAGTCGAGAAGCCTCTATGGATGGATTGTTGGAAAGGAAAATCAAAAGCGAAGTGGCCAGAAGTAGACAAGTCTAGGAGTCGAATGGAAATGGTACCTAACAAAAACATTAATGGAAATGGATATGGAAATAGTAAAAGAATGATTATGGAAATGGAAATGGAAATGGTGATGGAAATGGTGATGGAACCGGCAATGGATGAAAATGTCAGTGCCAGACGGGTTTAGATATCTATTGGAGGATGCCCGGGTATTTTGCAGAAATTTGAAAAAAGACAGTTTGGGGAGACGAAAATGTATAAAAAGTGTTAACCGTAAGTTAATTAAATTAGATGGGTTAAGGTCAGAGTTAGAAAATTGTAGGAAAAATTTTAATAATAATAATATAATATAATAATAATAATTTATTTAGCACTTGGCTAGTTATTACAAAAAAGAAAATACAATATACAGTTTATAACATAAAGCTAGTACGGTTCGGGAATTTAGGTCAGTACGATTCAAAAGTTGTTGCTTCAGTTAGACAATACGTTAAGGAAATAGATAAAGTTTTAAGTTTAATTCAGAGTACGTTAGATTCACGCTTATTAGAAGTAGGAAAATCTGATGATACAGGAGATGAACAGGCCAATTCTTCCGAGTCTGAGAGTGATTTAGTCCATTCAAGAGAGCACCAAAATCTAGTAGAGTCAGAAAAAATGAGTGAAAAATTTGATTTAAAGACGGAATCAAGCTTGTTGCCCGTAATGAACGGTAATGAACTTGTCACTAAACAGTTAGTGGATTCTATTGAATGGTATGACTCTCTCTTGGACCAGGCGGGAAAAACTTTATCAACTACATATGTTCCGAAAACACGTTTTTCTGAGGGGGCTAAGTTGAGGTTAAAATCGGCGTATGCTAGTAACGATATTTTAATTCAGGATATAAAATCAAATTTCATTTCTAAAAAGTCACCGGCTGTCTTGTCCATTAAACTAAACCCTTGAAATGTGATTTCCTTAAAAGAGAAATTTTATATCTAGGTCATCTGATATCGAAAGAAGGGGTAGCTCCTGATCCGGAAAAGACTAGGGCAATTTTAAATTTTCCAATACCAAAAGACTCCACTGAAACCAAACGTTTTGTTGCTTTTGCAAATTACTATAGAAAGCATATAGCAAACTTTGCAGAAATAGCTTCACCTCTCAATTATTTGAGTAGAAAGGGGGTAAAATTCGCATGGGATTCACGTTGTCAACAAGCTTTTGAAACATTAAAACAAGCACTAGTTAAACCTCCAGTCTTGCAGTACCCAGATTTTTCTGAATCAAACACATTTATTCTTAAGACTGACGCATCAAATGTAGCATTAGGAGCAGTTTTGTCTAATAATGATGACAAACCTGTCGCCTATGCCAGTAGAAGTCTGAATAGTCATGAAAGGAATTATCCAGTTATAGATAAAAAACTTTCAGCAATTTGTTTTGCAGTTAAGACTTTCAGAACTTATCTGTATGGGAGGAAGTTTATTATACAGATCATAGACCGTTAGTTTACTTATTCGGTATGACGAATCCATCTAGTCGGTTAACCAAGTTCAGGTTACTTTTAGAAGAATATACATTTGAAGTAAGGTATTTAAAGGGAAAGACTAATGTGGCAGCAGACGCATTGTCACGCCTCACAATCTCGTCAGATGAATCAAAAAACATGTCGAGCAGTGTAGGTAATATGTTCGCTATCACTAGACAACAAGCCAAATCTGTTGACGATAGAAGTTTTAGTAGTACTTCACACGAAAGACTTGATCACCCTGGAGTGTTAGAGCTATTGAAACCGCCTAAAAGTTACGTTGAGGCTTACGTCACGTCTGAACATGACTTTAATAAAAATATAAACAAAGACAATTACTGTTTAAAAAATGTCATTTATTTGAAAAATGACAACGCAATTATATTTAAGAAAACTCGATCACCGTTAGCATTTGGTGCATCGTTGAGAGACTTGAAAGAAATTTGCGAAATGTTTGAAATTCCGGAAATAGTTATATTGAAAAGTTTGAATAATCAACTATTGATTGAAAGTATGTTAGAGGATCCTAGAAGAATAAAAAATATGAATTTGAGATTATCGATAATAAAAGATGTGCACAAAATACAAGACAAAGAAATGAGACAAATTATTTTAAACGACTTTCACATTCTGCCAAGTGGAGGACATGCAGGTATAAATCTTATGTACAACAATATCAAAAAATTCTATTTTTGGAATGGCTTACAAAAAGATGTACAAGATTTTGTTAAGCGTTGTGATGAGTGTCAGAGGTGTAAACATTCAAGGCTTTATGTGGAGCTTATGACAATTACTACAACCGCCACATCAGCCTTCCAAGAAGTTTTTTTGGATCTTGTTGGTCAACTACCGGTAGATTGCGATAATAACCAATATATACTTACCCTACAATGTGAATCAACAAAGTTTGTGGAATGCTACCCAATTAATAATAAGGAAGCAGCAACAGTTGCGAAAAGTTTCGTTGAAAATTTCATCCTACGTTTTGGGATTCCGCAAACTATTGTTTCAGACCAAGGTTCAGAGTTTATGGCGACAATTTTTAAAGAAATTTGCGCAATCCTTAAAGTAAAGCACATTTCTTCAACGTCGTATCATCATCAAACTTTGGGGAGTTTGGAAAACACACACGAAAGTTTAGCCGCGTTTTTAAGAATGCAGTGTGGTAAGTTTCCAGATTCTTGGAGCTCTTGGGTTCATTTTTGGAGTTTTGCCTTCAATACTACTGTGCATAGTGAAACGAAGTATACCCCATACGAGTTGGTTTTTGGTAAGGTTTGTAATTTACCATCGCATTTGAAAAAACAAATCGACCCTCTCTATAACTTTGACAGCTATCCGTTAGAATTAAAATTTCGGTTACAGCAGGCGCAAGCGGAGGCTAGAGATAATTTTAATTAACTCCAAAATGAAAAGAAAAAACAAATATGACTCTAAAACTAATTCAGTAACGTATAATCCAGGTGATAAAGTTTTACTAAAAAACGAAGTTGGAACAAAAATGGAGGCGTTGTTTACCGGTCCATATGTAGTTATTGAGGACAGGGCACCAAATATTTTGATACAATTAGGAAATAAATTTAAGGAGGTTCATAAGAATAGAATCAAACCGTATTTTAAAAGGTAATTATGGGCGTATGATTAGTCTTTTTTTTCTGTTTTTTTTTTGTTAACGAAGGAGGTGTAGTATATGTATACTCATAATAATAGGGTATAGAAATAAGAGATAAATAATTATGATTATTATATTCAAATAATATTAATTACACCCAGTACATTATAATGGTGTAATATGTAAGTAGGTTCATTGACATATTATTCTCAATGTAAGCAAGAATTATTTAGGTGGTTAATTATAAACAATTATTGTGAAACATGTATTGTAATTGCAATTATTGAAAAATAGAATACTTTTGGTAATAGAACGGGGCTGGTCGTATTATTGAGTGACCCCACAAAACCCAATATATTACACAGGTGCAAAAACCTACATTCAAACCAACATCGTATAATATTTCCGAGTTGGTACTGGAATGTACTTTGTGAATTGAACAGGGCCCGTATCTCCGTTCTCCGAAAGCGCAAAGCATTTGGAGTCGCTTAGCGAATATGACGTCATTTGCACTCGTCACTTTCATAATTGTATTCCCGTTCGCTTAACGCTCACCGTTTGTCAGATGCGCGGACAGTTTTGAAAACACCTACCAATTGGTTGCTGTTTTTGATATCCGCTTGACTTTTTGCGTCGTGTTAACATGTTATTGTATTGGCAACAAATTTGGCAAAAGGTTTCAAAGCGTGATTTCGAGTATTTATGTTCATATCAGAATAAATTAGTGATGGCATACCAGTTTACCGGTGTTAATTCAATCAGAAATATTGAGAATGTGGAGAGGCAACGCTTTGAGGCTGATGATTCATTTGGAATGTCCATTCTTTCCAGTCTTTCGTTGCTCCAGGAATCGAGTTAAACTTATTAGCAAGCTCTTGCCCTAGTTTCCGTGAATCCACATTGGTAAATTGGTTCGTATGCTTTTCCGTTACGAGCTCCAGGTGCACAGAAACTCGGATCAAAACATTTTTTTTTACATGTTAAGCTAATTTGTCCGTTAAAATTTGAATAATCGGAAAAATAAGGAATATTACGCAAACGCTCATGTCAAGACACGAAAAACTCATGATAGGGTTAGTTCCTGCGGAGTGCCTGGTTCACATTCAATTTCATTTCGAAGTGGAACGGTCAAATCTCCGCTTGGCAAACGGGAATCATATGGTACCATCCACCATCCACATTGGATATTGCGTAAGCGTGACTTTGAACAAAAATACAATGTAGATGATAGCATATGATCCCCGTTTGCCAAGCGGAAATTTAACAGTTCCAATTCGAAAACAAATTTGATGTAAACCTTACATCTGACCAAAGTGTCACTATCAGTAGTGTCAGACACCTACCCTTCGTCTCAAATGCCCGAAAAATGCTTCGTTGCCAGCGTTTGCTGAGCGAGCTCAGTTAAAAGGATACAACAGCAACGCGAATACGTACATCGAACGGTCGCTGCTTTTGCTTTGCTTATCGGGCGGCTGTGCGTTTTGAAAACGTGTCGTTTTCTGGCAGAGAACGGGAATACGGGTCCAGTCAACTGTTTCTATATTTTATTTTTTTGAAATATGGGGCATATTTAAGCAGGTTCAAGCTACCAAATTGATAACGAGATGCACATATTATACCATCAATCGGCGTGCAATTAATTTGAAAAAGAAAATAAAAAAGCCAGTTGACCGTCAAATTAGAAAGTACCTACCTTTCAGTACTCGCTCAAAAATATTATACAGGGTGGATCAGAAGAAATGGAACATACGGTAACAGTAGATTAGATTATCTGTGTAGTTCCTTGGGAGAGCGACCACGGGAGGGTAGGTCAGCAGGATTTAGTGTACCAGGTAGATGTTGCCAATTTTCTGATGAAGTCAATTTACGAATCTTCGGAACCCTGTTCCAGACGAACCCACCCCACTCTTCTCTTCGTTGTATCCATGCAATAACCGTGGACGAATCGCTCCAAAAAAAGTCTGTATTTTCTGTCATGAGTTATACAATCTTGCCCTATGGTTGCTGCCAGGAGCTCCAGGCGTGGGATGGTCATCTTGACACTAGATTATTAAATTGCGGCCACTCTTGCAGCAAGCAGGAATACATAAACATTACCCTCAAACGCAACTCGAAGAAATACGGCACACGCATAGGCATTCTGACTGGCGTCACAGAATGTATGCAAGCTCAAATCATCACTCCCTATCACCCATGAAAATCCATCCAAGTATCTCAATGTTTGTCAGAAAGTGTATGTCTTTCAACTAATCCTTGAACATCTGTGCTATATCAGCATTGACAAGTTGATCCCTAGATATCTTCTGCTTCCACAGGCTTTGCAGTATCAATTTGGGCAGGAGCAGAGCTGGACACAAGAAATCAATTGGGTCGAGCACTCTTTGACTGTATGAAAGAATTTGACGTTTAGTCACGTTTAGTCACTACTTCCAAGTTCAATTCTTCCTGCAAACTCTTGGCTTTGATAGTCAACAGATCGGTGGATGGATTCCAGATCCACCCAAGGACTGGACACGAGGACTCATAAGATGTATTGGAACCACGTCTTGAGCGCTCCCACCCTCTCAAATCAAATCCACCCTCAGACATGATAGTGGTAGATTCCTTGATGAACTTGGAAACTAAGCTTTCACTTGGGAGGCCTGTGACACAATTGTCAACATATAAACTTCCACCAAGTCTCTTCACAGTGTCACGAGAATAAACATTTTCAGGTTGCTCACATCTATCAAGACATTGAGACAAATGATGTTCCAATGTGGCTGCTAACAAGATTACAAGAATGGGCTGCTGCTTACACCAAATACCACTCTCTGATGACTGAAAATTATCTCTTTCCCTGTGGAACTTTGCCATAAAAATCGTAGAAAGGTGCGATCCTTTGGATTGATGGAGATCCGCAGTAACGCTTTTTTTCATGTCAGAACTAAAACCAAACTGATGCTCTCTAAACCTCAAGAGCATAGCAGGAATCAGCTCAACTAAGTTGGGGCCCTTCTCCAGACAGTGGTTGAGTGAAGGTCTATCTTTTTCATGTGCAGACGCATCAAAAACTGGTCGGATTTGTGTGGTGCCCTCTTCTTTTATAACTGGCCTATGAGCCAGATAGTGTCCTGGATTGGAATTTTTGTCAAGATCTGAAACTCTTCCGATGATACCATCACCTTCGCACTCATTGAAAATACTATCATACTGCTCCAAAAGATCACTCTTTGCCAACCTATCATGACTAAAGTCAGTCTCCTTTGAGTCAGCTTGGAGTTAGTAGACAGTGGGGGGTTGACCCTCCAACCATGGAAGTCTAACAGAGTAACGACCATCTTGGTCAAGTTCAAGCGTTTTCGAGAAGAGCTGCTTAGCTGCCAGTGCCGCCTCGTCCTCAGTACGCTTATCACTAGGTTCCTTTATGCTCAACACCTCAAGTCCCATAGCTCACTAACAGAGGCATTGTTGATGAAAAGATTCAAAAAGTTGTAACAGTGTCAGAATGAGGCAATTTTTGAAAAAATGTTCCCATAAGATTCCAGCCTAGATGGGTCTCGTTGCAACCAATCCACACGGCAATTCCCTGTCTCCCCGTATACAAGCTTCCAGCCACATCAGCCCCAATCAAAAGTTCAACGGGACTCTGTTGTTGCACATCTGTGACATCAATATTCAAAATCCATGGGCCATGAAAAATTGGAGTAACATCTCCACATATCTTCATTTGATCCAGAGCCACAAATGTAAACAGAAATGTCCATGACGGACTGTCACATCAAAGCAATTGTGAGTGTTTGCTGCTCCACTCCCACCAAAAAGAGAGTGGAGAACTTTCTCACAACGTCTGGGTGGATATCCCAACTCTACAGCTGCTGAACGTGAAATATATGATCGCTTGGATCCAGTATCTATAAGGGGTCGCACAATTTTAGATTCCCTCACCCCCTGCAAGGTCACTTGCAAGGTTGGCAAAAATACGTGGGTTTTGCTTTGGTTAGCCAAGGCCTGGTCTCTATCTCCATCACCTGAGGACTAATCTTCCCTGATATCCAGAGGCTTCTTGGTGCTTTTATTGACAAGTAACTCAGGACACATTAGAACAACATGAGATCGACTGCACATCATACATCTCAACCGCTCTCTACATCCCCTTGTCTGATGACCTATTGTCAACAGCGAAAACACGCCTTTTTGTTGAATAGGATTTCCTTTTCCTGTGAAATGGTCATCTTCTTGGCTCTAAATCAGGCTTCACTCTCATGGGACCCTTCACAAAATAGACATTTGGCGGCTTCACAATTTATGAGACCAGCAGCTGTTGGACAATCAGGGAGTTTTTTGTGAAGGATATTGTGCTTCCTAGAGAATGAACTCTTATTAGACTTCGAGTTAGTATTTACACTCATTGAAGACAATTCTTCAGTAAGCCCAAGACCCCCTATTATCAATGCTGTCCGCTGTTTATTCTCGACCTCATGTCGCAGAAAAAGCATTATTCTTGACCCTCAATTCCAATGAACATGTGAGAGAATCCTCCCCAAAAGCATCTGAGCTGGAGTGTGCTGAAGAACGCTGCCATACCTTGATTGGAAGACATGACTCAATGAGGGGAAACAGAATAGCGGCACACTTGTCCGTCGTAATACCCATTGTCTCAAGTGCAAAAAGTTGAGTCTCCAAACGATCATAAAGAGAAGCTTGTCCCTATTCGGAAAAGTGGATTTGTTCACGAACAATTTTTACAGTTCTCTAACACACACTTCAATTTGAAAGGTCCTTTCTTCCAAATCTACCCTGCATACTTGTAGATGTAGATTTCAGGTGAGGGTGGTAAGTACCACAGCACATTCTAGGCCACACAGCGGGCCCATAGCGCACCTCCAAGAGGAGCCTCCAGAAGGAGAGAAGTTGCTCTCTTGGATCATTGACGTCAAGCCTTTAGCCATTCAGCATAGGTGACAGCATAGGTGTCAAGCCACAGCATTTAGCTTAGGCGACAACGTAGACCAAGGGCGGTCCCTCTGACCTCCCGTATGCCGCAGTTCTAACTAAGGTGCTGATTGAGAACATCACCTAGTTTTAGTATTGAACATGCATGATCCAAATTATTTAGGCTAATTTTTTGACTGACAGTAATCAATAATACTACAGCCTACTCAGTTCCAGAGTTGAGAGTGCAACTAAATACAGAACAGAAAATAATTTCTGTTCACCGCGAGGATCGAACCCACGTCAATCAGAACTAACGGTCTCACAAGCCGGCGTGTTACACGCTCGGGCACCGTAGGCCCTCCCTGCATACTTTCCACAATCTTTATAAAATTAGCACCCATGGATGGATAACTACCGACCAGCTGCATCGCTGTACTACCTGACACAGTAACCAGTTTCAGATATACAATTTTATCATGATCATCAATAGTGGAGTCGTCATGAATCTTTCTAAACTGGCCCAGAAAGACAACCCGTCTTTGATGCTATCATCATACTTTCAAAACTCCATACAGGGCAATTTAAATTTTCTTACCCACCTGTATTTTCTGCTATGCTTGAAGCTCCAGAGTCCGTATGAGTGGTCCGTCTACACACTTCTTTCTCTAAACGAACACTGATTCTGTTGTTTTTCAATTTCAGCACACTGTAGCGCTTGACATACTCATCACAGCTCTCCATTTCACTCTCAAGCTCTCCGTCAGTAGCAGTTTCCAGCAAAAGTCCATACATTGTCCAATTCATTCAACCCGTCAAATTTCTTACCCAGCAGCTCAAAAGCACCCCCAACAACATCACTATCCAACTCTTCGGCCTTCATCAGGTTCTCAAGATCATTTGCAACCTTTGAGAAGGAAGCACGAAGCACCTTTCTGTTTTTTTTTGTTTTCCAATACATTAGCAATATTGGAACCACAGATGTGTTTTTTGACTATTTCCACCGCACAGTAAAGATGCCTATTAAGACGCGACGCTAGAAAACAACACGTTTTCCTGTTTATGTCCATCAACACCAATGCAGACGTGATTGCTATGTTGCTCAGCTGTGTGGAAGAAATCTGGAATTTTGCACGTTGTTGCTTAAACTTTATGCGACAACGCCGTGTACAGTGTGGTCAATTTATCTTGTCCCCATTCTAAACCTGTGTATTTTTTATCATATCAAAGTGGGCCAAAGAATATGTTGTAGGGCCACCAACCAAGTTTTTATTTTAAAATCGAAACAAATGATATTCGGTGATTTGAAAAAGTTATTCACCTAGCCTACTTTTTTTCAAATGGCAAGGGGGTCGAGTGAAAATTAATTTCAAAAACCTTTTCATCATTGTTACACCTTGAAAGTTTGAAGTCGCTGCCTCGTTTCAATCTTTGAATTTTGGGGCAGTATTATTTTTCAAAATGGCGCCCAATAGATCGATTCCATGTGACGTAGAAACCATCCGATTCCTGAAAAAGCATGTTACACGTTTACAGTTTTTTTTTGAAAAAACAGTGACAGTTCAAAATTTTAGGTTGAAGTCGCCAAGGTTGTCAAAGTCACGCTTACGTCAAAAATTCAATAGATCGTTTCCAAGTACGTCACGAATCTCAGCTGATTCCTGAAAGTGACACATTAAAATCATCGTGACATATTTGAAAATTTAAGGTTGAAGTTATGCCTCAGTTACATTCATGTTAATTTCGAAGTGGAACTGTCAAATTTCCGCTTGGCAAACAGGAATCATATGCTACCATCCACATTGAATTTGGCGTGAGCGTGACCTTGACAACCTTGGCGACTTCAACCTAAAATTTTGAACTGTCACTGTACTTCAAGAAAAAAATTACTGTAAACGTGTAACATGCTTTTTCAGGAATCAGATGTTTTCTACGTCACATGGAAACGGTCTATAGGCCGTTTCAGAAACCTGTCAACATAACGTCAAAATTGACAGCTTGTACCGCAAACAATACATATATTACAAAAAAATCAATTAAATTGTTATCAAGACATCAAGAAAAAAGGGGTCATAATGTAAATTTAACTTTCTTTAGCTCTGATAATAATATGGTCTGCATTGCAACTTCCACAGTGATTATACAAAACCCGGCCTTGAAATTTTTGAAAGCATCATACAAACTTTTATAAGATTTTAACTGCCTATGCAGTATGATAACTTGAGGTAGACACCAAATAACTAATTATGTCTGTGTTAGTTATTTTTGGAAGCCCTGAGCTTTCCTTGCATCAAAGTCTGAATCACTTTGACTAAAAGGGTCTATGTTGTTTACAATCAAAATCTTGTGCTTGTATTGAATCAAAATTTCTGGGCTTCCTGCTTCTAACTTCGCGAGATAATCGATCATTTCACAGCTTCTCAGGATCAGAATCTCAACAAAGCCATATTGCACACTTGAATTTGGAAAAATGTCTCAGAATGTGAAGGAAAAAAATGACAATTAGAGGTAAATGTTTGTCTACGGTACAATCAGCTTACTTTAAGGTTATGTTCTGAAATGGCCTATGTGGATGGTAGCATATGATTCCTGTTTGCCAAGCGGAAATATGACTGTTCCACTTCGAAATTAAATTGAATGTAACACAGGCATAACTTCAACCTTGAATTTTCAAATCTGTCACAATGATTTAAATGTGTCACTTTCAGGAATCAGCTGAGATTCGTGACGTACTTGGAAACGATCTATTGACGTTTTGACTTTCTCACTATTGTGTTGAGAAGTGCAGAACGTGCTCATGTATTTTGTTTTGTTAGTAAAATCAAGGATATGAACTACTATTCACATGAATATCTATAATATTCGTTTGCGCTAGATTTAGCTGTGCAAACAACAAGTTGCCGGGGTAGACGCTAAGCTGAAACTAGTTACTTCATACCCTCCAAAGGGACGTCCATTAATACATATTATCTCAGAATAACCCCGGGTTATTTCATGGGGTATTTGTTGCCTACTGAATCGCCTTACACAAGGCGCATTGACTATCTTATGGCGATGTTTCAAGAATCAGGGCTACTGGTTAAGTGGATAGAAGATTCAAGTCGCGTTTTTGTTGCGCAAGCTCAGATGAATAGTTCGGAACCAAGGGCAGGCTTCCAGTCTTTGCAAGCTACTGATGACTGATGTGCTCAATATTTTCATGTTTGTATCACCGGGTCATATTTGCTGGCTTTCACAGTGTTTTTGTTTGAAGTGGTTGATTGAGAATATAATGGATTCAGAAAGATAAACTTTGTACGCCGACCTTTTTTCGGAGTAATAATCTACCTACCTCTCTTCGTCCCTATTGCTTCGTGTTCATAGTGATCGATTCATGGAAAATTTGATTGTTGATGTAGACAGATAAACTTGGTACTACGAATATGATCTCTAATCCCATCAACAAAAAGTTGCAGCTTTATAAGGGCGTGGAACCAATGCCAAACTAGAAATATACAGAACCATGAGGATATATTGTGACGAAACATGCCCAGTGGAACAAACTTCCAAGGCGGTCGACAGCGGACACGACGTTACAACCATTGCATCTCGCCATCGAATAACTCGGCTTTTGTCCCACTTGTCACAAGCCCAAACCACTTTTAAGATCTAGAATAGGTTGCCTACACCTAGAATATTGGAGAACTCTCGCCATCTATCGAGGCATTCAAAAGGCTCTATATAAGAAGCTCCGCCATTCGGACAGAGAGTAGTTATCGATTAGCCGCGAATTATAATCGTTACAACATAAATATACGCTGTGATTGTGAACATAAATATTTGTGGTTGTGTCAGTGACTTTAAATAAATTAATTAGAACTGGACAAGTGTTTTCTATAGCAAAACTCGTTACAATATCCAAGAATAATTTATTTTTGATCTTGACTATTTTCATCAAGAATAGGAATTAACAAGTATTGCACATTATCCAGACTAGGATGTACCGTGTTCAGAGCGCATTTTTCACAAATGTAACATAACAATTATTATGGGTTAGCTTGGGTAAGCTGTATCAACCTTCCGTCTATTTAAAGGTGAGGAGAATGTGGTAATCCGACAAAATTGTTGTGAAGATTCAACAAACCTTGTATCTGTTGGTATCCGATAATTTACTTCTTTAAGCCTTGAATATGAATAAATAATTAGAGAAAACGGAAGATTTTCAACCCAATTGAAATGGTATTATGATAAACTTACCATACTGTACATTACAAAAAAGGTCAAATCAAGGTTTCAGGATTCTAAAGAAATTATTAGGGAAAACTATGTAGTACATCATTAAAAACATTCCGTCATCAAACAACAATCACATATCCCTTGATCCGCCCAAATCACATCAATTAAAAAGAAATAAATATAACTACACCCATCAAACCGACATTACATTCTACACCTGTTGTGAGTCCCATAAGGGAGAATTTAATGAGCATTTTCAGTAATCTGCTGATTACATTCGACTTGATAAAATGATTTTTCTGATACTTCTCGAGTCAGCACATGCATTACTGTCCGCCCTACAGCCTCATCAATGTATTCACGGAGTGTCAGCTAAAATTTATAGTCACCACTTTATTGACGCTTGGGCTTTGCACTGGACTGACCTGCATTATGGGTCTGTCTATGAACAAACGCAAGTGTTTAAGGCTTTTTACTCAGAAGGTTTGTTCAAACAACGCAGCTTGCTTTCGAGCAGTGAATTGGTTGAGAAGAAGTTCAATGAAGAAGTGAGGCCTGTGAAGATGGTTACGTTAACTGCGCCGGTAGAACGGCGCAGCTTTATTTTTGAAATGTACTTAGCTAGAGTATACTTCGGCCATTCTACTGAGGAGTTTTTCAGGTACTTTGACAAAGATACAGATCGTCATGATGCAAGAAACCTGCACGTCTTCTTGTTCAGTTCTGCTGACACTGACGTGCAGGAAATTGCCAAGTTGCTGGGGTACGTCTGGGACAAGTTCCAGATTTTGAACGTTGTAGCTCAAATTGTATGCCAGGACTCGTTCTACTTGTACAAGCCTTTTATCAAGACCAGATCCGGTTATGGAATTGTGCATGTGATGTCTTCAAAGTTATGCCTCAAACACCCTCACTCGTTGATGAATGCGTTGAGCAACATGCGCAAGTACCCTTTAAGAGTGAGCTTATTTCCCAGATTTCCAACGGCAGTAGAACATGTGCCCTTGGCCATGATGGAAGATAAGGTTTATCAACATATTCCTGCAACGTCGGGGTTGTACGGACTTGACGGAGTCATTCTGTCGGAAATGTCCAGACATTTGAACTTTGCCATACAGTTGTCCAGGAATGACTACTATGGGGGGACTTATCCCAACGGGACGCCGTATGATTCTTTGAGAAAGGTGGCCTATAGACAGATCGATTATCAAGGAAATGCCCGTTATTTCAAAGACTATAACTTGTCAAGCGTGGAGTTCACGTACTTTATGATGTACGATTACGTGAGCATCTTGGTGCCTCAGTCGGAAGAACTATCTAACTGGTTCAAGTTGCTATCCTTGTTCAACATCCAGAGAACTTTTTTCCATATACTAGTTATGATGGGTTGCTGCCTGATAAATCATTCCATCGCCCAACGCGGGGGTTGTTTGAGAATGTACGCCATAGCTCTGGGACAAGCCACTGAAATTACCCAAACTCGTAGCCTTCATCACAGGATCTTCTACGGCTCATGTTTGCTGTATTTCATGGTACAGGTCACCGTGTTTACAGCTGATGTGACAAATGGTTTCACAACCGTTAAATACCAGCCTGAAATCGACTCCTTAAAACAACTAGATGATAGTGGACTGATAATCAGATCCTCAACAGACATCTTTGATATGGACGGTTCAGAGCTATATCACAGTTTGTCCAGAAAAATCAACAGTACCTGGGACAACGTTGACGGTCTGGACTTGGTAGTGGCAACCAAGAAGTATGCGGGTGTGGAGCGTTACCAGGACGCAAAACTCAAAATCGACACCACTTACACGTCGGATAAAGGTCGTCCATTGTTGCATATTATCCCCGAATATCCTATGGGTTACTTTATGAGTTATTTGGCACCAGCTGGGTCACCGTATTTGACGTCTATCAACATTCTTATGAGATCGTTCCAGGAAATGGGGCTGCTGAACAAGTGGCATGAGGATACCCGTCGAGTTTTCGTCATACAAGCCAAGATGAATAGGACGTACAAGCAGTGTACAGGTTACCAGTCTTTGAGGGCCACTGATGTGGTGAATATTTTTTTGTTTATATCACCTGGGTTCATACTGGCCTTTGCGGTGTTTGTGCTTGAAATGTTTTGTGGAAGAGGTGGATGTTTTGACTGCTAACACCTATGATTGCTGATTTGGATTATGCAAGTGAATTTTGAAGAACACGCTGCAATTGTCAATATTGTTCTTTCCTACTCAGAATCGTGACTATCAAGGCCAATTTCACAGCATTATATATTTTGGATCACATAACTTCGCTTGAATATCAAAAATAAACCAAATGTCAAAGTTCGTTCCAATTGGTTTTCTTGTAGTTTTGTACTCGATGTTGGACTTCAAATTGCAGGGGATGAGGTACCATGAATTCCATAGGTCACAGACCGACAGAGCGATACATACTAATTTAGTTTCTTTATGATATAATATTGTTAGATTTGTTGGTATTTTAAAAGAGGAACCCCAATCTACAGTCAATATGTAGCAGGTTATGCTGTCGAACTGATAGCTCTACTGGAGCACCTGCAAGATCAACTAAAGGTGATCAACGGGATAAGTTCAAATATCTAATACGGGATCAAAAACGGCCAAACTGACAACATTCCGCTTATGGAATGCACAAGTCGTACAATATAGAATCTAGAAACTATTGAAATACAACAAGCTTTCACTTTCCGCTAGAATAAATAAGTACTAAGAATAAAAGTCAGACTATTCTGACGTCAGTATCAGTTTACATTTTATTTATAACAATTCATTCAATAACACAATGGAAATGATGCACTATGCACAAATTCACGATGAAACATTTCATTTATAACAACGCTTTCAATAGCACTGCGTTGAAATTTGAACTTTCAAAAGGAGTTTTCATGGACTATGGTATCATGGTATCATGAGACCATTCCAGATTGGTCTGTCATTAACGTCACTTTCAACCAATCGGCGGGCTGCAAGTGACGTTAATGACAGACCAAACTGGAATGATCTCATGATACCATTACCCCATTAAAACGCTAAAAGAGTTTACTCAATGACACGATTGAAAAGTGTGGTACAGTCACCCACAATCGTCGTTGATTTTCAAACTTTGGAAACTTCGCTGAGAAACACGATATGAAAATCGAGGTTTAGCCACTGTAAAATAACATTGGGTAATTTTTAGGATTGATTGATGGAGAAATTGGAATTATTTTCCCCGATGATAGAAAAAACGTCTACCTCATTTTTTTCAAGACAATTATCTATTTACTTCTTCATGCCAACCAACGCACTCTTAAACATTTCGATGACATTACATAGAATCATAGTGCGTTCAGCATTTAAGATGATTAACATGATATTATGAAAAATATAAAAAATGCCTTAAAAGTCTGTGGCTTTTAACAAACTACAAAAAAAACGTGCACAATATCAGTCTATTGGCAACGGGCGTATTTTTAGAAAAACAAAGCTTAATAAGTCCAGATTGAGTTTTCATCAGTGCCACTGTTGCCTTGTCTGTCCCACGAAAGACTTCCACAATTTTTCTCATTTTCCATTTCATTGGAGGTGAATTGCCATCTTTTACTAACACTAATGAATCAACGGTCAAACTCTCGTAGTTCTGCTTCCACTTAGTTCACTGTTGAAGCTCCGCAATATACTCCTTGCTCCATCTGGTCCAGAGATGCTGCTTCATCTGCTGTAAGTGCTGATAAAGGGACAGTCTCTTGGTGGGCAAACTTCTCAAATCAATTCAGTGGCAGCTTGACGTATGAAGCATCTGAGGCCGGGCCTCACTGGTAAAATGTGCAACAAAATTAATAATTTTGAACTATTATTTGGAAGGGTTCTTTTTTTCGAAATTGAATTTTGCATTCGTAAGTCTCCCACCAACTCTTAAAAAACCAGATTGATCATTAAAAGGCTTCAAACTTAGAATTTTTGATGATGATTTCATCTTATTAACCTTCATTTGTTCAAACACTTCGGAAAAACAACTTTCTCGCACATAAACAAGTAGTATTTCAAAAGAATGATCAATTTCACTCTTCATCAATGGACCATATTTACGCTCGCTTAGAACTTTTAGTACAATTGTGTATAAATCTATGCATCAGAGCGATTATTTTTTTTAGTTTTATCAAATTCGAGAATCTTCCGATAACATAATTATTTTCGTTTGGCAAAGTATTAGTTGCACAATGAGTTTTAATTTGATTATGTAACGAGGTAACATAATTTTGCATCATGAATGTGTTAGCTTGTTGATTGAATTATTGATACTAACAGCCTATATGAAAATGTATTACTTAAAAAATGAAAAATTATACGGGCGCTAACTCAGTCAATTTCGGGATCTGAATCTTCATATATAATTCAGTCGAATGATAAAGAGTGAATTGATAGCAAAATCAACGCAAAGCAAGATATAGCTTGCTACAAAATAACTAAAAATATGCCAAAAAGCCGCTGAAATGGCTTTTTGCTATAATGGTGTCTTGGGTAGCTTTCGCATGAAAGCTAATCATTATTAAATGATACTAGGCATTATCTGTGAGAATATTATGAAGTGAACAACAATTCATATAAATTCGATCGGAGTGGAAATAATTTCCAAAAGTTGCGAGTTTTTGGGCGAAATTTCAATTTTCAACTTAGAATAGGTATTTCTGCTAGAAAGTGTTTATTATTTTTCGAAGCGATGTTATTTATAGTGATATTCTGTATGGAATTTGCTACAAGAAACTTGGTCTACATAGACAGACAATATTTTAATTTTTTGAAAACCGGGTTAGTTTGGGTTAGTTTGGGTTAGTTAGTCTCCAGGAAGGTACGAGCAGACTATCTAGACAGTCATGCAGTGCTTACCTGTTATCAGTGCAGTGATTTTCGAGAACAAAGTAGTTGATACCCTTCCAAAGAAGAATGACAGCCCGTGGTCTGTAACTGGGGCTGCTTACTATAACCTTGCCCACTCACTCAAAAGTATAACGATATAGAGAGTATATTATCATCTGTTATCTCTCCAGAACCCTGTACCGTGCGAAAGGCAACTACTACAGTACTGAACGTGAGTACCTTGCAGTTTTGTGGGCTGTGGAAGTTACGTTGTTACCTGGAATTTTTCAAATTTTGTCATCACTGACTGTCATTCTTTGATCTGGCTTGATAACCTGAAAGAGCCCCAAGGTAGACTAGGTCGTTGGACCCTGAGGCTTCAGCAGTTTGAGAACGAACTTATCCACAGACGTGAAAAAGATCATTTGGTGCCTGATGCAGTTTCCAGATTGTCAAAGACGTCAAGGATCCTTGGTACTTGAAAATGCTCAACCATGTTCAAGAAAATCCCCTCAAGTTCCCTGAATGGCGTGTTGGTGATGATGGTAGATTGTACAAGTACATCGAACCTGACTTTTCATACGTGAAGGATGCGGCTGATGACTAGAAATTGGTTGTCCCGAAGGAGGATCGTTTTAAAGTTTCATGATGATAAGACTGCTGGTCATCTGGGCATTTTCAAGACCTATCATCAGTTGTCCAGATTCTATCCTTGGCCTGGTATAAAGTCAGATATCTCTCGTTATGTGAGTACGGATCTTGGTCCATTACCTAGATCATCACATGGTCATCAGTATATCTTGGTCATTACTGATAATTTCAGCATATTCAGTTTGTTTTATCCACTGAGACAAGCTATGGCTTCCGCTATATTCAAAATTATTAAGGATAACTTCTTTATGGTCTTTGACATTCCTTCACATTTGAGATGTGATAACGGTAAACAATTTAGAAGTGAACAGTTTACGGGTCTTTGCACTTCTTATGGTGTGAAGATAATGTTCAATCCCAACTATTCTCCCCAGTTTAACCCTACAGAACGGGTTAACTATGTCCTGATATGTCTGTTGGCAGCATACGTCGAAGAAAATCATCTTAAGTGGGATGATTGCTTACCGGAAGTTGGTTGTGCTTACCGTAGTTCGAAGCACGAGGTAATAATTGGTCCCTTTCTTTTTGAATTTTGGTCAGGAAATGGTTACACATGGTGATGAATACTCGTCTAAGTTTACCTCGGATACTGATCCTATCATCGTTAGCGAAAAGGTTGCTAGTTTAGATAGGCTCAGAGAGTTTGTGAAAAAGCGTATCACCCAACCATATCAGAAGTCCAGAAACCAGTACAATCTTCGTAAGACACAATTCTCTTACAATGTCGGTGACTCTGTTTGGAAAAAGCAGTCTCTTTTTTCGGATGCAGCTGATTATCTCGCATCTAAACTTGCCGGAAAGTTTTGCGGACCCTATAGAGTTCGTGAGAAAATAGAATACTGTATGTATGAATCACAGCTCGACAAGGGTGAGTCATTGTGTAATTTTCATGTCAAGGATTCGAAACCAGATCCGCAGGATTAGATGCCCTATTATGTCGGCCTTATGGAGCCAGGCGGAGGAATAGGCCCGTGGCGAAAACTCCCGGTACAAGTCCTCAGATTGTTCACTCTGGCAAGTCAGTAATAATATGTCAAGTCATCACGGTAGTGAGTTCAGCCTCACGGTGCCAGGCGGAGGAATAGGTCCGTGGCGGAAATCTGCCGGAGGTACAAGTTTTCCAAGTGTTCACTCGTGACTGTTAGTAACATAAACATCTAGGTATCTGCTGTACTTTTGGTATCAACTTAGAGACCATTTTCGCAAACCGGAAACGGGAGGATGGGCGTTGTTGAGCCATTATTGCTGAGGTGGTACTCCTAGTGGCCGGAGTTAGGGGTATTGAAACGTTTGCAGCTCCTCCACGACATGTAATCCACGGGGCATAGCTACTGCGTTCCATCTCAGCCCCGTACATCCGGTTACTCCGTGGTAATTCCTTTGCTTGTCTGCCCTCTGCTTCGGCAAGGCTATGGACCCTGTTCGGGGGTTGTGCAGAATACTCTTACTTCAGGTGCAGGATGAGGTGGGAGCCCCCTAAGTGCCGAGTTCCAGAGGCCGTCAGCACTGGTTTTCTTGCGGTTGTTCTCTTTGTTTAAACTTATTTTGTTTAGTCCATGTGGAGATTATGTAACTTGTCATTTTCGAGGCCACCTGGTGTCTTCTTTGTGAAACACTCATTAGCGTAGTACGCTATAGTACAACCCGTGTAATTTAAATCTCATTCCCTGTAGCTTGGTGGGTCTAAGGGAATAAAGCGGTGAGGGATGGTATGGTCTTCTGTCCCATACTAGACCCCCTCCGTCCCACTCTTTGCTGGTTTGAAGCCATTGGATTCTGGTGGGTTTGCATGGACAACTTTTGTAAGATCGGTAAACGAGGTTCCCTCATCAGTCTCGTTGAGGTTACGCAATGCCGGTTAGAAATTCCACATACCTTCCACGGAATCTCAATCAGGTTGGATCATGGGATTTTCCGGGTCTGGTAGATCTGAATCAGTAAGGGTATTGTTTTTTTCTGTGTTGTCTTTTAACAGTAACGGGTGGGTTCTTCTTTATTTTGAAGAAAAAAAAAGAAATTTAATTTCTTCTTATGGGAGAAGTGTTGGAGTTGTCACAATCCAATTTTCTTAGTACTGATGAATAAGCTTGTCCTTTCTAAATTTATTGATGCTTTTTCTTTTATAGGTGATGGAATTTTGGAAGTTGTTCCGAATTAGTCATTTCTAGAGTGATAGGTTTTCTGAATTACGATACAGGTGAAACTAACACATGTTTGCACTTTCGTTTTGCACTTATACATTTCAATTTGTGGTACTATTTCATCACAGTACTAACCTGAGAATGTTGTCATGATGTGTCAGTCATCTTTTATCATGCTTCAAGCGTATTTTCACGAGCTCTGGCATATTTTTTGGTTATTCAACTTGACGTATATTTCGAGACAATACAGTTTCGCCTGAGGTTAGATGTTGCCAGCTGACCATCAACTCGATTGACATTTGGGGTTTGTTCGCACTTAGGAATCGGGATTAGGTTCGGCACAACGTTGTCGGTTTGTGCGGTTGCTGTTGGTTGTTGGACAAGCGTCTCGCTGCAGCGGTCAAGATATCGATTCAAGGCAGCGGGCATGCGCATTTTGTACGTATCGATATCGGTATCAATATTCCATCGTCATGATGACGTCGTATTGTGTATAACCAGAGCCGTCTATATGTGTTACAATAAAGACGGCTCTGGTATAACACATAACGGACACGCACTGTCAATATATTGTTTTGATACTTCTTGCCTAATTGTGTACTTGTGTTTTTTTTTGCTTTCTGTGAAATAATGAAATAATACCTAATTAATTTATTGATAATCCAACTCCAACAGAAACTTTAATTCGTCCCCTTATGTGTTTTTGAGTTTTGATGCGTGAATTTTTATCAGTAACTACTCGTGTAGTGTTTTCAATCGAAAATCGCACATTGTGGGGAATGCGGAAAGGATTTTTGCAAAACATCTATTTTGAGGGTTCATGTTAAGAAAAAACACCCAGGTAAGTCCTTGCCTACACACACGAATGCCTTTGCTAATATTCATACAGGATACAGGATGTCCAGAAGTATTGGGAGATATTTTAAGGACTGTGAGTTGGAACAAAAATAAGATCAAGATTAAAATATTCTATAAAATATTTTCGTACGAGTCTTTTTTTCGAGATTATTCGAACTTTGAAGTTATATATTCTGAATTAAGTTTTTCCGTGATAGCTCCTACACGGTGAAATCAATTTTAATGAATCTTGGACCGAATAGGCAATAAGGGCTGATAATTTGAGATTATAGAAGTAATTCAATCTCATATTGGAAACCTGGGGCGGACCACCTTTACCCTAGAATACCGCTGAACTTTGATACGACTTCTTTTTTTTTTAGTTATTATATTTTTTATCGAGTTTTTTATTTAGATTCTTCGATCTCATTATTTTCGAATAACAAAAAAACAAAAAACAGGTAGGTATATACCCTTGGTCCACATCGGAAAAATGAATAATTTTCAAGAAAACACCAATCATCGTCAAATTGTCCAGCTAGTTTGACAATCTACCAATAGATGGTCGAAAAAAAACTGAAGTTTATGTTTATGTTCAATGAATAATAACATTGTGTTTTGAATGAACAGGTTGTCCCATATTTGGGTACTTTTGGGGGGTATCCCCGTTGTTTTTATACAAAGGGTGAGTCATTTAAACGAGAAAGCTAAATTGTGCCGGAACCGTAAAAGACATCGAAATAAGCAAAATGGATTTGAAAAGGGGATGCCCCAGTGCATTTTGTGGAAATGTTTTTTAATATACAGAGTGTATCATTTCTGCAGAACCGGCTTCAACATAGTTTTTTTTTTAAATAACTACACCTGTATATCTTTAGATATTTGAAATGAACCTTTCCTGGCATCTCATATAGTATTTCATAACCTTCATGAGGGGGATATACAGGGACGGGTTAAGGAAAAATATGCCCCACTTTGTTGATTTTTAGTACCTAGTAGTTTTGCCTACAAATTCCAAAAATCTGGAGTTTTCTACACAAATAAAGTAAGTACTCTTCTCGTGTACCTCGCTGGGACGAATCATTTTCGATAGTAATGCATTTTATTTTTTTTGTATTTCTGTATTTCGAAAATGAAGGCTTTGCGGACCCATATTTATATGAACTTTTATGTTTATTTTTGGTCACTGAATGCGTACTTGAAGTATTGACATTTTCCCTGAATCACCCTGTATTTTATTGGTCAGACTACTTGTTTAGTTGGTGTCAATTAAATATTTTTAATAAGATAAGATAAGATAAGATAAGATATTTATTCATAATAATACACAATGTGCTTTTACAAGTCATAAAATAGATAAAAATAGAATCAAATACTAAGATTTGTTAAGTAGGTAAATACAATCCACAATAATAGATACTACAAAACATCAAATGTCTTTCGACGTAAAATAACAGTAAGTGAGCTAAAACCACAGGCAGATACAATAATATTGAAAAGCAAAACAATAACAGTCACATCACTATCACATTAGTATTATTGTACTGGTGAAGACACTTCACAACCGGTCAAAATTGAAGTTGAGGTATTCATCAGTTGAGTAAAACGAGTGCCTTATAAGAAAAACCTTCAATGTTTTGATGAAATTTCGTTCCTCAAGGATTCTAATCCTCTCGGGCAACTTATTGAAAAATTTTATCCCGTAATAATCACTGCCCCTTCTAGATCTGTTTTGCCTATGAAAAGTTAACACCAAGTCATTAGCGTTACGGGTGATACCACTTCTCTCACTATGTCTAAAAGAAACACAGTCGAAAGCCTTTGTTAAGTCTAGGAATGTCGAATAGTCTAGGAGATAGAAGAGTTTTTGATATCCTCGGTTTTTTTTCTGCGCAACTTCACCTAATGTGAAAAAGGCAGGGTTTCATATTTAACCTTGGTTTCAGTGCTCTGGTTATATTCTATATTACACTGGTTTTCCAAAAAACTGGTTCGATTCAAACCACTAAACCTCTTTTTTCCACAATATTTTTTTTTTACTTTCATGATAATAGCACTAAATTGACTTGTTTACGACTTATAATAATATAATGTGAGTTTGATAATTGTTTCTTTTTAGTGGCTGTGATATAATAAAAAAAATTCAAATCATCTTTATTTTTATTCAGGTTCCTAGCTAATATTCATTCAATATTATGTATTTGAAAATTTCCCAAAATTATATATCGACAGCGAAAGATTTGATAAAACTTTGATATTGACTGATGCAATATCAAAGTTTTATCAAATCTTATGAAAGTTATGAAAGATTTAGGTGGATACTGGTGCATTCAAAAACAATTATTCTCTTTGTTACGTTTCAAAATACTTTTTTCTGCTACCATTGGGTAACACCATTCGAAAGAGGGTCAAAAAAATTATGTACTTCTCGAACACTTCACAATAATATGTGATTTAACAAAAGATAGACTAATATTTTTCTTCGTGTTACGATTTTGTAGGTACATGATCTCCAACAATCGAAATTACCGATTATAGCTTTCACTTTTTTCTTCAAATAAATGATTTGCTGAAATTCAATTTGAACACCAAGGTAAAATTACGTTTTTAAACCAGCGCGGCAATCATCCTGCGTCACGGATACGAACGACGTGGACCGTGAACGCGCGAGACAGCTGCGCTGCCTTGAATCGATATGTTGACCGCTGCAGCGAGACGCTTGTGTTGTTGGTTGGTTGGTTTCATGTTTCCGGCCGAGATTGTCACTTTATGTTGAGCAGTCATCGTAGCGTCATTGCAATTTTGTCAGTTGAGTTGCTTTGGACTCGTTGGTCACTACTGAGAAGTTTGAGATCGAGTAGTGTTGGTATTCATCAATAGTCATACGAATAGTGTGTTCGTGAACTACAATTTGTTTGCGATGCTCCGATCCAATTGTTGAGTGCTTCGTAATTCTAGAAATTGTGTCTTTAATCTTTCTCGCTTCCAAACAACCATTTTTGACAGTCACGATTTCCCTAATCTAACTTTTCAAACCTGAAAAGGGTAAGTAGTTTAATCTTTCCTTGATTGGGATGGTCGTTGGAAAAGTTGTTGAGTGACACACCGATACTGGCGTAGGCCGTTTTACCTGTGCATAGGCACGTTTTTTTTTTGGACTTGGTGTGTTATCAAACCGCATGATGAGATTACCTTGATTTGGGTGATATCGTGTCTGAGCAAATTCACGAACCCTTCAAATGGGAAGGTAAGAATTTCAAGGTTTCATTTCTTTGTCTAAAACAATGTTTTGCTCATTGGGGTTTTAATGCATACTTTTAGCGGTAGTAGTCAAGAATTGTCTCTTTGGCACATGGGTTGAAATCTGATTTTCAAGGTCGTAGCTTGGAAGAAACATAGTTGCTGGGCTGGTGTGCTGGCATGACAGCTGATTCGCTATGTACCTGCTTTTCCTGATTGAAGCATAATCTTACAACGTTTGCGAGACATTGTAAATTGGAGCTAGCCGCACATCGTTTCTGTTGAATAACTATCAACTACGTATTTGTAAGGTGACCAATTCTTTTTATTATTGGTGACATTTTGAACAAATTATATAGTTCTAGGGGGGTTGTCGACAACGCACCTTATACATTATTTTATTTCCCACTAGTTTTGTTTTTTTTTTATTAAGTGAAATTTTTTTCACGATAAGGGTGATTGGTTATATTCGATACTTCACTTGTGGAGTCGTTGTAGACTCGCGTGCACAACTCTTTCTTTTCCATATAACGGATAATAGTGTATCTGATGATATTTATTTGAATTTTTCCACCCTTGTTTTATTAATTTGACTGTCCCACCAGCGTTATGTACGTTACAAGGAGCCCATTCCTGTCACCTGGTTCGTACTCGTGAGCCATGGTTCTTGGATCAGTGCGATGTCTAGCCGCTTCTGCGTTGCCGTGTTGGTATGGAGTAGATTTATTTGAATGCATTTTAGGCCAAGATGCGGCTGTTGTTTGTGATCTGCCATTCAACTAAGCGTTAATCTTGATTAGTAATCTTGAAGGGTCCTTGTCCTTTCCCACTACCATCCTCAGGGGGACCGCGAATCGGTCCCTGTTTGTGAGTGGACTTGCCGAAAATATTCTTTCCCTTACCCTAACTATTCTCCTTCTTTTTCGAGGTTGCTTCGTGGAGGAGTTATTCACCACCCCACGTTCCTGCTTTGGGTTCTTCGAAGGAGCTTCCTCTGCTCCCCGGGTCATTGATTGCCCTTGAAGCCCCTTTTGCCTTCGAGTCCTTCCGCCCAGGAGGCCCGGCAGTCCCGGACGCATTTTCGAAATTCGCCGACAGATAAGACGCTCGAAACCATTTGGGTATTGCAGATCGTAGGCTCGTAATTTCCCGACGTATAGGTCTAATGCGTTGGCAATTTGGTCAGTTATCTATGAAGTGTATAAGTTTATCTCAAAAAATTTGAGCAACATTTACACACCCATCATTGATAGTGAGTGATACGTTCAATCTACCTCAACTATGTGACTTCATAACTACCCACTTTGAAACATATTATAAGCAACGAATTCTGGATATTCTGCTGAAACGAGCATCTAAGACGGTCATTAGTCGTCATTTGCCTGGTGAAAAGGACGTGGCCGCTGAAGATATAATACAACTGAATAATTTTGAATATGAAGTAAAAAGTCGGAGCTACTTCGTTGATCTACTGATTTTCAATTTTACGTGTCCACGAGGTTCCACGGGTTAACCCCGTAAACACCAAGCACCAGTGGGTTGAAAAAGTTCAATATGAACACAGTTTTTGACACATCTTTAAAAGTTAAATTTTCATTTTGGTCAAATGGCAACCGGAAAGCAGGCAGATGAGCAACTATTTTTGATGATTAAACAAATGTCGATGGAGCAGAATAGTGACGAAGATGCTAATATAGATCCAGTCCTCGATCCAGTCTCTTTTCAAAACTGAATTCTTGCTATGAATATACGGTGTGTCCAAGATAAGGATGTCTATCATAGGAATCTTGGAAACCAAATCTCCGAAACGAAACGTTGTACGGAAAATATCTCAACGTTGTTTTGTAGAGCTCAAAAAGTGGCTATGATAAAGTGTCTTTTGTATTTCCATATCTCTCTAAATAACGTCATGAAAAAATGAAAACGAAACGGCAAATTTCGCTTTTTTAGGCATATCTCCGGAACTACTCAGAACTTTGGAAATTTTTTAACGGCATATTATTAGGGTTGAAAATGTGCAACTTTTCTCTGATTTAACCAGCCGCGTTTCTTTTATGGTTTCCAAGATAACCAATAATAGACATCCTCATCTTGGACACACTGTATATGCTGATAACAATAATATTGATCCCATAATCTCATGCGCCACGATGCAGAGCATTTCTTTGCGGTTTATGCGGATGGTTCAAAAAATTAATTTTCTGAAAAACTTCTTTTTTACAAAGTGGTGAAAGAATTACTGTAAATTTTCTTTTCCTTTACTACTGTTCCCCCATTTCCACTAAGACTTTTTGTTTCGATATGCCCAAGTGCTTGTTACGTCCATACCTCGGGACTATTTTGGATTTTTGTTGAAAGAAGGTATCTCTCGTTTTTGAAATATCGACTTTTTTTCAAAATTATGACACATAGGACTTTGAATGGCTGTTCTGCTAATTCTAAGTTCACAACCGACAATGTTATGGCATAGATCTATTGCTTAGCTGTCTTTCTGATGACTTATTGGATACTTAGCAATATTTAGAGTATACAGGGTGTGCCAAAGAATTTTGATCATAAGTAAAGCACTTTTTTATTATTTTGTCAGGTTTTCTTGAAAATTGATTAATAATGAATTAATTAATTCAGCTTCTTCGACATCATAATTTCCAAGAAAACCAACTTACTAAAGAGTGTTTTACTTATGATCAGGCACACCCTGTATACTCAAAATATTGCTAAGTATCCAATAAGTCATCAGAAAGACAGCTAAACAATAGATCTATGCCATAACATGTGTCATAATTTTGAAAAAAAGTCGATATTTCAAAAACGAAAGAAGATATCAACACAAATCCAAAATGTTCCGAAGTTTGGACGTAACAAGTACTTGGGCATATCGAAAAAAAGCTCCAAATAATCTCTATGGAAATGGGGGGACAGTAGAGAAAAAGAAGATGTACAGTACTAACCGTACTTTTTTTACCAGCCTGTATAAAAGAAGATTTGCGGAAATTGATTTTTTGAACCATCCGCATAAACCGCAAAGAAATGCTCTGCATCGTGGTGCAAACCGCATATTTTTTCATCGATTCGTTGAAAAATTATGATTGTCGAAACATAGGCGAAGATTTCGGGTGAACCGTTTTTTTTGTTGAGTAGTTCACTATCAAGAGTCAACTATCAACTTCAACTTTTGTTTTGGAGCAAATGAAGATTTTTAATCCTATACACAGATCAATCATTCTAAAATTTCAACTCAGTATTACAAATTTGATTTTTCTCTAAAATTTCAAAATTCTGTCCCCAATTTATCCTTTTCCAGGTCAACTCACCTATGTATGACAATAAATGTGAAGAATACGCGAAATGATGATTTTTTGTTGTTGAATGTATGAATTGGAAATTCAATTTTAAAACTTCGGGTATCTCCAGAATAATGAATTTTGGAATACTGAGTTGACATTTTAGAACTAGTCTTTGGATAGGACATGAAATCCTATTCACTTGTCACTTTCGTCAAAAAAAATAAAGGTATCTACCTAGTTTAGTTTACTCTCGAAAGTATTTCACGTTTTCTTGTTTTTTGATCCATCTGCAAAGTATTTTCAAATATAAAGTATGGCAATAGACTCAAAGCAAGCAGAACTTTTTATGAAGAGTTTTAAGAGTGACTTTTAATAATAATAATAATAATAATAATAATAATATTCGTTTATTTAGCATCAAGCTATATACAAAAAACTGTGTAGAAATAGCTTGTTGTACAAAAATATAATATATTTTTTATAAAATATATTGAATAGACCATATAGTAATAATTAAAACATTATACATATAAAAAAAGGGACTTATCACTGAGAATCACGATAACATATTTTGGTTAAAAATGAAATTGTTGGTCTATTATACCTATAGGGTACTCTATCCGTGGACATACTGTATACAGACTCGGCAATTGGTCGCAAAAAGACAGCAATGAGCGGAAGGAGAGCAATGTGCAGTGGAAGAAAAAAAAAGCAGCCAGGAAAGCACCCTTCTCCTTAGCTGCATATGTTGAAGATTATGTCGGTTTGGAAGGAGACAAATCAAAAAAATGAAAATAACATTACTGCGTTATTGTTATCTGATCCCTTGTCAATTCCCAGATCTTTCTTCATCAATAGACGTTAGTACTTATTTTTCTTATCTATTTTTACAAGTAAGTACCTATACTCATCATTTGCATTTTCGAATAACCTGTATACAGGGTGTCCCTCCGGGAACAAGGTCGATCTATATATGGAAAACTATACGTAGAAAAATTTTGAAAATTTGACAGTATACCAAAGTCTATGGGGGCATTCAAGCTAAAATATTTTCAAGATGGTGGCACTTCCGGTTATACCGGAAGTTGGTGTCAACTTGCTTATTTTGAATAGAACACCCTATATATTATTGCATTTTTGGATTAAACGTGAAATTCTAGGCAGATTTGATGTACCACACCCTATACCTAACTATTAGGGTTTTTGAAATATTCAAGATTTTATGTCAAAACTAACGTTCTTAGGATCTAATTTAAATGTAAATTTTTCGTATCAGAAAGCGTTTTCATTGAGTTTGTGTTGGTTCCTTATTGGAATTATGAATATAGGGTGGTCGAAAAATAAGTTCCAAAAATTAAATTGAAGAATCTGGCAAAAATCCATTTTTTCAAATAGAAACCCCCAAATTTTGTGATTTCATGTTATCGGGCATCGAAAATAAAGGTGAGTTTGCGCAAGTTTGTCCTTTCCAAAAATTTGTATTTTTGGAAATATTGCCAGTTTTAATAATATTTTTCGATGTTTTTATGGATTTCAAGTTAAGTTATCCTTGGTTGCTATGACAGTGTTGAAAAACAATCAATCGTTAGAAAGTGCATTGAGCAAGTGTCATTCAAAATCTTTTTTATAAGTGTGATTTAAGCGCAGTGGCATGATTATAAAAAAAAATTTGAATGACACTGAATGCTCAATGCACTTTCTAACATTTGATTGTTTCTCAACATTTTCATAGCAACTAAGGATAACTGGACTTCAAATCCATAGAAACATCAAAAAATAAGATTAAAACTGGCAATATTTCCAAAAATACAAATTTTTGGAAAGGACAACCTCACGCAAACTTTCTTTAATTTTCATTGCCCGACAACTTAAAAACACAACATTTGGGGGTTTTCATTTGAAAAAATTGAGTTTTGGCAGTTTTCCCAATTTAATTTTTGAACTTATTTTTCGACCACCCTATATTAATAGTTATTGAATTGTTCTAGGAAATCTATTAGAGGATGTCCATTTCAATAAGGAATCCAACACAAACTTGATGAAAACGCTTTCTGATACAAAAAAATTACATATAAATCAGGTAACGTCAGTTTTGACATGAGATCTTGAATATTTCAAAAACCCTTATACTTAGATATAGGGTGTGGTACATCAAATCAGCCTAAAATTTCAAGTGGAATCCAAAAATGTTATAAAATATAGGGTGTTCTATTTAAAATAAGCATGTTGACACCGGCTTCCGGTATAACCGGAAGTGCCACCATCTTGAAAATATTAAAGCTTGAGTGCCCCCATAGACTTTGCTATACTGTCAAATTTTCGAAATTTTCCTACGTTTAGTTTTCCATATATAGATCGAGCTTGTTCCCAGAGGGACACCCTGTATAACAAGCTTGAGTTAAAAAAATATTAAACAATACTTACGTTAACATTGCCATTATGCTTCAGTTACATATTATTCCGTGAATCACAGACACATTCCAGTTTGATACGTCTGTATTTTACAAGTTTGTGATTCGCAGATCCCGAGTTATTAGGGAGTTTTTGAACCCCTTATTAATTTCAACGTTATTAACGTACCCGCTATACTAAGCATGCTCAGAAAACTAAATATTAATGACGGAGAGGACACAAAAAAGAGACTTTGAAACTCGTATTTAACGTTTGACGTTGTGTCGTCACCATGTCATCTGGCATGATAGTGATCAGATTTGTTGTGTTTTTGGTTTTTCATGTTTTGATTTTGATTTTGTGATATTTTCGCCAGATTCCTAGCAGAGCAGCACGAATTATGAAATATGGAAGATATTTTGACCAGATTCAGACTACCAAATATAAGGTTCACATCTTATTTCACGTCCGCTTGGCAAAATGGCAAACGGGAATCATGATAATATGCTACCATCTACATTTAATTCGTGTTCAAAGTTACTTTTACGCCAAATTCAATGTGGATGGTGGTACATAATTCCCGTTTGTCAAGCAGAAATCTGTCATTTCCACTTCGAAATCTGTCATTTCCACTTCGAAGTTAAATTAAATGTAACTCAGGCAAAACCACGAGTATCATGGGCAAAACACCGAATGGAATGATAAACAGCTGATCTAGATCTACATCAATTAAACTGTTGCCAATCTGTAAAACATAGGATCAGGTTCTGTTGGATATTTAATAAAAAGTCAAGAATCTCACAATTCCAGTGCAACTGTAGTCATTTTTAACAATTTAAATTGTACTTTGTATGTTTCACGATTTCTATGTAATAATTAAATAATACTGTATATCAATATGACAACATGAAAAAATAACCGACGGTTATTAAGCGAACGTTAAGGCTCCGAAGATAACGTAAAACGTTATCGGTTAATAATCGATTCGGTTATTTGCGGACATCTGCGCAAGTTCAGAATAACCGGCAACGTTAATAACGGGTCAAATAAGAGCTTCAAAAACTCCCTATTATCGTCTAATATTTCGGCGAATTACGAAAAGGCTTATGCTGTATCATTTACGTCAAGATAAAGTATGTTTTAATTGTTTGCTAATGGAAATGTTCCATTTGATAACAGCGTAACCATGGCGAAACGAATACGTTAAATTAACGTGTGGGATACAGCAAGGGAGATTATCTATATATTTCTTGTTCAATTCAATAATAATGGATGATCATTTTGGAACTTCCCACCCAATTTAGTGAGGAGGAAGGTTTTTACCGAAACATTGGATGTTGCTTGTTCAACACCTCTAATCCCACGGCATTTTTGAGTAATATACAAGTCGTAAGTTTCAAAAAAACTGTGTATGAGAAAGACTAACCTCTGGTTTCTGCATGCTCCTTTTAATTTCTTGCAAACAATTGAGAGTAAATAGGATATTGCTTCTTTTGCATATACAGCGCATCGAGCAGCTCATAGTCTTTGAGACAACCGCAACGGTCAAGCTATCTGCAATCTTATCATCGCCAGATATTTGGAAGAAAATTACCGTCTAAGCAGGGCTCGGAAACTGTTATAAAATAACGGAAGAGATTCTTTTCGCTTCGCATAAACATCGGTCGTTACTTGAAACCAAAATAGCAGTCGAGCAACAGCTGGACCCGTATTATTCACTTCACCTGAATCGTTTTGATTCAAGTAACAACTATTGTTTATGCGAAGCGAAGAGAATACTTATCGCTATTTCGTTACGGGCACAGGCTTCCAGTCATGCTCAGAACGCCTCCAACCCCACTCGTCTGGCTCTGGAGGTGCTTCTAGTCTATCAGGTCTGTCGCGTCAACGCAAAACTACCCGTTTCAAGTTTGAGCAGCGTCGTCATCTCCAATTATTTGAAAAAACTAAGGGTATTGCCACCAAAGTTATTTATTTCGAGGTGTTAATGTCTAACAACTGGTAAAAACTCAACTCCTTCACAACGACTTTTTTAAGAAACTGTCATTAGTTTCATTCTTTCTATTTTTAACTAAACTGGACAATTCTACTGAACCTGTAATACAATGTGAATTGTGGCAAAATACAAGCTTTCAATCGTTTCCGAGATCCCCCCACCAAAGAAATATTTCACAAAATATTTTCTTGCAACAGAAGAAAAAGAAGGTGAACAAATCTATCATATAAAAGTTTCTATTCCCTTTATCGCACACACTGACCCTCAATAAGCCGCGATGGATTTTGAGATATACGACCGAGATGAGTCGTTATTGTTTCACAGACCATTTGCGCATTCGAAACCCTCGCAATATCACCAATATTGTCGTGGTTGTCGTTAGATCTTTGGGGATTGATGTCGCCATCATCAGGAACCGAGTCAGGAATATTCCCACCCTCGAAACAGCTCTCCCGCAGGTCTACGCTGTCGATGGGCTTCACCTCAGGAATACTGCAGCATTCCAGGGAAAATAGTCTTTGCGAAGGTCTCAACATCAGCCCTTTACTGGTCTGTACTTGTACTCAACGGATTTGACCATCTCGACCTGGAAATAATTCGGTCACTCGTGCAATGGGCCACTCAAAACGCTTGCTATTATCGTTCTCAACGATAACAAGATCACCAACTGCAACCTGTTGATTTTTGCTCCTTTCACATAACAGCTTCAATCGACCAAGGTATTCAGAACGGAATCGATTCCTCAGACTCTTATGAATCACCTGTATTTTCCGCACCTTTGAAACAATGAGGGCATTCTCCTTACCTACAAAGTTAGTGCCATTTTCGCTATATATGGTTTTTGGCCTTTCCCTTCGTGACATAAACCGACGTAAGGCCTGGATGAAGTTAGATGTCGTTAGCAACGTCGGGAGTTCAAGGTGAACGGCACTAAACACCACAGCACAGGTGAACAAACAAACCTTTTCAACATTTTTTAGAAATAACGGGCAAGCCAAATCTACTCCACTGAACTCAAATGCTACGGCATCTCGTACTCGATCAACAGGTAATGGTGATGGTTCTGCTACTAATGGCTTAACGCAGCGTATCTTGCAAACTACACATGACAGATCTAATGTTTCTTCTCCGACCAAGTATCCAGAATGTTTCCCGAAGTAAAGATAATAGCATCTGTGTACCTGATGACAGGATTTTACATGTATCTCCATAATCAAGCGGTTCAGCAGAATATGTTAAGAAGGTAGCACTATTGGAAATCTATAGTTATCTGTATCCTCACAATTTGATACGCGAGACTTTAATCGAATGCAACCCGCCCTATCCACAAACAGGCTCAGAAAACCTGACTTGGGATCATTGACATAATTGAAACTATCCTGCTGAATCAACCCGAATAGAATTTTCTAGGCTGCTTCATGTTCCTCCACTGTCAACTCCTTTCGACGACATTGGTCCGGATTCCTGCAATTCTCAATGAATCGGAACACCCATGCAATCATTCTAACAGGCTTACAGTATCCAGACACCAGTATCAGCAACATTCAACAGAACAGTCACTAACCTCTTCTTTCTTTTGGAGTTGACTTCTTCTTCCTTTGATGCTGTGCTTGGAGTTGGCCATGTTTTTGGAGGACCATGAAGCCATTTTCGACCCTCCCACCATCCTGATCTGTGTAGTTCCTTGGGAGAGCATCCTCGGAAGTGTAGGTCAGCAGGATTCAGTGTACCAGGTAGATGTTGCCAATTTTTTGATAGAGTCAATTTACGAATCTTTAAAGCCGTGTTCCATTGAACACACCCCACTCTTCTCTTCGTTGTATCCATGCAATAACCGTGGACGAATCGCTCCGAAAAAAAATCTGTATTTTCTGACATAGGGTTTTTTCTATGTGGTTATACAATCTTGCTCCAATGGTGACTGCTAGAAGCTCCAGGCGTGGGATGGGATGGTCATCCTGACACTAGATTTTTGAATTGGAGCCACACTTGCTTTTGCAGCAAGCAGGAATACATTAACATTACCCTAAAACGCAGCTCGAAGAAATACGGCACACGTATAGGCATTCTGACTGGCCTCACAGAATGTATGCAAGCTCAAATCATCAGACTCTCTTTTACCCCAGAAAACCATCTAGGTATCTCAATGTTTGTCAAAAAGTGTTGTTTATGTCGTGACGTTCGCTAATCAAACTCCTCGAAGGACCACCAAATATTTCATTTGAAAATAAACAATAAACTCTGCGCGGTTGTCACGTTGAGTATATTTTCACTGCCTCTCGAACATGCCGCCCGCGTTAAAAAGTCCATCTTTTCAAATAACCTAAATGTCTAATTCATAATACACAAATCGCTTTGAAACATGACTAAATCTAGATATAATCAGTATCAACTTGTAAAACACAGAGCTTGGACACTGATCTTTTCACAATCGTTCCGATTGGTAATTTGATAGACACCACGCGCACTATATTGTCTGCTCCCTTGTGTAGTTCGCAGATGCGTGCCATGGACCATTCTAGTGAGGGTAAGTTGTCTCCTACCAAAACAAATAGTTTTCCATTTTGAAAAATGTTGTCATTCTCCTTGCTCCATTTTGACCTTGGATGAAGATTGACAAGGTATTCTCTAGACCAACGATCCCAGAATTGTCCATGCAGCTGCTGGACGGGTTGATATCGTGATAGTCTAGAGATCTTCATTTCTCTGAACTGTGCTTCTAGTGGACTGGCAGGTGAGTCGCCTATGAGGAAATGGGATGGCATCAAGGGAAGGAAATCTCTGACATCGTCCGAAAGTGGTGTTAGTGGTCGCGAGTTTAAACAGGCTTCAATTTGAACGAGCAATGTTTACATTTCTTCGAACGTGAGGGAAGAGTTTCCTAGAACGCGCTTCAAATAAAATTTCGTGCTTTTGACCACCGTGCGCCCTTTCCAAAGTCCCATGTGAGGTGAACGCGTGGGTCAAAAGTGCCATTTCATCTCTTCGCCAGCCGTGAACGATTTAACAGATGCCTTGTGTTTCTTGTCACTCACCAATCGGTATAGTTCCACAAAATAGTTGTTTGCGCCGAGGAAGTTAGAGCCATTATCCGAGCAAATCTCCCTAGGTCGTCCTCGTCTTGAACAAAGTCGTTTGAGTGCATTCAGGAAAGCATTCGTGGTCAAATCATTCACTGATTCAATATGAATTGCTCTTGTGTCAAAACATATGAAGATGCAAATGTAAGTCTTCACCAATCTGCGTCTTCTGAGGGTTTCTTCTTTGACGTATATTGGTCTTGCAAAGTCTACTCCACAGTGGGGAGCTTGCATGAAAAATTGGATCGATTTGTTTTAATTGCAAACTAAAGAAAATCGCAAAAAAATCGATACGATTTTTTTTATTTTGTAAGAAAATGATTTTTCCAATAGCTATTCAAGTTCAATGTTTTGTATATATAGATATACTGAGCATGGTGTTACAATGTTATGACGTCATAACATTGCAGTTTTAGCACACTTCAAAGCGTTACTACTCCGTCAATTTTCGACCAACAACAAAGAAAAAATACGGGTCTCCTTATTTTTCATGAACTTTCGAATTTAGCAATAAAAAAATTTGATGCAAGTTCCCCATTGGAAAAGGGTCTGCTCGGTGTCACTCTAGGATGTGGTAAAGTTCCCATCAAAAATTTCCCTTATTTCGGTTTGACACGATTACAAATGAAACAGGCTCTTAAAACTTGCTTAACTTGACTAATTCCGTGAATGAGCCAATACTTCAGGCGAATGATTGAGAGTAGCATCAGCGTACCAGCGTGACGGTACCTCAAGTGTGCATCTAGAACTATCAATTCTGTGAGTTTATGTTTGTAAAATGATTTCTTCATTGAAAGCTTCTTGCCTTAACCTTTGAATAATCAGTTTGGCTTTGATTATCACTGGACCTACTAGTCCCAATGGATCAAAAATTTGTGCGATGGTGGAAAGAATTGTTCGTTTCGTCACTTGGGTCTCTTCAATGTTGACATCAACAGAGTATTGAAGAGTATCATCCTTCGCACTCCATACGATTCCTAGGGTCTTGAGTTGCATATCATCTTTTTTTATGATCAACTTCTCATCTTGATTTTGATTAACGTTTGCTATGGGGCTCAATATCTTGTTGCTGTTAGATGTCCATTTTCTGAGTTCAAATTGTGCAGTTGATAATATTTCTGTTAATTTGCTATAAATCTTCTTCGCTTCATCTTCCGAGTTCACACTTGTTAACAAGTCGTCCATATAAAATTATGTCTCGATAATCTTGGCTGATCTTGGATACTTTTCTCTAAATTCAACTGCCAACTGCTGCAAGCATCAAGTCGCCTGAAAAGGTGCACTAGCTGTACCGTATGTAACAGTATTCAACTCAAAAATCTTGATAGGCTCTTCTTCACAGCTTCTCCATAAAATCTTTTGGAAACGTCGTGTGTCGCTCCTCCTCGTCAATCAAAATACTCTGTACATCATCTTTATTTCCGCGCTCAATACGTATTGACCAAGTCCTAATCTTAGTAAGATAGAGAAAAGGTCCGGTTGTATTGTCGGTCCCACTAGAAGTATATCGTTAAGTGAAACGTCCGTGCTTGATTCCGCACTAGCATCGAATGACGCGACACTTTGTGGTAATCGAGTCTCTAACCACTGCCGTGTGTGGTAGAAGAGAATATTTGTCTTCAATCGAGTTGTCTTCGCCCAGGTTACATTGGAAAGTCATATGCCGTAACTCTTCATATTCTTTCATGAAAGCTATGTATTGGTTTTTGAGTTCTTCGTTTTTATGCAATTTTTTTCCTAAGTTCGTGAAACGTTTGAGCGCCATTAATTTTGAATCACCTAAACTGCAATTGATATTTTTCCTAAACAGATACTTTACGATGAATTTGCCATCACTGCTTCGGGTTGTGGTATCTTGAATCAAATTTTCACACTGATGTTCATCTTTGGACATGATTTTCATTTTTGGAAGTTCTTCGATACTCCAAAAGTTGGTTAGTGATTGATGTAGATCTTCGTTCGTGATTTTTACCGTGAGATTGCAAACCGATCTTTGCTCACACTTGTAGCGAGAATTCAAAAATCATATAATTATCCATCCCTACTATGTTTGATGTAGAACAGGCATATCTCGTCCCAGCCTAATCCTTCCGTTCTTGAGTAGCTCATAGAATATTCCTGCGCCAACCAGTAAATCGATTTCCTTTGGAACATTGAATCGTTCGTCTGCTAGATGGATATTCGACGGGTACTTTATTTCTGCGTTGCTGAATTCATACATGGGTAACTTTTCAGTAGATCATGGTAAAACTAAGAATGAAAGATGTCTTCGAAAGTTGATAATTCTTCATTTTATTTACGTGTGTGCTTCCTGCGATATATTTGTTTTGATTTGACTGACTCCAGTGAGTGAAAGGTTGATTTTATCCGTATAAAATTTCAGCTCTTTGCACAAAGACTCGCTGATTAAGTTTGATTGGCTGCCTGAGTCGAGTAGTGCAGTGCTTTCATGCCATTCTCCCTTGAAATCAGAAATAAGAACTGTAGCGGTCGACAACAATACTTGACTTGTGATAAGATTTGAACATGTAGCTTGAAGAATATCTTCTCCAATTACCTCAGTTCGATCTTCTGGGCTAACTTTTGAAGGTTCGCATTTTTCTTTGATTTTCGTGCCGGTTACACACATAGTAGCTCCGTTATGCAGCTGTTCCGATTGCTGTAGATCTGGTCGCTTAACAGCTTCAGAATTCCATAAGTTGAACTGTGGCGAACTCTGCCTCTGCTGCTCGTTATGCAATTCGTTGATCGCGTATGCGCACTTTGATGAAATGTAGCAAGGCTGCCTCTGTGAGAATTATTACCTGCGGATTGATTTTGGTTTTGGAGTCTTCCATGATTTTGATCGTAGTTCACATGCAATTGGGCAGTGTGCTTCGTATTGCACTTCTTGCAACCTCTCGATAAACAATCTGCTTTAAAATCTCCAGCTCTAAGACAATCAGTACACAATTTATTTCGTCTCAGAACGTTATATTCCTCAGATAAAGGTGAATTTACAAATCGTTTGCAATGGTGAATGAAATGGTTTTCATGACACAATACACATTTACCTTCGTGTCCATCGTTTCCAACTCTCAAATGTAAACTCTTTGATTGTCCTGTATTGCTTTTCGTGAATGGCCTCGATGTATCTTCTTTCGTTCGGGAATATGATTTCAAAATGTCACTGCTCATTGCTTCTACCACCAAACATTTTTTTGTCAAAAATTTGATTTGGTCGTCGAGTTTTGGAAGGTTCTGGTCTGTTTGCTTTCCTTCCGATTCTCGCTTCATACGATCGACAATCTTTTGTAGGATTATTGGAATGAGCAAAAGGTCCCAATGCTCTACTGGCAGTTGAAGCTTTTTCAGTGCTAATGTATGTTGACATTGTTGATGAATAGCATCCAATAGTTTTCTGAGATGAACACAATTCTTTCAAAACTTGTGAAAAATTAAACAGTATTTTGCTCACGTGATGATTGATGATTGCAGGCTCGTTTTCATATCTCTTACACAATAAATCTAACGCTATTGAATAGTTTGCCGCTGTCACATGAAGAGAATCGATCAAATTCAAGGCGTCACCTTTGCAACAAATCTTCAAATAAAGGAACTTATCGATTGCGCTCAAGTCGGTTCTATTATGCACAACTGAGTCAAAAATGTCTTTAAAACTGTATCATGCTTCGTAACTTCCGTGAAAACTTGGCAACCCCAAGTCTGGTAGTTTTGCAACGGCGCCTAACCCTGCACTTGGTGTCGTTTCAGCACGAATTCGTTGATGTTCTAATTTATTTTTTCTCTCGAGTACTCCTTTATGATCGGCAATGATCTTTTTTGCTGTTGCAATTATTGAATGAAACGTTGATTCAGTTTCTAAACGTTTATCTTCTTCTTCAACGGATGAATATTCGAGTCGTGTCTGTATTTTGTCAAAATCTTCGAAATCGTCTTCAACGCAGCCTAAACGTGTTTCAATTTGGTAGATTTCATCACTGTTTTCATCAAGAAATTTTTCAAAACGAGCTAATCGATCACATATGACTTTTCATGCGTGTATGTTTTCTTCAAATTCGTCATCACGATTATTTTCTTTATTATTGTTTTTGCTCATTTCTAACGAAACGATAAAATGGCGCTTTTAAACCGAAAAAGAATCCGTTGATTCCGTGTTTGCGAGCGATTCAAGAATTTAAACCAAGCAGCGGGAAAAACACAAAAAATCACTGAAAAATGTACCTATTTGCCGTACTAATCGATAAAATAAAACATTACTGATGTTATCAAAAGTCAGGCAATTCGAAACAATGTAAAAGCCTGTCCGTCAATCGTGAACCTGCCTAAACCAAAAACGAGCAATTTCAAAACTAAAATGACTATTGACGTGAAATTAAATCGAGATTTCCAACTACGGTTAATCAGAATACGTGATAAGGATAATAGGATAAAGGACATAGAACGAGCTCATCAGAATGACTCCTTTCTTCGTGTGTTTTCAAAACTGATCACCAAGTTTCAGCTGAACAGGAACGAGAATCTCCAAAAGCCGCCATGCTGCTTCGATACGATCGCTTTTCCACCGGCTAATCCATCCATCCGGCTCGATTGGAACAAATGTTTATGTCGTGACAAGGCATGTAAAAATATAAAATATAAAATGAAACAAAAGCAAACATTTTTTATTCTTTTCCGTAAAATGATAATCTGCTCCAAATTTAGTCCCAATCTACTAATGAAAATTTGTATTTATGAAGATTAAAAAATAAATATTTAACATTCCTCTAAGCTCGCACTTCACTGAAAATTTTACTATAATTATTATTGTTACACATTACACACTAGGACTAAATTTGGAACAAGTTTTGTATTTATTATTTTACGTTAAAGGCCAAACAAAGGATTTTTGTCACTTGATCTTGTTTCATTTGATGTTTTTACATTATTGAATAGTTTATGTATAATAGAAATGAAATCAAGTAACAATTGGCAGTGATGCAACAAATATAGCTTTTTCATATTTTTGGAATCAAGATAATCATATTATTTTTTTATCCAAAAAAGCCAGTGAAATTCCCCAAATGGCACAAGGAAAAAATATGCACAGATAAATAGGTACAACTTAACTTCTTTCATGCGCTTCGCCTTCACTTGTTACTGTTGGCAAGATAATTTTGATGACAACACCGTGTTTTCCATTTGATACATTCAACAAGCAACAAAATTGATTTTGTTTTATAGCTCACCATGGAGACTATTTTGCCCAGTATCCAGAACCAAGTTGCGAGTTGACGGAATACATGTTGCCAACAAAATGTTGGCAGTTAATGTTGACTGGTGTGTACTAATTGACACAAGAAGCAAGTTTGGCATTGTCGTCTCAGATCCAAGCGGATTTTGGTCACGTGACATCCGACGGAGCAAGGTGGAATACAAGAACGATTCGGACTTGTTTACCTGACCTCATCACTTCTATTTTCCACAATCTTCAAATTGATCGTCCGTAACCGTGATAGAATAAGTTTTTTTCAAATCTTCGTCTTGAAAGTGAATAATCTCCATTTTAATATCAAATTCGTCATTAACTGTTGACTTATAACAAACAAAACAGTTGAATTAAATAAAAATATCGTGTCAAAATAGTATCCATGATTGTTTGCTATCAATCGATGAAAAAATAGAAAAATTTTGGGAAACTGAGGAACTGAATAAAAATATTTTCAAGAAACCACGTCCAGAAATTTTGAAGGGAGATTCGTAGTAAGTCCATTTAAAAATAATTTGAATAAGTTAGGACATTCAAGAGAAATTGCTAAAAATAGATTTTCGTCAATTGAGAAAAGGTTGACTAAAGATTTGAAGCTTGAAAAGGACTATTGTGAATTTATGTCGGAATATTTAGATTTAGGGCATATGGAGAAAATAGATGCCAAGGACGATAGTGATGAAGGATTTTTTCTGCCTTATCATGCACTGATGAAAAAGGAGAGCTTGACAACAAAATATAAAGTCGTTTTTGATGCTTCTCCAAAGACATCCACAGGCTTGTCTCTAAATGATGTACAGTTTGTAGGTCCTACTTTACAACAAGAAGTTTTCCAGATTTGATTGAGATTTTGAGTATATAAATTCGTTCTAACTGGTGATGTGTCCAAAATGTATCGGCAGATTTTAATAAATGATAAAGATTTGAAGTATCAGAAGATAATTTGGAAAGAAAATATACAGGAAAATGTGAAAACTCACCAGCTTAGCACAGTAACATAGGGTTTTGCGTCTTCTCCATATTTGGCCGTGAGGTGTTTAGTAGAGGTAGCAAATCAAAATAAAAATGAATTTCCTGTCGCTAGTAGGATTATGCAAAGAGATTTTCACAAGGACGATTTAATAACAGGATCAGATCGGAATTTGAATTAATAAATTTAAAAAAAGAGATTTAATCAATTTTGGCAGGCGCAGGTTTGGAATTGAGAAAGTCTTAGAGCAATAGTGAAAATGTTTCAAAAGAAATGGAAGTTAATAAAAATTTAGAAGTGCATATTCTGAATCCAGGAGAAAATCAACAGTGTACAACACTTGGAATATTTTGGAATTCAAACCAGGATATTATTATGTATAGAGTTAATCCGATGGATAACTCAATAAACGGTGAAGTGACCAAAAGAAAAGTCTTGTCGTTGATTAGTCAGATATTTGATCCGTTGGGATTTCTTAGTCCAGTAATAATCATTGCCAAGCTATTAATGCAAGAATTTTGGAAATTAAAATTAAATTGGGATGACGAGTTGCCCCAACATTTTATTGAAAAATGGAAAAGACTTTGTGATGACATGACTCATAATATCTATAAAATAAAAATTCCTAGACAAGCTTTCTTTTCGCAATATGCCACAATTGAATTGCATGGATTTAGCGATGCATCTGAGAAGGCGTATGGCGTGACTGTATTTACATACGATGTCTAATGTCCTCAGGATCATATATCTCAAATTTGTTATGTGCCAAATCTAGAGTAGCTCCGTTGAAGCAGATCTCGTTGCCTCGTTTGGAATTGTGTGTAGCGCTTTTATTGGCAAATTTAGTAAAAAAGGTTTTAGAGTCAATAGAAATGCAGATTGTCAGAATTTATTATTGGACGGACTCTACCATAACCCTATACCGAATTCAAAGCGAACCTTGTGCATATAAAACCTTTGTGGCTAATAGAATAAACGAAATAAGATCTTTGAGTAAGTCTCATAACTGGGGTCATGTAAGATCAGAAGAAAATCCAAGCGACCCCTCGTTAGTAGAGGTGTTTCGGCATTTACTCTCATGGAGCCAGACTTGTGGTGGAATGGACCTGTTTTCTCATATTAGACAAAAGTGAATGGTAGCATTTTGAAATAAAAGTTGAATTATCCGAAATTCCAGAACAAAGACCTGTATCTTTCATGGTGGTGCAATTGAATGCAGTTATTACTGATTTGATCAAAAGATACTCGTCATTCAATGAAATTCTGCATATTTTAGCGTACATGTTAAGATTTATTCACAATTTGGGATGTTAAAATTAAATATAAAAAATAAATCGTTAACTACAATGATTAAAGAGGTACAAATTAAATGTTTTTCTCAAGAATATTATAATTTGAAACACAATAAGGAAATTCCAAGAAATAGTGAGATTCTTTGTTTAAATCCATTTTTACAAAATGATCTGTTACGTGAAGGCGGAAGACTAACTAATTCTAATCTGGAGAATTTGATAAAAGACATCCAATTATTTTGCCACAGAGTCACGTTATTACAAAACATATTTTAAGACTTGAACATGTTAGGCTATTACATTGTGGTGTTCAAGAACTACTTAGTTCGATCCGAGAAAAATATTGGCCTATCTCAGGCAGGAATTCTTGCAAAAAGATTGTACGAGCTTGTATGGACTGTTTTCGAGCTAGACCTAGAAAGTCGAATTAAATGATGAGAGGTCTGCCTGAGATAAGGGTTATTGAAAGTTCCCTTTCAAAAATGTTGGAACAGATTTCGGTGGTCCGTTTTTATTAAAAGATCGTTTGACCCGGAATCTCAAGATGATTAAGTGTTACATCTGTTTATTTGTGTGCATGTCTACCAAGGCAGTGCATATCGAATTGGTGTCTGCACTTACCACGGAGGCATTTCTAGCAGCTCTTTCTCGTTTCACAAGCCGGCGTGGTTTTCCAGCAAATATATTTTCTGACAATGGTACAAATTACATAGGCGCAAATAATGAATTGAAGAAGATTTACGATTTTTTGATTAATAATAATGGAATCATTGCGAATCATTTAGTTGATGACAAAATAAAATGTGTGAGGGGGGGGAGTGACAACGTCAAGGATCCTCCTCACATTACACACAATAGTTTATATCAAATATTTTTTATTATTTTTAGCTACAAAATGAAAATGAAAATCTTGTCTGACATTCACCTTCTGTCAACTTTCTTATTATTCTCGTACACCTGGCACTGTCGTGTACCTTGGATGGTTCAGTACCGTTCAGCTTAGTGACTCTATGTCACAATCTTCAACTTTGTATCTCTAGGATAGGCAGTAATGTTCTCATGTGATACATTACTGAATGTAGTACTACAACATGGGCAATGGTGGCAAGAGCTTTTCGCTCAGTAGTTGTACAGTTGCGCTCGGCTGGAGTTGACAATCTGCTGACATATTCCACTGGTTTCTCGTCGGCTCCCTCCTCCTGAAGGTAAACTGCTCCTATTGCGTTAGAGCTAGCATCAGTCTGCAGGACGTAAGGTAAGGTTGGGTCAGCTTGGCGTAGGATCAGTGAACTGTTAAGTTGCTTGAGCATGTTGAATGAAGTTTTTTCTTTGAGGCCCCACTCCCATATTGCTTTCTTCTAGGTAAGATAAGTCAAGGACCTGGCAATGTCAGCAAATTTGTCGATAAATAGACAAATTGTACCATCCTTTGGTACCGACAGTTGGGACCGAATTAGCAGACTCACATTCTTCAATGTAGTCATTATTGAGTGGGGCAAGTTCCTTGCGTAGAATTTCTTTTTCTGGCTCCGACATTCTGTGAGGTGGCACTGCAACTGGTGTTTCATCGGTCAATTTGATCACGTGTTCTACATATGGTGTTGTATCGGTATTTTGAAAGAAAATGGCATGATTCTTTTCTAGAAGGTCGTTGATCTGTTCACGCTGATTTTCCTCCAGTGAAATTCCCTCATCACTTCGCAAATGTATCTCATTGAAAGAAACAGTTTTGAAAGATGAAACCATGGGCTTCTTGATAAAGCACTTTTCAACATCTTTCTCCAAAATCAGATCATGCACAGCCTGTGGTTGATCCTCATAAAACCATTGGTTGCTGGATACATCCAAAATCAATTGGGCCTTCTTAACAAATTCTATACCTAATAATGTTTTGCTATTTGGGTGTTCATCTACAGGTATGAATGATGTAGGAATAATTTTACTTTCCAAATGCACCTCTTCATTCTGGAACACATGAGCATCCACCATGCTTTCATTACCATCAGCTAGAGTCATTAACAATGACTTGATTTCGAAGGGTAACCCAATCATTAGAAATATTTCTCGTAACGCAGCACCACCTATGTTTGACTTGCCTCCCGTATCTAAGAAAGCATATCCATAAGCTTGGTGAATTTCAATACTTATCAGTGGGCGACTTTGTTCTTGAATGTCCCGAGTTATCAATGTTTGGCATCGGAAATGACAGCTTGCCATTAGGCTAAGGGGCTTTCATGTGGACTCTGACGGTATCAGCCTCTATCTAAGCACTGGCATCTTCGCTCACGAATGTCACTTCTGGTTGTTTCATGATCACTGCTACTCATTTGCTCCATCTCTTTTTCCAATCTTGATTCAAATCGTTTCTCAAGGTTTTCGATCTCCTCCGCTACATGATTTTTCAGATGGCTGTAGTTGTCTGTCAGCTGCTCCTTGATTCTCCCACTAGTTCTGGAATTTTTATCGAATTTCTTTTCCAATTTATCTTCCAATTTTCTAGGATTTTCTTCCAGTTGAACCTTCAAGTTCTAGGACAATTTCTAAACTGCGTTGGGATCAGGAGTTTCGAATTGGAACGTTTTGGGATCGATGCCCCCTTTCATCAAAGTCTCACGGAGTCTTTGTTGTAGATCAGCCATCTACCGCTTGTATCCAGGTCACGCTCCTCCAACTCCCTCTTTAGCTTGGCAACCTTCAATCCAAAAGCACTTGTTTCGAAGTCATGATAAGGACTATTTATTGTTATGTAGATTATTGCAAATAATACATAGTTAAGTTTTCACGTATGATAATGTATTAAATGTTTTAAAAGGAACAGAAACTGACATTCGATACGAAAAACAGGTTCTTATGTCAGTCATTGACATTTTCTACTACCTTTAATTTAGTCAGCTAGATGTTCACAAATTATGTATCAAGATTATAGTATTGCCTCAAAATAGTCATTATAAGCTATAATGCCAACACCCTCCTTCAATACTATAAACTTCTACTTAATTTATCAAATTAAGTTACCAAACAAAAATAAAATCATCTCAATGTAAACACAATACATAAGGTTCTACAATAAACGTATATAAATAAAAGAAACCTTATTCTATTTATATTTCCACAATATTCAAACAATCTCTGAAATAACAAAATTTGTTTCTGGCTAAATATTTTGTAAGCATATCAGCTACTTGCTGTTCAGTCGAAACGTACAATAATTTTACTTTATTTTGATTTACACAATCACGAACAAAATGAAACTTAATGTCAATATGTTTCGTACGTTTCGATTCCAATGTTGAAGCCATTTTAATACATGATTGGTTATCTTCATATATTGTTACAGGAAAGATATTTTTGTACAAAATTTCTGAAAGCATTTGCCCCAAAAATAAGTTTTCCATAATGCAACATGATAGTGCTACATACTCTGATTCTGCACTAGAAAGAGTAACAGTATTTTGTTTTTTAGTTTTCCAATGAACAACATTTCCATTTAATTTGATAACAAAGCCTGTAATGCTCTTTCTATCAATGATGCTGTTGGCAAAATCTGCATCGACAAATGAACTTAAAGACATATTCAAATCATGACTTTGATTTTTGCTTTTAACAAATTTTAGACCAACATTTTTTGTCTGATTCAAATATCTTAAAACTAGTTTCAAATGCTTCCAGTGTTCCTGTGAGTAATTATTCTGAAATTGACCAAAATATGTTATACAATAACTTAAATCGGGTCTGGAACCTAACATAATATACATAAGACATCCAATAAGTTCACGGTAGGGAAGATTTTCGTTCAACTCTAAGTCCTTTTTAATTTTTAATTGTAGTTTAGGTTGCATTGGCACATCAGCAAATTTACAATCTGACATGTTAAATTTGTGTAAAACTTTACTGATCAATTCCTTTTGTGTGATATGTAATTTATCGTTGAATTTCTCAATTTCTAATCCTAAAAAAGTTAACTTTTGATTTTTAAACTCTTTCATTTTAAAATTTCTAGATAGCTCTGTTTTTATATAATTTATGCTCTCTAGTGACTTTGAAAATAGAATGATGATGAATGTTGATGACACATAAATCAGAAGAAAAGTTTCTGAACTAAAGTACAGACATGGATCCTTCTTTGACCTTTGCAAGCCCAAATTTGTCAAAGTCGCATGAAAAAGGTTGTTCCAACATTTTGGAGCTTGTTTCAGGCCATAAAGAGACTTATTTAACTTACATATCAAGCTTCTATCAACTTTTAGACCTTGAGGTGGTTTCATAAACACAGGCGTATCTAGAGTTCCATAAAGAAATGCAGAGCTTACATCTAGCTGTTGAATACACAAATCCAACTCAAGATATAAAGTCAATAATACACGAATTGTCACCATTCGTGCAACTGGTGCATAAACATCTTCATCTAACGAGGTTTGTTTGAATCCACGAGCCACAAGCCTTGCCTTCTTCACAGTTTCACCATCCACTAATTTTTTGCGGAAAACCCACTTTGAGTCTATGATTTCTGATGATTCTGGTCGTGATTTTACTATTTCCCATGTATTGTTCCTCTTTAACGAGTCCAATTCTTCTTGAATTGCATTTTTCCAACCTTCATCTTTTGTTGCTTCTTCATATGAGTTCGGTACTTCAGATATTAGATAGCCAGCTGATAATGCTGCCATTAAATCGCTTTCAAAGTGTACTTCATAATCCTTTAGGTGCTTGGGTGTTTGTTTTTTTTCGGGTACTTCTTCTCAAATTTGGTTCATGTTCACTTTCATCGTCTGTGTTCGAGTCTATGGTGCTGTCTGAAGTCTCAGATTTACTTTCAGTTACAATTTCCATACTTTCGTTGTTAATTTCAACAGTGATTGAGTTTGTTGTTTCATCAAACACAACATTCCTTCCAAGTACAATTTTCCGGTTTTCTGGATCCCAAAGCCGGTATCCATTATTAGTATAACCGACCATAAACAACTTTTGACTTCTTGAATCTAATTTTGATTTCCTATCTTCTTTTGGTACATGGTTGTAGGCTACACACCCAAAAAGTCTTATCTTCCCCAAATTTGGTTTTTCGCCATACCAAATATCAGCTGGACATTGATTGTTGATGAGAATTCTTGACGCTGTTCGGTTAGTCAAATAAACAGCTGTTTTTACTGCTTCACCCCACAAGCTTCTATCTAGTTTGGAATCAAATATTAGGCATCTTGCTTTGTCAAGTATTGTTCTGTTGTAGCGCTCGGCAACACCATTTTGTTCAGGATTCCGGGGAATTGTATATTGAATTTGCATTCCAATTTGTTGACAAAGCTTTTTCATTTTTGTGGTTATATATTCCCCACCATTATCACATCTTACTCTTTCTATTTTTGTTTCAAATTTTGCTGTTACTAGTGCTACATATTCTTCAAATTTTTCCATCACTTCATTCTTATGTGTCAATAAATAGCACATAGCAAAATGTGAATAGTGATCAATGAATGTAACATAATACCTTTTTCCATCATAAGTGGGAGGATTTATGGGACCCACTACATCTGTTGATATGACTTCCAGTATACGTTGTGCTTTTCGGTCTTCATTTATTGGTTCAAAGGGTTTTCGAGTCTGCTTTCCTTTCAAACAAATTTCGCACACACCTGGAGCTGGATATTTACAAGAATGTCCCATTCTTCGGTGTTCTAACCATGTTTTTTCCATAGCCACATCCACTTTAGGAGTTTCTGGTATTTTCAGTATAACTACGTAAAGATTTCCATGAAGCTTGCCTTCCAGTACTACACTGTTATTTTTTCTGATGAACACTTTGTTATTCTTGAACATCACATTCAGGCCATTTTCTTCAAGCTTTCTGACTGATAATAAATTGTATAAAAGATTGCGACAAACCCATACATCCTTTATTACAATTTTTTTATCTTTCTGAGTTATTAAATGCAAGTTACCTTGTTTTTCAGCCATAATAATTTCACCATGCTTAGCAACATTGATTTTATGTGAAATTTTGTGTGCTTCTTTCAATAAGCTTCCAGTTCGTTCATCAACTAAGTGGTTGGTGCAACCACTATCAACAATAAAATTGACTTCTTTAGAATTTTCCACAGCTGACATCATTGATTCATTTTTCGTGACTTCTTCAGATAAAAATGTAACTTCTTCATCGTCACTTCCTGCAGCAATGTTGACTTTTTTATTAGTCTTCTTAAACTTTGAACAATCTGCGCGCTTGTGCCCAATTTTTCCACAGACATGAAACTTGTATGGAAAATAATTTTTCTTTTGAGGACCACTGCCTGACTTTCTATAAAACTTTTTATTTTGACTTGCAAAAGCCGTATCACTTGCACTTGCACTAGCCTCTTGTTTACTTTCTTTTCTTATTTCTTCCATGAGTAGCTTATTTTTGACAAAATCCAGTGTCACTTTGCTTTCGTCCTGGCAAAACATCACATCAATTGCAGTTACTACAGCTTCATATGAATCTGGCATTGAAGACAACAATTGTGACACAATTTCACCACGTTCCAATTTTCCACCTGCAGCTTTGAGCTCACAGATTGTTTGTTCAAATTCCGTCAAGAAAACATTGAGAGTTGTTCCTCCTGTGAATTTCAAACTTCTCAACTTTTTCTGAAGCATAACTTGACTGGATATTCCTTTTTTTGTGTAGGTTTGGTTCAAAGTTCCCATTAATTCTTTTGCGGTCTTCTTGTCTTTCACCACTTCCAGCATGTTGTCGGCCAAACACTGTACAATAAGATTTCTTGCCTTGATATCGTTTTTTCTCCAGGTGGTTCCTTCTTCTGAGTTTACTGGACAGTTGCTTTCCAGAACATGACTAACTTCTGCCTGTTCCAACGCCAACTTTACCCTGAATTCCCAGTTAGAAAATCCTGTTCCATCAAAAGGCACTACATTGAGCTGCATTTGCCCAGCCATTTTTGTTTCACGAGAATACTCCACAAACTTCCGATTCGTACGTCCACTATCTTATTTCCGTAATTTTCACTGACAATGCTTATTTGCACTCTGGGCCCATAACCTATTGTTATGTAGATTATTGCAAATAATACATAGTTAAGTTTTCACGTATGATAATGTATTAAATGTTTTAAAAGGAACAGAAACTGACATTCGATACAAAAAACAGGTTCTTATGTCAGTCATTGACATTTTCTACTACCTTTAATTAAGTCAGCTAGATGTTCACAAATTATGTATCAAGATTATAGTATTGCCTCAAAATAGTCATTATAAGCTATAATGCCAACACTATTTAATATTTATGTCCGATTCTATAGCTCAGAAATGAAATCTCACTTCTGACACAACTGTAGTATTTTTTACTATAGAAACACTTGTCCAGTTTTAATATATTCATTTTAAGTCACTATATACAGCACTCACTATTCACAACAACGTATTTATGTTTACAATCACAGCTTATCAAAATCTGAACTGCTCTCTTCGTCCCATGTCGACCTTTTTATATACCTTGGACCGCCTTCACCGATAATTCATGAATACCCTAGAATTGTCGGGAAGAAATCGATAGATAGCGAAGCTTCTGGTATGGCAGAGAAACCTCTCGAAAATTCTCATAGTGGACCGACTTTGTGACAACAGGGACAAGATCCGATGTGTCCGAAACATTATGGTCGGGACGTTGTTTCCGCTGCCAGCTGCCTTGAAATTTCGAAACACTGGACATGTTTCGTCACAATATAAACATTTAATAGATATTCTCATCTTAAAATACAATGGAAACAAACAAACGAGACTGACAAAAAAAAAATAGAGAAAAAATTACACACAAAAATAATATTTTTGAATTGAATATTTTTTCATGAGATTTGGTACAAATGGGTCTGTACCAGGGTATGAAAAATCCACTTCTCTAAAAAAAACGCTAATTTGTTTTCGGGATTTCTTAGCTCTAAATATGCTCTAGTGTGATTTGGATTTTGAAAAAAAACTGGGTGACGTTTGGCCTCTAAATACACTTCTCTCTAAATTTCAAAAAAAAATCGTCCAAATCGATCAATAAATTAAAAAGTTATGAGGGTGGCCCGCTTTCGAATGAGTCACTCTGTATGTTTGTGATTACCATAAATCAATTAGTTGGTAACAAAAAATGAACTTTTAGTGGGAAATATCTTTGTTTTATTAAAAATAAGTGTTTTTTTTCTAATGGCCGCCATTTTGGTTCCACAGGATGGGGAAGCAGTTGCTGCGGGTCAAATCGATCTATAAAGCCGGGTACGCATAGGGGCATGCACGTGGATGAGGCAGCCCGAGGCCGAACCATTTGCCTTGGATCGAGGCCGACTGCAAACGGGTTCTAGCAGACACATGAGGCATGTTCGGAACCGATCCATCATATTCTAGCGAGCATTCTTTTAACACTGTTTGTCACTGGTTTTACTGGTTCAAGTTAAACCGCCTCAGCATCGACAAGAATTTTGTTTTTGTTCCGTCTGGACCGCGCACGGACAGAGTATGTGCTGTGTTCGTGCTCATTTACGAACGCTGCTTAAGATATAAACATCATCTGTGCCAAATGGTCTGCGTTCTTCATTATTCGTCTGATTTTTCTGTGTACAGCCTCGCCTATTACAAATTCTCATGAGAACGCGTTTAAATGATAAGCAACTAATCTAGTTGTCGCGGATATCTTGCGAGCGACCAATATTTAGATACAATGCGCCAAATTATTAATCCAAATTATCCATAACATAATTGTGGGAATAATCTCATACAGGGTGACCGGAAATATAACGTTCGAAACATATTCGTGGTAGTTCCATAACGAAAATATGAAACATTCATTCGAACCTGGGTTTGCAAACGCATAATTTTCAACTTACAGAGCATCAAAGTTTTTTTACAAATGGTTTTTTTTTATATAAATTGAACCGTTTGTGCCGATCCTGATGAGGTTTTGCAGACAATGAAAGTGGGGAACAAACCAAGTCGCTAGTCGGTTCGTTTTGCCTTGCCTTCAAGGATACCTGATACAATCCTGATATGGAGACAGAAAAGTTAGTTGGCATTTTGTGATTGGATTGTGTTGTGGACGTCAAAAGAAAAAGTTTTGGAAGGCTTGTGAGTAACCGGAGAATCTATTTCTCCGAAATACCTACTGGGATAATTAAGAGTCTTGAAGAAAAGTTCTCAAAGATATGTGAGGGATAGAACTCATATTTTCAAAATCAGCGCTTGTTAATTTGAAACTGATACATATTTCGTTTTAGAATTTATTGCGATTCCATTGTGGAAAAGCGTGTCTTTGAAAATTGCTAATGATTGATTATTCCGTTTTGCGCGGATTGAGTTTTCGTAAGGTGTAAATGTATATGACAAAAAAAATTGAGTTGGATCACGATTTTCTGGAAATCGCTTCTGCATGGTCTGAAACTAAGATGTGAAAAAAATTAGTCAAATCAATTATTATGGGTGAAGGCAGTGGCGGATCTGGGCTGGAGTCACGGAATGTGCCACAGTCTTCATAGGCGGAAAATGTAGAAATCTTTTTGGCGCCGAGTTGAGTTGGAAAAATGGGTCCTGCTCAATCCGAATCTGGGGTTTGCCACCTCGACAGGCGTCGGCTTCACAACGGAAATTAATTTCTGGTACGTTTTTTAGTTTTTCAAGTCATAACTCGAAAACTAAGCATTTTTTTGATGATAACAATGAAATACAAAATTGTGATGCTCCCCGAGAATTTTCCGGTGATTTTCAAGAGGGCATGGGAAAAATCGTTATTTCCACATCTCGGGCGCCCTCCTCTGTATTTACTTGGTAGAGGGCTCAACATGCCTATCGAGTAGCTTCAAAACACTTGAGAAAGTCCAAGAGTTCGTTTTTTTCAAATTTCCGCTATGAATAGACTTCTGAACCTATATATAAATTAAAACATGGGTGTTGACAGAAAATAAATTAATCCGGATTTTGTCCCAAAGTAGTTATTTCCAACTAGCAAATACAAAAAAAAACATTGAAGACAAGCTCTTCTGGCGGAGATTCAATAATTTCATCCCATAAAAAGGCAATTTAACAGCAATGCATCATTAGTAAAATAAACGTGTAGGAGCGGCGTGTGAACAAAGTTGTATACGTCAGGTTTAACAGCAGAAAATTCAACAGAAAAACAAACCGCCGTGATGAAAAAAGAAGTTTTTCCGAAGGCGTCTATAGAGATGTAAGGGGAACGCCGACGCGATGGGGTCAGTTTGCGTATTGATAAGGTAGGTAGAGAGGTGCGGGAAAATTTGAAAGAAAACTCTCTCAGAAGCCTCTCTTTGAAAACGCGGTTTTGAAATTTGTCTGAAATTTCCCATCCGCGGGCTTTCACACCAAAGTATCACGCGACGAGCGACCGGTTGCAAACACGCTACTTACATTTATACCCTATGAAACCATGGCAACATGGTTGCCATAGTTATGGAGGTTTCAATGTAAGTAGCATGCTTACTCGTCGCATGCTACTTTGGTGTGAAAGTAGCTTACACAAAAAAGCATTTTGCCCCACTATTGTCAACAGGTACAGAATGAATAAACCAATTGTTTTTCGAGAAGCTTCAAAGAAATTAGTTTAACGGATTCAAATCTGGTGATCGGAGTCGTCGAAAGAAAACCATGTTGCCATGGTTTCATAGGTTATAAATGTGAGTAGCATGTTTGCAGCCGGTCGCTCGTCGCGTGATACTTTGGTGTGAAAGCCACCAAAACAAAAAAGTATTTTCTCAGAAACAGACCTGATTTTTCCAGGTACTCATCCTGAAGAAAACAATATCTATACCAAGAAAACTCACCAGCAACTTATGACTCTGAAAGTCATGTTTTCTCTCCCAGCTACTTACTTTATTACAACGCAGTTTCACCTGATAGAATTTCAGCAAAAATGAGAAAAAAGAACGGGTAAAAATTCCCCTATTGGGATAGTTTGGGTTAAAAATAGATGTCGCTGTGAACTTTGGGTATGACGACAGACCAGCGCCTTCGATTGATGTCAAGTACCTATATTATAAAAAACGCACAAAAAAGTTTAGATATCCTCACCTTATTTTCTAGAAAAATACATTTTAACTAGGTATTTTGCCATACTTGTTTCTCATAGGTACGGAGAGCCTTCGATAGCTAACCGACTGCTTCGCTTATGCTCTGCTGCGTCCTTATCAATGTATCAATTTTAAAAAATTGTCTTATTAATTATCAGGGCATGGGGGGGTCTAGCCCTTGAAGCCCCCCCCCGTACATCTGCCACTGGGTACAGAATGGATTTGTGTCGATTTTATAAAAAATGACTCGAAAAAAAGTACCTTTTTTCAAAGAGATATCAAAAAAAGTTATAGAAAAAAGTTGTTTAGAATAATAAAAAATATTGGCCGAATACCAATTTTGACACAAGTTGGCCTATTTTGATTTTTTTGGAGAGCTCCTGCTATTTGGCGTTCGCGATATCATACGGGATACGAATTGGCGTTCATAAGGCGCTCACACGGACGCTATGAACAAACGCCAAGGAACGACCTCACAGAATGCGCTACCTGGAGTTCAAAAGATGAAAAGCGTCAAAAGAGTCTGCAAGTCGAAGTCACCCATATTATACGGTGTCAAGAGTTTCATCTATTTAGTTATTCTCAGGCATAGGTTGTTTCTAATTTTGCTGTTGCTAGTGCTAACAATTCTTCAAAATTTTCCATCACTTCATTTTCATGTGTCAATAAATAGCACATAGCAAAATGTGCACAGTGATCAATAAATAATGTAACATAATACCTTTTTCCGTCATAATCAAGAGGATCTATGGGACCCACTACATCTGTTGATATGACTTCCAGTATACGTTGTGCCTTTCGTTCTTCATTTATTGGTTCAAAGAGTTTTCGAGTCTGCTTTCCTTTCAAACAAATCTCGCACACACCTGGAGCTGGATATTTACAAGAATGTACAATTTTTCGGGGTTCTAACCATGTCTTTCCATAGCCACATTCACTTTGAAAGCTTCTGGTATTTTCAGAATAACTAATTAAAAATTCTCATGAAGCTTGCCTTCCAGTACTACACTGTTATTTTTCCTGATGAACACTTTGTTAATCTTGAACATCACATTCAGGCCATTTTCTTCAAGCTTTCTGACTGATACTAAATTGTATAAAAGATTTCGACAAACCCATACATCCTTTCTTACAATTTTTTTTATTTTTCTGAGTTATCAAATGCAAGTGACCTGGTTTTCCGTAATAATCTCAGCATGCTTAGCAACATTGATTTTATGTGAATTTTTTTGTGCTTCTTTCAATAGGCTCTCAGTTTTTTCATCAACTAAGTAGTTGGTGCAACCACTATCAACAATAAAATTGACTTCTCGAGAATTTTCCACAGCTGACATCATTCATTCATTTTTCGTAACTGCTTCAAACAAAAATGTAACTTCTTCGTCGTCACTCCCTGCAGCAATGTTGACTTTTTCATTAGTCTTCTTAAACTTTGAACAATCTGCGCGCTTGTGCCTAATTTTTCCACAGCTTTGACACTTATATAGAAAATAATTCTTCTTTTGAGGACCACTTCCTGACTTTCTATAAAACTTTTTATTTGGCTTGCAAAAGCCCTATCACTTGCACCAGCACCAACCTCTTGTTCACTTTTTTCTCTTATTTCTTCCATGAGTAGCTTATTTTTGACAAAATGCAGTGTCACTTTGCTTTCGTCCTGACAAAACATCACATCAATTGCAGTTACTACAGCTTCATATGAATTTGGCATTGAAGACAGTAATTATTGTGACACAGTTTCACCACGTTCCAATTTTCCATCAGCAGCTTTGAGCTCACAAACTGTTTGTTCAAATTCCGTCAAGAAAACATTGAGAGTGGTCCCTCCTGTGAATTTCAAACTTCTCAACTTTTTTTGAAGCATAACTTGACTAGATATTCTCTTTTTTGTGTAGGTTTGGTTCAAGGTTTTCATTATTTCCTTTGCAGTCTTCTTATCTTTCACCACTTCCAGCATGTTGTCGGCCAAACACTCTACAATAAGATTTCTTGCCTTGATATTTTCTTTTTTCCAGATGGTTTCTTCTTTTGAGTTCACTGGACAGTTGCTTTCCAGAACATGATTAACTCCTGCCTGTTCCAACGCCAACTTCACCTTAAATTCCCAGTTAGGAAATCCTGTTCCATCAAAAGGCACTACATTGAGCTGCATTTGCCCAGCCATTTTTGTTTCACAAGAATACGAACGACTCCACAAACTTCCGACTCGTATTTCCACTATCTTATTTCCGTAATAATTATCACTGACAATGCTTATTTGCACTCTGGGCCCATAACCTATTGTTGTGTAGATTACTGCAAATAATACATAGTCAAGTTTACGTAGGTATATGATAATGTGTTAAATGTTTTGAAAGAAACAGAAACTGACATTCGATACAAAAAACAGGTTCTACTGTCAGTCATTGACGTCTTCTACTACCCTCAATTTAGTCAGCTAGATGTTCACAAATGATGTATCTGGCGCTGATATTACAGATTAATGGAGACACCATTAAACAAACTTAAACATCAAGATTATAGTATTGCCTCATAAAAGGGGTTAAATGGTATAATGCCAACAGTTTAATGTATCTTGCCGTCAGTGGCGACCGCTGCAGGGAGGGCAACAAGGCAGGGCCCTTTCAAATCTGCGACAGAAACATCATCATTTTTAATTAATTTATTTAAAAAAAGTAAGCTTCCTGCTCTTAACACACTCTTCAATTCTTAATCTAGATTCTAGAAACTCTAGGACGGTGAATACAAGCCGGCAACGCTGTAAGCCGGCTGGCAAATGTTTTTAGGACGGGTAGTTGCGAGCCGTGCGATATCCGATTTGCACTAACTGCATTCCTTTTACATGCCGGAGCCGCTCTATGTCACTCCGTCAATAGGTCAAGGTTTGCCCGTCGCATACGCGTCTAGAACATTGAACGATCCAGAGCAGAAATATTCAACAATAGAAAAAGAGTGCCTTTGTATAGTTTGGGCGACCAAACATTCTAGACCTAACTTATATGGCCGTAAGTTCAATAATGTAACAGACCATAAACCGTTGCAGTGGCTGTTTTTCCTAAAAGACCCTAGTTCAAAATTAGTACGTTGGCGCATAAAACTCGAAGAATTCGATTATAAAATTATCTACAAAAAAGGAAAGCTAAACACTAACGCCGATGCCCTTTCAAGATTCGAACCACACATCAAAGAGATAAATGAAAATTTTAATTTGGAAAAATTCACAAATGAAATTTGTGACAATTTGGACAACCCCACACCTGAAACATGTCATGACGTTGAAACCGGTACGGCAAGCGAAAACATTGTGAATCAAATGTCAACCGTAGTATATATAGATGACACCAAAATCCATTGACGACGACGATTCAGGTACAGTACACTCTAACACGACACAAGATCCCGTCATGGGCGTAATCATTCTTGATATTGCTGTTAATTATGGCGCAAATCAAATATTCATTCAAGACGTTCTACATTCCCCGGCGAAACCAAGAATCAAAATATAATTTGAGAAAAAACTAAATATTATTGGGAAAATTTGAAAAATTCCGTAAAAACATTTATCAACGATTGTGAAATTTGTCAACTAAGCAAGTACGAAACACACCCGGTCAACATCAAAATGATCATAACGCCTACTGCTACGCATCCTTTAGAAATTATTCATTTGGATACCTTTACGCTGGACCAGACTAAATTCTTGACCATAATTGATAGTTTCTCGAAGTATGCTCAAGTATATCCACTAAAATCTCTCACGTCAACAGAAATTGCCGGCAATCTTTTATTATCCTTTTCCCACCATAAAATCCCAAAACAGATCATCGTGGACAATGGGACAGAATTCAAAAGTTATCACAGAACTTTTCACTGCAAAAGTCAAAATTCACTTCTGCTCACCGCATCATCCCCAATCAAACGAATTATTTGAAAGATTACATTCCACCCTTACAGAACATGTCAGGCTACTAAATAAGCAGGATTTCCAAGAAACCCCTATAACTCAAAAAATGATATATTATGCTATCCTTGCATATAATAATTCAGTACACTCTGCGACAAAATCAAAACCTGTGGACGTAACTAGCGGACACATCACCGATGATGATCCTTCTGACATAAAAATTGAACAACTTCTTTTAAACGATTATGTCAACGATCATAAGGAAAAAACCAAACTTTTGTATTCACAGATCAATTCTAAACTGTCTACTGCAAAAGAAAAATCGATCAATAAAATTAATGAAAACAGAGAAAATCCTGGAATATTCCAACCAGAACTAAAAGTATATCTTAGAAAGCATATTTGACAGAAAACTGCGGATAAATTTACTAAACCATCAACAATCATTTCTATAAATAAAAAACGCAAAACGGCAAAACCAATTCTCACGAGAAAATTCTTGGTAACTAAAAACGACCGCTAAAAAATAGATATAGTTTTTCTGACTAGGCATTCTCGTTTCCTTTCAGAATTCTCCAAATATCACTAGGATACGAAGATAGAATCACCATGAGGAAAAAAACTGACAACCCTGGCATAATTTCATTGAAGTTAGGAAATGCGAGAGTTCAAGAATGCACTTACACACATTCATTATAATTATCTTAACCCAGTAATACTAGAAAGAAATAATCTATACACTAAGTCATTGAATCCGACGGAAACGTTGCGGAAACACAATGAATATTATGAAGAAGCTTCAAACTATATGAAGATTTTGAAGTTCATCCAGTACACAGTCGAAACAAAAATTCACGACTTTCTATACCACGTCCAAAAAGAACAAAGAGAGGATTAATAAATGTAATCGGATCATTCTTCAAAGCTGTTACGGGAAACCTTGACGCGAACGATGGACAAAAGTTCGAGAAAATCATTTCCCAGTTGAAATCAAATCAGAAGGATTTGAAGAAAAACATTTTGAAACAAAACTCAATTTCTCTTAACATGATCAAACAATTCAATAACACCTTCGGACAAATTAGTCATAACGAACGAATATTAGACAACACACTAGGTCAAATTAATCTCATAATTCAAAAAGCCACCTATCGGGAAAACTCAATTTTTATGAAAGATTTTTTCAACCAATTATCAACAGTTATGAAGTTATCGATTCAATGTTACAAGACGTCGAAAATTCCATGACTTTTGCAAAATTACAAATAGTTCACCTCAGCATCATTAAATCAAACATGCTCTATTCTGCATGAATAACTTGAAATTCAGAGGAACATTGGTGGCGACAAATTGCCTTCAGAAGTTTCCTCAGAAAACACTGCCTTTTTTGGAAAAATCATCAAAATAGACTGTTTCATTTTGCATAACAAAATCAACTACCTTCTTCGAATTTCCATCATGAAAACAGAGCTGTTCAATCACTTCCACATATTCTCATGGCCAGTCATGAGGGAGGATCAGTTCAAGGATAAAATGCCTCGCGATAAATTTTTAATTGAATCTAAATTGTACATGCATATTTAAGTCAAAAATGTACAAAAGTCCAAGCTCAGTACTTCATCTGCGAGAATGCCTTTTTGGAAAAAGTCAATGACATCAACCCTTGTGAAGTCCAGTTGATACATTCGAAGGACACCTATACCTGTAACCAGCTCGAAGCCAAGTTCTCACACCCCATAATAAATCAACTTGGTGATGCAGATCAATGGACCATCATTTTACCAACTGAACATAAAATCAAACTCAATTGCAAGAAGCAAGAAGAAAGCCTGAAAATGATCGGTACCTATCTCCTAAATATACCGGTCAATTGCCAAATCACCTCCGAACACTATCAATAGCCAATCATCAGAAATCAACAGATGTCAGTGAACCATTCTTCTTTCCTGATATCGACGCAACCATCCAGATCAACCAACTTGCGAAAATCAACCTCAATTCAAGTCTCCAAAAAGTAGAGCTAGACGGACTATTCAAGCTGGAAAAAGAAATCGAAGAAAATCAAACCCCATGATTTTTCGAGAAGGTATCTGGAACCCCGAGTATGTGGACCATACTGATCTATTGCAGTGCAGCTGCCGCAACAACATGGTTCATCTTCAAACGTTTCCGGAACTCAAGGAATTCCCCACCCAACGATGACCTTAACCTGGAAGAAGTCCATCTCCCCCGATCTTGACGACCGTGGAAGTTGGAGCTTAGGGGGGAAGAGTTATGTCTCACCCTCAAATGGATATCGCTGACAGCATATTATTGGAACCTGCTTACATTGCTTAATTCATTCACATAAAAACAATTGTTAAGGTAGTTTGCAGTTCAGTCCGATCGAATAAGTTGCTGCTGCAAGCTATCTCTCTTTCGCTGTAAATTTAGAAAACAAATATTTTTTTAAAAAACGGATCGCCCGGTTGTCGTCATTTAACTCGAGTCTAACGTCATTGTCAATTTTTGTAACCAAAAACTGTCATTTCAATTTTTATGACCGTTTAGGATACTGCTTGGCAGTGAATAATATTGGATTGATTTTTGTAATTGTATTATACTATTAGAAATAAAAATGCGATGACAGTTGGACAATGAATCTATTGGTTGATAGTGGCTAATGCAAGGCATGTAGAAAAGTATTACTTTCCAATTGATAAAAGCATGTTTTCAAATCTTTTTCAAGTTATTCTGTCTCAATTAGGCACTAGCTCGTGACGTCACACACATATCCTCAAATTTGGTGGGGGGGACAACAATACGTAGGTAATGCTCTTGTTCTTTGGAGTTATTCGTGTTTTGTGGTGTATTTGGACTTTTTTTCATCATTTGTGAGATTTGGACTCATAACTTTCAGTTTTTAGTGCTGTGAAGTCACGTGAACATTTTAAAAAATAATTTCATGTTTTGGCAAATGTGTCAACACCGTGTCACTGCCATTGCCGTATTGCCAAGTGTATTGAAAGTAGGTAATAGACATTTTATATCCAAAAATTGCTTTTTTCAGTCCAAATAGCCGTTTTTTTCATCTGTGCACGTGGTTTTCTATATTCTATAGACACTAGAATGTGTCCATATAGGCCAAATTGCTTATGATAAGTTTAATGGCAAAAAACCGTTTTCTAAACTTCCTTTGTTATCCCTCCGATCAAAATTTGAGGTTATGTGAATATGACGTCATAGCTAGCACCTAATTGGTGGAATAGCATAATCTCTATGCACCAAAGCTTATCCACTGTAAGTTTCAGCTGTGTATTTTGAATGGAGCTAGCTAACATGGGACTGAAAAATAATCATGGGAATCACTATATTCCGTCTAAAAAAAACGAACTTCATTATAAAATTATTTAAAAATACTGCTGTGAAAAAATTGGAAAAAAGGGTCAGCGTGGAAGCTGATTGTTTTTTTTTCGAAGATTACTATATTAATAGAGGTCGTTGGTTGATTTTTTAAACATAATGACTTACTATTCCTTATATTTTTCATATTTCCAATATTGTGCAAATTGTCCATTATTAAATAAACAATAATCAAAGAGATTTGTTAAATAATGTGTAATAAACTCATGATTAATGCTATTTTTACCAGAACCAATAAGTGGCAATATTCGGTACTTATCAGGATTTCTTACTGACTAAACTTTATAGGGGTTTCAGATTTTCATTCCTAGGGTCGTTCTGTTGCTGTGATGTCCTGGACTTAAAAAAATGAGCACGTTTTATCAATTTTCTCACAGCATCATTTTCAAATAATTGTATGTATTTTTTTAAATAAAACTTCGGTCTTATGGCTTTTTTTTTACCGATCTTGAAATAAATTTTTCATACTACATGCCAATTCCCATAAACGAGAAGATTTGGAAAAATGTATCTGATCATCCTGAAAGTTGAGTAGTTTCATAAACTATGATAAGCACGAGCTAGCCTTATGGGTTTTTCTATAACAGAGTTTTAGATTAACACATTTTTATTGCTTTAGGAAAAAAACAATTGCAAAATTTTCCCACCGGAAAATTTACTTCAACAGCCGATCGGCTTATGGGATTTTTTTTTTCGGATTCCTTATGATATCAAAGTTCCTTCTATCTATTGCCATAAGCGAGAAAATGTATCAGCAACCAATTATTCTTTTACAAGATCAAGTACGTGCAATCCTTATGGCTTTGTTTTTTCACCATTACATTGTTAGATATGTTGAAATGCCATAAACGAGAGAATAAAAAAATCCTTTTTTTTTCTGCAGAAGAAATGTTAATTTTCCATACGCTCAGCACACTTGCGGTCGCTAAATTTTGATTTTTTTGTGTCAGTCAAAAAAATTTGACGGTTTACGAGTCCTATCACTTTATCACAGAAAACTCAAATAATTCGATACAAAATGTGGTGAGTGAGTAATAGATTTCCAAGTATCTTTCTCTAGAGGAGAAGTATTCCAATATTGCAACAAACTGTGAAGCCACTTCATCCAGAACTTATCCAATATAATTTAATCTCCTTTGAGGTGTGAACACCTTTTTTGCCTCTGTCTGCCTTTTTGTTGGTTATCTAGCCTACCTACGCATCGATCAATCAATTCCATATTATTGGGTGAACGTATCGTTAATTCACGCGACAGTTACTTTTTGGAGATGAATTTTAAAGCGTAGGAGTTTGAATGCCATTAAACGGAGGTTCATTGACATGAAAACATAGGTAGAGTGGAAAGCATTGGAATTCGCACACGTTATTTAGATCAGTTATTTTTTGTCAACCCTCGTAATATGCCAAAATACTACACCTTTGTCAAGTGAAATTTAGAAAACGGAAAATGTAATTCAGAATAGGAATATGTAGTTCAGAATATGGAAACTGTAATTGAGAATAGGAATATGTAATTCAGAAATGGGAATTTGTAATTCAGAGTAGGAATATGTAATTCAGAAATGGGAATTTGTGATTGAGAATAGGAAAATGTAATTTAGAATTTGGAAATTGTAATTCAGAAATAGGAAAATGTGATTCAGAATCACTGATTATGAGTTGTTTTTTTTAAATTTTGTGTACCGGGGTTTGCTTTTGCTTTGATATCGTATTGTATCACCAATATGTGGAGTTTCACGACATAAAACATTTTTTTTGCGGATCAAAATTGAAAATCGTTTTCATGGCAAATCCAGTTTATATTTACCTATATGTTTTAAAAATTACTCATTAAATAGCATTTACATAATATAACATCATAACAACTCAACATTAATAAAATGACCAAAAAATATACAAATATCTTAATAAGTAAATTGAACTTTCACTGTCCAACTGGCATATCTTCTAATGCAAGCGCTGTGGCATAGAATGTGGTTCAATGTTGGGCTGCACGTGCGCAGTCGCCTCCCATGATCGTCTCTTTACTCACATCAATGATTTGCTCCATATATTGCAACCTCTGCTTTTGTATTCCTGGAGCCACTACCTCAGGGACTCTGAGATTGGTTTTGACTCCCATTTTCAATTTTGCCCAAATGAATTCTATGAGGTTGAGCATGGGCGAATACGGAGCTAACCTAAATGATGTTGCTTTCGTCAAATCAATAACCGTCTCTAGCCTGGAGTGACAGGGAGCATTATCACAGACAATGACTAAATCCGACAAGCGATTGGCCAGTTCTTCCCATGTCCTCATTAGTCTCTGGATCAACTCATTTTTCCAGAGCGCCCTGAAAAACCCCCACTCCGTTTCATTCGAATCACACCAGCAGCAGAAATAGCACCAATAAGATGAATATTTGGACCACGGGCTGACGGAAGCTGTTGATCGGCCCGAGATCCAGCTTTGGAACGTCCCCGGGATCGTCGACAAAATAAGTTGAAGTTTGTCTCGTCTATCCGATTTGTTTCCCTTGTCTAATGAAATTTTCAAGTGATCGCACATAATCGGAACGTCTTGCGAGTTCATGGAGGAGGGTTCTGTATGGACTTGCTTCATGGTGAATAGTTTTCCTTCCAAATAATTAACAATACATTTGGAGATGTGCATAATAAATTCTGCCTTTACCTTTGCTTGCAATTGTTCAATTGTGATATCACATTTTTCTCCTACCCATGAGTACAACAACAATCTGTTTGCTCATTAGTCAACACTTAAGGCTTGTTTCACCCTTCTTGAGCATAGTATCTCTTTCCGATCGAACCAATTGAAAAGCAGTTCTATAAAGGGCTTCGCGAGACCACAAGACTAGTCTTGGTCTTGTCTTGGTCTTGGTGACAAGACCGAGACCAAGACCAAGACCAAGACTTGACGTTCAAGACCAAGACTCTACCTCGAGAGTCTCGTCTTGGTCTAGGTCTTGAAAAGATAAATCGACAAAATAATAATTGAAATCTCAAATGTCTCTATCTACTTTCAATGAGTCTTTTAGGTAAATCAATTTTTTCAAAAATGTATTATTGGAATTTTCCAATTCACAGTAGTAGGTATAGACCTGCGCATGCATGCTACCTGATCGTTGACACAAATTTCGTGAAAAATTAGGAGCTTTAAACCATCTGACTGTGTATTTTTGTACATCACAAAAAAATGATCATAATATTCGATCCAATCAAACAATAACAATGTTTCAAAAATATGTATTGAACTCTGTAACAAGTTATAAATAAATGTAACAAAATGCTTCAGTAAAGTTATGTACCTACATTCCTACGTGAAAAATAAATAATGTGTTACTGAATATTGAGAATGTTCTTTATAGTTGTATATTTATCATAATTTTGATCAATGTACAAGTATAATAAAGCACATTTTCAGGAGGAATAATCGTATTCCTATTCTCTATACTGTGCAAACCTCCATAATCCGAACATTCACTAATCCAAACAGCTCGGAACCATAGTCATAGTCTGAACAAATCTTGATAATCCGATCACCTGCTACCGTATTTTTGAGTTTAGGAAGTAGAGAGTCTCAAAACGTGAATATATTTTTGGGAGAAACAATGAAATGTTTTGTCATTACATACTCCTCAAACATAAAACACTAAAAAATTATATATTTTTTTGCTATTTCGTGCAGCTTGTTAAAATCGTATCGCCATCCCAGGTAATAATAAACAATCAGGAAGATTAGTTGTATCTTTTTGTGATAAAAAGACCGTATGTCTTTCGCATTTTTAGAACAGTTTTCTTCATTGACAATGGTTTGCATATTCTATTACCCATTAGGCCAAACTATACGGGGTGGACAATAGGATTTTTTTTGTCGGTTCAGAACTGCGATCTTAAAGTAACTGATTGACATTTTATGTAAAATATCTATTGTAGGATTGTTATGCTGTATGTTATGAGTATTTTGAAAATTCGGTATACATTTTTTTCAAGACCATCAACACCAAGACCAAGACTAAGCGAGTCTTGTCTTGGTCTTGAGATATCGAGACCAAGACCAAGATCAAGACCACATTTATTTTTCGAGACCAAGACCAAGACTAGTCTTGGTCTTGGTCTTGCGAAGTCCTAGTTCTATATTTGTTAGATTTAAGCTAAAATTATGCACAAATCGAGAACTATCATAAGCTTTTCTTTCGAAACAATTTGATATAAAAACGAGACCATCACTCAACTGTCCACCTGCTGTCATCAGTGCTGGTGGCAGACTATAATCAGTGGCAGGTATCTATATCAAAACTAACACGGCCGTCCTGACTTAGGGGCGTCCTCGCGCCAATGCAAAGTATGTCTTATCTGGAAAAAAGAAACAATCAACTATTCACATCACAAAATACACAACTATCTTACAGCTCCGTACTGAGGGTACTAACTGCCTTTACCAGCTCCGTACTAACTGTTAAGTACTTCTCCTTGGCTACCAGCTTCGTACTCAAGGTACTTACTGTCTCTCTCAATCACATTACACACCATCTCCGTACTCATGGTACTAACGGTTATTGCAACTCAATTCAAATACCAGCTCCGTACTAGAAGTACTAACTGTTATTGCAACTCAATTTAACCACCGTACTAACTGTTATTGCAACTCAATTCAAATACCAGCTCCGTACTAGAAGTACTCACGGTTACTGCAACTCAATTCAACAACCAGCTCCGTACATACTCATGGTACTAACTGTTATTGCAACTCAATTCAAATACCAGCTCCGTACTAGAAGTACTTACTGTTATTGCAACTCAATTCAACAACCATCTCCGTACTCATGATACTGGCTATTATTGCAACTCAATTCAAATACCAGCTTCCTACTAGAAGTACTAACTGTTATTGCAACTCAATTCAACAATTAGCTCCGAACAACTAGCAAAATGGAATTCTAAAAGGATTGAATCATTGTACAACAGTCGAATAACGTTTTCTTAAGGATTGTTTCATGTTATCAAGCGTTTTGATGCGATAATTTTGTGTTCTAGAGAAAACTGTTGTGTAACATGATTTTGTAGTGGTTTTTGCAATACATCTTGTAACGCATAATACGATAATTTCTTTTAAAATGATGAAGTTCTGTATAAGCGCGCTTATACAATAACAAAAAAAATATTTCATAAGACCTGTATACCTATTGTATGGTTGTATGATATACACTGTGGGCCAAATTAGGTTAGAACATAGTTTGATCCTCATGAACTTTTTAGTTCGTTTATGGATTTTGATGAATTTTGGATATGATATTGGCCAATATGTTCTGGATGTTCCTCCAAAACTGAGATTTCGAAATTTGGACAGGACGAACTGCACAACTTACAGACATTTTTTGAGAAGGACTTTAGGGGGAAAAGGTGACATGATAATATCAATATTTTAGAACCATAACCTAAGGAACGATGTGTTTTTCTGTATGATGGTGCTTGTCGGCATTTAAACTTATTCACTTTATTTTGATCAAAGTTTCTTGAAAATCCATAGCAACGGGGATCGTTTGTTCAAAATTTAAAAAAAATCTTGAGATTCTAGAGTTTGCCTGTTTGATTTTAAATAAGTGGACATGGTTCTGTCTTTGAAAGATAAAATCTTGATCAAACGATTGATAGAAAAAAATATGTGTGCACGAGAATGTCTTGGTCCCTTCAAATTATCGAGTAAGTAGGCATGACGTCGTCTTAGCCAGGGAACATTCATGCCCCTGTTTCAAGCTACGCCATGGAAGGTCATTGACCTTAATATATTTTGGGGGTTATGTTAATTTGGGGTTTATTAGGAAGTCATCGAACTTTGAAATATTTTGGGGGTCTATTATTTTTGGTTGTTCAATAATTATCATATTTTTATGATTTTTAATCAATTAATTATTTGGGGTTTTATTAGGGTGATTGAACTTTGAATTATTTTTGGGTGGTTTATTATTTTAGGCTGTTCAATTATCATATTTTTATGATTTTTTATCAATTAATTATTTGGCTAATTATATTTGAACCATAATCATGAATTATATAAATTTGGTGTGTTATTATTCTCTCTCTTATGCGCTATACCCATTGAGTTTTATAAGGCTTTAGAGAAGGAAACCTTCAAAAATAATGGCACCATCATCCAATTTTGGACGTATGTCTTGAGAAATTCACTGTATCGCTATCCTTGTCGAGTTATATCTATCTGCGTCGCCGAAAACTGACCTGCTTTGGACGCGGTTGCCGATTTGGGCAAATCTTCATCAATAAAAATTCCTCTGTGTACGAAATTGATTGATAAGATGATAAGACATGATACAATGAAAATTAAGGAGGATTGAGTATTGTTCATTTTTCAAGAAGGTGCATCAAGGTTCACTATTCTAGATTATCGCATAATCAGACACATTTACAACCATGATTTCGTGTGAATCAACTCAATGTTGAACAACGGTGATAGTGTCTAATGATGATATTATTTCATATCATGAATAATGTGAAACATTTTTGTGCTACTCAATGCTTAATTACTAACATTCATTAAATAATGATTTTTTGTGCATTGGATACAGGCGATACATAGTAAATATTAGTCCTAGTACACGGCAACGCTGCCTTTAAACAGCTGGTTTCGATTTTGAAGGTAGTGCGGTGATGCCATGGGGTTTCAACTTGAAAACTTCTACTTTCGTGCTTGTGAAGTGTTGTATTGTGACTTTATTTGTGAAAAATGGTAAGATTATGCTTGCTGTGTTAAAAACTGGACCATTCGGATCCAGAAATCGTGAATAGGTAACAACAAAAAAATGAAACTGATTTGGAAAAAAAGCCTGAATGGTAGTGTTTTATACAATAGGAACCGATTGTTCTCAAATAAGAAAGGATATTCATATTACTTGAATACCTATTCCATTATTTCCTCGATTATTTCATACACAGTCAAGATGAATTATTTATTGGATACTTCCTCAACTGACTTATTTTCGTTTTTTTTATTACAATAAGGTTGAAGTCTTCAGTAAGAATGCTTACTTTTACAATTATTATTATTATAATCACTTTTTAGAGCTCTTAAAACCTCGCGTTTATCTCGAAATTAACTTTTTGACATATCGCCCTCTTTGCCTGTACCTTTCAATTGGAATTAAAAATTTTGACGACGCCCAGTCTTTCTTCCTGTTAAAGCGAAATATAGTTTTTCCAACAATTTGCTCGAAACCAATCAATAGACTTTTATGAAGGGACATTTTTGTCAGACACGTCAAATAAAAAAGATAAAGGGGGTCTAAATTAATATATAAAAAAACCTTGTACAGGGCACAGCTAAATGGACCCCGCAATTCACTTTTTAATTTGACGTTTGGAAAAAAGTTTCAAATTAAAGTTCAATGGTTGAAAATAGATATTTACCCTGTTCCCAAGGCTTCCGAATAAACCTTTACATCTTAAAACGTGCCAGAAAAAATGGCAATTTTGTTTTTAAGGTAGGTATAGGATATACAGGGTGTCCGGGAAAATGTGGGAGATCTCTCGGATTCAGATAGAACATTAAAAAATAAGATGACAAGTTCCCATAAATTTTTTTCCTAGCGGCCCTCCCTACGGAGATACGGTCCCCTAAAGGACCCCACTGAAAATCGGTTTTTCTTGAATAACTTTTAAACGACTCAATATAATTCAATGAAAATTTAATATGATAAACAGTAGTAAGGACCTCTCAAAATACATCCCTTAAAACATAATTAGCTTGTTTAGTTTACCAGGGACGGACTAGATTGTACATTTTAACGCTCAAATTTTTAACACCCTGTATGATAAGGAGTTAAAAAAAATAAATTTGGATACCTTGAACATTAAGCTAAAGAAAAGGTACTCTTGTTCATTGTCGATAAAATGAACCATTTTCAAGAAAAAACAATTTTTATTAAACAAAGCCTCGAAAAAAGCCATGACGAATTTATGGGAACTTGTCATCTTATTTTTTAATATTCTATCAGAATCCGAGAGATCTCCCACATTTTCCCGGACACCCTGTATAAAAAATGATTAATTTTCTGGAGAATGCGAAAAGTGAATAGAAACTGCAAATACTGGTACTTGCAAATTGAAGCAGGGTACCTACGCATTATGTATTGTTTATTTGCCCATACTTCTTTGAATGTATATCTAGACATAAATGTTTTTGGGCCAAATTTATGTCTAGACATTAATTTAAAGAAGAAAAGACCAATAAACAATATTGCTTACCTGCTTCAATTTGCAGGTATACCAATATTTGCGGTCTTTGTTTAGTATGACTCCTGCACCATATTTCTTTGAATTTATCTCCACTCACTTTCCAGCACTGATAATCATTTTGGTATAGTTAAAAATAGTTTTTCGGCCATTTATTTATAATACTTTTCGCCTGTACATATACTGATGTATTAGAAACAAGAAAAGTAAAACGTTGCTGTTTCCTATTTTTTATATTTTTTTCTTGTTAACCAATTTTAGATTTCCAAAAAATGAAGAGCTGAGAAATATTTGGTGTTCTTTGGTGAGGATTGACGAGGACCGACTTCGAATCAAACCTCCCTTTTTGTGTTCGGCCCATTTTAACCTACAAGACTATTTACGTGACATTGATGGAATCAAATATTTAAAACCGGAAAGCTTGCCAATCATGACTCACCGGCATACCATACAGTTTCCCGTCTCCAAAAACAAAAATCATATGGCAAATTCAGTAAAATGGCCTTAGAGATATGTAAGAAAGGCGATATATATTTTGTATTTTGGTTGTCATTTTATTCGGAACCGTAATTCATTATTGTCGGAAAAACAGCAGGAGATTTAGTTTTTAATGTTATGAAAATTTCAATTTTTATTGATTCTGAAAGTCAAAAATGTGATATACTGTCATATTACAATAACGACATAGGTACCTAGCCAAATTAATATTCATTTATATTTTTCATACAAAACGGTTGAAACTCGAAATGTGCCGCCGCTGTTCCAGATGAAAATCGAGTTCGGACGTACGTATTATAAGAATCACATGTTCTCATGCGGTGTTGCCCGATGGGTTCGGATTCCTCGTTTTATCTCTTTCCACTCATAGTGTTGTCTCTTTCGCACTTATTGTGATGTTGGCGTCAAGACTAATACCATTTTATGAATGGGATGCCCAGTCTATAGTATTTAAAGTCAATGGCTATACCATACTCACCTTTTTGAAGATATATAAGTTCCGTCGTCTGGGCTCGATCCCTGAGCCTCTGGGTTACCAGTCAGATGCCTTAACCATTGCGTTATAGAAACGTTTAAATATTATGGGATATGTGAATATCCAAAGACACAGATGGAAATAGGTTTACGTTTTAATCAATTAATTATTTGGGGGTTTATTGGGGTCACTGAACTTTGAAATATTTTTGGGGGTTTTAATTTTGTCTGTTCAATCATCATATTTTTATGATTTTTCATCAATTAATTATTTGGCTAATTATATTGGAACATAATCATGAATTATACAAATTTGGCGTGTGTTATTATTCTGTCTCTTATGCGCTATACCATACTAACCTTTTTGAAAATAGGTTCCGTCGTCTGGGCTCGATCCCTGAGCCTCTGGGTTACCAGTCTGGTGCCTTAACCATTGCGTTATACAATCGTTCAAATATTATGGGAGACGTGAATATCCAAAGACACAGATCGAAAGCGGTTTTGCATTAGTACATGCTTGGTATGCGATCTGCTACGCAGATGTTAAATTAAATGGCTTATTATTGCAGGGTAATAAACTCTCGTAAATTGCTGTATTTTGATTCATAGTTTGATATAAAGTATTACATTACCAAAGAATCAATATCTACTTATCATACACTAGAAGTCATACAGAAGTCTTTTGAAGAAAGCTGCAATGTGAGAACAGGTTTACTTTATTTGTATTATCCCCGTTCTACATGTTATGGTATACGAGTTGCAGATCACCAGATGACAAATTAATGTTCAAGTAACGTGTTTATATATTTGCGCTATAGAATCTCACCTGACATCATATCATTTGTGGATCATTTTGTGGGCGAGAACCGCAATTCAGTCGCTGGTTTTTCTTGATATAAAACGCAAAGATGCTATAAACTGGTTGTTCAATTATCTGAGAATCATATTTCTACGATTTTTAATCGATTAATTATTGAGCGTGATGAATTTTGTTTTGGATGGAGTATTATTAGTGCGATAGTGCCAGTAGATAAACATGTTGATAGACCCTCTTCATATCCAAACTTTTTCGAATATTTCAATTTTGGTGATATAAAATTTTCTGTGAAGTTAAAGGATATACCTACAAAAATTTGAAAATTTAAATCAAATTTCAATAAATGTGTACGGACCTGAAAGTATTTGTGAAAACAATAGAGTTAAATATGAAGTTGTTGGCCCCCCTCATTATACTGATAAGAAACAACCAATTCATGTTAATTTGTTATTGATAAGTGACAACAAAAATAATCGCTATTGCCGGATAAAGAATATGTCTCGATTATTATCATCTCAAATCAGCAAATCGGAATCTCGAAAGTATTTCTGTGAGGGTTGTTTGATAATTTTCAATTCATAAACGAAATTAGACCCGTTCGACAGGTCAGAAAAAATCTGCAGAATAAACGAAATTTTTGAATACAATTCACATCAAGTATTTCTTTTGAGATATCTGCATTTGGTGCGGTTGCGACCCCAATCAGGTGACCTCCGTTCGATGGTGTTATCAGTTGCTACGTCAGAGCCTAGCTTTATTGTGATGGTGTATCAAAAGGTTTGGATCACGTGGGAGGTGGGGTTGAATCATGTGGTGATGAGTAAAGCTACAAAATGCTGGTTGGTTTCCAAACAGAGAAGATAAAGAAAAAATATTAGTGGATGATTCAGGAAAATTTAATGTATCTATAGCTTTTGAAAATGTTGATGGGATTTTTTGAAGACTATAAAAAAATAATCTTGAATATGAAACAAGAACTGGTTTTGTTCCGAGCCAGCGATGATGTTGATGCAGTTTTATATGTTGAAGATATGCAAAATCCATCACCCGAAGCGGAAAATCCAAAAGTTACATTTGACAAGATCTATTGGAAAGTACCACATATTCAAGTTGATATACCACAACAAACTAACTTTAACACAAATTCTTGAAACTAATAAAGATCTGTTACTTGGATTTCGTAGTTGGGAAATTGTTGAATATTCCTCGCTACCTGAAGCAACCCGTCATACTTGGCCCGTTAAAACAAGTAGTAAACTTGAAGCACCTCGTCATATAATTATTGGTTTTCAAGAAAATAGAAAAGGACGCATCATGAAAGATGCTAGTCAATTCGACAACATTGATTTAACAAATATCAGAGTATTTTTGAATTCTGAAAGATATCCATATCATGATCTATATTTAAATTTCTAAGAGAACAAATCTTCGGCACTTTATGAAATGTTTGCAAACTTTAAAAAATCCTACTATGATTTACAAAATGAACCAATCTTCAGCCCCATAGAATTTAAAAACAAATGTCCAATCACACACATTGATTGCTCCCATCAGAAAGAAACACTTCAAACTGGAACTGTTGTTATGAGAGTAGAATTCGAAACAAATTCCAACACAACGAAAGATACATCAGTATACTGTCTTATTTCACATGATAAATTATTCAGCTATAATCCATCAACAAAAATAGTGAAGCAGTTATAATGCGCATGCTTTCTGAAACAATATAAAAACTATCTCTATCTGAAAAAGTGAATCAGTATGTCCTCAGAATTGGAGCTTCGTTTGTCAAATTATTTGAAAAGATTGGAAGAATTAAAAAGACTTATTCAACTTTATAGTGATAAAAAACAAATGATGAATAAATTTTCAAAACTAAAAATATGAAACTACTCGTTTTGGATGTACAAGGATTTATAATTGAAAACAAAAAATTTATTCCCAAAGAACTAGGCAGCCAGTTCTTTGGGAATAAATGATGGAGAAAAAATATGTCATTATATATTTAGATGCCCCTTTTCTATGGAACACTTGCCTCCAGAACTGTGTAAACAAGCAAACTGGTTGATGAAAAATCATCATTGTATTTCATGGAATGAAGGATTTACGCAATCACATAAGTTTTCCGACATTGTGAAAAATATAACAAGAAACGTGGATCATGTGTACGTGAAAGGAAAAGAAAAGGCGCAATACATTGGGAAATATTCATCGAACCCCGTTATCGAACTTGATGACAATCCATCTTTATCGTTGGAAAAACCACATTGTCTATACCATTTATCATCACCTGCAATGTGTGCACTTACTAATGTTTATAATTTGTATAAAACATGTTTAATGATTGAATAAATCACATTTTTGATTTAATTTTTTATTTTATTTCAAACCCCTTTTTATAAATATTTACAGGTAGGTATTCACAAATTTTCAACCCTCAAAACTTTAAAATAGGTGTCCAATCACACTCATCACAAAGAAACAATTCAAGCAGGTACTGTTTTGTTTTGAGAGTTGAATTCGAAACAAATAATAATACGAAAAGGATTCATCAGTGTATTGTCTGATTTTTACATGATACATTATTTAGCTATAATCCTCCGACAAAATTAGTCAAGCAATTGTAATTCGCATGATCTCAAATGATTATATAAACCATTTATTTCTCTAAATGATGCTCAGTATGTCTCCAGAATTCAAGCTTCGCTTATCTAACCATTTAGTATGAGAATTTTATGGTGACTTACAAATAAAATGTCCTGTATTGATTGAAAATAAAACAGTTCAATAATGAATACTATCAAAGAAGATGTGGTAAAAGGATTACACAAACCAGCCAGAAGATTTTTTAAAAGAAGAGCAGTAATTGTAAAGGGGATCAATGATCTTTTTCAAGAAGATTTAGTAAAACATCCTGACGTGTATTTGGTAGAAAAGATTCTGAGACGGAGGGGAAATAAAGTCTATGTTAAATGGTTGGGCATGAATAATTCACATAATTCATGGGTTATGAAAAATAATGTATTGTAATATCTTGTTATTCAATAAAAACACTTGCTAGTAGATAATTCTTTTATTTCTATACAAATATACTCCTAGAATGGGTAGCATGATACAAATAATGAATACAAAGATTGATATAATAGCGAATTCTATATGATTTTTACATTCAAACGAATCAATAAGTAAATGCCAGTTTGTTGGTTCAACATTCTCATCTACATAATAAAGTCTTCACTTAAAAGCTGAATATGACAAATTTTTAAATGACTCATCAATTTTCAAGCCAATCAATCCATTATTAACAATTGATTTTTCTCAGTTTGATGGTCAAGAGTCATTATGATTGGTTGATAATGTTGATATGCAAATAAACGTTTCTTGTATATCTAAATCTACTTGTATATACCAGGTATTGTTAAAAAAGGCGCTCAGAAACAATACTACTGCTGGAAGTTCTGTTGTCATTTTTAATTTTTATACTAATGGATATATTGTGGCAATATTTATCTACTTCACCCAACAGGTATTATTTATTAAATTCAGCTACTTTTCAATGTGAATCATCTTTATGTGATTGAATTAAACAAAACCTGTCTTGTTGAAAACCACAAAGCAAACCGATCCTGAATTTATACCTGAAATTTTATAATCAGTGAACTAATACCAAAGTCTATATATTGGAATATATAGACTTTGCTAATACTGCAGGCTACATTTGTTCATTTTATTTTCATATAACCACAATTGCTTATGAGATGTTTTTGTTAATGTTTTGTGTTGTTTTCTTGTTTTCTTGTTTTCTTGTTCTCTTGTTTTCTTGTTTTCTTGTTTTCTTGTTTTCTTGTTTTCTTGTTTTCTTGTGTTCTTGTGTTCTTGTTTTCTTGTTCTCTTGTTCTCTTGTTTTCTTGTTTTCTTGTTTTCTTGTATTCTGGTTTTCTTGTTTTCTTGTTTTCTTGTTTTCTTGTTTTCTTGTTTTCTTGTTTTGTTGCTGTTGTAGTTACTGAGACTTGTTATTGATAAGAAAACCACATTCGAGCTAAATTTAGAACTGTTGATCAAATGAGGTTGTTGTGCTGCAATTAGTATCGCTTTGAAGATAAGCAAATTTTTATAGAAAAAACACTTACCAACAATACTTAATTTCTTGAAGGTTTGAAACATGAACTTTTTTTTGGCACATAGAATGTGATGTTGTTCCTTATCTGCTCCAATCGTCAGCAAAATTCCTCAATTTTTCTGCGGTTCTCGCCCACAAAATGATCCACAAATGATATGATGTCAGGTGAGATTCTATAGCGCAAATATATAAACACGTTACTTGAATATTGATTTGTCATCTGGTGATCTGCAACTCGTATACCATAACATGTAGAACGGGGATAATACAAATAAAGTAAACCTGTTCTCACATTGCAGCTTTCTTCAAAAGACTTCTGTATGACTTCTAGTGTATGATAAGTAGATATTGATTCTTTGGTAATGTAATACTTTATATCAAACTATGAATCAAAATACAGCAATTTACGAGAGTTTATTACCCTGCAATAATAAGCCATTTAATTTAACATCTGCGTAGCAGATCGCATACCAAGCATGTACTAATGCAAAACCGGTTTCCATCTGTGTCTTTGGATATTCACGTCTCCCATAATATTTAAACGATTGTATAACGCAATGGTTAAGGCACCAGACTGGTAACCCAGAGGCTCAGGTATCGAGCCCAGACGACGGAACCTATTTTCAAAAAGGTGAGTATGGTATAGCGCATAAGAGAGAGAATAATAACACACACCAAATTTGTATAATTCATGATTATGTTCAAATATAATTAGCCAAATAATTAATTGATGAAAAATCATAAAAATATGATGATTGAACAGCCAAAATTAAAACCCCCCAAAATATTTCAAAGTTCAGTGACCCCAATAAACCCCCAAATAATTAATTGATTTAAACGTAAACCTGTCTCCATCTGTGTCTTTGGATATTCACATATCCCATAATATTTAAACGTTTCTATAACGCAATGGTTAAGGCATCCGACTGGTAACCCAGAGGCTCAGGGATCGAGCCCAGACGACGGAACTTATTTTCAAAAAGGTGAGTATGGTATAGCGCATAAGAGAGAGAATAATAACACACCAAATTTATATAATTCATGATTATGGTTCAAATATAATTAGCCAAATAATTAATTGATAAAAAATCATAAAAATATGATAATTGAACAGCCTAAAATAATAAACCTCCCAAAAATAATTCAAAGTTCAATAACCCTATCAAAACCCCAAATAATTAATTGAATAAAAATCATAAAAATATGATAATTATTGAACAACCAAAAATAATAAACCCCCAAAATATTTCAAAGTTCTATGACTCCCTAATAAACCCCAACTTAACATAACCCCCAAAATATATTAAGGTCAATGACCTTCCATGGCGTAGCTTGAAACAGGGGCATGAATGTTCCCTGGCTAAGGCGACGCCATGCCTACTCGAGTAAAATGTAACAAAATTTATTCAACGGTTTTTTTTTTTTTCCAACTTAAAAATTCTAAAATGTCAAAAAATCGACAAATCTCTTATAAACAATTCACGTTGCTATGAAATTTCAAGAAACTTTGACCAAAATGAGGTGAAATAGTTTTAATCCCGACAAGCACCAGCATACACAAAAAAGCATCGTTTTTCAGGTTATGGTTCTAGAATATTGATATTTTCAGGATACCTTCTCCCACTAATGTCCTTTTCAAAAAATATATAAGTTGGTCTGTCAGTACCGCAGTTCGTTTTTGCAACAAACTTAAATGTGACAATTTCATAAAAACGGTCCAAGACCGGTCCTGACTAAAATTCGAATGCTCAATTGTAGGGTTCAGATACATATTGATTAATATCATATCCAAAAATCATCAAAATCCATAAACAAACAAAAAAGTTATCAAGCGTGAAATTATGATCTAACTCAATTTGGCCCACAGTGTACAATGTTTGTGTATATTGCCTCAATTGGCAACATTATAAAATAGTTACTTAAGTTTGTCTTATTAGCACTGTATAATGTTGTATATAAAATATTTTAATGCGTTGAATCGAACTGCTTCATAAAACAATTTAAAACGTGGACTTAAGCTAGTATGAGACTTTTTCCCTTATAAAGGCCTTACACGATCAAAGCGTTTTAAGACTGTGAAGATAACCTTACTTCTGTGGTAAAATATTTCAGTTTGTTGTTTGTTTGTTCGAGTGAATTAAATATGAATCCTCAGTGGAAAAAAGTTAATAGACCTAGTGGAAATATTAAAAGAGCTTGTGAGAAAAAATATCAACAAATTCTTGCAAATAATCCCAAGATTGAATTATACAATTTTGGAAGTGAACTTGATACCCCAGTGAACCTCACAAAACGGTTGTGAGGTTAGTGTTGCCATGTTTAAACACGAAACGTTAAATCTCAATACAAATTCTCACATTCAAGAATGTTTTTTGATGACAGAAGTCATTTGTGACGAAAAACTGGAGATAAATAGAACTATGGGTGTTTCGGATTGGTGATGTAGAAGATTAGCAGTTGAATTACTTTATTTTCCGAGTATTTTCCCATGAAGCCTCAGAACATTCAGAGCACATGGCAACGTCACTGAAAAAAAAGAAATGCTAATCTCCTTTTTCTGGTCTGGTTCATTTCAGAGGTGGTACAGCAATAACCCATACCCCGAAAAAAGTAAACATCCTGCTCTTGAGTTTGCTACGCATTGAAATCAACTCACTACGTGATATTTCTATCCCCCCGTTTTTGTTTTGTCGGTTGTGATTTTGAGTCTATGATTTCCATTATCTGTCTTAAAGGTTCAAAAATACTAACACTATAAGATTTGGCAACATCTACCTTTCGTCAAGGCTCGACATTCTTTCTTGTCAAATATAGCTGTCTAGTGCCTAGCTATACTGCCTTATGAAATAGATCTAGCGTATACCGTTCCATTCAACAATAGAACGTTATTTAACGCATTCGTTTTGGGATAAAATTGTTGTATTGAGAATCGCCATATTCAAATCCACCTATCGCCGCCATTTTTGCACTGAGTTGAAAACATCGTGTTATATTGTAGAATGTGACTCAAACTATTTAGAGCATTATTATGGAGAGGGATCGTCTGTGTAGTGGTAAACTATCAAAATCATCTGAAAAATAGGATTTTTAGATTTAAAAAATATATATATTTTTTTTCAATTTCCAAGTAAAACTTGATCAAAATTAAAGCGCTTCATTTTTTTGTCAAACACATACCTACAATCTATGAGTAAAATTTGCAGCGCACCAACATTTCTACCACCAAAACCTTCCATGACTATAAAATACTCCTTGTACCTCTATGCTACTGATACTATTTTCACGATCAAATAGTAAGACTCCAGTCTTACAAAGGCTTGATTTTTTTGGTGACTTGCTTGAAACATCAATCGGTTCTTATGTTCTTCACTAAATAACAAAATATTTCGCTGACGTGCTAAATGATAAAATGCTCCTATTGCGCGCCAATATGAAAAAGATATAGTGCATTATACAACCATTTTGTAAGGCTTCTATAGAACCGTTTTGATTTCGTTCCGTAGATGTGACTATGAGAAACACTATAAAACCATTTCCTAGTAACTCTATAAAGCTATATGAAACAGTCTTATAGTAGTTTAATACACTTTTTAGAAAACCGTCATATGACCAAACAGTTGTATCAAAATGGGCCCTTTTTGGTTGTAAAAGGCTGATTTAATTGTTTTCTAATGAGTTATAAGTATTTCAGTATCCTATAAAATATATCTTATAGTTGTTTATACAAATTTTATAGAACTTTCTTTGCTAGTTGGGATACTCATGGTACTAACTGTTATTGCAACTCAATTCAAATAACAGCTCCGTACTAGAAGTACTATGTAGTATAGGCATAATCATAGAGTAGGAAAATAGCTTAGGATGAATTATATTGGGAAACCCTGTATATCAATTATATTGTAAGGTTTGTCAAGACTTGGTACTTGTTAGTAGAGTAAGCAGAATATGCATTTATGTAACAACATATTATGATAACATGTTCAATAAACATTAGGGGTCATCGATTCATTGTAACTTAACTAGATCAATAATATAGATCGAGCTTTACGGACGAGTATAGTTATTTATTCCCGTTCCCAAATAATTAATCAAATGATGTACTGAGTTACACTATATGGCGACCCTGCAATAAAGAACAAGCTGAAAGAAGAGAAACATGGTTGCAAACAAAAATATTGGCAATCAATGGATGTATTACATGGATATGATTATGGAAATTGAAATGGCTATGGTAAAGGAGATAACATGGTTGCAAACAATTATTGGCAATTAATGGATGTACATGGATATGGTTATGGAAATTGAAATGGCTAGAAGTGGAGACAAATACAATGAATTCTAATGGTATGGTGATGGAAATGGAAATGTGAATGTTATGTCAGAGGCGGTGGAACCATTCAAAGACTTATTGGAAGAACTGGGAGTATTCTATAAAAACCTAAACAAGGAGAACACGGAAAGAAGAGGTAACTTTAGTGCAGTTAAAAGTAGGATAGATAAATTGAATAGATTTGTGTTAGAGGCTGAGCAAGTAAAAAAAGATTTTAATAGTAGGGTTAGAGGCGGAGATGTATTAGGTAATACTAAGACTGATCAAGGGTATGCTGATAATATCAAGAAATATTTGAGTTAGATAGATAAAATTCTTAAGGATAGGTTAAAAAGTATAGAACAGTTAAACAGTGAACAAGTTTTGGGCGATTCATTAACAATGGGTGATAAATTCGATTTAAAAACTGCTTCTTCGCTATTACCGGTTATGGATGGTACTGAAGACACCACAAAACAATTAATTGATTCAATAGAACTCTACGATTCATTACTTGACGATGCTGGAAAACAATTGCTGACTAAATATATTTTGAAAACTAGGTTGTCTCAGAGTGCCAAAGCTCGATTAAATTTGGGTTATGCATCAAATGCTGCGTTGGTAACAGACTTGAAAACACATTTTCTCACAAAAAAATCAGCTGCTGCGCAATCGGTAAGGTTAAGCTCTCTTAAGCAAGGTTCTAGATCTGTGGATGATTTTGGTAAGGAAATCGAACAGTTAATGGTCGATTTAACGATTTCACAAGCAGAGGGTGATCAAGCCGCCATGACAGTGTTAGCGCCTATTAACGAAAAAATTGCTATCAATACTTTTGCTAACGGACTACAAAACTTAGATTTGAGAACAATTGTAAAGGCTAGGAACTATACTAAACTGAATGAGGCAATTCGAGGAGCGAAGGATGAGGTAGTAGAGGGGACAAACGCTCGCAATTGTTTTTACTTCAATAAAAATAGGTTAAACAACAATAATAGAGGTAGAAGTTCTTACCGCGGGTATTTCCCCGGACAACATCGACAACATTTCTCATCTAGGCCCAATCAAAAAAGTTCGAACCCACCATTTCAATCAGGCAATCGTTCTAGAAATTATCGTCATAGAGGCGTAGCACAACCTCGTGGGACATATTCATCAAACTATCGTAATAACAGTTTCACAGGCAATTCACGCACTTCTTATTTTATGCATAGCGAGGATAACCCTGCGCAAACTATTTTGTTGAACCCGTCACAATCGAATAATTCTTCTTCTGATACGTTTTTTCGAGCCCCCCAGAATAAGTGACAATAATTCTAATGATAATTTTTCTTCGGTAGTTTTTAGGTTGAGTGGCTTAAACTTTATTCAATTTCTATATTATAATCAATATTTAACCTTATTAATAGATACAGGGGCATCGGTAAGCGTTATTTTCAAGGATACTGTTACGGTGTACGAAAATATAGATTTTCAAAGAGAGGTAAAAATCGATGGGATTTCGGGCTCTACTTATTCAGAAGGTCAAGTTAACTTACCTTTGAAAATAAACAATGTTATGGTAGGTCATAAGTTTTTGTTAATTAATAGTTTTGAACCCAGTATAAACGGTGTAATTGGAGCCGACTTCCTAGAGAAATATCATGCAGTTTTGAATTACGAAACATATACGATTTCGTTAAACATAAATAATTAGCGTATTTTATTGCCGATGATGGGAAAGCAAAACGAGTACACTGTAGTACCGGCTAAGTGTGAAATTATTAAATATTTCAAAGTAGATAGTAATGAGGATTGTGTAATTTTACCTGAAGAATTATGTGACGGTGTATTTTTAGGAAGCGGTCTAGTGCGACCGACTTCTAATATGGTCCCTGTCAAAATTTTGAATCTCAGAGACCAGGGCGTTACAATTAAAAATGTTACGCCAAATACAATAGCCGCAGAGGAATTTGATATTTGCAGTTCAGGAAAAACTAAATTTTTTGAAGAAAGGGTAGAAAAAGTTTTGCAGTTACTTAATTTTGAACATTTGGATAAACACCAAAAATATTCGCTACAACGAATATGTGCCAAATATTCGGACATATTTCACTTAGACAAGGACCCGCTAACAACCACTCACATTTATAAGCAACAAATCTATCTTAAACCTAATATAGCTCCAGTCTATGTGGAACCTTATCGTTTGCCGCATGCACAAAAACAGGAAATTGATAAGATGTTACAAGACGGGATTATAGAAGAGGCAAGATCTGAGTGGTCCTCACCACTTTTGATCGTACCAAAAAAGGCTAATAATAACGGAGAAAAGAAATGGAGAGTTGTAATAGATTATAGGCGGTTAAATGACTGTATTAAAGATGACAAGTTTCCTCTCCCATGTATTTCGGAGATTTTAGACTCACTATCTGGTTCAGTCTTTTATTCCCATCTTGATCTATCTCAATCATATTATCAAATAGGCTTAGACAAACAAAGTAGACATTGCACTGCATTTTCCACAGATAGGTCACAATATCAGTTAACTAGACTACCAATGGGGTTAAAGATAAGTCCTAGTTTATTCTCAAGAGCAATCTCCATGGCAATGTCTGGTTTAAATTATGGAAGATGCTTTATTTACTTGGACGATCTGATAGTTTTTGGTAATAATCTAGAAAATCACAATAAAAACTTGATAAAAGTATTTCAACGTCTACGAGAGGTTAATTTAAAACTGAATCCCAATAAGTGTCAATTTCCAAAAACAGAGTTACTATCTTTAGGGCATACAATATCGAAAGACGGAGTGTTACCAGACCCGTCCAAAATTGACGCAATCTTAAATTATACTGTGCCAAAGGACTCCAGTGAATGCAAGAGATTCGTGGCATTCGCTAACTATTATAGGAAACATGTTAAAAATTTTGCACAGATAGCCGCACCGTTAAATAAGTTGTCAAGGAAGGGTGTAGTTTTTAAATGGACACCCGAATGTCAAGATTCATTCGAGACTTTAAAAAAGGCACTTTCTAACCCACCAATTTTAGAATATCCTGATTTTTCTGCAACTAACGAATTTATAGTAAGAAGTGATGCGTCAGCGTATGCAATTGGAGCCGTGTTGTCTAATGGAAATGACAAACCAGTTGCTTATGCTAGTAGGGCTCTTAATAAATTCGAACTTAATTACAGCGTTATAGAAAAAGAGTTACTTGCTATAACTTTCGCGATTAAGCAATTTAGGATTTTTTTATATGGCAGAAAATTTGTTTTATATACAGATCATAAACCTTCAGTATACTTATTCGGAATGACAAATCCTTCAAGTAGACTGACCAAGTTTCGATTGTTACTAGAGGAATATGATTTTGTTGTAAAATACATTAAAGGGAAAAATAATGTGACCGCTGATGCTTTGTCCCGGATTATCATCACATCCGATAGTCTTAAAGAGTTGAGTAATAAAGTGTGTAATACCATGGGTGTTATCACAAGACAACAAAGTAGAGACATGGCATTAGAACATACGAATAGTTTAGAGATAGATTCATGCAGTAGGACTGATCACCCTGGCTTCGTGGAAATATTAAAACGACCTAAAAATATTTTTGAACTGTGTCTAACTGACAATAACGACTTTGAAGATTTAGCTAAATCAATCGATATAAAAAATAAAATAAAAAATAATGACGTCATAATAAAAGAATATATAATAATTGATAAAGTTGAAAATATTATTTACATAGGGCAATGTTTTCGATCAACAATACCTCTAGATGGATTGTTGAGAAATTTGTGCTTTCGAGAAAATTTATTTAGATCTCGTGGGTCCTTTTGAGGAGGATAATAAGGGCAAGAAATATATTTTATCGATTCAATGCGAATTTTCAAAGTTTGTGGAATGTTATCCTTTGGAAAACAAAGAAGCTTCAACTGTTGCAAAAAGTTTTGTTTCAAATTTCATACTAAGATATGGTATTCCAAAAAATATTGTGACAGACCAGGGTACCGAATTTTTAAATTCGACTCTCGAAGAGACTTGCAAAATTTTAGGCGTAAAACATCTTTGTTCTACGTCTCATCATCACGAAACCCTTGGGTCCTTAGAAAATTCTCACAAATGTTTGGGTGCTTATCTTAGAATGCAAATTAATACATACAAACAATCTTGGAGCACTTGGTTACAGTTTTGGTGTTTTTCTTATAATAACACTGTACATTCTGAAACAAAGTATACACCACATGAATTGGTATTCGGAAAACTATGCAACTTACCCTCAAATATCCTAAACAAAACAGACCCATTATACAATTTTGACAACTATCCGTTGGAACTCAAGTATAGGTTGCAGACAGCACACTCTGATGCTAAGTCAAATTTAATTCACTCAAAGGTAAAAAGAAAAGTAATTTATGACAAAACATCTAAACCTGTTATTTATGAAATTGGAGACAAGATTTTGCTGAAAAATAACTCAGGTTCGAAATATGACCCATTGTATTCAGGTCCTTACTTAGTTGTTGATGATAGGGCACTTAATATTGTGATTAAAGTAGGAAACAAACCTATAGAGGTTCATAAAAATAGGGTAAAATTATATCATGAAAAATAGGTATGTAAAATAAATTTTTTTTTCTATTTTTTTTTTGTTATTTTCGGGGAAGGTGTAGTATAGGCATAATCATAGAGTAGGAAAATAGCTTAGGATGAATTATATTGGGAAACCCTGTATATCAATTATATTGTAAGGTTTGTCAAGACTTGGTACTTGTTAGTAGAGTAAGCAGAATATGCATTTATGTAGCAACATATTATGATAATATGTTCAATAAACATTAGGGGTCATCGATTCATTGTAACTTAACTAGATCAATAATATAGATCGAGCTTTACGGACGAGTATAGTTATTTATTCCCGTTCCCAAATAATTAATCAAATGATGTACTGAGTTACACTATAACTAACTGTTATTGCAACTCAATTTAACAACCAGCTCCGTACTCCTGGTACTAACTGTTATTGCAACTCAATAAAAATACCAGCTCCGTACTAGGAGTACTGACTGTTATTGCAACTCAATTCAACAACCAGAATTTCCCGTTATCTCTTCTTCAGAACGCCAGTGCTTCACATTCAAATACAATACAATGTGGGAGGCTGCTTCCTCCTCCTCGTTGCACAGCCTACATATGGGTTCCTCGTTGGAAAGGCCCATGATATGCATGTGTTTCCTTAGAGTGCAGTGTCCAGTTGATATACCTGTTGCTTTTCTAAGCTGATTCCTGCTGAGTTTCAGTAGGCTTCCAGAAAATGATGGTTCGATCTTGTCTGCCATCATTAATTTACTGTGTTTCAGTTCTGGTGATTGGCACCATCTAGCTTTCAATTGTTTTTTGGACCAACAGTTCAGCCAACCTCTTACAGAGGAATTTTTAATAAAAATGGCAGGTTCTGGATCAAGAAGTGGTGTTTTTGCAGCTTTGCGTGCTAGTGAATCCGCCCGCTCGTTCCCAGCTATCCCTGTGTGTCCTGGGTACGGATTCTGGGACCGATAGAACGGTCATACGAGAGAGAAAAACGATCACCTCCATATAATAATCCGTTTACTGTCTTCCTCTTTCTCTCGATGTGACCGTTCTATCGGTCCCAGAATATGCACCCTGGTATTCATCCAAGAGTGACATCGTTAGATACTCCCAGTGTCACAAGGTTTTGCTGACAGTCCATGACTTGTTCAGATTAGGTTTCCCGTCAGGAGATGGTTTTGATTGCAGCTTGGCTGTCACTAAGGATAAAGATTTTTTTTCCTCTGCAGCCTCTCTTGAGACTCTCTTGCACGCATACATTTATTGCATGTACTTCTGCCTGGAAAACTGTAGCGTACATCCCAAGTGGTTTATATGTTTCCCACTTTGGATTTTCTCCTACGATTCCGGCACCAGTTGCCGGGGTGTTTTGGAGTCGTCTGTGTACCATATTGCCCCATTCTAAAAGTACTAACTGTTATTGTGAAATGAAAACTAATATCAACTACTGGTTGCGTACTGAATGGACTTGCCGTTCTTTTCATTGTTTTCATTATTTCTCAGCTGTTTTTCGATTTTTTCGCAATATTTTTGGTGCTAAGGGAAGTTCCAGGCGTGTGAAATGTAAGTTAAGTTCAAGTTGTTTTGAAATGTTGTTTGTTTTTTTTATAATATTTTTTCACTTTGAAGTTACATATGGTCCACATTGAAACAGATATGTTTCATTGTGGACCATCAATGTTTGAAAGTGCCCCATCTATGTTTCAAAGTGCCCATTTATTTCTTTTGATTTCATCTAGGTGTTTTTCGAAATATTGCTTTTTTCAGGGCTAGAAACAGGACGCGGAAGACTGCAAACGGCCTTACATCTGCAGAGACTATGAAGAATGCAATAAATCTGTACAATACTGGCCTGAGTTTGAGAAAGGTGTCTGAAATGACAGGAGTTGCTTATGCCACACTCTTTCGCTATGCCAAAAAGCAAAAACAAGATCCTCTTCAAAAAATTCGGTTCACACCCAATCACAACTGCCGACAGGTTTTTGACACAGATCAAGAAAAAGAGATGGTCCAATATATTTTGAACTTGTCAAAGATGGGTTTTGGTCTTACTGTAAAAGAGTGCAGAAGATTGGCTTACGACATGGCTATACAAAATGAAATACAGGTTCCTGCAAACTGGATTAAAAATAAAGAGGCAGGTTTGGAATGGTTCAGAGGTTTGAGGAAGCGGCATCCCAGTATTAGTATTCGTTCTCCGGAGGGATGCAGTTTATCACGAATGACCTCATTCAACCCACATAATGTGCAGACTTTTTTTGAAAAACTAGAACGTGTTTATTCTCGAAGTGAACACTTTTCTAATGGTTCACGTGTCTACAATTTAGATGAAACCTCGACCACCACGGTTCAGAATCCAAAAAAAATAGTTGCCGGGAAAGGAATCAAGCAGGTGAATAAATGCACAAGTGGAGAAAGAGGACAAAATGTCACTACATGCTGTATTATCAACGCCCTTGGTGCAGCGCTACTACCAGCCATGGTTTTTCCACGAAAAAATTTTAAAACTCACATGACCAACGGTGCTCCTCATGGTACACTGGGACTTGCTACTGCCTCTGGATGGATGTCTTCTGAAATATTTCCGCAAGTTCTGGATCACTTTATCAGGTTGACTTTGTCTACTAAAGAAAATCCTACGCTTTTAATCATGGACAACCATGAAAGCCATGTTTCACTGGCTACTGTGGACAAAGCTCGAGAAAACGGGGTTACTATTCTCACTTTACCACCCCATTGTAGTCACAGACTACAACCTCTAGATGTGAGCGTTTTCTCATCTTTTAACTCACATTACAATTCCACGATAGATAGTTGGATGCTACATCATCCCGGGACACCAATGACCATATACCAAATTGCAGAGTGCGTTGGAACCGCTTTTGATCGATCGATGACACCAAGTAATATTAAATCAGGTTTTAAAAGAAGTGGCATCTTTCCACTAGATAAGAATATTTTTGATGAAAGTGATTTTATGAGTTCAGCTGTAACAGATCGACCTACTGATGAAAATGAAGCATCGACTTCTAAAATGCAGGAGTCTAATGAAGCACGCGGGCTCGATGGCACAGAAATGCAAGTTCCTATCATACAGGAAGAAAAAAAATTCATTTCTCCTCAACAATTCAGAGGTTATCCTAAAGCTTCTGCACGGAAAGGCAATATAAACAGGAGAAGAGGAAAGAGTATGATTGCGACTGATACACCTGAAAAAAACATTTTAGAGGAGAGAGAAGCAAATTAAAAGAAGCCAACAATTAAATTGGTCGAAAAGGCAAAACGTAAAATCGTTGAATCTTCAGATGAAGAGGACGATGATGCGATGTCTCTTTGCTCAGAAATGGAATGCTGGATCCCCGAAGTGAATCCAAATGGATTTGAAGATCTACTGCGCCCTCCAGAAGCTGGCGACTTTGTATTGGTAGAGTTTAAAATCGAAGAAAAAAATAGAAAACTCGTTTACTATGTTGGAATGGTCTTGAAGGGTCCTAGTGGTGAAAATCAAGAAACTGAGGTCGAGTTTTATAGAAAACACACCAAGATTGAGAACAAATTCGTTTTGCCGAAAGTGTCTGACATTGCATTAGTACCTGAGAAAGACATTAAAATGATTCTGCCAAAGCCAAATCAACATGGCAGAACAAAAAGACAAGTGGATTTGATTTCGTTTGAAGTTAGCTTTAGCAATATCGAGGTTCGTTAAGTTAGACAGAATTTGTCTGTTATTTAAAAGAGAATGTAGGCTTGTGTTTTGGGATATTGATGTTTTTTAGTTGGTTTATTAACTTTTCAATAAGTAACTTTAAGTTAAGTTTACTTGAAACTGATTTTTTTATCGTTTTCTATGTTCATCAATAAAAAAATTACCGTGTTTTAATTATTTTCTTATGGTGTTTCAGTGTACCCCATTAGTGTTCCACAGTGAAACAGAAGACATTTTTTTTTAAAATGCTCGACAAAAGAAAACTTACTATTCACATCTTCTTCTCATATTTTTTTGTAGAGATGAATGTATGGTCAAGTGTTATTTCCTTTAAAACTGAAATTAAAGTGCCGTATATAGATATGAAAAATAAAAATAAAAAAATTGTTTTAACGTGGACCACTCTCCCCTACTTCTGCCTGGAAAACTGTAGCGTACATCCCAAGTGGTTTATATGTTTCCCACTTTGGATTTTCTCCTACGATTCCGGCACCAGTTGCCGGGGTGTTTTGGAGTCGTCTGTGTACCATATTGCCCCATTCTAAAAGTACTAACTGTTATTGTGAAATGAAAACTAATATCAACTACTGGTTGCGTACTGAATGGACTTGCCGTTCTTTTCATTGTTTTCATTTTCCATGTGTCTACATGCAATCCAAAAACAAAAATTGTAATCGATAACTTACTAAGGCCATACTCGCAGCTGCTCATGAGCGGCTACAGCCGTCCATCGACGTCGATTCAAACGTCTCAAAGCTTGCCTTTCATTGGATAGGTGATGGGTGATCTCAAAAGGTCCCTGAAACCTGAGCTTCAATTTTCCTCCTGAAGCAAGTGGGGCGGAAAATTCATACGATGTACTTTTTAGTTGACACTCCGAAAATCAACGCATCGTCGAATATCAACATTCAGTTTCTTGACCAACACAATTGGACTAGCGTATGCGGATTCACCCTCACGAATTATTCCGTCCATTTATTGCTGTTCAATTATCTGCTTAACTTGCAGACGTTCACCATATGACAAATGGCGCGGACGATATGCCACAGGTTCAGGATCACGTAGTGAAATCTGCAGTTTTCCCGTAGTAACGCTGGAGGCGTATTTTCCCATGCACTTTCCACTAATTCTTTCACAGCCACAGCTAACGACTCGTCCAATCCTGACAAATTTACATCATTAATCTTCAGGCTACGTAAACTCATAATACAAGTATGCAATACATCATGAACCATGTTGACCCCATTTGCTGACACCTCAACTTTGATTCCGGATCTTTGTAGAACATCAACCCCAATCAATGCATCAATATCACCGCCAGGAATGGACTCATCTGGTACAACGATGGAGTCAATTTCCAGTGACATGTTTGGAGTTACCATAACCGTACTACACTTTCCAATAGGACGTATGATACTATTTCCCATTTCTGTCAAATATTGGGAATCAGCTGGCTGAATATCTAAATGCAATGTTTTGGCAACTTTCTCATGAAGAATTGATACATTAGCGGCTGTGTCGACCAAATAAAGGATTGATAATGCGTTTTAAGCGTGCTGTATTGTCGCACTTGGAAATGCCCTGATGAAACAAGATTTCTGAGTCAGCATAACTCGTCCAGTATTACCTTGTTTACAATAACATTTTTCCTCGGTATGGCCTTGCTTCTTACAATAGTTGCAAAAATTGATTGTGGGAATCATCTGAGTTGGTTTGACTCCAGAAGAAGAGGGTCTATCTTGTGGATTAAAGTATTTTGAATCCATTGTTTACAGCTAGCTTGAATGTGTCTATATTGATTGCATTTTCGACACTTTCCGGGAAAAACAGATTGTAGCCTACCTTTTGACCTTCCCAGTTGGTTTCAACAAATTTGGCTGCGGCAGCTCTTGTAGTCGTTGGCGATGGGTGTAGAGTAGGGTTTCGTTTTGATTATGTTTAAGTTTAATAAGAGGGCGCCACTTTATTTTTTTAAAGGTGAAAACAAAGAAACCTTTTGTAAAACAATTCACTGTGATGTCTGGAGTGGAAGAAAACACTGTGTGTCCCAAAACACTATAACTAACATTTATTTACATGAATATACAAGTTTCGAACAAAATTGAAATATGGGTGGTCCTCACACCAACCCACTCACTGAACTTAAATATAGTTCAAGTGGTCAAGTATTATTACAGTATTTGAAAGAGTTTACCGATAGGTACTGTTATAATTATTAAAAGAAAAAAAAAATAAGTATTGAAAAAGGATTAAAGATCCGCAAAAGTGAAAAGGTGAATTAAGTTTAATTTAAACCGGTACTACAGGGAGTAAAATGTTCATGAACCTTTTGGGGTGTAGTTATACGTGGATATCAATATACGGCGCAAGTAGCATTCAGTTACAAAAAAAAATGTTACAAATCAATGAGGAATTAATGACAATGAGTACAACCGTAAAAAGGTTGATACTTTAATAAAAAAATAGTTACTTAAAGGAAATAGTTATGAATTAAATAGTGAAATGTTTACAAACTCGAATATGAAGGGTTTTAAGAAAATCGTTATTAGTATTAAAAGTAATTGTTGATAAAAATATTGAAGGAGTAGTATTTAAATAAAAAAACTGGCCTGTCACTGTTGCTGCCTCAAGACCATCAGCCATAAACAGTTTCTGTTCGCTTCGGCGGTGCGGGCAATCCCAACATCACAAAGTGCCATTCCTGCGACATATTCCAGCAGCATATGAGGACTCATACAGCCAAGTTTACGACAAGGTGATAGTCTTCAAACATCAAACGATTTAGCCAGCAAAGCATCCATATGGTATTTTAGTAATGAAGTTGATTGGAAAGATTCGAAGAAAAAGAAAAAAAACCCTAAAATTATGTATATTCTCAGTAACCAACCCATGGTGAAGAGTGGGGTTAACTCACCTCGTTAGGTTGAAAAGAATTCGGCAAATATCTATACCATCACTGTATAAATCACACCCATTTCTTCAGGGGAGGTCCATAGACATTATAAATGTAAAATATCGTTAAATCTCAACGATACATTCGAATATTTAAAGAAAAAAAATGCCGCTCAGCACATTTTACGTGTGGCTTTCAGCACATCACGGGAACAAGTCCTCGAGCTAGGCCGAAAAGAAAATCAAATACTCCCATCGATCATCAATCAAGAGTGTCAGATGGACATTGACAAATGTCACGTATAAAGCGATCAATCAACTGGACAGAACCAACTGACCCCAGAAGATTACACCTTATTACCATAAAGCAGACCGAAAATAGGAAACATTGCAACATTGCCGGAAACTAACAGCTGTGATGTATGAAGGTTAAAGTTATTTGTTGATAAATATTGGAGAAACCGATTTAGAAGATTAATTAGTGAGTATCATTCAAAAGGAAAATGTGAATGCTACATTTACCCCCTTCCTCAAAAGAAATTGTACCAACAGGACAATTTATGTTCGACATGGACTAAAACTACCCAAAAAAAAATACCAAAGAAAAAAGAGTATTGGATTCACCAACATTATACCTAGGACTACAAAATAATGTTAATCAGAATTAACCTAGTCTTAAGACTGAACTCAACTATAACTTCTTTCTATACCATCCATGATAACTACGTGTATCACCCGTCCTGGAAGGAGTCACAATCGGTATGTCAAAATCAGGGTAAAGAGAAAATCCGGTAAGCCAAATAGAGAAAGTCAAGGTAGGGGATAGGACAGAGAAAAGTTGAAAATACCTACAGCTAAACTTGGAGTAACTAAACCTAAACTAAAAGCTAAAGAGATTCTTGTGTGTCAGCCAATCCAAATGAATGGGAAACACAAGAGCACACGAAGGGTGAAAAGTTATCAATGTGTCATCAAATCCAAATTAATGAAAGACACCTGATAGGGGAAACAAAAACCTATTGAAAGCGTGGAGAGCATGAATAATTCCAAAAACTGACAAAAAAATCCGAATTAACGAGGTCAAGGAATTACTTATCCGCTCAAAGTCCGCATAAAAGTCGAAATAAATAGAGACAATGCTTTCAAAAGACTGTAGTAAATTGGGGGCAAGTACTATCCAACCGAATAGTTTTCAGTTTTATCCTAAATGGATAAAAAAAAAATCAAAATTGAATTAAATAAAAACAATGATAATAGGCATAATTACCAAAGGGGTAAAGAAAAAAGGTAACATGGAAAATGGGCATGAAAAAAGATCAAAAAAAACATAGGCTGAATAAACATTATTCAAAGTCATTACTCCGCGGAATCTGACTCTTCAGAAGAAAAATCAGCAAAGGGCTTCAGATCCTTTATATGCCACTTACCACAACTAGATCCATTCTCAAGGGTTAGATCATACACTACGTTTGATAACTTTTTACGAATGACACAATGTATATACTTAGGTACTAGTTTTGACGCAAACTTATTTGCAGCATTGGATAAGACCTTGTTTCTTCTCCAAACATGATCGCCAACATTAAAAGAAACATCTCTCTTACGGAGATTATAAGCCTTAGAATTTCTTTCATGGGCAGAATGAAGTCTTTTCTTAACATCAACAAAAATGTCTCTCAAACCGACAAGATTCTCAGCGTAAGTATTACGATCACCAGGACAGAGGGCAGTATCTCTATGAATGTCTGAATTCAAATCTCTATGAAATTTTCCTGACACTGGAATATGTCTACCAAATACAAGGAACGAAGGGGTAAAACCAGTGACTTCATGTTTGGAGGTATTAATAGCCAATTGAATATGAGAGAGGTGTTGATCCCATTTTTCGTGAGAATCGATGTAACTACGAATCACGGTGCCAATAGTACGATTATTTCTCTCAACAAAATTACATTGGGGTGAGTAATGAGGGTTGTAACGAATATTAAATTCGTAACGTTTAGCGAGTTCTCGAAAAGATTTTGAGGTGAATTGGCTTCCATTATCACAAACTAATAGCGAGGGTAGACCATGAATAGAGAAAACTCTATCCTCTAGAATTTGTTCAAGAAAATGTGTCTTGGAACTTCGTAACGGAAAAATCATAGTGTATTTTGAAAACCAACATGAGACGACAAAAATCCATTTATTACCTTTTTTTGACCTAGGAAAAGGACCTACTAAATCAACAGCTATGACTTGAAATGGATACGTGACATTTTTCTCTTTTCCCATTAAACCCATAGGAGTATTATTCGAAGCTTTTTGCGAACCGCAAACAAGACAACGTTTCACAAATTTCAAGACATCCTGGCGCATTTTTGGCCAATAATAACGTTCCTGGAGACGATTCAAGGTTTTAAAATATCCAAAATGACCACAATTGGGGGGACTATGAAGAGAGTCAATAATTTCCTTTCTTTGAGGGTTAGGGACAAAAAGTTTCCATTCAGGGAGATTAATATTCATGGGTAGACGGTTTGGAATAAATTTGTAGACGAGTTCATTCTCAACTTTCCATTGTGGAAAAGATTCAGGGTTATTAAGAATTTTTTTTCGAAGATTATCAAAATATGGATCAATGCGATCAACGTCAACTTCTCCCACTACAACTTCGTCTGAGATAGAGTCGGAATCGATAATATTATCATCATTAATGACAAAGCGTCGGGAACCACATTTTGGGAACCTTTTCGATGAACTAAATCGAAAGTATGCTGACGCATTCGCATAGACCAACGGGCCAATTTACCACTGGGATTTTTAAGAGAACTTAACCATAACAGGCTATAATGATCGGTGATAACTGTAAATTCAACTCCCTCAATATATGGACGAAATTTTTCAATGTTAAATAAGACTCCTAGACATTCACGTTCGACGACGGAATAATTTCTTTCGGCTTTTGAAAGAGAACGACTCGCATAAGCAATAACCTTTTCTTCATTGTCAATAATTTGAGTCAGAACACCACCCAATCCAGTGTCGCTGGCGTCACTTTGAATACAAAAACGTTTTGAAAAATCGGGTTGGGAAAGAATAGGGGATGATACGAGAAGTTGTTTGATTTTAATGAATGAAGACTCAGCCGAATCGGACCACTTGATTGATTGACCTTTCTTTTTACCTTTGAGAAGATCATTGATTGGAGACATAAGAGTAGAAAAATCTTTTATGAAGCGACGATACCAGGAGCAAAGTCCAACAAAACGTTTTATTTCAGTGGTATTTTTAGGACGAGGATAGTTTACCATTGCAGAAACTTTTTCAGGGTCAGTTCTCAAAGAATTCGAACCCACGATATACCCAAAGAATTTCAAGGAAGTTTTGAAAAAATCACATTTTTCCAGATTCACGGTTAGGCCTGCCTCTTTAAGTTTATTTTTTACTTCGTACAAAAGATTTACATGAGAGGAAAAATCAGGGGAAACTATTAAAATATCATCCAGGTAAGTAAAGACGTGTGGTTCATAACGGGGACCAAAAATTGCATCAACGAGACGTTGTTGGGTTTGAGCTGCATTTCGAAGACCAAAAGGCATGGTTACAAATTGAAATAAACCTCGACCAACCACTGCAAAAGCTGTTTTTTCTTTGGGAGACTCATCCAGGGGAATCTGCCAAAAAGCCTTTCTCAAATCTATAGAGGAAATAAATTTAGCATCACGCAAAGAAGTAAGGATCCGTTCAATATTGGGCAAAGGATAACTGTCGGGTTTTGTAACTTCGTTAAGAGGACGACCATCAAAGCAGAAACGCATTTCTCCATTAGATTTTTTAACAAGGAGCACGGGTGAACACCAAGGACTTTTAGAAGGTTCAACTACCCCTAACTTCAACATTTCATCAAGTTCCCTATTTAAAATATTTGACATATAGGGAGACATAACGAATGGTCTTCTCTTGAAAGGAACGGCGTCGCCGGTTTGAATGCTACAGATTATCTTATCAGTTTTTCCCAATTTATCCTTGCCGGAAATTTCACAAAAAGAAGAGATTAATTTATCGGCTTGCATACGCTGATCAAAAGAGAGGTCATCTAAAGAAAATAAGTCGTAACGGGAAGTCGCAAAATTCGAAGAAAAACCTTCCAAAACATCAATTTGACAATTATCATTATGAATATTCCAACAATTGTCCTTGAAATTTACCACGATATCGAACTCTCTGGCAAAGTCACACCCAAAAATAAAGGCTTGAGATAATGAAGGAACTACTAAAGCACTGATAATCCTACAGGAACCTTTAACGAAAATAGGCAAATCAACTCTACCCTCCACGGTTTGTTTCTTTCCATCAGCAGTACAAATATTATCAACAGGAGATTTATTAATTTGAAGACCCAATCTTTCTAAAACATGCAACCCTTTGGCTCCTACCACTGACGATGTGGCACCAGAGTCCAATAAAACGGTAATTTCAACGTCAAACAATTTGACAACAATATAGGGTCGATTATCGAGGGGTTTATCAATAAAAAGAGGTGAAAGTTGATTAGAGAAATTTGAGGGGGAATTTAAAAATTGAGCAACCTTGACTAGCCAACGACTCCAGTCGTCTTCATCAAAATGGGTTTTAACCGGGGTTTCAACAGAAATCATTGGAATTTTTTTCGAGGCTGAAACTAATGGATCAGTGAAAATGCCTCTTGAAGACACCAATCTTACTCGTTTTTTGAACACTTTTTACAATCCTTGGATTTAACATCGGGCTCACCACACTTGTAGCAGAAAATATTCCTGGAAGCTTTACAATCAAAATAAGTATGGTTGGGTAATTGACAATTCCAGCAGGTTACAACTTTTTTGGATTTATTGGAACTATTGAAAGGAACCTTGGAGCTACTAGGCTGATTGGAAACTTCACCAACTGAATCTTGATTTGAATGTTTACGAAAATTATTATTGGAACGACGAGATGAATAATTATTACCTGATGAATAGTTTCTAGAAGAGAAAGAAGGTCGATCTGAAGATGTGTTACGAGGACTGTGCACCTCCGCGACAGTGTCTCTGACTCTATTTTTATTTTTCAAATAATCAGACTCCTCCAATTTTCTACAAAGCTCTGAAAGCTGGGTGACTGAAGTAATCTATCAAAGCCAACCTGTCAATAAAATCGGGAAGAAGATTATTACGAATGAATTTAATTTTGGTGAACTCAGCTGGTGTACGAGAAAGTCTATTAAAAAGAGAATCAAGGTGGGCAATAAAAACAATGGTAGATTCGTTCCTTCTCTGCTTACGTTTCTTGATTTGGTCCCAAACCTCATCGTCAATATCATCATGCAAAAAATCCTTCTTCAAGCGAAGAACCAAAGATGGCCAATCATCAATGGAAGATTTGATACTGCGAAACCAAATGCAAGCGTCACCAGTAAAGAATTCGACAGCAGATTGGAATAAATCAGGGTCTGAAACACCACGAGCCTGAGCCAACTCGGTTACTCGTTCTAGAAAAAAATAAAGTTTTTTCGGGTCACCATTAAATTTCACTTGCCATTCACTTAATGGAATATTGCGACTTGCGCAGTGGACTATTGGGGCAGCGACATTTATGACAGGGTTAGTATTGACGGGGAGAGTTTCTACTTCAGAATTTGTGGTGAGTTTATCACTAAGATCAGCATCCAATTTAATACAAGTGGCAGTACTTTCTTGAATATAAGTGTGGATTTCATCACGGTTATCTTCAGGAATGGGAATTCGCCTTGCTCTACCAAAAACATGGGATAATCGGGACTGCATACGCAAATATACTGAATCAGTGGGGGAACCTTCAAAATCTTCAATGATTTTCTCAATGGACTCAAGACTTTTCTTAATTTCTGAACGTTCTTCCAGAAAATGTAGATTAGCTTCACCAACTACTATAGAAGATCCAGGACGAGATTGTTGTTCCTTCCTAAGAACTTTTCCCAAAATTTTTCTTTTATCAGCAACATTCCTAGCAGTAGCAAGTAGACGAATCCTCAGTTCGTAATCAAGTTCATGTTCCAACAAATGATTAGGCAAAAAATTGTGACAATCCATTTTGTATAAAGAAGAAAAAAAATTATTAGAAATAAGAAAACTACTAGAATGTCAGGGTTGTCAAGGTTATCAAGGTAATTAGGGTAATCAAGGTTATCAGGGTAATCAGGGTTATCACGGTAATCAGGGTTATAAAATGAGAAAGCTAAAGAGAAGAAATAATGCTATTAAATCAATAAACAAATGTCAATTTACCTCCAGGTAAATTAAACTATAATATACCTACATACATTGTATCAAATTTCGCAAAGTGTCAAACGCAGCCTTAATGAAAGAAGAACAAAATAATTACGTGCTGAGCGATACGTAATAAGAAATTTTGACGCAAAAAAAAATGAAGAGATATTTATCTCTAAAAACAAGGGCAACGCTAACGGGGGTTTTCTTACTGACTTAAAACGTAGAAAAGAATTTTGAATGGTAATGAAAATTAAACAAATGCAAATCAGTGTATTTTCAACCTTCCAGCATCAACAGTGAATTTTCAAGTTTATTTTTGAATTTAGAAAAAAAATCAAAACGAACCAGGCCCCACGTTTTCGGGCGTCATTTCTTTATTGTAGCCTACCTTTTGACCTTCCCAGTTGGCTTCAACAAATTTGGCTGCGGCAGCTCTTGTAGTCGTTGGCGATGGGTGTAGAGTAGGGTTTCGTTTTGATTATGTTTAAGTTTAATAAGAGGGCGCCACTTTATTTTTTTAAAGGTGAAAACAAAGAAACCTTTTGTAAAACAATTCACTGTGATGTCTGGAGTGGAAGAAAACACTGTGTGTCCCAAAACACTATAACTAACATTTATTTACATGAATATACAAGTTTCGAACAAAATTGAAATATGGGTGGTCCTCACACCAACCCACTCACTGAACTTAAATATAGTTCAAGTGGTCAAGTATTATTACAGTATTTGAAAGAGTTTACCGTTAGGTACTGTTATAATTATTAAAAGAAAAAAAAAATAAGTATTGAAAAAGGATTAAAGATCCGCAACAGTGAAAAGGTGAATTAAGTTTAATTTAAACCGGTACTACAGGGAGTAAAATGTTCATGAACCTTTTGGGGTGTAGTTATACGTGGATATCAATATACGGCGCAAGTACCATTCAGTTACAAAAAAAAATGTTACAAATCAATGAGGAATTAATGACAATGAGTACAACCGTAAAAAGGTTGATACTTTAATAAAAAAATAGTTACTTAAAGGAAATAGTTATGAATTAAATAGTGAAATGTTTACAAACTCGAATATGAAGGGTTTTAAGAAAATCGTTATTAGTATTAAAAGTAATTGTTGATAAAAATATTGAAGGAGTAGTATTTAAATAAAAAAACTGGCCTGTCACTGTTGCTGCCTCAAGACCATCAGCCATAAACAGTTTCTGTTCGCTTCGGCGGTGCGGGCAATCCCAACATCACAAAGTGCCATTCCTGCGACATATTCCAGCAGCACATGAGGACTCATACAGCCAAGTTTACGACAAGGTGATAGTCTTCAAACATCAAACGATTTAGCCAGCAAAGCATCCATATGGTATTTTAGTAATGAAGTTGATTGGAAAGATTCGAAGAAAAAGAAAAAAAACCCTAAAATTATGTATATTCTCAGTAACCAACCCATGGTGAAGAGTGGGGTTAACTCACCTCGTTAGGTTGAAAAGAATTCGGCAAATATCTATACCATCACTGTATAAATCACACCCATTTCTTCAGGGGAGGTCCATAGACATTATAAATGTAAAATATCGTTAAATCTCAACGATACATTCGAATATTTAAAGAAAAAAAATGCCGCTCAGCACATTTTACGTGTGGCTTTCAGCACATCACGGGAACAAGTCCTCGAGCTAGGCCGAAAAGAAAATCAAATACTCCCATCGATCATCAATCAAGAGTGTCAGATGGACATTGACAAATGTCACGTATAAAGCGATCAATCAACTGGACAGAACCAACTGACCCCAGAAGATTACACCTTATTACCATAAAGCAGACCGAAAATAGGAAACATTGCAACATTGCCGGAAACTAACAGCTGTGATGTATGAAGGTTAAAGTTATTTGTTGATAAATATTGGAGAAACCGATTTAGAAGATTAATTAGTGAGTATCATTCAAAAGGAAAATGTGAATGCTACAAGATGACCACGGAAATAATGAGGTGGAGAGTTGTGGTGACGTTTTCTTGATCCTTTCCGGTGCTCACGATAATGTCTAGACGACACTTTTGCTTCAGAGATATTTTGGACATCACACACTGCCAGTAGTTCTAGGGAATCCGTTTCACCTGACGGTGCACGGAGACAAATCCTGTTCTTCACCTCAGGATCCTGTAAATCGTATTCCACAAGGCTCAAAACAATATGCCATGGAAAGTTTGCATAAAAACATTTCATGGCAGCAAGTTTCACGTTGCCATACTCAATCAGTTAATCAAAGTCCGTACTTTTGATGGCCAAGCATATGTACGTACTCTAGTGGCCGGAGTTCCCTGTTCCGGGAATGTCACTTCAAAGTCGCGACGGAATAAAACCCAATTCCAGACGATAGGTTTCCAATGCTTATGAAATATTGCTGCTTTGCCTCGTAATGCGTCACCTGCTTTCAAAACAATCAAGGTGTCCGACCAATCAATTTCTTGCTGAATGCGCGTGCATGACCTCGTCCATCCATTCCATCATGCTGAAGTGCGAATCATCGGGATCAAAAGTTGAACGTTTGATCTGCGCCGATATTGCGGCGTTATTTTCCGGCACATGCGCAAACTGCCTGGGTGTTGAAGAATTCGCTTTTGCAACTGCACGTTATTCTTCTGTTGAACGTCCCACATTTTCATGATTCTTTTGTTCATATCATCACTCGCGGATTGTTCTGGTTCAATATCAGTGTCACTATACTCACTAACGAGACTTGGCGTATTTTTGTCAGCCATTTTTTTGTCCGTACCAAAATTAAATGTGAATGTTTATCACTACAATTGAGGTCCTTTCTCCTTAAATTTCAGCTCCAAGAAAGTATTTTACTTCTGATGTCAGATTTAAGCTAAAATTATGCAAAAAGGAAGAATAATTATCATGAGCTTTTCATTCGAAACAATTTGACATAAAAACGAGTCCACCTGCTGTCATCAGTGGTGGTGGCAGACCATAATCAATAGTAGGTATCTATATCAAAGCTAACATATTTTATACCCAAAGTTTGAGCTGGAGCTACCCAATCATCTCCTCTATTCGCACAAGTGGCTATACTCTGTCGGTCTTGACTTGAGTTTTTATAAATATTTCTCGCAACTTCTACTTTTTGCTCAATTTTACTCCGGCAAATAGGGCAAATTTGTTCTATTGGTGGCACTGCACATTTGGCATGTAGAAGATGCCTGCACGGCAACAATTTTATAAATGGATTTCTTGTCATTGGTATTCTGCAAACTGCGCAGTTATTTTGCATCTCCATTTTTATTTCAAAAGTGCAATGAACGATTGGATTGAATTTCAACGTAAAAAGTCACATTTTATCTATCATTATGACAAGATCGAAATGCAATGAGACAATCACACTCTGAACCTACTTTTCTGAATTACATATTCCATTATACGAATTACATTTTCCTTTTTCTGAATTACAAGTTCCTAATCGGAAATACATTTTCCCTTTTCTGAATTCCAAGTTCCTATTCCGAAATACATTTTCCCTTATCTGAAATTAAATTTCCATTTTCTGAATTACAATTAAAAAAGGTGTAGACCAGGGTGAAATAGACCAACACGTGATCTGTTGAATCGTTACGCTGTCCCTGCTCACGTGTAGTTTGTTCACTTCGAAGACTTTTGGTTTTAAACCATGTATAACAAAGATAATCAAGCCACTGCGGTGTGTATTGTATACTATCTGCGCTAGGATTTGTTGATATACCTATGTATATTAACGCCCAGTTTCACAATGTCTGGTCACTTTTCTGGTGACCTTACCAAATGAGTTCACAGTAACCGGTGGTTGAGGCATGTATTGTTTCAAAGCGAAAAAATGTGTGTTGGTCAACTAACCACTGGTAATGTTAGGAATTTTCAGTTTTGAAAATTTCGATGTGAGAAGTCGCAGTTGATTTTGACAAATGTCACAACAACAACAAACGATTGAAGTTTTCAAATATTCAAATAAATTTGAAATTCTAGTTTTTTTCCAAAAATCTTTCAAATTTCTAATATTTGGTGTTGTAGTTTGGATTGTATATTGACAATTAGCTTTATTAGGTTCAGTTTTGGCTTATATGGGAAGTGTCTGTGGCGACTTGAGACACATTTGTGTGAAAGACCGGCATACGTGTGTGTCATGCAGCTTGTCATAAATGTATGCAGAATCATTTGTTAGTGTATTCAAGTGTTAAATGAAGTGATGTAAGTAAAGTAGTGTACAGTAGTGTAGTACTAAATTATTGAGGTAAGTAGTATTTTCATAGAGCCTCTCCTTCTCCATCGCTCGCTCTTCGTCCACTTCCATGACTTTCTCCTTCTTCAATACCTCAAATGAGAGGCAAAGTTCAGGTCCTTGCTGGCATAGTTCTGAACCGGGGCCAACATATTATGTGGATCTCCGCTGTAGTATCTTAACTGAACGCAATGCATTGAGGATTGGCGAGGGATGAAGGGATGGTTGGACGAATGGAGAGGGAAGCGCTGTGAGAGACGCACACGATGGTTTGGACATCTACTTGGCATGATGTTTTCCGGATGATACTTGCGCAACACACAATTTTGGCCACAGACTCGCAAACTTATGTCATACTTGTGTGTCGTCATACATGCTCGTCCGCATGTATGCCGGTCTATGGGTGCCTTAATACATTTTCACAGTTCTCGTCATCAATTTGGTCCGGGACCTGATGATTTTAGGTCGGTGTACTATATCTCTCTCATCATCTGAATGCATTGATGTCATATAAATCCATTCTACTCTACTCTACTTGTGCTTATTCATTGTAATTGATGAAAATATTGAATTCAGTATTGAAGAAGCAGGCGACAAACCTCAAAAAATGTCAAAAAAGTCATAGTTTGGATATGTTTCTTTGGTTTGTGCTTAACCAGTAGATTTTCCTCTGGTCAACTTAACTTAGAGTTAAATAGGGTTGTTTTTCTCGCCGAAAGCGTAAGGTTCATGCGTTCTAAACAGGGCAACTGTCAAGCGGTGCCGCGTTCACGAGCGTGCTTCTATCCTTGGCTTGCTGAAAGTAGATGAAGGATAGAGCATAACGTCTTTAGTGCAATGTGAACGCAGAAAAGATGTCAAGAATATGACTTTTGCTTATACTGAAATGGCGGTTCTTGACCTACAGTTTAAGTTCACGTACTCACGTTTTATTTGTGTATCACTGTATCAACAAATATGTTACTCTTCATGAAACTCAATGAAAACTCACTCAAACTTGGCACTGACACTGACAGTATTTTGGAGGTTATAAAATATTGTCACATGTCATAACTCAATATCAGAACTGTCACGAATTCCACATTTCCAGCCACCAGTTGCCCTGACATATGCGCATGCACGGCCCGAGAAAACCACTCTATTGAATAGTGGGCTTCACTATCAAATATGAAACAGTTTATTACTTTTAACTCAAGGTTGACTCATAACCACATGCCAACCAGACATTGTGAAACCCTCGGTGAAACCCTATAGGTTGAAAATCTGGTTTAAAAAATATGCAATTATGATTGTATGTTTCATTACCTTTTTTTATTTTCTTCTTCACAGAAATATCTCACTGACTATCCAATAATTCAATTGTCCTTCACATCACTGAAAAATATTTGTGAGAAACCATTTCATTGTTTTGAAATTATTAGAATTAGGCTGAAATAAATAATCAATCACCAAACCAAAATGCAGCTTTGATGACCACTGACTTGTCATTTCGACAAAAGTGATCATGTTCTTCAAAATATTGTCTGCGAATTCCAATTCTTTTTACTGTAGAGGGTTATGATACTATAGCAAACAAGAGATGCACACGCGCAGGTTTTGCTGACGTCATTGTGAGCTCGAACCTCAAAATTCATAGGTTACCCAGGTAACTGCGTTGCCATGATACTAAAACAAATATGATAACCTCACGCAATAATATTATAACTCTCGCACATCTTCCTCAAAAATCATCACGTGAGTTACCTTAAATCTATAAAAATCAATGTCACGCGGGGAAGTCATGCGTGAGCCAGTTCAAATTTTGACCAGAAAATGGTTACTTGGTTACGTCATTGATGTTCTACATCTAACCTCACTTCAGACTCGTGGTGACAACAGGCGCGAGTTGGTTCTAATTCCGTCTAGCAATCGATCATATCTTTTGTGTTTTAGTATCGTGGTACAGGGTGAACCACCTTAACTTTTTAATTTCAAGTGTCACATAAAATTTGGAGGTAAGGTCATGTAGCATGATACTATAACAGACAAGATATGCACACGTGCAGGTTTTACTGACGTCATTGTGAGCCCGAACCTCAAAATTCATAGGTTACCTAGGTAACTGGGCTACCATGATGACAAAACAATCAAGCTAAACCCAAGCCACAATATAATAACTCTCGCACGTCCCCCGCAGAAATGATCGATTGACCAACCTCGAATCTATACGATCAGTGTCACGCGGGGACGTCATACGTGAGCCAGTTCAAGTTTCGACCAGCAAATGGCTACTGGGTTACGTTATTAATTAATGTTTTTCATCTCACCTCACTCAGGCTCTTGGTGACCACATACTGTAAGAAAAATCACTTGACTACTTCAAAAATGACATTTTGCATCATCAAAGACTGTGAAATTACATTGGTAGAATGGTTTGGCTGGCGCCATCTCATGGTTTTAATAAATAACTTGACATTGAATGTTGGTAACATATAATTAACCCATCTTTTACCCAAGTGGTGAAATGTTTTATCTGGCGCCATCTCATGATAAGAATGTGAGGCGGTCTGCCACTCTAAGTGTATGGTTTGACAAGAAAGAACTTCAAACCGATTAAAAAAAAATATCACAATATGAAACAAAGCAATGTACAGGGTGGGCAACTAAGAATGTGAGGTACTGTATCTGGACAACTATTTATCGTAGAGGCTTGCGGCAAAATTCTCTATTACTAAAACGGCCAAGAGAAAAACCTGGAAAATATTTTCAAGTTTCTGAAATGGTAGCTAGACCCCCCCTAGCCCAAACCCAAACTAACCCAAACTAACCCAAACTACCAACATTTTTTTTGAAAAAACCTCAAAAATTTGCTACCATTTCTGTTAACGCCATCTAGCGGCGACGGCAAAGGTAACAATCGCAAAACTTAATAAGTATTTTGTAGTGCAGACTATGCTCTTTCATATGAGCCCAAGCTCGTTAAAATCAGTCTAGCGAAACTTGAGAAATCTCCGTTTATTTAAACAAATAATCAATTTCACCACACCTCTTTATTTTGATAGATAGAAAAAACGTTTTGTACAAAAAGTGTAGGTAAATAGTCAGTTAATATGAAAATGATATCATCGATATATTTTCATTGGGCAAAATTCTATAAAAATCCTATTTTCCTACGAGCGTGCGGAAAAGTTAACTTTGTATTAAGGCACCCATAGACCGGCATACATGCGGACGAGCATGTATGACGACACACAAGTATGACATAAGTTTGCGAGTCTGTGGCCAAAATTGTGTGTTGCGCAAGTATCATCCGGAAAACATCATGCCAAGTAGATGTCCAAACCATCGTGTGCGTCTCACACAGCGCTTCCCTCTCCATTCGTCCAACCATCCCTTCATCCCTCGCCAATCCTCAATGCATTGCGGTCAGTTAAGATACTACAGCGGAGATCCACATAATATGTTGGCCCCGGTTCAGAACTATGCCATCAAGGACCTGAACTTTGCCTCTCATTTGAGGTATTGAAGAAGGAGAAAGTCATGGAAGTGGACGAAGAGCGAGCGATGGAGAAGGAGAGGCTCTATGAAAATACTACTTACCTCAATAATTTAGTACTACACTACTGTACACTACTTTACTTACATCACTTCATTTAACACTTGAATACACTAACAAATGATTCTGCATACATTTATAACAAGCTGCATGACACACACGTATGCCGGTCTTTCACACAAATGTGGCTCAAGTCGCCACAGACACTTCCCATATAAGCCAAAACTGAACCTAATAAAGCTAATTGTCAATATACAATCCAAACTACAACACCAAATATTAGAAATTTGAAAGATTTTTGGAAAAAAACTAGAATTTCAAATTTATTTGAATATTTGAAAACTTCAATCGTTTGTTGTTGTTGTGACATTTGTCAAAATCAACTGCGACTTCTCACATCGAAATTTTCAAAACTGAAAATTCCTAACATTACCAGTGGTTAGTTGACCAACACACATTTTTTCGCTTTGAAACGATACATGCCTCAACCACCGGTTACTGTGAACTCATTTGGTAAGGTCACCAGAAAAGTGACCAGACATTGTGAAACTGGGCGTTAATATACATAGGTATATCAACAAATCCTAGCGCAGATAGTATACAATACACACCGCAGTGGCTTGATTATCTTTGTTATACATGGTTTAAAACCAAAAGTCTTCGAAGTGAACAAACTACACGTGAGCAGGGACAGCGTAACGATTCAACAGATCACGTGTTGGTCTATTTCACCCTGGTCTACACCTTTTTTAATTGTAATTCAGAAAATGGAAATTTAATTTCAGATAAGGGAAAATGTATTTCGGAATAGGAACTTGGAATTCAGAAAAGGGAAAATGTATTTCCGATTAGGAACTTGTAATTCAGAAAAAGGAAAATGTAATTCGTATAATGGAATATGTAATTCAGAAAAGTAGGTTCAGAGTGTGATTGTCTCATTGCATTTCGATCTTGTCATAATGATAGATAAAATGTGACTTTTTACGTTGAAATTCAATCCAATCGTTCATTGCACTTTTGAAATAAAAATGGAGATGCAAAATAACTGCGCAGTTTGCAGAATACCAATGACAAGAAATCCATTTATAAAATTGTTGCCGTGCAGGCATCTTCTACATGCCAAATGTGCAGTGCCACCAATAGAACAAATTTGCCCTATTTGCCGGAGTAAAATTGAGCAAAAAGTAGAAGTTGCGAGAAATATTTATAAAAACTCAAGCCAAGACCGACAGAGTATAGCCACTTGTGCGAATAGAGGAGATGATTGGGTAGCTCCAGCTCAAACTTTGGGTATAAAATATGTTAGCTTTGATATAGATACCTACTACTGATTATGGTCTGCCACCACCACTGATGACAGCAGGTGGACTCGTTTTTATGTGAAATTGTTTCGAATGAAAAGCTCATGATAATTATTCTTCCTTTTTGCATAATTTTAGCTTAAATCTGACATCAGAAGTAAAATACTTTCTTGGAGCTGAAATTTAAGGAGAAAGGACCTCAATTGTGGTGATAAACATTCACATTTAATTTTGGTACGGACAAAAAAATGGCTGACAAAAATACGCCAAGTCTCGTTAGTGAGTATAGTGACACTGATATTGAACCAGAACAATCCGCGAGTGATGATATGAACAAAAGAATCATGAAAATGTGGGACGTTCAACAGAAGAATAACGTGCAGTTGCAAAAGCGAATTCTTCAACACCCAGGCAGTTTGCGCATGTGCCGGAAAATAACGCCGCAATATCGGCGCAGATCAAACGTTCAACTTTTGATCCCGATGATTCGCCCTTCAGCATGATGGAATGGATGGACGAGGTCATGCACGCGCATTCAGCAAGAAATTGATTGGTCGGACACCTTGATTGTTTTGAAAGCAGGTGACGCATTACGAGGCAAAGCAGCAATATTTCATAAGCATTGGAAACCTATCGTCTGGAATTGGGTTTCATTCCGTCGCGACTTTGAAGTGGCATTCCCGGAACAGGGAACTCCGGCCACTAGAGTACGTACATATGCTTGGCCATCAAAAGTACGGACTTTGATTAACTGATTGAGTATGGCAACGTGAAACTTGCTGCCATGAAATGTTTTTATGCAAACTTTCCATGGCATATTGTTTTGAGCCTTGTGGAATACGATTTACAGGATCCTGAGATGAAGAACAGGATTTGTCTCCGTGCACCGTCAGGTGAAACGGATTCACTAGAACTACTGGCAGTGTGTGATGTCCAAAATATCTCTGAAGCAAAAGTGTCGTCTAGACATTATCGTGAGCACCGGAAAGGATCAAGAAAACGTCACCACAACTCTCCACCTCATTATTTCCGTGGTCATCTGTTTTTCCCGGAAAGTGTCGAAAATGCAATCAATATAGACACATTCAAGCTAGCTGTAAACAATGGATTCAAAATACTTTAATCCACAAGATAGACCCTCTTCTTCTGGAGTCAAACCAACTCAGATGAATCCCACAATCAATTTTTGCAACTATTGTAAGAAGCAAGGCCATACCGAGGAAAAATGTTATTGTAAACAAGGTGATACTGGACGAGTTATGCTGACTCAGAAATCTTGTTTCATCAGGGCATTTCCAAGTGCGACAATACAGCACGCTTAAAACGCATTATCAATCCTTTATTTGGTCGACACAGCCGCTGATGTATCAATTCTTCATGAGAAAGTTGCCAAAACATTGCATTTAGATATTCAGCCAGCTGATTCCCAATATTTGACAGAAATGGGAAATAGTATCATACGTCCTATTGGAAAGTGTAGTACGGTTATGGTAACTCCAAACATGTCACTGGAAATTGACTTCATCGTTGTACCAGATGAGTCCATTCCTGGCGGTGATATTGATGCATTGATTGGGGTTGATGTTCTACAAAGATCCGGAATCAAAGTTGAGGTGTCAGCAAATGGGGTCAACATGGTTCATGATGTATTGCATACTTGTATTATGAGTTTACGTAGCCTGAAGATTAATGATGTAAATTTGTCAGGATTGGACGAGTCGTTAGCTGTGGCTGTGAAAGAATTAGTGGAAAGTGCATGGGAAAATACGCCTCCAGCGTTACTACGGGAAAACTGCAGATTTCACTACGTGATCCTGAACCTGTGGCATATCGTCCGCGCCATTTGTCATATGGTGAACGTCTGCAAGTTAAGCAGATAATTGAACAGCAATAAATGGACGGAATAATTCGTGAGGGTGAATCCGCATACGCTAGTCCAATTGTGTTGGTCAAGAAACTGAATGTTGATATTCGACGATGCGTTGATTTTCGGAGTGTCAACTAAAAAGTACATCGTATGAATTTTCCGCCCCACTTGCTTCAGGAGGAAATTTGAAGCTCAGGTTTCAGGGACCTTTTGAGATCACCCATCACCTATCCAATGAAAGGCAAGCTTTGAGACGTTTGAATCGACGTCGATGGACGGCTGTAGCCGCTCATGAGCAGCTGCGAGTATGGCCTTAGTAAGTTATCGATTACAATTTTTGTTTTTGGATTGCATGTAGACACTGAAATGGTAGCTAGACCCCCCCTAGCCCAAACCCAAACTAACCCAAACTAACCCAAACTACCAACATTTTTTTTGAAAAAACCTCAAAAATTTGCTACCATTTCTGTTAACGCCATCTAGCGGCGACGGCAAAGATAACAATCGCAAAACTAAATTAGTATTTTGTAGTGCAGACTATGCTCTTTCATATGAGCCCAAGCTCGTTAAAATCAGTCTAGCGAAACTTGAGAAATCTCCGTTTATTTAAACAAATAATCAATTTTACCACACCCCTTTATTTTGATAGATAGAAAAAACGTTTTGTACAAAAAGTGTAGGTAAATAGTCAGTTAATATGAAAATGATATCATCGATATATTTTCATTGGGCAAAATTCTATAAAAATCCTATTTTCCTACGAGCGTGCGGAAAAGTTACTTTTCCGCACGATTTTTCGTTATGAAAGTTGTAGTTTTCCGCACGATTTATGGATATTGAATTTAGGCATATTATCCTAAATTCAACGGTATCTGAAATATTAGCATTTGAAATTCTGAAATGTTGCTATCAAACATTTTTTTAAAGGACTATTTCAAATCAAGAAATCAGGAGAGGTTTCCTGAATGAATCGGAAAAATAATTCTGCCAATTGCATGGTGTCCGATTCGCCCCGATTTGACACCACTGGAATGGCGTTATGTGAAAAACCGGACGTGTCAAATGCGAATATTTCGAAAACGATTGAATTTTAGTATAATGCTGGGTTTAGCGAACGCATAAGCATAAACTACTGATCAAATCGTTATTTCAGTGCATGAATCATCACAATTAAATGTATGGATACGTACTAGAGTGTCTTCTTAAAACATAAGTTTCAATGATTAAAGCATAATATAATGCATAAGCGTAAAAGTTCCCAATTTTTAACTGAATGGTGTTAAGCTAAAAAATGTTGGATTAAAAAAAAACCGCCCAACCTCTATCGACGTTTCTCAATTGCACTATATGGTTCCAAACATCTTGGTGCCCAACATCAATTTTTATTAGCAAAATTAAAATTGCAATACGAGACCACGCTGCTTGGATCTATTGTTTATTATTCATTTAAGTGATTCTAAAAACTTAATAAAGGACCAAGTGGCATAGACCATGGTAAAAAGAAATTTTCCAACCACTATTATGCTATATTTTTAAAAATGTAATAAATATCCATGCGGCTTGGAACTCTTTCGTCAACTACTAACCAATACTTACAGTTTTTCAATACGGAACCACCATACCTTATTGCATCGTCGTTATTGAGCTTGTCACTTAAAATTTAGTTTTGCAAGAAGGAACCAAGCCGTTTGAATCTCAATTGCGCTATTGGCTGTGCGTCTTGCCGCCAATAATAACGGTCGTGTCAGTTTATTATCAGCAAATCTGGTTCCACTCTGGAACCAAAGGGAAAATCCATATCCGCGGCGGAAATCAATGATCTAAAGGCTCTTTTCCATCTTATACCCGACCATGTTGAAGAATTTTATAATAAATTGGTGCCAGATAATAACATTGACGACGATTATCTGGAAGGTTTTGATGATTCCTTGAATTTTGAAAAGGAAGAATCATAATATATATAAGATAATAATCTCCTTTTAATTTAGTATATTGTTTTAGTTAATCTATTGACATTTTTACAAGTTTCTTCATTAAAATGACTAAATAATTGATAGAAAACGTATTCTGTTGTTTGTCTTATAGCTACTTACTCGTTTTGCAATAAAGAACCAAGCCTCATTTTATATTGAACTGGAATACCTAGTAGAAATGTATGTGTACATTTATATACATAAATAAAACTAAAAATATGTTGAACTGTTGAACATAAAAAATCAAAGAAAAATCCTAATTAGTCCACGAAGAGGCTAAAGACAATCCAAAACTTCAGGCGCCATTTTCTCAAAACTATCTGTATGTAGGTTGGTTCTTGGTTGTCTAAGACCATTCAACTTTTATGCACCAATTCAGAAAAAGGTTGAATGATCACGACGAAAAGGAAACAAAAAAACCTCACTTTTTTGTTATTTGGGTGTTAAAGTTACTGTTTTGTGAAAACGAAAGTGGAAATAATGTACCTGTTGAATTCAAAGTATTTTGTTGGAGTGATTAGTTTGAGGAGGGATTTTTCAGGTTCAGGTTAGGTTATCTTTGACAGTTGTTATGTATTAAATAACACCTTCCGTAAACACCTAATGCCTGGTTTATACAACAAATTCATAAGCATAAGCATAACTTTACTCATAAGCACAGTCGTAAATATATGCGTAACTTTGAGGTGGTTTATACATCTTCATAAGCATAAGCGTTAAAAATTTGCTTGTCAATCAAAATTCATACTTGAATCAAATTAAAACTGACTTCAGGAAATATTGAAATATTCACAAAAATGCATGAAACAGTAAACAGTTCAGAAATGAGAACAGAACATATACACCTATCGAGAAGCCTGGCGCCAAAGAAAATCATGATAGTACTTATATGAAGACAGGACTATATTTGACTTATACCGCAGATTGCCAGAAATGACGCCTGCGCTGTTCCGATTTTTGCATAACTTAATACATAAAGATGAAAATTATCAACTTTCTTATCCTTATGCTTATCGATATGTTTGTGAAAGTTTGTATAAACGCGTTCATTAGAAACCATACGTTCAACTTTTGTGCTTATGAATAAAGTTATGCTTATGCTTATGAATGTGTTGTATAAACCAGGCATAAATCTCTTATGCTTATGTATTGATAAAGTGACTTATGACTTAATCATCAATCGAGTCATTACTATTATGCTTATGCCTCCACTAAACCCTACATAAGGTATGTTTCATGAACTATAATTAGAATTTAATGAGGAATTCAAATATAGGGTGATTCATTAAAAAAAAACTTTTCTATTTCGCCGGTATATTTATGATTTTTCAAACTTTTTGTACATGTAGAAAAAAGTATTTTTCAGTAACTACATAATCGTACTTTTCTATGACACTCAATATAAAATAGTTAAGGGGTGACATTATGGTGGATCACCCTGTACAAAGAGAAAAACATGGGTTGATAATCAGATTAAAAGAAAGTCCATAGGTACCACCAAGGGCGTCGGCGTCGCCAGGCATGGGCAGGTTGTCCCCCCCTAGAGATTCAAAAAACTAAAAAACCGAGATGAGAAGTTCAATATTGTTGTTCAAAACTTTCGAAAATAATGTTAAAATTGCGATGATGAGTGGAGTGGTTTGCAAATTACCAAATAAACGTATTTTTTTTTTTTTTAAGTTTAGGTTAGCTTGGATTTTTTCCAATTCTTTGATATGGCCTCCCCCTGTCCCACTGGCTGGCGACGCCCTTGGGTACCACTATCCTGGCTACTCATAGTCGAGACTTAAGTCAAAGTCGGACTTGACAACGGCTTGAGATCAGAAATGCCTACTTTAGACAAATATTGGCCTCAGTAACATGACAACTGGGCATGCGTTGTTTGAGTTATGAGTTTGAGTCGTAAGTTTCGTCAGACCCCACCTTGAGCAAAGGTTTAGACAAAAATGCGAGGTTATGTTATGTTTTATTATCGTTATTTGGGGCTCGTTAAGTTAACGTGAACGTTCAATCATAACCGCCATTATGTCAAAATGATGTGCTTTGATTGAGGTATTGGGGCTCTTTGGTTGATGTTCACTGTCGTGTTTTTGTGAAATTGTAGTATGTGACATTTTAAAGGTATCATTTTTATCAACACCTGTGAAAACGTTTCGGTCTTTTGAAATGTATCCTTGATTCAAAAATAGAAAACAAAATCTGAATTACTCACGGGAACTCATTATTCATTGTACAAAAAAACACAATATGTTGAAAGTATCATCTATCAGATAGGTGAATCATACTCCGATTAGACATTTTTCAGACATTGATCAGACGACGTATTCTTTTTTCCTATCAAATATTTGTATTTCTCGTCATCAATAAACTCGAAAAAATTCCACAATATCTTCACGGTTTAAAAAAGTCGGCAAAACTCTCAAAAGATATCGAAAAGCTACAACGATTGAATATACTGAAAAAAAAACACTCAACATCAAACCCCCTTGATGTTTTATGGAAAATAAACATGTCAAATAACTAAAATCAGGTTATGATCTCGGATTGTCAGTTGAGACTTGATGTCCCCTTTCAAAAATGATTGAAAAAAACCTCGTAGCTTCGACTATAGAACAGATGGAAAGAGCTTTGAGTGTAGTTTTGCGGAATGTGTCTCAAGTTTGAGATTGAAACACGACAATAGGTACGATCGTGAAAGGTAGAGGCATGTAATTACGTATTGTTCCAAAATCTATTGGATGCAACTCCAGGCAGAAAAGATTTCTTTCACCACGTACGCACAAAGAATTTTGTGCATATTGTCCAGTGATCAGTGATGTTAAGGTGTAAATACCTTTGTAGAAGAAGAGGCAGAAAAATGATTTCTGTGAACACAGTCTTCTAGGGTAATCCAATGAGTTGAAAACAAACATTTTTTCCCCAAATATGTACCCAGGTACTTGATGGGACTCACGTGATACTCGACCATTTAATGCAATGTTGAAACATGAATGGAAAACCACATTATGGGTAACTCAATGCAGACTGAAAATATGATGGTTGACAGTTTGTAAAAGTTCTTTACTGAACACATTCTAGTGAGGTATTCTTATTGAAGCAAATGTACAAATGCATCATACCTTATTTAAACAAAAATGTATCAATCTTGCTGTTATAAAATGCTTAGAAACTATGCAAAAATATATCGCATTCATGCAAACAAAAAAGATCATGTGAAATGCATACAAGCCTACAAATTTTTAGAATGGATAGGACAGAATAGTTGAATTAAAGTTGTCAAGAAACTGAAGACACAGTATTTTCCATATTTTGTCAAGCGAAATCTCTTTCTGATTGTTCGCACTTATGTCCAAAAAGTATGTAGAATGGATGATAATGTGGATCAGCTTTAAAATGAAGGGATATCAAATAAGGTGATAATTGCTTTACGGTAATTTGAATTATCGAAAACAATCAAGACAGAGGTAGTCAGCATATTTCAACTAAAACAAAGTTCATATGATCGATAGGTAATTCGATTTCAATGATTCCATATCCTGAACTTATCAGTATAGTTCAACTAGCACCCATAAGTGACAGATCAAGGAAAATGGAACACCTCCCACATCCTAAGAAAAAGATATCTTTTGAATCGCATAGCGAAGCCTCCCGATAAAAATGAAAGCTGTTCGATAGCGCATGACTCTGAACGTGGAGAGACATGGTTAACAGCAAGGATCCATTTTTGCAAGAACAGTTGTGGATGTAGATCGACGCCGTGTACAGAATATACAGTTACGTCGCGGATCTGTATTAGAACAGCTAGACCGTGCTTGTTTTTGGCCATCGAAGCTGATTATGTGCACTTCATGTTGATTATTGCCCACTGGATTTTCCACAATTAAACGAGAATTTGAGTAAGTTCTTTTGTTTTCAGAAACTACAATATGAACATGATTATAACGAAAATTTGTTTAGTTGACAATACGGTTCGCTTATTATCGAATGATTAACAACGTATTTGATATCAATTATGATAACAAAAAATGCAGACATAACGCATGATGCATGACAATGACTTCAAATTATACAAAATACTTATTAGTAAAAACTTCTCATTTTTGCAATACGAAATCCATGGTAAAAAGTAAAAACTGGAACAGGATGTTGAGTGAAATGAGTGAGCTTGCAAGTATGTATTGTGATCAATGGTAACTAATTAGGAAATGAGTTTGTTAGTACAGCTTGCCGGCTTAGATCCTCATAAAAAAGATCTTCAAATACCTAAGATGCAATTCATTTTTATTATAGTACACCATTTGAGAAATGAGTCTTTTTTGCGATTTGTCAATTAAGTACCTTGTTTCTTCCAATATTTGCAACGGTAAAGCATATGGAGAACAACGACAATATAAAAATAATTCAAGTTATCCATAGAACATCTAGACTTTTTTGTACAATGTGACTATCTCAAGATAGAAACGGAGAAATGTTCCACAATGATTGATTTTTTTTATTGGGTACTAGGTATATAAACTGCTGGACACTCGAACTTAAACGGCTTATTCACATGCGAATATGTCCAGCGGATATGTACGACGGACAAATCCGACGGACAGATCCATATGGTATTCGTGCGCTCGACGTTTTGTCCTGCTCGCCCTCTGTGGTCGAAGGCGACGAGCCCGAACATAGAACTTTTTTCACTATTCATTTTAGCAATTTGATAACCTTTATAAGCTGCGTTGCGGGTCGGTTACGAACTAGTTCAGAAGTAATGCTTGCGCATTAATTCCTAATTTGTTAAGAACTGTTTCGCAAACGACCCGCGAACATAGCTATTATCACAGCTGTTGGATAGAAAATAAATGTTTGGCGTATTTATCGCATCTGTATGTAGTTGGCGACCGATGTGTCGTCATGGTGTGTAGTCATGATGTATTTGTCTGCCGAGCAGATCCGTCGGACAAACTCGCATATGAATAGGCCCCTTTATATATGCTCATTTTTGAGTTAAATTCAAAGTCCAATATCTTCCAAGAGAATGCAAATATTTCAGTGTGGTTTGCGGATTCTGGAAGATAGTTTTGTCTAAATTAAGCTGGATGGATGGTGATTCATGAAGTCATGTCAAAAATCAAAATTCTCATAAGTATGGCATATCAGTGAGAATTGAATTCAGGCGGTACAATATAATCTGTTACTATAGGTAGTGTTTTAATGTTTTAATACCTCCAGATATTTTTGTCAGTTCTTGAATTCAAGCGCGTTGTCATCAGATATTAACAAAAATCAAGCTCAGGTATGAAAAGGTTCAATATTCTATAACTTTGCAACAAATTCACGTATTTTCACGGTTTTTTTATTTTAACGTTAAGGTACTTTATACACATGGTTAGATAAAGAGTACAAGCCGAGAATTTGATGAAGCTTTGATTCTGTATCAGCGGTGAATATTGGTGCATTTGAAAACTTTAATCATGTGTCAGTTTCCGGGAACTATTAATAAGAAAAAATGTTCAGGGCCTTTTTATCTCGTTTGAAATAAGATGTCAATAATAAGAATGTTTTCTGTGCAATTTTTGATCACCTGGAAGTGAGGCAAAATGTATTTAACTGATTAAATGTGTAATGTTTGCCATGTTTAAAATTTCATAGCTATACTATCATTTGTTCAATTATTGTAACATTTTATATTTAACAAAAGTAACACTGAAAAAAAATTATTTTCAACATGTTTATTTGATTGTACTAGAGATTCCATTGAAAAAAATCGCCTGGACCCGTAATTGTCAAATTGATTGAAGTTGGTAAATGCATCAAATACTTTTTTGATAACTGATACTGTATCAAAGATTTATAAAATTCTAGGCTTTTGTGCTATTTATCTGAACATGAGGGTAACTACCTTATCGATTTGAACAAAAATCGTTTCTTTTGATTTTTCTTCTATAATTAGTGAATGATGTTTCCAACTCTGCAAAACCCGTAGAAATCCGTCAATCCATTGCAAAGTTATAGCATTTCAAACAGTTCGCTTCTCCACCTTGATGTTTGTTAGCGTATCGAATGACAACGCGCTCGAGTTTAAAAACTGACAAAATGTCTGGAATTATTAACATTACTATACTGACAAACCATTTAGTACCGCCTGAATTCAATGCTCACTGAAATGGCATATTCATAAACATTTTGATTTTTGACATGACTTCATGAATCACCCTGTCTATGGTGACTCTTCAAGTCTACGACAAATCTTCTCCATCCACCTTAATCCTGACGAATCTAGCTTCCAGAATCCGCAAACCGCATTCAAGAATCTCTATTCTCGTTGAAGATATTGAACTTTGAATTTCACCCAAAAATGGGCATGTATAAATTCGAGTGTCCAGCAGTTTGCTCATACCATATAACTGTCAAAATTTGGCGATGGAAAATCTGTAGGTAGGTACATTAATAACAGATTAAAATCACTGTTTCAAACAAGATTTTTCGTTATTCTGGCTTCATAAAGGGTGAGTCGGAAATCGGAAAGAATGGGCCTAATTCTGAGGGTGTAATCTATGCATCCAAATAAAGAGAAACACATTTTTTACCATTTACCATTTCTATTTGATCACTTTTTTTCGGGGAATCCCCAACTGAGTTCCAATTCTTCGTGAGCTCCTCGTCGCATCTTCTACTGAAGCTAGAATATTTTCAATTTGTCGTTCGGATGTTACATTAGTACTTGGAGGCGTTCCGGTCTCGCCTTATAACTTTAAAACAAATGAATATTGCATAACATCATTCAAGTTTCTTATTTTTTCGATGGATAGATTACATCCTTAGTGTTAGGCCCATTCCTCCCGAATCACCCTGTATATGAAGTTCTTTTCACAAGCACTTTCTATTGTTTTGAAAAATATAAATTTATCTGTGCAGAAACATTTTTTTTATTTCAACAAGTTTATTAGAAAATCCAACTCATGGGATTCACAGCCAATGAGCTTCAATTGGTTTGGATTAATTTCGATAAGCTTAGTTTGTGCTGCACAAAACAACCTAGTTAGGGTCGGTTTGTGCTTTGCAACCAATGATCTAATTTTGCAACCCACTCTTGCTCCCGGTGATCTAGAATTGGTTTGGGTGTTTTGAATACAAAACTATCTGTGTAGAAACTGATTTCTGCCTTGTAATTATTACCGTGAGCGTCCTCTTGCAAAACGTCTCTTATCTCCGCAGTCGATGCGTTATTTATAGGGTATAATATGGTAAATAGGAAATATTTCTTATAATAATATAAAGATAAGACGCTTTTTTCAAACTGTTACTAACATGATCTCTCATTATTCTTATTAAAAACAGGATTTTCTGGAAGCATCTCTGACTGTTATTAAATATCTGTAATAATCTCCTACTTCTATAAGATTATTCCAAAGAGATGAGGAAGATTATCTTTGCCCTTTTAGGAAGCTTATAGATTATTCTTTGAGAAATATAATTTTGAGATTGTTGAGCAAATGGCAAGTCGTATCAAGAGAGATAAACTTTGCTCTTTATCTTGAGAAATTTCATATATATTTATTATACATTATACAGGGTGCCACAGATTCGAGTGCCTGCATGGGGATCTCAGATACTATAGGAGATACAGGGTCGGATTAATGGTTGCAAAGTTGCGCATTCTTATGCTCAACAAAATGCCGTTTTGAAATTTGAAAAATTCCGACTACTTCCGAAGATATTCGAAAAAAAAACGAAATTTCGCAAAAACGATATTATTATTTCCTGAGTATATTTGGAGAGATATTGTAAAATTGATCACACTTTCTCATTGCCACTTTTTCTCCTCTATAAGATGTCGGTATCAAATAAATCTGACGTTTCGTCTTTGAGCGGTCATCATCAAGTTCAATTTTTTTAAATACGGACCTAGATTTTTTATTTTATTTTTAATTATCTTTTGACGTCCTTGATGGATTGAGGTATCGCAACCGTCGAAAAAAATACTCATTTGAAAAATAATACCAGAGAAAATTAGTTGGGCAACCCTTTTCTCCCTAACTCATAGTTTGGTTCATAAATCCTTCCTAATTCGACACGTTATTCTTATGAGAAAACCTGCACAACTGAACAAGCCTAATTGACAGAACCAAAATCGAAATAACATTCAATAACGATACATTTGATGAGATTGAATTAAATCCACAAATGACATGGAAAATAGAATAAAAAATCATATAAAAACTGAATCAATTTCTGCAAGTTGTCAAGAATATTGCCATTTTGACAAAATATTGAAAATATCAATAATAGGTAAAAATAATCGAAAATATTGACGTTGCTAAGGCAACCCATTGCTCTACACCCTCATCTAATTACCTCAATGCCTCAAGGACGTCAAAAGATAACTAAAAATAAAATGAAAAATCCAGGTCCGTATTTAAAAAAATGAACTTGATGATGGCCGCTCAAACACGAAAAGTCAGATTTTCAATTTGATACCGCCATCTTGTGGAGGAAAAAGAGTGGCAATGAGAAAGTGTAATTCATTTGACAATATCTTCTCAAATAGACTCAGAAAATAATAATATCGTTTTTGCGAAATTTCGGGTTTTTTCGAATATCTTCGGAAGTAGTCGGAATTTTTCAAATTTCAAAACGGCATTTTGTTGAGCATAAAAATGCGCAACTTTGCAACTGTTTAACCAACCCTGTATCTCTTATAATAACTGGGGTAACAATAAAATCTGATTAAAATGTCGATTCATGAGTTATGACCTGTCTCTCCAATCTCCAACCATTATTGCAAAACAAAATCAAATCGCAAAATAACGCTTCGAAAGACCAAACTAGTTATTGATTTTATTTCGTTACTTCAGATCTTTTTTGTTGAAAATAGAATGAGTATTTGGAAAAAATTTCTTTCGAAAAGTCAGTGACCAGCCTTTGACCACTTATTTCTCTCCAATTGTGTGCAAGCGTTTTTAAAACAGAAAGAAAAAAATATATTCGATTTTTTTCGTAAGACTTCAACAACTCTGTATTTATCCACTTTTCTATGGTTATCCAGTATACTCTACAAGTTTTGGCCATTCCACCGAGATATTTAAACATTTTGTCAGAAAATTGCAGAGAATTATTTTTCAAAGATATCAACGTATTGCATAAGAAATTGATATTTCTGAAAAAGTTCGAAGATCGACAGCGTAGTTTACGTAGATATATTCTTATAGGAAGTATTTTAAACTCAGAATTTTTGTATTTCAACTGTGAAGATAATTTCAATATGGAATAATTTTAAAAGTTTCATATCCCGATCTATGCGATGAGAGCCAATTGGTTGAGAATACTAACCAGTCTATGAACGATCTTTTCAAAAAATAATGACCAAAATTATTCGGACAAAAAAACAAAATATCTTGAACAATCAAAAGGGGTGATAAAACTTTTTAATACAGGACCACTTATGACTGACACAGTTCAAAATGAAAAAGGCGTTTCTGTTTTGATTTTCAATGAAACGGAAAAGGAACAGAACAAATTGACGTTGCTTTTTGCCGAGTGATAGAAATAATGTTGAGTGTATCACGGGTTTTGAGTCAGACATTTGTTGCTAATAGCGGATGATGATTAAAATGAAAAAATCAAAATGAACTATATACAGCAAATACCAAACAACTTTCGATTCACGTCATAATTGCCACCAAGCGACTTATTATGTGATTTGCAGGTTACCAGATTTGGCCACCAGCAAACTCCATAACAACCTGCTTGGTGGCAATTATGACGTTGATCGAAAGTTGTTTGGCATTTGCTATACTAGTATACTTCGACAAATACAAGGTGTCCCGGAACAACGTAAGGAAACTAAGGGGAGTTTGTATATGTGTCAAAATAATTTTGGTAAGCCATATAACGAAATTTCAATATTTTTCGAGTTACCGGCACTCAAATATATTTTTTTTCTAGTTATTGATATATTGCGGACATTTCTTGCCGAATGTTGAAGAAATTTGGTATTTGGTTCAAAGTTTCAACTTGTTTATCTGTTACGTTCTGTGGAAAAAATTATTCTCTACTCTGCCCCTAGAGGAAGGTTTACCGGTTTACCTGAAATCAAAATTTCATACATATTTCGAATATCTTTTTTGTTTCGAGAGATTAGCCAAAATCAAATACTTTGGTTTGGAGATTGGGAAATATACAGGGTCGCTGAAATGTATGGCAACAGTCGATTATTGGCTAAGGTATAAGAGCTACCAGAAAAAGTTGAACACAAAAGTTATAGGGTTTTTAGATATCCATGAACTGGTGATAATTTGAAGTATACAGGATCGGTCATAAAGTCGTGGCACATCAAAGTTTCATTTTTTTAAATAAAAGCCCCTGTATTTTAATTGATATTTCAAATCTTTTTTCAATTTGAAACAAAAATTGTCATATAACTAATGTTTCTAGATTCTACCGTTATCGAGATATCGCGTCTTAAAAATGGCATTTTTGCACCTTTGACATGCTATAAAACTCAAACTATCCAAGTTAAAGAAGAATGGTTTGCACTTTCCTGTCTCAACTTTCCAAGAGCTATTCAAGGAGATTGAATTCATTCTTGTGTAAAAATGTCAAAATGTGTCAAAAAAAGTTGACAGTTGACGGTACCTTCTATTCAAATGACAAAATAGCTCTTGAAAAGTTGAGATAGAAAAGTGCAGACCATTTTCTCTAACTTGTATAGTTTGAGTTTTATAGCATGTCAAAGGTGCAAAAATGCTATTTTTAAGACGCGATATCTCGATAACGGTTGAATCTAGGAACATTAGTTGTATCACAATTTTTGTTCCAAATTGAAAAAACAATTGAAATATCAATTAAAATACAGGGGCTTCCGTTCAAAAAAATGCAACTTTGATGTGACACGACTTTATGACCGACCCTGTATACTTCAAATTATCACCAGTTAATGGATATCTGAAAACCCTATAACTTTTGTGTTCAACTTTTTCTGGTAACTCTTATACTTTAGCCAATAATCGACTGTTGCCATACATATCAGCGACCCTGTATACATATTTGACAAAAAATATATTCTTTGTACGAGTCGATAAGTCTCACCATTTGGCCGCAAATCGACATTAAAATAACTCAAAGATAATTATTGCTTTCTATGAATTGATAACAAGGAAAATACAATACAAAAAAACATTACAAAACACCAACAACAAAAAACGAACAACCATCAACAAAAACGAAAGCAGAAAGAATGCAAAAATAAACACAAAAACAACAAAAAAAAACACGAAAAAAACAAATTCTTGTAGCTGTTGATTTTGTGCTGTTTTTGGTTGATCCTGTTGTATTTGTCATTGTGTGTGTTATTTTGTGTTGTTTTTGTTTTGTGTTTTCTTTGTTATCATGTCATTCGTAGCAAATCATTTTCCACATGAGTTAGTTCAATGTCGATTTGCGGATTTATCGACTCGTACAAATAGTATATTTTTGGTCTAATCTCTCCCAACCTTTAAAACGATGTATTTTTCTTTGAAGAATCTGTCAAAATAAAAAAGATATGTGAAATATGGATTTAGAATCCAGGTAAAGCGTCCTTTAGGGACAGAGTAGAGAATTATTTTTTCCACAGAACGTTACTGATAAACAAGCTGAAACTTTGTACGCATGTTTCATTTTGATTCGATAAGAGATATTCGAAATATATCAATAACTTCGAGAAAAAAAATTATCTTTGAATGTCGGTAACTTGAAAAATATTGGGATTTCGAATTTTTGATATATGAGTTACCACCACTATTTTATCACATACAATCACCTCCCTTAGTTTCCTGACGTTGTTCCGAGACATCCTGTCCCAGAAAGAATGGGACATACGGCAAGAGCAGATTACTCGTACAAAAAGATGATATCTACAGAGATACAGGGTGTCAAAGCTTAATTATAATCTTTGATTTATTTGGATAACTTTTTAGATAATCAAGTTATATTCATGAAATTTGGTATATGGGAGTTGTTTGACATGCAAAATACAAATCTGAGCACGGAATTGCTCTTAGTTATAGGGGGCGCCACTCACACACCTTCCCACTCACCGTATTTTTTTTAAATTAAAAAATTGATCATATACATTTTTTCATACGACTCAATATAACCTGAAAAAGTCGAGGAAAAAGTCTATTTCAACCTGTATAATCGACAAAGTTTTTCAACTTGATAGATGATTTCTCAAAGATAATATGAAATCTTTCATTAATGGATGTTTAGATCAAGTCTTATGAAAAATGTATTGCTTATGCGTTATTCTTTTTGGTACAGTGTATTTTGTAACAAATAGATTTTTTGATTTTTTTTTTATATTTTTTCCATAAGAAACATTCAACATCGAGACACTTGTCCAAATCACCTTGACAACGGTGCTTTCGATGCACCCTATGTTTATTTTCACAATTTCCCATTCGAAAACACATTGCATGGGTTATTTTAAGTGCGAATATCTTGAAAAAGTATACTCCTGATCCACTTTTACAAGGTATACTTCTTTTTCGTAAAAATGACGAGAAAATCAATTTTTCATTAAAAAAAATGTTCGATTGAGCACAAAAAAGTTATGACTATTTGAATAAGTGGAAATATCTGGAAGTGGCGTCCGCTACATGTAAGAGGCAAGATATGAAGTTTGCATGACAAACAACCCCCATATACCAAATTTCATCAGAATAACTTGATTATTTCAACAGTCATTTGAAAAAATAAAAATTAAAATACAACTCATATCAACTTTCGGGATAGACAAGTTCGGGGCGATCGCAATATTTATGTGTGAGGAATCTGATGTTTCCGTATGTCACATTCTTTCTGGGACACTATATGTATTTGTCAAGAAATATTGGATGCAGCAAAGGAGGCAGTTACATTCATCTTTTCAAGATATTTTCTAAATAAATGACTCAAAATACTAAATTCCACTTAACCGTACTGAGTGCTGTAGAGTAACTTTACCGCATTGAGTGCTGTCAAGTGACTTTACCGCACTGAGAGCTGTTATAGCTATTTACCTAACAAGTGCGGAAAATTAGTTTTTCCGCACGAGTCTGCCGTTCACCGACCGACGCGTAGCGGAGTTCGGTGAAGCAGCCGAGGGCGGAAAAACATTTTCCGCAAGTGTTAGGTACAATAGTTTTTCTACAGACGTGCGGAAATAAGGATATAATTCGTAATTTAAAAGTTTCTGATGCAACTAATGACAAATAAATAATGATGAATGTCGAAATGTGTAACTAAGCGACCATAGTTACCTGGAAACCTGGTTGCTGTTTGCTTATGATATTGTTAATTTTGACATATCCGTGCGGAAAAATTTTTCCGCACGGAAATGTCGTGTGGAAAAATTTTTCCGCACTGGTGCGGAAAATCTGATTGTCCACACGGATATCGGTGCGGAAAATTTAATTTTCCGCACGGTTGTAGGAAAAGTAACTTTACCGCACGGAGTACTGTGAAGTGCTACTCACCACAAAAGAATGAATGCTGTAAAGTACACTTTCACGCAAGTGAGGACTATTCCCTGGATTATTCCTGTCATCAACATATCCAAAATGTAGGTACATACACTTTCACACATCAATTTTCCAAGAATACATACCGAAGAGTTGTAACATCAAATCGAACCTATATGCTTTGAAGAGAAAATAAATATTGAATTAGTTTCTCGTAGACCGATAAATACACAAACCAATCACATTATCTTCACAATGTATAAAATAAACTAGCATATTTCTCAATCGTTTCTCTTTTTATGTACCCAAAATGTCTTCCAATAAGTTTCTTACTCCTTGATCTAAAAGATGACTTGATAAAGTCTTATACCAAATTGTTTCTTGTATAAAATGAGACATAACCGTATCTATTCAGTTTGTTGACAGCAACAATCCAATTTTGCAAAAAAAATCAATCAGCGAAGTATCCTTTTTCCTGTGTTGGCCGCAAGCCGAAAGATTTGCCGCTTAGATACACCCAAAACTGGCAAGAACCTAAATAACTTGTCGAAGTCAACCACTTCACTGCCTAGTTGAACAAATGGCTATTGTGTTTGAGATAAATAGTTTTTTAGTGATAGTTGGTGTTACTAGAGCAATCATTCGAATACCTGTCTTTGTCGTAAGTTGTTCTGATATTTTTTTATAATTTTAGACAGTTTTCTCGAAAAACAAGCCTACGAAGAACTATAAGTACAATCTGGTTTTGAAACCCGATAAATCCAATCCAATATTTTTCACAAGGCCCAGTAGCATTTGCACCGAATATTAACTATTCTATAAACTGTGCTATTTGCGTTCGAAATATAGGATCAGTTTGAAACCGAATCAGATCCCATATTCCACTCACATGTGAGCAGTCAACATTGTCAGCAGATTCTTGTGACAATGGCAACAAAAACAATAATTATAATTACTGTATTAGTTATATTTATTACTACTTCATATGATCATGTGATAAGTTTAAAAAAAGTAAATTGGTCAGCCATATTATTATGCTAATGAAGAACGGCAGAGCCACGATGGATGTAGTGCTTTCCATAAAGCATCATGATCTACCCCTACATTGAACTTTGCCCTCTAGGGTAGTTGAATAGATTAGTTAGAGGATTAACTAGTCAAAGGATGTTGGTTAGCTTCATTTTCTATTCTTCTCCAGATGCTGGGTTTTGACAGAATCTAGGACAGAATTCCTTGATTATGAAGTTTTTCGGCTCTATTGAAAGTTTTATGGAGGCTATGGTTCAGATTTTCCAATCTTAGTCGGTTTGCGATTCTTAGGTTTTGTATATTTTTCTTCATATTATAACGTTAGCTCTTCAGTGTGAGAGGTGAATTCTTGATATGGGATGATTTTGGGGTATATCGTAAATCAATTCTTGAACTGTCTTCAGTGTCTTCTGTGGTCTGTACTTTTGTGACTTTTATAAGTACCGACATAATATTATGTAGTTATTGATAGAAACTTGGCAGCTCCCGATTTTTTTGTCCCTTCATTTGAGAAAAAAAATTGGAGATAACTTTTTTTCCGGAAATATAATTCACCGTCCATCTAAAGTCGTAAGTAGTTCGAAAACTTAGTTGAAATTGTGATGTGGAGTACATAATATGTAATTTTGATGTTTAACATGGAACCTTTTATTTTGATCATTTGCTCGAATAGATATGTGTACGTTTTCCATAAGAATGATTGATGATTTTTGCAAAGTTGTAATTTAATTGAAAATCTCCGACATTTATGATGCTTGATTACAGTATTTTATTGAGTTTTCGATATCTTGCAGGAAGAAGAACCTATAGATGTTGATAAACTTATTTGGTATAGTTTTGTATGTTAGCTTGTTTAGTTTTCACATTTTTTTTGCATTTTTTCATTGAATTCAGAAAGAAAAGGTATTCTACGTAGAAGGGCCACCAAGAAAATGTTTATGAAATTCCGACTTCGAAGTCAGAATTCCAACTGCGAGGTCGGAATTCTGAGTATAAAGTCAGAATTCCGAGTTTAAAGTCAGAATTTCGACTAGTCGGAATTCAATACAAATTTTGTTAGTGGCCCTTCTACGCTGTTCAGCAGCAATCGGAAAGATCGGAAATAATTTCAATATAATGTATATTTGAGCTCCTGTTTCCCTGACTACTTTTATCCCAAAAAATGATCAAGTGAGGATATGTTTGCATAGTTTTGCCATTTTCCAAAGGATTTTGTTCAAATCAGATATGTAGGTTCAATTGGGAATTTGATAATTTAATTTGAGAGAAAATGCATAAGTGGGGTTAACTTTGCATAGTTTTGCATTGAACTCGATACTACGTAACCGGAAGGGCCCCTGTCGTGTCGACAGCTGAGGCAATATTAGTCGTATTTTTTTGGTGCATACAGGCGCATAGGTATAATTTGATTGGACTAAAAAGGTGATGCTATCTTTGTCACACTCATTGCCCTTATGCGAAGTCGGAGGTTTTCAAATAGTTTAAAGATAACAAATTAAAAAAATGATTGATTTGTTTGGAAAAAATTACTACAATTTTTTGCATACTTAGTAGTCTTAATTATCATGATATAATGGATCTATATTTCAAATAACTATCTGGAAAAATGCAAAATAAGAAAGAATTGGTAAATAATGAAGTATTCTTGGATGATCCTTGATTCGATTAAATAGTTGAGAAAATACAGGGTAGGTATAGTAGGTGAAAGGTGATTTATATGTTCAAGTTGTGTACTGAGTAAAGGTATAAACTTGGAAAACTATAATAGCTCAAAATAAAAATACTTTCATTTTTGAGGTTACATTAAAACTAATAAATATGGTGATTTTTGATACTCCTTCATACCTTTCTAGCATTATTTCAAGCAAGATATGAGAAAACAAACTTTGGAAATGATGTTAGTAGTTCCAACGAACTCGAACAGGATGTAAAATTGTCACACACAAAACGCCCTTTATAAGGAAGCTCCTCCTGCGGTAGGCCTAGATTGTCCCAATCGCCATGCCTCCTAGATTGCCCCTGCTGCAGGCGTGTGAGTAGGGCCCTTAACTAGGACAATTTCTTGTAGGTATTCTTCAGGTGCCATTGTCCTAGATAATTGGAGTTATATCACTTACCCAAAAAATCAAATCTGCTTTTTTGAAGTGTATTAACCATTTTGGCACCCACACAGCAGCAAACTCAAGGCTTTCTCTTGGGTTTCACTACTCATCATCTACTCACTAGCTCTCACTAGCCTAATCACCCAAAATTACAGTATATTATACCCTCGATTGAAGCCATGAAACAGTCACGACTTGATCAAGATACCAAGGAATAAAATCAAAACTTATCAAAATCACAAATAAATCCAATAATGCTCAAGCTTTTTTCTTAAAAACTAGAAAATCTCAATGGAGAAAACACATTCAAAGCAATGAAATTATTTTGAACCTACAGAGAATCAGAGAAAGCTACATATTGATTGAAAGGTTAGGTTGACATGAATAGGGTGTTCCGGTGATCATGTTACAAACTTCTAGGGTAGATAAGACAATCGAAAATAAGAAAAAAAGTTCATATGAACATGAGTCCGGAAACGCTTATTTCTTCTTTACCAAAATACCCCCCTGGTTTGTACGCCCCTGGTTAAAGGTGACAAAATCCGGAAGGCTCAAACTGATGAACCCACCAACTAGATTTCATGTTCCAAAATAATGGGTGACGATAGCTACAGTCTACAGTGTTACCAAAGCTATAAAACGAAGAGTAGTTTTTGAAGGTCATTTTCGAAGTGCCCTAGCTCCCTGAGGAAGCGTTTCCGGACCCATGTTCATACAAACTTTTTTCCGTATTTCCGTGTGTTTCATCTACCCTAGAAGTTTGTAACATGATCACCGTAACACCCTGTATATGTCAACAGATGTGACAAAGATAGACACCCCTTTCAGTCTCTATCTCTTTCTACTCAAAAATTTGTCTTCAGTCCACTGGATGTAAACAGCACGGACGGGTCCCTTCCAGGTACGGTAGTATCGAGTTCAAAGTAGTTTTGTCATTTCCCAAAGGATTTTGTTAATAATAGATTTGTAGGTTCTATTTGAGATTTGATCTAGAAATTTGAAAAAAAATACTTAGTGAGGTTATGTTCGCATAGTTTTGATATTTTAAAAAGATTTTCTTCAAATTAGATATTATGTAGGCTCAATGGGAAATTTGATCAAGAAATTTGAAAAAAAAGCATTATTGAGGATATGTTTGCATAGTATTGTTCGAGGAATTGTTATTTCCCAGAGGAATTCAAGGTAGATAGGTAGGTTCTATTTGGTATTTTATCAAAAAATTTGAAAAAAATTACTTGGTGAGGTTATCTTTGCATAGTTTTGTTATTTTACAAAAAAATTTGTTCAAATGAGGTGCGTTGTAGAGAAGTCAATTCCGAAAGCTTTCTGAATCACGGGATCTAATCCCGGAATATGATGAATCGGAAAAGAATCAGATATCATTCAAATGATTTTATCACAACTTAAAAACATACAAATCAAGCAAAAAGAAGTCTCAAATCAGCCTAAACAAATGTGCTGTGGACATGCATTTCAAAATGAATACCTCAAAAATATTGTCAGATATTTAACATATCATAACTGAAGAACCGCTGGATAGATTTTTATGATTTTATTGATATTGTTTGATTTTTTTCCGCTAAGAATAACAGAATAATCATTTAAACATCGGACAAATAAAAAAACAGAGAAATTATGTGGCGGTGTGGCAAAGTGGTCAAGTGCATCGGCTACCACGCATCTGGTCCGAGGCTCAAACCCCGGTCCGGCCGCATATAACCAAAACCCACAACGGATTAGCAATAGGCGCTTCAAGTCAAGCGCTGATTGGCTGTTGCTAATACGATGTGGCTTCTGTCTTCACGACTAAGGCAAAACGTACAGCTGATAAGCAATGGGCGTTCTGTACGAACGCGAACGTTTCAAGTTGGATCCAGCAAACACACATACGTTATTTTCAATATAACTTTATTATTCCTGTTGAGCAAAAAAAAACAAAGATCTCTTGTATTGTTGCCAATATAAAGTAGTAAACGTGCTTTATATTATTTTTATTAGTTGGAAAAATATTTTTACATTCTACATAAATGATGCAACGTAATAGTGGGGTTGAGGACATTAAATGAAACTCCTTAGATTTCCAAATTGCCAACGTTTCGACTTCTAATTCGAGTCTTTATCAAGGCTACAAAAGAAATGCACATACAATGTCTGATATGACAATAAAAAAAAAACACGAAAACAAAAATCTCAGATGATACATTAAAATATTACAATGGATAAAGGAAATAACTCATATAAACAAACTATCAAAGTACATGAAAAAAGAAAAGAAAAAAAAACACAACAAAACAAAACAAGCGAAAAGGTTAACAAAATAGGATTCATACCTTTTTGGTCAATTGAAGAAGTTCCATGTCATACATAAAACAATGATTAACATTATAACAGCACACGGCATTTAAAGATTAAGATGAAATATATAATATGTCACACACAGATTAAAAAGTTGAAGTATATGTGGACAGAACAACAGAAAATGTACAAACGCTGGTCCGATTGGGTTTCAATGTTTATTTTTATACAGATAAAGCAAATTACTATACTGAGTGTTCAATCCCTGTACATCGGTTCTTTTATTAATAGTTTTATTTATTGATATGTGGATCATTTCACTGATATAACGCTTGTACCAATTATTTTCAAAATCAAGGATTTCTACATTATTAAAGTCGAAGTTGTGGTTGGTTGTGAAATGATGTTCCGAGAGTGCAGTCTTTTCATTCTTGTACCTACTTATTTCTCTGCAATCGTATCGATGTTGATATAGTCTTTTGTTCAAGTATTGTCGTGTTTGACCGATATAACAGTTGTCACGGTTAATACATGGTATTTTGTAGACAAGATTTGAACGATCTTTATTGGCTATAGAATCTTTCACCTTCAAGAAAATAGATCCCACAACTTTGGTGTTATAGAACGCCAGTTTACACGTTGGGTCCATTCTGGAAATCTGACCGCCGATTTTTTCTGAAAGACCTTGTATGTACGGAAATTTATATAATATTAAGTCTCGTTCCCGTGGCTGTTGATTCAGTATATTGCTCTTGAACTGATTTACTATACCGTTCATCAGTGAAGAGGGATAATTATTATTTTTCAATATCTCCTTAATTATATTATAATTATTGTCACGGTACTGTTCACTACTATGATGGAATGCCCTATGGCATAAACTTTTAACGGTAGCTATCTTATGGGTGAGAGGGTTGGCTGATAAATAGTTCAAAACCCTTCCTGAGGACGTCGGTTTTCGATACCAATTTGTGGTGATGTTCCCATCCGAGTCACGATTCACTTCAACATCTAGAAAAGGTATTCGTCCGTTTTTTTCCATTTCTACCGTGAACTGGATTTTCTGATGGAAATTGTTGAACGCTGCGAGTACATCATTAACCATGTTTTTTGGGCAGGCCAACAATGAATCATCCACATATAACTTTATAAACGGTAAGTTAAACGGTAAAACGTTCAATACTTCCGTGAACAATTCATTCATGACTAGGTTAGCCAATACTGGGCTAGCTGGATTGCCCATCGCTGATCCATGAAGCTGTTTATAAAAACTATTATCAAACTGAAAATAGCTGGTCTCGAACAGGATATGGACCAATTCACAAAATATATCCCTTGTTAAATCTGTGTATGCTGCGATGTGAGCCCATTTTTTCCTGATTATATTTATTACAAAGTCTTTTGGAATGTTAGTGAATTAAGAAACTACATCCAGAGATATCAAAATGAAGTCGTCCGAAAGAACCAAACCTCGTATCGAGTCCACGAACTCGAACGAATTTTTGACGTTATCAATGGAAGTGCTTGATATATTTTTCAATATGCCATGAAGAAATACTGCCAAGTTATAGGACGGTGAATTAATGCAACTGACTAATGGTCTCATACTCAACGTACTTTTATGAGTTTTCCTCAATCCATACAGTTTTGGGGTGACACAGTTATTCTTTCATAAGACTCTTAATTGGCGGTCATCTATAAATCCTATACTGTGTAGTTTCTTTATAAAAGAATTAGACTGAGCTTGAAACTTAGATGTAGGGTCAGAAGGAATTTCCTTATATATGTTAGGATCACTCAATAATTTATTCATGGAGTGCAAATATTCATCTTTCATCATGACGACTGTAGAAGACCCTTAATCAGATCTCATCACGACAAGGTTGTTGTTAGTGTTCAGAAATTTTTTACATTCCATGAAATCCTTTCTGATGACTCTCGATTCATGTAAGTTGTCAGGTGAATGTATATGATTTGTAATTATATTAATTGAAACCTCCCTGGCCAAGTTCTTTTCCTCCTCTGGTAAGTTTGATGATCCAATGCAGTATTCCAGGTCTTTGATGATTATCGGAATAGGTAATTCCTTTTTAGATATAGGTAAAGAAAATGTCGGCCCTGCACTCAACATTCGCTGAACCGGAGTAGGTAGAGTGACATCGGTATAGTTGTAAAGAAAATTATCATGTGTCCTAACAGATATAAGAAAATTCCTTCTGACCCTACATCTAAGTTTCAAGCTCAGTCTAATTCTTTTATAAAGAAACTACACAGTCTAGGAATTATAGATGACCGCCAATTAAGAGTCTTATGTAAGAATAACTGTGTCACCCCAAAACTGTATGTATTGAGGAAAACTCATAAAAGTACGTTGAGTATGAGACCACTAGTCAGCATTAATTCACCGTCCTATAACTTGACAGTATTTCTGCATGGCATATTGAATTATATATCAAGCACTTCCATTTATAACGTCAAAAATTCGTTCGAGTTCGTGGACTCGATCCGAGGTTTGGTTCTTCCGGACGACTTCATTTTGATATCTCTGGATGTAGTTTCTTTATTCACTAACATTCCAAAGGACCTTGTAATAAATATAATCAGGAAAAAATGGGCTCACATCGCAGCATACACAGATTTAACAAGGGATATATTTTGTGAAGTGGTCCATATCCTGTTCGAGACCAGCTATTTTTAGTTTGATAATAGTTTTTATAAGCAGCTTGATGGATCAGCTATGGGCAATCCAGCTAGCCCAGTATTGGCTAACCTAGTGATGAATGAATTGTTCACGGAAGTATTGAACATTTTACCATTTAACTTACCGTTTATAAAGTTATATGTGGATGATTCATTGTTGGCCTGCCCAAAAAACATGGTTGTTGATGTACTCGCATAGTTCAACAATTTCCATCAGAAAATCCAGTTCACGGTAGAAATGGAAAAAAACGGACGAATACCTTTTCTAGATGTTGAAGTGAATCGTGACTCGGATGGGAACATCACCACAAATTGGTATCGAAAACCGACGCCCTCAGGAAGGGTTTTGAACTATTTATCAGCCAACCCTCTCACCCATAAGATAGCTACCGTTAAAAGTTTATGCCATAGGGCATTCCATCTTAGTAGTGAACAGTACCGTGACAATAATTATAATATAATTAAGGAGATCTTAAAAAATAATAATTATCCCTCTTCACTGATGAACGGTATAGTAAATCAGTTCAAGAGCAATATACTGAATCAACAGCCACGGGAACGAGACTCAATATTTTATAAATTTCCGTACATACAAGGTCTTTCAGAAAAAATCGGCAGTCAGATTTCCAGAATGGACCCAACGTGTAAACTGGCGTTCTATAACACCAAAGTAGTGGGATCTATTTTCTTGAAGGTGAAAGATTCTATACCAAATAAAGATCGTTCAAATCTTGTCTACAAAATACCATGTATTAACTGTGACAACTGTTATATCGGTCAAACACGGCAATACTTGAACAAAAGACTATATCAACATCCATACGATTGCAGAGAAATGAGTAGGTACAAGAATGAAAAGACTGCACTCTCGGAACATCATTTCACAACCAACCACAACTTCGACTTTAATAATGTAGAAATCCTTGATTTTGAAAATAATTGGTACAAGCGTAATATCAGTGAAATGATCCACATATCAATAAATAAAACTATTAATAATAGAACCGATGTACAGGGATTGAACACTCAGTATAGTAATTTGCTTTATCTGTATAAAAATAAACATTAGAGATAGTAGAATGATTATGGTCGTCTTGAAACCCAATCGGACCAGCATTTGTACATTTTCTGTTGTTCTGTCCACATATACTTCAACTTTTTAATCTCTGTGTGACATATTATATATTTTATCTTAATCTTTAAATGCCGTGTGCTGTTATAATGTTAATCATTGTTTTATGTATGACATGGAACTTCTTTAATTGACCAAAAAGGTATGAATCCTATTTTGTTAACCTTTTCGCTTGTTTTGTCTTGTTGTGTTTTTTTTTCTTTTCTTTTTTCATGTACTTTGATAGTTTGTTTATATGAGTTATTTCCTTTATCCATTGTAATATTTTAATATATCATCTGAGATTTTTGTTTTCGTGTTTTTTTTTTATTGTCATATCAGACATTGTATGTGCATTTCTTTTGTAGCCTTGATAAAGACTCGAATTAAAAGTCGAAACGTCTGCAATTTGAAAATCTAAGGAGTTTCATTTAATGTCCTCAACCCCACTATTACGTTGCATCATCTGGAATTAACTAAGGACACAAATTAGAGCTAATTCTACATAAACTAAAATATGCAATGTCTACAGAAGATTTGCTTTTAGAAATGAAAAAATAGACTTGGCTAGGTGTAGGCAGATAAAGCATATTATTTTTTCATGTTATGAACATACGCCCAAAAATTTTATTTTCAATTTTTTTCAATTAAAAAAAATGAAATGTTTGCACAAAATCTGGTAAGGGGTGTGGTTTATCGTGAAAGATTATGATGTAGTGCTAACTTCTACGTTGCGGTTAGAGGTCGCTACGAACTCTATTATTATTTCATTGAATCTGCCCCAACTTTATTGATAACGAACCTCTCTGAGATTTATAAAAAAATCTTGCTCTATCATCTATTTTGAAAAAGAACAGAGGTATACTTTCTCAACAACGCGAGAGGCAACTGTTTTCGAGAAATGCCGTTGCAGGTAAGAACGCTAAGCGCTAAAATTGAGTACCTAGTGAAAAACAAAAAAAGCATTTTCGAACCTGAAAAACTGGTTTTCCTATACAGAATCACCACACTCATTGTCTTATGATGTCCGTGGATATCTTGCGTATAATAATATGCAAATATGTTTTTTTGTATGCTCCAACAAGTTAAAATATACATTTTTTTTGTTCGCTCATTCACAGGAAAAATTGACTTCACATAGTTCTTATGATACACTCAAGATCACATGGCATAATAACAAGGAGGGATTCATACAACTTAACGTAATCACATTGAGTTGTACTAAAATCTGTACAATAGATCATATTTTGATAGTATGTGTTTTTAGTACAACTTCCAAGCCTATACTACCCTGCTTGTCAATCTGCGTATTGTTTTGGCGGAATAATTGTCGATTGTCGGTGTCTGTAGTGTTAAATGTTTAGTAGTGTTTAGATAGTGTTTTGCACTATCGTCATGAGTATTAGCGATTTGAAACTGCCAGTTAGCTTCAAGCATAAACTTGTTAGTAAGTCTAACGAGACGCATGTATTGTGGGCGAACAAAGCCTCAAGTGAGCAGTGCAAACAGTGGATTGCTGAGTTCTCTGCCGCAAATGAGACAGCATGAGTGCTGCGCAATTCAAAAACCGCATCAAAGAAGATTGTTTGCAGGTGAGTGTGAGCTGCTAGCGACAAGTCAACTAAATGACTACTAAAAAAGGTTTCACTTGTTTTTCAGTTTTTTACAGGCAACAGGCGCTTTCGGAAACAGTGATCCGATTAACTCGATTATCAGCTGTTGTGTTTTGTCTCTTTTTATCCTACGTTAAAAAAAAGTGATGAAACACTCAGCGAATAATCGGGTTAATCGGATCACTGTTTCCGAAAGCGCCCAACTTCACTTATTTTATCAGTAGGTAACATTTTTATTTGATTCTTTGGCCTCTACCATACAAGGGTAAAAAGGGGGCTTGAATTTAAAAAGCAGCAATAAAGTAGCGATATCCACACGAATTGTATGTCATGTCGTCTCTATTTTGTCTTCGTTTTGCTCTGATGCGCGCACCACTTTATTGAATTATACTATTTATTATAAACACTTTACTAATTTTCCATTTTCCACAATGCGGGTGTCAATTTATCAATAGAATTTTCATAATCCAGTTTAGATTTTAATAATTTCAGAATGGATTATGCCTGTCATCATGCGTCTTGTTATAAATCACAATCAACTAGGAAGACTTCAAAAAATCTTGACAGCCAAGCAGTGATTTTTATTGTTATTAAAGTTCAAAAAAAGTGAAGTAGGTACAGAAATGAACAATTATTGAAGGTATTGACATATGATATTCTGAAAATTATCACGTCTAATATACTAACTATTCTAGGAGAATTTGCCGGCTCCAATAACAATCAATAATGATCACGCTCATGCCTTGAATAATGCAGTTGCACCCAGTTATTTACCTGCATCCAAAGAAGTCGAAAATACATTTGACACATACATATTTTGGCAATGGCATGGGCATAACAGAAGCGATCAACTTTCTCTGTCATAAATTAGAGCTAGAGATGGATGAAACAAATATCGCCAATGCACGGATCAATCCAAAATATAGATCAGTGAGGTATTGGTATACAGAATGGAGAAAACTACATGGGATTCGAAATGGTACTGGGTCTCTAGAGGTGGATTAATTGACAAGAATTTCAATATCGAGCTTCATCTTTGGGATCTCGTAAGCCGTAAAGTTATTTTGGTCTAAGCAGTAGAGTGGGTGCGCTGGTAGAGTTAATACTATATTTCGCTTCAAAGCCATTCCCATTAAGAACTGTGTTTTCAATTGCCTTATCGTATCAAGGTGGTCCAAAAGTAATTGATAATAACCATCTCTCTTTAAATTTTTCCAAGACAAGCATTATGTCATTCAAATGTTGCGTGAACGACGTACGCATGCACGATGTAGTTTTGTCAAATGTCGAGCAAGTCAAATTCTTGGGAATACATATCGACTACAGACTGAACTTCGAGTCGCAAATCGGACAATTGAAGACGAAGATATCCAGGGGCTGCTATGCACTGAGAACGGTCGTTCGAGAGCTTACTCGGTTGAGGAGTTTTTGACATTATCTGAGGAGGATTTTTAGTTGATGTGATACTATTATTTTTATTATTTTACGTATTTATCGTTTGTTTAAATTTTGTTCATCTATTAATTGTTAATCAACTTAACTTAATGGTCATTGCTGTATGCAACATATTTGGTTTTAATATTGTTTATTATTTACACTATGTCTTTATCTATGCTTTGTCAATGAATTTAATTTTGGGACAATAAAGCTACTTTTGATTTGATTTGATTTGAATAGCGAAAAAAATGCTCTACATGAAATCCTTATGCCTCCCGAATTCTTCGGCCAACATCTGTAACCGTCAGAGATAACATGCAATCGTATTTGGAGAAAGTTGCCATTTATATGCCCCATGCCCAATAATATGCCTTAAAAAAGTTCATAATTTTATTTGAGTTTTTAGAATATATTAGAAAAAGACACAGGAACAATGAAAATCACTTTTTCGAAGCTTCTTTTTCTGATTTATAATATGGTAGTATTTAGACTATTTCATTACGTCGTTTCATCTTTCGGAGAGTACCATCAAACCAAAAACCTGGGTCCCCAACGAATACATTAATCGAATAATTTGAGTGAAAAAAAAATTGGCTTTTTAACGGCATATAATTGGGCAAATTTTTCTCCAACGGCTACAGAGCTACTCATGTTGGCCCGCGCATTTGCGACAGGGTCAGGTTGATTCACCATAATGTCGTCCCACTTCAACTTTTGTATCTCAAGTGTCTGAAAGAATTTGGAGGTATGGTTATGTAGGTACTGAAAAATACTTTTTGTCTACGTGTACGGTTTTCGAAATATTCGCATTTGAAACGCACGGTTTTTCACATAATGACAAAAAAACGAATTCATTGGTGTCGGGGCGGTCATGAGACCGTGCAATCGGCAGAATTATTCATCCGATCCATCGAGGAAACCTTTAATTTTTTTAAGTAGATAGGCTCTGTAGTTTTGTGGCGCATCCATGATTTACCTGATTTTTTTTTTGTGGCGAAATACCCAAAAAAATCAGGTAAATTTAATTTTTTTATTTGAAATAGTCAAGAAAAATATTTGATGTTAACATTTCAAATTTTCAAATGAGAATATTTCAGAAACGGTTGAATTTAGGCATATGATGTATAATGAATTATGGTTTCATTTTCACAAGAAATCGAAAAATACATTCATATGTGGGGTGATACATTTAAAAAAAAAAACTTCTTGATTTCTCCGGTATACTGATGATTTTTCCAAGTTTTCTCATAGGTAGAAAAAAAGTATTTTTCAGTACCTACTTGACCATGCCTTCAAATTTTACACTTGAAAATAAAAAGATAAGGGACATTATCATATGATGGATCACCCTGTACATTAACGAGAGTTCAACTAGACTAATGTCGATATACTGGTTTGTTATGCGCGCGTATGTTGCACAAATAAGGACACAAATCGATTTTTGCTTTGAAGAACTTATTTTTACGATTTTTGCCACTCCACTACCCCAAAACCCACCATAGGGCTCATTCTCAAAGCTCACTTCTAATTCTTTGAAGTTCGAGTGATACCTCATAATAAAGGTTTTTACACCCTGATTATCTGGGAATTTATTTGGTTTTTTTCAGACAATAATAATCGCAACAGCTATGTAGCTACTCGAGTTTTCTGGAGAATACGGTTTTCCGCACAAACATGAAAAAAAAATGCTACTAGGATATCGACATTATTCGACTTGAACTGTTTCCCTAGTATAACGTTAATTATTAATTTTTGCAGAAGCTGAAAGAAAAGACCGCTGAATATGTATAGCTTGGAATATTATTGAAAACTGCAGACGATCCTTTCACAGTTGTAATCATAACACCCATAATGCAAAGAAGCCACAAACTGCCAGCTACAAAAGACATCACTTTCATTGACAGCACATCCTCTTGCGATGCGGAAAATCATGTGATAACGTTCATTTTGACGGTAACGGCTGGGGCTGTACCTCTTGGAGTATTCATTACAAAAACCAAACCAAATCTGATTACGTGTCTGGTTTGAATTGTATAAAATCGATTCTTGGAAGCGAAGCTTTTGGATGTTCTGATTCAAAATATATTATGACTGACGATTACTGATTACTGATTACCGAAGTACAGGTGCTACGAGTTTCGGGCTGTTGGCCCCGACACCGCAGCCTCTAATTGGGCTTATTGTATCTTCTCTGTACCTGTCTCTCAGTCGAAGAGCTCCATAGCCCGAATAAGGTTTATAACTCGTTCTACTGTTTCCCTGTGCGTCCTTTGAGGAGTGGTTATGAATTCCCCATTATCTCTTCTCCAGTACGCCAGCGCTTCACATTCGAATACAATGTGGAAGGCTGTTTCCTCCTTCTCGTTGCACAGCCTACATATGGGTCCCTCGTTGAAAAGACTCATGATATGCATGTGTTTCCTTAGAGTGCAGTGTCCAGTTCATATACCTGTTACTTTCCTAAGCTGATTCCTGCTGAGTTTCAGTAGGCTTCCAGAAAATTATGATTCGATCTCGTCTGCTATCATTAATTTACTGTGTTTCAGTCCTGGTGATTGGCACCATCTAGCTTTCTGTTGTTTTTTGAACCAACAGTTCAGCCAACCTCTCACAGAGGATTTTGTAATGCCAATAGCAGGTTCTGGACCCAGAAGTGGTGTGTTTGCAGCTTTGCTTGCTAGTAGATCCGCTCGCTCGTTCCCAGCTATCCCTGTGTGTCCTGGTATCCATCCAAGAGTGACATCGTTAGATACACCCAGTGTGACAAGGTTTTGCTGACAGTCCATGACTGGTTTGGATTTGGTTTCCCGACAGGAGATGGTTTTGATTGCAGCTTGGCTGTCACTAAGGATAAGGATTTTCCTTCCTCTGTAGCCTTTCCTGAGATTCTCTTGCACGCATACGTTTATTGCATGTACTTCTGCCTGGAAAACTGTAGCGTACATCCCGAGTGGTTCACATGTTTTCCACTTTGGATTTTCACCTAAGATTCCGGCACTAGTTCCCCGGCTTGTTTTGGAGCCGTCTGTGTACCATATTGCCCCATTAGCCATCCGGAGTTGTTTAACCGTTTTCTCTTCCCATATTAGCTTGGTCTTGGGAGACGTGCTAAAGGTAATATTTTTCAACATGATTTCACTCCTCATTGTTACTAAACGGTTCGTGATTGTGCTGGTTATCTTAGTGTGTCCTTGGGAGTTGAGTGGCTCCAGTTCCCGGTGTTGCTAAGTCTATATGCTCCCATTCTTGCTTCCATTTTGATGTAGATATCTAAAGGAGATAGGTTAAGCATGGCCTCCATGGCAAGTGTTGGAGTACTTTTCATGGCTCCCGTTACACAGAGACATGCTTGCCTCTGAACTTTTGCAAGTTCCGTGGCTGCTTGTCGCTGCTCAATTTTCGGCCACCAGACAACAGAGCTATAAGCAAGGGTAGGTCTTACCACGGTACAGTAGAGCCAGTGTACCATGCGCGGATTTATGCCCCAATTCTTTCCCATCGCTGTTTTTGTTGCCATTATTGTGGCTTTACCTCGATTCACTATTTTCTGTAGGTGTGAATTCCATGTGAGTTTGTCATCCAGGATGATGCCTAGGTATTTGACTTTTCTCACCACCTGCAGTTCTTGTCCAGAATGTGGGTTTGAATAATTCCGCTGTCTTCCTCTTTCTCGTAAAGCTGACCAGGGAGGTTTTCTCAGGATTGACCTTCAGGTTCACCCTCCTGCACCAATCTACTACGATTGTCAGAGCTGTCTGCATCAGTTCTAATATTGTCTTGGTGTGTTTGCCAGTGATAAGCATTGCTACGTCGTCGGCATAGCCTTGGGCGTAGAAACCTTCGCTGTTTAACTCTACCAGTAGTTCATCTGCGACTAGGTTCCAGAGGAGAGGGGACAAGACTCCACCCTGGAGGCAGCCTTTAGCTGATGACTGACGATAGTGAAGCTGAGAGGCAAGCATCAAGTCAAGTATTTCCAGAGTCAAAACTTTTGCTATGCTCTTTCCACATATCGCAGTCAATATGGAGATGGCTCTGCGAGAAAAAGCATGATATTCAAAAAGACGACCGACCCGCATTGTACGACAGTTTTAAAAAGATACTGAGGTCTTCTGACGCTGACATGGCAGAGAGTTGCTTCAAGTCTGCATTAAGAAATGATACTGCTATAAAATATCCCGCTTGGATTAGGTACGTGAAGAATTACTGGGAACGCCGACTTGATTGGTGCTTGGCATACAAAAACGCAAGTACGCATGGTCAACAGACAAATCATTTCTTGGAAACATCTGTCAGGTTTCAAAGATATTGTGTTGAATCGATGCAAGGCCTACAATATCGTGGCGTAAGCGGATTTTACTTGTACTGTGCTGGAACAGTACTATATTCGACGTTTATCAAATTTTGCTCGCGGGCGATTTTGTGGAAAAATGGCCATTTTCGAAAAAGAGTTGAAGAAAGCATCTTATTTGGCGCGAGAAAACATAATTCAAATTGAAAAATTCTCATTCAAAGTGCCAAGCAAAAGCAGTAGTGAAGTACTTACATGCTAATGGGTCATTGCACCTGCGAAGTTGGAAGGCTGGGAAGGTTATGTAAGCACCAAACTGACGTTTTTTTTTCATTATTTTGATGTCGCATCATGCACAACGGAAAGATTTGAGATGGCTGTATTGGCCTTGGGAGACAGAGCTAAACCAAAGGAATTTTACGCTCCTCTTGTCGGAACAACGGGCGGCGAGCTTCTTTACCACCATGTTTTTCGAATTTTGAAGATCCAAGCGCCGGACATGACGCTCCACGTAATACCACTGCAATGGGAATGAGTGAAGATTCAAACCCAACATCGATCATTTTAGAAGACGCCAGAACAAACGCAAGCGACGATGACTTTGAAAATTTCATAGCGACTTTGAGGGAAAAACACAGTGAATTCGGTACTCACAAATCACTTTTAAGCATTTGCTCAAAAAGACTGGATCGTGTGAAAACCAAAAGAAATTGGGATACTTTTCTGAGTACTTGCGGAAGCACGTTCGCATTAAGGAATCGAACGGGTGCTGCGATAGGGGTGCAACCAACTTCTGTTGCTAGAAGACGACCTGGCGTAACAAGGGGCAGCAAACGTCTCCCTGTTGGTAGACCAGCGAAGGGTGACAAAGGAAGACCAAAACGAAAAAGAAATTTGGCTGAAAATGTTTAAAAAAATGTCCCCAATGCAAAAACGCATTGACTGCTTATGTGTACCCAACCTTTTTTTGGATTAAAACTTTTTGCTCAAGCCTAGTTTTTTATTTCTAAAATCGTGACTGCTATGTAGAAAATAAATATCCAAGCATCACTTTTTTGACAAAGCAAAGACCTGATTTGCGCTTTTGAGGCCAAGTTGCCTGAAATCTAAAAAGACGTTTTTTTGATTGGTATTTGAACTTCATAGATTCAGGTTCATGATAATCATTGAAAATCATAAGAGTTTTTGAAATACTTATTCATATGATCTTGAACGTACGGTTGCTCAAAAAATGTTATGAGAACCGATCGAATACTTTTTTAGCCAGCCTCGAATTCTTCGAACCTACTCACCGTACTTGCCTTAGCTTGACATCTGCATTCTTGGCCAAAACAGTAACACCCACAAGCCTTGATACAAAAACTACTACCAAGCCTATGAAAAAAAAAATTATATGAAAAGTATGTTCTAATTAATAAAAATAATACAAAACACATCTACTACGTTATATTTGTAAAAATGACATACAAATCTCGCTGTTCAAGAGGTGTTTATTTCTTTTGCTCAACAGGAATAATGAAATTATATTGGAAATAACGTATGTGTGTTTGCTGGATCCAACTAGAAACGTTCGCATTCGTACAGAACGCCCATTGCTAATCAGCTGTACGTTTTGCCTCAGTCGTGAAGGCATAAGCCACATCGTATTAGCAACAGCCAATCAGCGCTCGACTTGAAGCGCCTATTGCTAATCCGTTGTGGGTTTTGCTTATATGCGGACCGGCCAACTCCGACATTGAAATTTGGAATTTGGTTTTAAGGGGTGCACCGTCATTTGGAAGGGACGTTGAACTGTTGGTCCTGTGTTATGGATGTTGGAACCTCAAAGAATCCTACCCTCTACAGAGAGGGATTCGACAAACTTACCAGATTGGGTAAGACTAATTTCCTGGCATCGGTGATAAGCCCTGGTCGCAGAAATGGATCGACGAAAAGTAAACCAGACAAATAAAAATGGAACAAATTCATTTAACACAACATATTTATTATATAAAATTATGAGGCGGTGTGAAATTTTCCGGGTCAGCTAGTTTAGAAAAAACTCTCATTCTTTATAAAAAAACAAGTTAATATTCGAGTTTCTCTTCATCAATATCCCCAGTTTCTCGAATTTTGTCCGATGGTCATGTTACCCCAACAAACAATTTAGGAACTCTTTACTAGAAGAAAAGAGAGATGTCTTGATTTTACCTTGCAATTTAACTTCAATGTCATTAACCGCTATTAGTTATTCAGATCGAGGCAACTATATCTTATTCACGATATAGATAAAGTTCTATTAGATAATTTTCCTGTAAATTATTCAGTATAGTTACAGATTACTAAAAATAAACATAAATTGTGTCATATACAACGACAACATATACAGTGAGGACGTAAATAGTCCCCCCCCCCTCTAACTTTTGAACTCATTGATATTTTTGGCTCAAATTTGGAAGTGTGTTTTAGGGTAGGCTTTACTAAGTTTTGACCTCCAAAAAAAATTTTCATCTGTCAAACTGACAGCTGGGCACCATTTTGAAACAAAAAATTAAATGGAAAAGGGGGTCATGTGATACTTTATTTGAAAGGTCCTTCCATTCTCTTTTCACCCCAAAAGTTTGAAGTCCTTATTATTTTTCATAAGGAATTAATAATTAAATAATTTTGCATGATTTCGTTCTTAGTATTATCTTTAGTATTAGGTTTTTTTGAATTTTTTTATTAAATACTGTTGTAGGAACAATCACTTATGTTATAGGTTGGTTTTTTCATTGTTAATAAAGTTCTTTCAAGAATTAGAGATAGTATTTTGACCCAAATAATTTATTTTCGATATGGCGCCATTTCCTTAAGAAAAATGCTAAGGACTTCAAACTTTGGGGGTGAAAAGAGAATGGTAGGACCTTTCAAATAAGGTATCACATGACCCCCTTTTCCATTTAATAATTTGTTTCAAAATGGTGCCCAGCTGTCAGTTTGACAGTTGAAATTTTTTTTTTGGAGGTCAAAACTTAGGAAAGCCTACGCTGAACAACACCTTCAAATTTGAGCCAAAAATATTAATGCGTTCAAAAGTTACAGGGGGGGGACTATTCACGTCCTCACTGTATAAGGTGAACGAAGAAGTCTAAACCTACGTGAAAATAACCAAAAAAGATGTCTTCAAGGACAAGAATATATTTTCTCTGAATTTGGGTGGAATATTACTAAATTATAAACAACATTTTGTCTTTATTGCTACCTCTCTGTTGGGTAACAACAGAGGTCGTTCAACTTCATGAATAACCTCAAACGCTCAAATTAATGGGGTGGCCAAATTATTTGAAATATTGACCTGATGTCCAAACAAACAATCTAAGAACTCTAGACCAGAAGAAAAGAAAAAGATAAACATGCATTGCCCCTTGTACATACAATCATGACATATATGTATAAGGTTTGAGAATAAGTCTAAAAATACTTGAAAACAACCAAAAAGTTACCTTCAAGAAGAACACTTTTATTTGTTTTGAATTTAGGTGAAATATTACTGAATGATCCCCACAATTCTCTCTCGCTACCTGTCTTATACATTATAACAAAGGTCAATATCTAGACAATTTTGACATTAGTTAATGAATAATGTTATTCAGGTCAAAAAAGTAACTTATAGGTACACAAAATAAGACAGTGGCCATGTTTCAATGTCAGCATCTAAAAAAACAATGTGTTATGTCCAAATTTCATTGGATTCCTGACTACTTTTGGGGATTTCCACATATCCAAAGATGATTGCAACCACCGGCAAGTTCATTTCATAACATTACTAGGCTATCATAGTTATTTTGGATTCAAGGTCATGTTTCAAAATTCCGCAAACTCTGCTGATAATGTATTGAAATGGGCATATAATTAGGGCGCATCAATTTTTTGCAAGTATCTTGTAAGACTCCGTAGAAAATCTTTTACTTCGACACGTCACATACTCCATTATTTACACATGTACGCGACGGTGCCATAGTTCCGTATACTTGTCCATCTCACATTGATATGCGAGTTCATTTTTCCTTTCATTGTTATTAACCAACAGGTTAGAAATAGGTTACATTGAGGACCAACATACTGTCAGACTTCCCACATTTTGACGTAAAACAGGCTGACAGACAGTTCCTTTATTCACCTTCAACCTAATGGTTGGCGAGGACCCATCGACGTATTTATTACTTCCAAACTACTTTAGTTTCTTTTCCCACTTAGGGAAATATGTGGACAAATGTCTGTATTTTGTCCTTTTCATAATTGACTTATTATCTCTTGGCGAATTTGACCTTCTATGTTTGTTGGGTCATTACAAAAATATAATCTAAGCACGAAACGGAAATAGCATTTTTGGACGACCTGTATCTCAGAAACCAAGTCGTTGTGAACTCATATTCATATGAACTTCTCGTCTTAAAATTAGTTAAGGATCCACCCTTTGAAGTTTGTTCAACAACTCAATTCACAACCTGTATAATCCTCGACTGCATCGCCAAAGCCAAGTGTTCTCGGTTTCTGTTGACTGGGGCCTCCAACGAACACACAGCTTGGTTTGTTCTTTTGACCTTCGCACATGCAGTCATGTCTTGTCCTAGGTAATCTTTAGATAAATTGTTGTCTTGAATGACTCTATGGCACCTCTATGGTGAATACGCAGTCCTGGATCTTTCTTCTAAACAAAAACAGGGTCGCAGATGTTTTTTGAAGGGCTTCGCCAGTTGATGGGCTCGCATCTGATCACCGACCACTTCCAGGGCATCTTTCGCTTTCTGGACCATCTCACTTGGGTGTTCAGTCTGCACCGGAATTGCCAGCTCATCTGCATAGCAGATCATCTCAACCTTGGTCTGGGACTGAGGACCGACCGCTGTGGAACCCCTCCTTTTACCCTCTCAACGTTATTCTCACCTATCAGATTTTTTCTGTCCGACAGGTGGTCCTCTATAATGTTACCGAGGTACCCGCTCACACTTCTGCTCTTCATCTTGGTGATCAGTCCCCAGTTGACATAGTTTAATGCTTTTTAATGTCAACGGGTATCAGCGCATTCCGGCCTCCTGCCTGTAATTTATTTAACGCGTGGATCGTTGACACCTACTTCCAAAATTATATTGGTTTATATTGAAACCTTCCAATTAGCGCATATGTCTTGTCAATCATATCGTATCACTCGTATCAGACAAATTGTCCTGTGTTTTGTAACGTCTTCAGTGCTTTTCCTTGACTTCTCTAAAAAGAGTAGTTTCGCTATTTTCCATCTACCCTGGAACACGTTCTCTTGTAGAAACCGATTGAAGAAAGAAAGAATTCGGTGTTCTCAGCTATCAGATATTTGATACCGGATGCTGGGATTCTATCTGCGCCTGGCGCCTTTCGATATTTTGATCTGCTGCTGGTATTGATTAGTTCTTCTGGGGTTATTGAGTCGCAAGTTTTTGCAGATCTCAAGATGATGTCTATATCTTCAACGTTCGTGGTGACATTGGTAATAAATGGAGGTCACCAAATGCTTATCTCTGCTGAAAAATGGATAGAGTGGTTCCAGGATCATTTATGCCAAGCCCGTTCTTGATAATTCTGTACTCTTCTTAGAAGGTGTCATGCTCCAACTCATTACATCTTTATCAAACATGGCTTCTTCTCGCATTCGCATTCTTGCATGAAAGCGGTCGGTGAATGGATGCAATCCTATCAACTGCCATAGCCCTTCAAAAAACATCCGCGACCCTGCTTTGTTTCAACAGAAAGATCCAGGACCGCGTATTCACCATAGAGGTGCCATAGAATTGTCCGAGACAACAACTTATCTGGAGATGACCTTGGACAGAGGGCTGCTGTGCTTGTCACATGTCATATGGGCATGTGCGAAGATCAAAAGAACAAACCAAGCTCTTTGTGTGTTCGTTGGAGGACACACTCAACAGAAACGAAAAACTCTGGTTTTGGCGATGCAGTCGAGGAATATACAGGTTGTGAATTTAGTAGTTACACAAACTTCAAAGGGTGAATCCTTGACTAATTTTAAGACAAAAAGTTGACATGGAAATGCGGTCGCAACGGCTTGGTTACAGGTCGTCCAGAAATACTATCAGATTTCGTTTTTCGCTTATATTTTTGTTATGTAACATGGCAATCGGAAACAATTCGGGATCTGGGGATATTGATGGAGACAATGACTTGGTTTTCTGAAAAAAAAAAAGTTTTTTTTTAAACTAGCTGCCCGGCAAATTTCATATCGCCTCATAATTTTATAGATGTTGTGTTTAATGAATTTGTTTCATAATATTTTTTTTTGTATGTTCTAAGTTGTGATTAATCATTTGAAGGATATCTGATTATTTTCCGATGAATCTTATTTCGGGATAAAACTATGAGAACATTGAGTCATTTTTTTTCAAATTTCTTGATAAAATACCTAATAGAACCTACATATTAGTGTTGCACAAGACAAGAATTCTTGTCTTGAAAACTAGTTTCTTGTCTTGTCTTAAAATTCAAGACAAGAAATTTTCAAAGTCTTGTCTTGCACAAGTCTTGCATACTAAAGTCTTGTCTTGCACATATTATTAGTTAAGATTTTATATCCTAACAAAAAAGTGAATTTTAGCAAAAAAATCTTAACGGAACAAGTTCTGTTTATTAAAATATGGAACACCCTCTGTGTATATTCATACCTCCATGCTTGAAGAAAGCCCATTTTATTCTAATCTCAATGATATGACACTTTATATATCGATATCAAAGAATAATTCTATTCTGTGTCTACAGTTTGTCCACGGATGAGGTAGACAAGAGGTGAAATGGACCAAAAATTGAAAGATACGACAAAAAGTTATTCTTGATAAAAGTTTTTGCTTGGTCTTAAAATAGGAGCTACGATGATAAAATTGATTTTTATTGTACAGGGCGTCTCAAAAATGTAAAAACATAAAATTGAACAAGAGCAAACAGTCATTTTTTGGTCTTTTAACGTGAAATGATAAAGAAAAAACTTTCTCCAAATTTGGTCAAAACCCTGATTCCAAACTTACTGCAGGAATTTTGGATCTATGAAAATTCCTTAAAAATTGAACAATTTTGCAAGTCAGCATTTTACTACTTCCAGTATAACTTTTATACCAACAACAACAACAGGTAATCATTGCAGGTATAAAATCAATAATATGTACGTGGTAAAATGGGGACTATTTATTTAAAAAAAAAATATATAAATTGAAATTTTCTTCAGTAAGTTAGGAAGGGTTTTGACTAAAATTGGAGCAAGTTTTCTATTCATCATTTCACGTTAAAAGATCAAAAAATGACGGTTTGCTCATGTTCAATTTTATGTTTTTACATTTTTGAGACGCCCTGTACAATAAAAATCAATTTTCTCATCGTAGCTCCTATTTTTAGACCAAGCAAAAACTTTTATCAAAAATAACTTTTTGTCGTATCTTTCAATCTTTGGTCCATTTCACCTCTTGTCTTCCCCATCCATACTGTATAATATAGTAATCGCAAAAGTAATCACATAAACGGGTAGATAGGTACGTACCTACCATAATTTTAAAAATATAATTCTAGTCAATATACCTATCGAGAGTAATATGTACCTATGTCAACAGATGAGAGACAATTTGGCGGACTTTTTCTCTGCTATATGCTATATCAGCAGGTATTAAAATGTTTTCAATTTTTATTTTCAAAATTATGTTCTTATTGCATATGTCGAGGAAACTGATCTAGAGTTGATTGATATCAGAATAAAATAGAGGTTGATATATGCATTAATCAATGTTGTTCCACTTTAAAAAACCGAACTTGGTGTTCGTATCCTTTCCAAAATGGCAGCCTTTTGGTTCTTTTCTACTCAAGAAAAACTGAAAAGGTCAATAGTGTGTTTTTTGGTTTGTCGTTCTATTTCTTAAAATAAAAAGGTTACAACAAATCAAAATTTCATCAACATAAAATGACCACCCTGTTTTTTATAAATCTTTAACGTTAAACAGCAAAATTTAAGTTAAGTTTTGTCGAGTAGGTAAAGGTGTTGTAAAGCATTTTTTCCACGATAAAAGTCTATGATTCTGTCACAGTCTAGGTCACAGTAATCCTTTTTTCACATGAATGAAGGTTTCATGTACCCATTCTTCATATCACAGCAATAAAACTTCTAGATTAGCTATAAAACTTAATAGGTATACAAATAAAAGTTTCAACGCTGTCGACAAATAAAAATAATCATAGCAACTCAGAGCTTATACAAACCACAAAAAGATACAAAAATGACAATTGGATCTATTTCGTTGAAATAAGGCTATTTCGAAAAAGTTCCATAACTCGTTGGAAAACTTTAGAAGAATTATTCCACGGAACTATTATATGCCATACATTAGAAAAAAAAAAATATACTCTGGGCTAAATTTCACGACCATCAAATAACAAGAATTCAAACCATGATACACAGAACTAAATGCAAACCATAGCAATAGCAAATGCTTCATGTCGCTATCTTGGTTGCAAAGATTACATTTATTTGACGTTGGACTTTACGTTTGGCATTTGACAACGCTGGACTATTTCAGATGCTCCTATTAACTTGCGCAAAGACTCAATTATCACTTTCAAAAATTTATCATTGTCAACTTTCAAGAAATCTTGAACTCAAGAAATCTTGCAAGACTCTTGCAATTTCTTGCATATTAAAGTCTTGTCTTGTCTTGCAGTGCAAGACAAGAAATTTTGGAAGTCTTGTCTTGAATTTCTTGCAAGAGTCTTGATCTTGCAAGACATTTTCAAGAGTCTTGTGCAATACTACTACATATCTACTTTGAACAAAATCGTTTGGAAAATAACAAAACTATGCAAACATTACCTCACCAAAACATGTCTATAATCTCCAACTTCATTATAATATTAGAAATAAATTATGGTTGAAAAAACTAAAAAACACGCGTTTGAACTAAAAAGTAAGGAATATGTCATTGTGTTAAACGCGTGGGGTGCTTTGTAACACATTTATGCACTAACTCTGCATTTCGAGATAGAAATTAGTAAGACATTATAACAATTATTGATATCGAAGCACCTCACGCTTTTGTCACAATGAAATTAATTTTCTCGTAAATTAATTAATTAATTTTAATTTTAATTAATTAAAAATTATTCTTTACTTTCTAGTTCGGAAGCGTGTTTTTTATTTTTTTAAACAATAACTTATTCTAGTTCACTTATATGTTGATTGATGACTTTTCAACTTTTTTAAAAACAATAAAATCATCCCATGTTGTGAATGGAGCGCATATCTTGACTTGTCCGTGCATATCCTAAGTCTTATTATAAAATGATATCAGTGATTGTCTCAAGCAGTCGGGCCCGTGTGGCAATATCTCAGGATTTTATTCTGGTAACGGCTCAGAGTGTCTGATATAATTTATACCCTCTATTTTCTGTAATGATAGTACTTAGTTGTTGATCTTTTAATTACTGGATTCAAGTTTACGGTCATGAATTTATATTGGTGAGTATGGCATTTCCTAATTTAACCGGTAACAAACCAGGATTGTCATCCAATCTTCCCACAGAAATCCCATCTGGTGGAATTCCGAGTACGGTATTATTACCGTGCTGGCGACGACCAGTCTGAAATATAATTCCCTGTGATAATGAAACGGAATTGTGTCCTTTGGTAAACCTTATATGTGAATAAGATGCGTGCTTATATAGCATTGACCAAAATTAAAACAATAGCCTAAATTTGATATAACTTTGATCCTTTATGATAGATACTAATAGCTGTCATTTTGCTGTGAGTTAGCTCAACAACTTGAAAATCAACGGAGATAGTTTTGAAACTAACCTTTTTTTTTGTTTTTCGGATTTTCTCTGTTGCTGATTTACCTTTACACATAGTCCGATAAGTGTTCATTTTCTTTGGTTTTTCATTCTACACATTGTTTTTTTAGTTTAGATCCACTAAATTAATATAAAAAACGCAATTTTGTCGATTCAATTGTCTAGGTATAATAGGTTGACCCTTATATTGCGTACATCTTGTTTTTGTGGTGTCAGCATCCCTTTCTCGTTTAAAATGATCAATTAGTTTCAAAATTATAAATTGCTTTGTTTAGTTGTACCAAAAAAAGCATTGTGGAAATAATTAGTCTAGATTCAAAAATTTGAAAATGATCGATATTATTGTCAAAAGTGATCAACGGCGACGACTTTGACGTCCAGTCAAGTCAAGACATACGTTGAATTTTTATAAATGAGTAAGAGGGAGACGAAGAAGTATGACGTAACCGCAGAATAGCTTTGAACAAACTATACACTCATGCTTTGCCCATTATGTCTGCTTTTTTACAGCGGAAAAAGTTATTCAGTAGAACATATTTTGCATAAAGTCTTGATCTATTTTATCATTAGAAATTTAGATTTTTTTCCAATATTATCCGGAAGATGATTTGATCCAATTTGATATCGAATGGATCTCCTGATTATCTCGATAGGATTGACGGTAAGAAGCATCGACTTATTCGCCAAAGCTATTTTTTTTGAAAATGTGGATAAAAATTCATCAAAATATCTTTGCGAATTTAAAAGTCTAAGTTATTCGTCAGACTCGTCTATGACGAATTCGATCCCTCTATAGCAGTGTGGGATGAAAAAAAATGCTTGGAAAAACTGTCAAACATTTGTTAGCTCAGCCCTACGCGAGGCCGTACGTGCCTAGATGTGATATTTCAAATTGTTCATCAGCAGAAGGGATTTTCGATTTTGTGAGGGTGGCGTTCATATTTTGTATTGATACATAATATGTTACATCGAATGATTGTTTCTTTGGAGTTTTCAAAATAATATGACCAATAATATTTGGACTTAATCTAATAAGGAATTTTTTTATTTATGTTGATTTACTTGTAGAGCGTGCCATCTTACTAATTCGCAAAATGGTTCATAAACATGATCCTTAAAAGATGTTGGTCTGAACCCGATGATTGTTTCTGTGGTCCCAATTCACAATTGAAAGTTTCCACGTATTCTTTAAGTATTTGCCCTTCCTTGATGAGAGGGAATCTCATTGGTATTCGCCTTACGTTTTTTGTATGAGATGTGATAGTTATATTGGTTCAATATAATGCCCCGAAGGATTTATTTGGAGCTCAGATGCTTCAATTAAAACAGCCACTGTGGTGGTTTGTGCTAGAAAATATTCCGTTGGCGAAACAATACAATAGCACACTCCATAGTAGAGTTGTTTTGTTCAGATCTACAAAAAGTTGCTTATTATGCATATTATTATACAGACTATCCACGGATAGGATTTATAAGAGCACAAATGGATAAAAAATTAATTCTTCAGGAAAAACTCATTCTTGTTAAAAAAAAATTGCTTGTAAAAAAAATACGATCCACGAAGAGAAGATTTTGATGCTCTATACAGGGTTCAAAAAAACTTCAAAAACCTGAATTTTTTTCAAGAGTAAACTACCTTTATTTTTACTTTTTGAGCAGAATGTCATTTGGAAAAGTAATTTAGAATAACGCTACCAAGCGAAATACGAGATTTAAAAACAATTTTGGATCTTCTTAGTTTTTCTCATCTCAAGTGAATATCTACATTTTGACTGTAGATTCTAACTTTGAACTTCTAGATGCATTCCTACCACCTTTTTGGCAAAACACAGGGTCTCATTTTTTTCAAAATAAATATTTTTGGTAAAACAAAAGTCATCCTTTGAAAACTCTATCAAAGATAGTCATTTCTTCTGTATGAATTCCAACATCTAATGCTGTCCAAAATCGAATTGAATTGGAATTTTGCCCAAAAGTAAGGGTAGTTTACTATTGGGAAAAATTTACGTTTTTGAAGTTTTTGCGAACCCTCTATAAAAGTTTTTTCCTCGTAAATCATATTTTTTTAACAAGCAATTTTTTTTTATCAAGAATGAGTTTTTCCCGAGAAATCTATTTTTTTATCCATTTGTGCTCTTGTGAACGCTATCCGTGGAGAGTCTGTTATGAGTTTGAACCTCAATACAATATTAGTTGAAAAAATTACAAGCCCCAACATACTTGAATTATGAAAAATGAACTGAAACTTGTTTGTAAACTCTTCGTCTTTTTCTAAAAAGAAATTGTTTTCTACGCAAAAAAGGTTATTCTGGTTTGAATCGCTAGGATGCACCATTTTCGAAAAAGCTATCCTGCTTACTTATATTCACAATATCATGATACAGGGTGTTCTCTTAATACTTGTGGGGTTATTTCTGAGGTATTTTCATGAAAAAAAGTTCCCATGAACAATAGATCTGTTACTCCGCACAAAAATCAATATACATTAAAAGTATTGTGACACAAAGATTTCGATATGATAATAACCAAATTCGAAGTGTGCTTGCAAAAACTTCAATCCCAAATACAACAGCAGCCGTTGAAAATGAGTGCTTTGGTTTAGCGAACAAAACGCACTGTGACGTCAGATACTTGCTAGGAAGACGGAACGTACTTATATTCAATCATTGTGACGTTGGAAATCATAACAATATTAAAGTTTGCATGTGTTTTGAGTTCGACAGTATAGAGCATTGAGCACTGCCATTAATTATCAGGAAAGTTTATTTATTCTCCGCAAATATGGAGAACAGTTAGCAGAAAGGAGATTGACATAATTTGCCGTAGGTAGACGTGACGTAGATTCTGATAATATGTAGTTGTTGACAAATTGTCTTCTTTAGGATTTCAAACGTTTTCAAAATTCTTTCTCACTGCCGCGAACCATAATTTTTTTTTCTGCATTGGTTACTCACAAGAATTTTCGTTAGCGTTCTAGCTTGTCGGTTTCTGCACTCAGGCACAAAACTCCACTTTCTTGCAACCATAATATCATTTATAATGCCGAACCGTGTATCATAAAAAAACCCCTATAGAGCGCCGTCTGACAATAGTGACGTGGATTATTGTTAGCGCCACCAGTGAAGTGGATGGACTGGAAACTAATGGCGCCAAATTTGAATGGGGAATATTATAAATATGAATTTTAGAGGTAGTGGAACCATTTTGTGCTTGTAAAGATCTTTTTAATGGATACAAGGAAATAATAATTCTTATCTTACGCATGAAAGAAAAACCATTTATTCCAAATAAACATCTTAAAGATTTTTGTAGGCACAAAATAATTCACAAAATTATTCATGAGAATACGAACACCCCAGAAATAATTTGCAAATACATACATATAGGTATATTTATTCATTTTTCATTATTCATCCATTCAAATTTCACAAAAAAAAATACAAAAGTAAATCATTCAATTATTATAATCAGAACAAGTTATGAAAAAATCCCTCGAAAAATCCCTATCTAGCCTCAATTAATACCTCTGCACTGTGATTTTGTAAATAATAGACATAGACATTGACATAGACATAGACATGGACATAGACAGACCCAGTCTATTCCATCAGTCATTACGTATGGTATTGTCTATGTCGATCGTTTATATTTTTGTTGAGCTATCCGTAAATTCTCGGTATAAGTTATGGAACTACTATCAAACCTAAGAACGTGGGTTCTTTTTGGTTACACAAATGAAATTCCCCTAGAAATTTTCCTAGTTGTAAAATTAGTGCATATTGTACTAACTTTATTGAATTGGTATCGAAACACTTAACGTCCTGCCATATAACAAAACTTTTGTGTCCAAAACCCATGCCGTTTAGTTGATTTCTCAAAATGTCGATTTTTTTGTTGTGGCACACACCATCTGAAGCGTGCCCCACAAAATGGTTTGCAACTCTAGTTCGGGGTTTTCCTCCATACCTATAGTTTATCATGACCTCCTATTGCTGGGGCCTTGTCTCAATTTCTTTTTCCATTCTTCAATTATATCGAATTCGATGGGTTTAAATGAGGTTTAAATAATCGTGAGTGGAAATTTGACAATCACTGTCGATTTTTCATGTCTATCGTTGGACTGAAAAAGGTACACCCTTCAACGCGAGAGCGATAAGGATGCATATAATGAGACAGACCAAGATTCCTCTTTCTATTCTATGAAATTCGTGACAACACGGGAACCAGCCGAAGTCATACGAAGTTCCTCACGTGATCGCGACTGGATAAGACATAGACAAAGACATGATCTGTCTATGTCTATAACCACTACATAATCCCAGGAGAACTCATTCAAAAATATGCTACCTACATGTCACTCTCCATGTCAAACTAGTATTTTTTTTCCAATACATATTCATTTAATAGGTTAGGAACAGGAACTCACTAGGTTGATACAAGTAGGAACAGCAGTTCTTTTCAAGCCTCTCTTGGTTCCCTGTGATTGAATCCTCAAAAAAATCTTTTCCGCAAACTAGGTGTAGATTGTACATTTTTTCATTGTCCTTAAACAAGTTTTGAGTTGTTCTTCTCTTCCTAAGTGATCCAGGTTCTGATTTAGGAAATCAGTGCCTTCTGAATATGCTCACTGCTCACTTCGAGTGCTTTCAGGTACGTTTCAGTACTTTTTACAAACACAATGAGGATTACTAATAGTATTTTTTCAAAAATTATGAAATATGGCTGACTGACACTGACAAACTCGAAAACTCAACTTGACATTCACGTGACAATCTTGTCATGACCGGCGACTTGAGTGCTGTATGGTAGATGGACTGGTCCCCAACATAATATCGCCATTGCTCATTTACGAAAAACCTCTATAGGGAATTCTTTATGCCGTGTATAACACCAGTCATATCTTACTCATCTTTATCTATGGCTTCAGTACGTTATCTATGACCACAAAATAAGCGCGTAAGTGACGCCACTCTCTTTTTCTAGCCTCTACGCGTTTTGGCAATTTTTTTCAGCGAATAACGCAGAAGATATTTGACTATTTTTTTAAAAACTTTATGGGGGTTTATGTTACACCTATATCTACCATTTTTGATAAAAAACAAAAATTTGTGGACAGACCTATTATTGACGAAACATGCTTTTGAAGGGAGCCAGGCGCCTCTAAATAGGGCCCCCTGAAGACAGTTTTTCTCCAATATTTTCGAAACCGTAGCTTCCCGAGAAAGCGTTTTTCGTCAAATGTTCATGTCAACTTCTTTTCATGAAATCACCTCAGAAATCACCTCAAGAATTTTGTACCAATTTTCAGGAAACACCCTGTTGATGATATTGTGAATACTATGCAACGTAATTTTTAAAATACAATTCTCGAAAATGGTGCGTGCCAGCGATACAGACCATCAAGATGACCTTTTTTTGCGTAGAAAACCTCAATTTTTCGTAATTTAGGAAAAAAGACGAAAAAATGATTTATAAAAAAGTTTCAATCAATTTGTCATACTCACTCCCGCAAATGATACGCCTCTGACCAGGCTTGAAGACGGCGTAGCTCCCTTGGGAGGCGTTTGCCGTTATGTTTACCTATGTTATGATAATGTTGGGTTATTTTTGACCGATTGATACAGGGCTGACGTTTCGATCACTAATTATGGGACAGCCTGTATACTCCAGATTAGCTGATTTTTTTTGAAGAAACTAATTATCACTAGATATCTATGTTTTAAATTGAAGTGCTATCAACTTTTTCCAAGATATCGATGTGTTCCTTGAAAACACTTTTATCAAGTTACTCCAAGCACTTTTTGTTATGGATTCCCCGCAATATTGAATCCATCACTTTTTGACAGGTGATTAATCTATTTAATCAAAATTCCGACTGTGAATGATTCCGAAAAGTATTTGATGTATGTAATTAGATCACAGCAAGCTATTATAAGAAACTAGTAACTGCGTAATTATTATTCTCCGCTATATTGAGAGTTGATACATTTGAGTATCTCATAATAAGATTTGTTTTGGTTGCAGTCGAAGCCTCGATATTTTCCTCAACGTGTGTATTAAGTCCTTGAGGCCGCCGGTGAACTGTACACTCCAAAAATCCTGTTTGTTTGGACAAGTGTCTAATTGTCCACAACTATTACAAATTTGATGTGTTAAATGGGAGGAAAGTTACCTTTTTGGTCACGTGTGCTAATCACTGTATTGCAGTTTGCGAGATACAGGGTAATTTATGAGAAATACTTGAATTAATTTTGTTAAATATTTCAGAAACTGTTTATTTTTGGGACAAAATTTGTTTTTTTTCATCATTTTTGAAACGTTTCTTTATATCCTTTCCAATTATGAACTACACAAATACCATACACCACGTTTCGACCCTTCAAGATGACATCATCGGGAAGTACGGTACGGTTCATCATAGTTATTCAAAGTAACTTGAAAAATGTTTTTTTGCATTCTATGTTATCTTTATCGAGTAAGGTTCCCTACGTATTAATCCAAGAGAGTCATCATTCAAAACTTTAAAGAAAACTCCGCTGTACTTTTTGCGAATTTGCAACAATCTCTTTATGGACTTTTGATATTATAGTCATTTCGTTACATGTCCGTGGAATTTTTTCAATCGGATCATCTTCATTTATTGGCGTAGTTCAAAAGATCATATTATGCAGACATATATCCATTGGTGTAATATCAGGTGATCGCCGTGGCCAGTTTATAAGGGGTATCAAGGTTGTCTACAAATCAAGTTGATGGCGGTTGTTCAAATACGAGACGAAACAAAGCTTTGGTATTCTAATTCATTTCTATTCAGGTTTTAAACATAAAATAGATTGTAATGGACTGTTTTCGAGCATTTTACATTTTGAAATATGATGCAATTTGAGCAATACCTACTACTCATTATAATTTCTGATGATGTCATTCCACAAGGTCGAAACACCGTCGATGATATTTGTGTAGTATAGTGCAGGGTCTTCCCATATTTATCCAACCTGTCATACTATACAGTATGTCCCCAAATGCAAATTTTCAAACAGCAGACGCGTTAGCCACTCGCGTAATTCTGACAATGCCTGATAAACATAATTAGTTATATTTGGCAGACGAGTCCACCCAGAATAGGTGCTACAAATGGATTAAAAACTCAAATAAACGACAAAAAGTGATTCTTGATAAAAGTTTTTGCTTGGTCTAAAAATAAAATTTTCGCACAAAAAAACTTGAAATATACCTACAGCTTATGTGTCCTGGTGTGTGTATTGTTTAGTATCCTTTTCCGCGTTCAAAAAAACACACAGATACTTTTCAAAACTTTTTTCTGTGTAGTTTTTAGAAATATCCATAGATGTTTTCGAAGCTGCATCGTTATAATCTTCGGTATTATTCCTTATGGGCTTGTAAAACACGATCCAAGAGCATAATGAATTCAAAATGTGCAAAACTCGACCAAAATCCCAGGGGTCTTCACTTTGATTTTGTCCTGAAATTACTGAATGTCTTTTGAAACAGATTCATTCCTTTGATACGCAAAGTAACGTCTAGAGGTTTCTTCCTACTCATCACAGGTATTTTAATTTTTCTCATTCACAAAGCAACTTTAGCACTTTGACGAAGCGTTATAAGAATTATGAATTAATCTTTGACAAGGTGATACAAATCGATGATCATTACTTCCATCAAATCGTCGTCAATATAACGAAGTGACGTATCTCATAAAAATTGGAAAATGAGCTGATTCGATTTTTCCTAACAAGAAGAAAAGCTCCACAGTACCACAAAGTGACGTGAGTGAATTCACAGTAGGTGAAAAAACAAGTGATGACTAACTCATTTTATCAGAATTTCGATTTTCACAAACCAACGTAACTTTTATTACACTAGTATCTGTAATAGTCTGAATCTTATTCTTATTTGATTCTATTTTAAAAAATAATAATCTATCTATTATGTTTATGATCATTTTATTGGTTAATTATCATAAAATTGGAACAGTTAATCATATGTTCACTTTATTGCTGAGCTGAGCTGCGTTCGTTATACTTTCAACAAAAGTTAAAATTTCTCAATCAGTTTTATGTGGTTCAAACTCAAAATGACTAAGAGACTAAGACTAAGGGTTTGTTATTGTATCAGTGCTATTGCTGTAGAACAACTGAATCAAGAACCAAAGATTTACAAAAAAAAATATATGGATTCAGTCGTGTGAAAAATATTCCCCGTTATTTCGGAATAAAAACTGCCAGTCAATTGATTCAAAATATTCCAAATGATCATAGATTTCAAAGAAGTCTTTGGATAATAATTAACTTAATTAATTATAAAACACATTTATGTGAGTAAGGGGGAAAGCCCTGCTGTTACCGATTGCACCTTGCACACCGAATAAAAATCATCAGCCATTCAATCTTATGTTATGTGTTTATGTGTTATGTTCTCACTAGATGTCCATCCAGTCAATTTCTAACAAACACGAAAAATTCACTTTATATCTAGAGCAAAATTTATGGAATATGTTTTGACTCGATCTCCAATTCAGCTGATGTCGGCATTATATTATTACACTTTCTGCGTATCGCATTCTAAAAGGATTTTTGAAGGAATCATATTTCAAACTTCATTGGTATGTTGGGCACACGACAGCTGTATAAATAGATAGTGACAATGTGTCGAACACATATTATTATTGAAGCTATATATTATGTTTTCTTGTTATAACTGCATGGTTGCCATTTTCTTTTTCCAGGATTCACAATAAAATTACTGTCTACGTGAATGAAACAAGCTATTGTTCTGTGGAGTTTGTATCATTGTAAAAACATACGATTCATTTCTTACTAGAAAGTAAATTATTATTGTATTACATATTCGTGATAGGAATCATTTTGGCAAACTATCCAATTCATAAAATATAATCTTTCACACCATATTTCGAGATTTTGCTAAAAGTGACTTCCAATCAATTTGTTAGAAATATTTCTTGAGCTCTTTTTTTCCTGTGCTACAAATTCTCTGATCTTTTATGTTTTTTTGAAGTTTCAAGATCTATACGATTACCTAATTTTGATACCAACCAAGTGGTAGGTTTCCGAAAACGTGTTTCTATCCCTTATCTCTTTTGTCACTTTTTTAAATTCAATAGTTTTGTGTGGTTATGACAAACATATACCTATACTTACCTATTTAATATGAGACGCCTATGGTTGCTATGGATACTATGGAATATAATAAAAACTCTACAAGCGGGCCCGATCCAAGGTTTCTATATAAGAGGTTGCCTCACTTCGCCTGAGGCGAAGACGGAAGGGGAAAAATATGACGTCACTTGAGGCTAGCGGTCTAAAACAGTCCGCATTCTGTCATTTGAGTGTCATTCCTGTCATGCAATTGAATCGGACTGCATCGTGTCGTGTCATGGGTCATTCGATCAATGATTGATAAAACGTTGAATTTCTTGCTAATTTTATCATTTAAATCGAAATAAAATATTAATAGAGGTGTAAAATTATCTTTTGTATATTATTGGTCAACGAAGCGAAAATACTGTTCCAAATGTGAGTATTTTCTATACAGGGTCCTTCATTAGTGCGTCGGGCAATCCTAGCGTGGTTATTTACAAAAGTAGAAAAAAAAGTTTTATACAAAAGTTGTAGAATGTGACTTTATGCATATTTTAAAAATATTTTCAAACATACAGGGTGCGTCACAAAAGTATGGCACGAAAAAGTATGATTTTTTTAAATGGAACCCCCTGTATATTCTATCTATTGAAGAGAATGAAGAAATTTCTGTTCGACGAGCCTTGTGAGAGAACGACAAGCCATTGGATACGTAGGATAAGTAGATAAATCGGCAAATTTAATAATTCAGTGTTACATGGTAATTTACCCAAAAACAATCTTCGATTGATTCAGAATAATTTGCAATATCTCAAAGTTATTAGAAGACAATTGATTTTGGAAAATAAGCGGGTTGGGATGGGGTTAGTTGAAGAATCAAAATTAAGCGATAGGGTTCAATGGGAAAAAATTGTTCATTGCTTCAAAGGAAGAGTATCAACCGGTTTAATAACTAATTTGGTTCATAATGACGTCAATAGATTTATGGATGATGCGTTTATTTTGTTTCAACGTGAATTAAAGGAAGTACTGAGATCTTTTAACATGGTTAAAGGAGATTAAATCCATTATTGTGCAAAAATGTCAAAATGTGCCGAAAAAAGTTGACAGTTGACGTTACCTTCTATCCAAATGACAGAAGAGCTCTTGAAAAGTTAAGCTAGGAAAGTGCAAACCATTTTCCTCTAACTTGAATAGTTTGAGTTTTATAGCATGCCAAAGTTGCAAAAATGCCATTTTTAAAACGCGATATCTCGATAACGGTTGAATTTAGGAACATTAGTTGTAGCACAATTTTTGTTCCAAATTGAAGAAAGAATTGAAATATCAATTAATATACAGGGGGTTCCATTTAAAAAAATCATACTTTTTCGTGCCATACTTTTGTGACGCACCCTGTATGTTTGAAAATATTTTTAAAATATGCATAAAGTCACATTCTACAACTTTTGTAAAAAACTTTTTTTTCTACTTTTGTAAATAACCACGCTAGGATTGCCCGACGCACTAATGAAGGACCCTGTATGTATATTCAAAACATCAACCCTCAGTTCTCCACAACTTTTTAACTATTATTTTATATTTAGTCCTGCCTAAATATACTGAGAAATCTACTATTGAAATATAATGAAAGCTAAATCTAGGTAGAATAGAATAAACAGTTGAACACATGTAAACAAACTCTATTATGATCATTTCTAGACACACCTACCTTTAAAACACTATATTTGATAGACGAATCCAAGGATAAGACACTTATAAACAGTTTTCAAAACGTTAATGGATAATTTCACAAAAGAAAAACCATCGACAGCAACAAATCTCTCGTCCACCTGGAAATAAATAGTGAGTTCATGATATTGATAAATGACATTCTTGATTTTATGATGGAATGTGGAATGGTTCGAGACAGTAGACACAAATGACGTCATGACCGTAAAAGTGAGGTTATTGGTTACTCGGGCGATTTATGAATGAAGGACACTGGAGATATACTACTGGTTAATGTATTTACTGTGGTTCTATACTGTAAATTGTCTACAATTTGATATTTAATAAGACTGGATAGTTTGTGGTGTAGACCTCAAATGATAAATATCTTTGAAAGATGTTGATACGGAACCTTAAAAAATTATGAATGTTTTTTTATTTGATAGATGTGTTCCGCCAAATACGTATCATTCATGTGAAAAAAACCCTCTTTGAAATATTTAAACCATCAAGTCTCTACATGCCGAGAACCGGAGCGTGGCTTGTATATCTCTATGTGGCGTCAATCCGCTTGCAATTAACACGGAGATCAAAGCAGCGATTCGCTGTTTACTAACCATGATCAGGAACTTCAATATTTCAAGGCAGTGAGAATGTTAATTTTGTAAACATTATTGGCAGCACTACTTCCTTGATATTTTTTCTATTTTCATAAATCGTGCAAATTGACATATCATATAATTAAACCAGTACCTATAGCGGTGAATGATCAATTTTCAAATAAGTTACACGAGACCATTGATGCTATTGAAAACCTATATTATTCGATTTTAATTTCTGAACGGGAGTTAAGGATGATAGGTTATTCTTAGCCAAATAAGAGGGTCAACTGCGGAATAAGAGATAAGCTGAAAATTTGTATGAACCATTATATTTTTATTCTGAAGGTTGTCTCAAAAGTCTCCTGAAATTTCGAGTCGGCGTCTATAGATATTCAAGGTCAAAGGTCATAAAAATCAGTTTTTTGACAATATCTCGCTGGGTTTAGTTCTAATCCTTTTTGCATCTATTATAGAAATTGTAAAGCGTGAAATTCTCTAGAAATTTTGTTCGCAACTTTTTACTATATGGCTAACCGTTTTTGGAATAGACCGCGTAGAGAGCGCAGTGCTCATTCATATATACAGGGTGGGGCACGAAAAACTTCCCACCCAGGTTTTTTGAGGTGTTGGGCGATTTATCAAAAATGGCTTGGACACGTCAATTTTTGTTTTTTGGAGGACACTTTCTTTGGTATTTGCACCCCCCACCTGTCAACCCCTAAGTGGCGTTGATGGCTACCTCCAGAATCTCAAATGGAGTGAAACATTAGTTTAAAGGTTTTTTGATCCTGATTAGAACCACCGAGTTTGAAGCCTCTGCTGTCATTCCTGTTGATATGACAGCTGATCAAAAAAATATCTATATATTTTTTTTATTCAATAAATAATTACCCACAAGAGATAACTTCTTAAAACTAAGGAAATATGATGAGGGAAAGAGGATCTTCAAAATGAGCTATTACTCAATCCTTTCCACGAGGATCTATTTCACCATTTTTTTTTTTTTGTGAAACTTCGTGGTCTATCCCAAAAACGGTTGGCCGTGGATAAAAACCCCAGCAGGCGAGATATTGTCGAAAAACTGATTTGTGTGACCTTTGACCTTGAATATCTTAAGACGCCGACACGAGATTTCATGAGACTCTCGAGGCAACCTTGAGAATGTCAAAATAATGGTTCATACAAGTTTAAAGCTTATTATCTCTCATTCCGCAGTGAACTCCTTATAATGACTGGGCTATTGCTCATAGAACCAACGAAGAACATCAAGTCGATGACAGAGGGAAAAGACATTTCAATCTGGCTGAGGACAATGATCTCAAAATAACGAACGGATAAGATAAACACAGGACAGGAATACTGACAATACAAAAATTCTCCATAATAGACCTACTTTTATTTAATCATCGCTCTAAACAGAAAACAGATGATATTGGACTTTTTGACGGGACCCACGCCTGTCGTGCTCTAATGGAACGTTGGGGTTACTTCAATCAATCATCGTCTTCCTGGACCTACACCTATTGGAGTCCATAGAACCTGAGATGTTTACACCCCCATGGTACACGGGCTAGCCACTTGTCCCAAAAGGTTGACTAGAATGATGATTGAGAATACCACCTAGTGCCGTAGTTGCTTGATAGGACAATTTTGATCAAGGCTGAATTATCATCTTTTTGGCTGCTAGAAATTGATTATACTACAGACTACTCAGTTTCATTAGTTATTCGTTACATCCGGTCTATCTCTACCACCATAAGATTAGGGCGAGCATGTTCTCTTCCTTGTTGAATATACGGTAATATACCCTTGACGTTAAGGAGAGTGAGAGAGATTACACTACGAGAGTAGATGAGTAGTTCGCTAGCTGGCTGTCCCATATTCTTGCTACTCATGGCAACGAAACTGCTTGCGTGAACCCAAATCCAGGTTCTGCGTCGATCAAACTAGTGGCAAATGATTGAATTTTGTGAATTCAGGTTTGAATTCACAACATGTGTTTTTGCCTACAATAGTAATAAGACAATAGATCTACTAATCGGGGTCAAAGGTGGCTGTGGATGTGTGCACAAAATATATTTCTATATCGGATAATGACAGTCAACAATATGGCTCACGAAAATTAATTACTGTAGACATAGTATCAGCCAAAAAGTCAATTTCATGAATAAAAAACGGAAAAACCAGCGACCCAGAGAATTCCAGCAGAATCAATTAGGAACAGCATGAAAAATCTTTGTAAGTCGTCATCAGAAATAATTAATATGGGGATTAATGGACACTCCATTCCAAGACATTGAGAAGAGGTCTAGATATCGTGAAGACACACAGGAGACACTTGAAATTCGAGAATGCAGTTATTATGAAGGCGTATCTGTGAGTAGCTTTTAACGAAGAATAACTCAAGATATTGTAAAAAAAGAGAAAAAAAAGATTTCTGGCTGATTCTCCTTCTACGAATATCATTGAATCAATGATAACAAATCCACTACCAACCTGAACACTAATCTAAGTTCCTACAAGCATACTGTGAAAGATATCAGCGGAGCTGTATATCACTTACTCCATGATAAAAGCCATACAAATCCTCTTCAATGGATCCCAATCAAAATACTTAACAACTTGTTAAGAAAATATAAGGTATTCAACGGACTAAAAGAGGAATCCTGTATTCTCTTTACGCCTACAGCATTCAAAACTTATGAACCAGGAGCGCTGAACCGATGTATGTACAAAGAAAGGGTAATGTGTATTTGTATTGTCTGGTATAGGAAAAACCAAGTAAATATGTCTGCGTAGGTGGGCAGACTGGAAATCTATAGATTAAGCAAGATTAAGTCTGTATATACAGGGTGTCCCATATAAGATGCTCTACTTCGTTATCTCGGAAGATATGCGATTTACGAAAAAAAGTTTAATATGAAGTCTTATTGTTTTTTTGACAGATACAGGATGCTCAGTTTTCCCTGGGCTGGACTTAACTTTTCAAAATTGATTGGAACGCCCTTTATATTATTTCAGAAATGGACTCCACATACAAAATGAAGGTAACTTTCCAAAGGATATCCTATACGTATCTCCAATAGTTTGGGCTATAATGACGATTTTATTTTTTTTGCAAAAGACGCATTTAGGTATTTCAAGTAGTGAAAAAAAATATAGGTGCCTAATATTTCGTGACTTTGACAATTTTTTCTCACATACCTACTATGATATATCATTCCAGTTGGTTAGAGTGGCTCCCAATTATACAGGGTGTTGTCATAGGTTGAACCCGATGAGGACATATAAAATCATTAGTCGAAAATGTTAAATAGAACATCCTTTATATCGTTACGGATTTTGATTGTTTACCAAAAATAAGGGTTAGTTTGCAGAAAATAGTCTGTAGCCGTTTGGATAATATTCGCTATTTAATCTTTTTCATGCAAAAAAAAATCGGTGGTAATTCAATGAGAAAAAAAAAGTTTGTTTCAACACAAACTGAACAAATACATACATACAGTGAGGACGTAAATAGTCCCCCCCCTCTAACTTTTGAATGCATCAATATTTTTGGCTCAAATTTGAAAGTGTGTTTCAGGGTAGGCTTTACTAAGTTTTGACTTCCAAAAAAAATTTTCATCTGTCAAACTGACAGCTGGGCACCATTTTGAAACAAAAAATTAAATGAAAAAGGGGGTCATGTGATACTTTATTTGAAAGGTCTTTCCGTTCTCTTTTTACCCCCAAAGTTTGAAGTCCTTATTATTTTTCATAAGGAAATGGCGCCATGTCGAAAATAAATTATTTGTGTCTAAGTAGATACTATCTTTTATTTTGTTTAAGAAACTATGGTAGCACAGATTGATACAGAACACCTAGCTGCATATTAGATTTATTATCGGGTGTCAAATTGACAACGTTTAAAAATTTTTTTTTGGCAGCGACGTTTCCGATTTTTTTTTTAAATTTTTTATTAAATACTGTTGTAGAAACAATCACTTATGTTATAGGTTAGTTTTTTCATTGTTAATAAAGTACTTTTAAGAATTAAAGATAGTATTTTGACCCAAATAATTTATTTTCGATATGGCGCCATTTCCTTAAGAAAAATGCTAAGGACTTCAAACTTTGGGGGTGAAAAGAGAATGGAAGGACCTTTCAAATAGGGTATCACATGACCCCCTTTTCCAATTAATAATTTGTTTCAAAATAGTGCCCAGCTGTCAGTTTGACAGTTGAAATTTTTTTTTGGAAGTCAAAACTTAGTAAAGCCTACCCTGAACAACACCTCCAAATTTGAGCCAAAAATATTAATGCGTTCAAAAGTTAGAGGGGAGGGGACTATTTACGTCCTCACTGTATAGCGAAATCACCAACAGAGAATTGAAATAAAAACTGTCCTACAGGTCCTCCATCCTGGGCGATACAAGGTGTATAGATGATTTTCAGTTTTCTGAGGTCATCTCTGACTGAGTGACTTCTGATGAGAATTTGAATTTTTTCCCTCACCCTATCCATGAGAATATTGATGTCTTGAAGTTTTTTTACAAATATTTAAAATATTTTTCTTCATCGAATGGACGATTTGCATACATTTTCAAATGACTTGAAATTTTATATACGTATTCTAGACAATATTAGAAAGTCATCAGCGTTTTTTTTTCCACAATGCTTAAAAATATACTAAATAAATAAAAAAGAAAACGCAAATTTCACTGTATGATCAAAAACGGGAAGGGGTCATATTACCCCCCCGAGAAAGAGAGAGAGTCATCTCAGTCAATACGCCAGAAGGAGATAGATAATGTATTCTGTGACGTAGTGGATGTTGATTGGCGCTATTTAATCGGTGATTACCACATTAATAGAGGTCGTGGGTTGATTTTTCAAACATCAGTGGCATCAGTACTCACTAATCCTTGTATTTTTCATATTTCCAAAAAATGTGCAAATTGTCCATTTGCACAAACAGTTTTTTTTTTCATAAAAAGGATAAAATAGCGAATATTTTCTAAACGGCTAGATAGGTATATATTATTTCATACAAATTAACTTTAACTTTTTGGTGAACAATCAAAATCCGTCATGATATACAGGGTGTTCTGTTTAACATTTTCGACTTATTAGTGATATGGTATGTTCTCATCTGGTACAATTTCTGACATCACCATGTATAATTGGCAGTCATTCTAACCAACTGGAATGTTATACTATAGTTTTTTGTGTGGAAAAAAATTGACAGAGTCACGAAATACTAGGCACCTATATTTTTTCCCACCACTTGAAATAAATGTGTTTCTTGCAAAAAAATAATTAAAATAATATAGCCCAAACTATTGAAGATACGGATAGGACATCCCATAAAAAAGTTACCTTTATCTTTGACGTAAAATTCATTACTGAAATAATATGCAGGGTGTGCCATTCAATTTTAAAAAGTTGGGTCCAGCCCAGGGAAAACTGAGCATCCTGAATATGTCAAATATTTGTGATAATAAAGTTCCTTCGAATACACAATATAAAGGGTTTCTCTTTTTCGTAAATCGCATATCTTCCGAGATAAGGTAGTAGAGGATCTTATATGGAACACCCTGTATACTATGTAATAACATATTTGAGTGTGACACTTTCCGAATTGAGAGAAGATGAAAACGAGATAGATAGACGCGAAAAATATAACGCTGCTTGGTCATTTCTTATTGATAGAAGGTCACACACATACAGTTTAAACATACGCCAGGGTTAAAACTGTTAGATAAATTTTCACAGTGAGGAGATAGTAGGGCACACACATGCAGTTGACACTGTCGGTTTGGACCGGGAAAGATAAATCTGTGAGTCTGATGCGACGGTTGAAACTTCATGTTTTATACTCAAGCCGGGTCCTGACATAAAATTGCACCTTACGTCTTGCATTCCAGTTAAAAGGTTCAGGTATAACAGTTGAAAGATTAGCATAGAAACTGCAAGTTTTAACGTCGGTTTCTGAAATTTTATTTTAAATTATCCAATCACATCACTGTCAGATTCACAGGTTTGTTCAATGCTTTTCTGAGGTTAAGTCAACCTAATCCCAATAATGGACAGAAAACTCCATGAATTAAGTCAAAGTATTTGACGTTTGCCAGTATGTCGTAGATTAATCACATAAGTGACCTACCAGCATCCTTTTCTCTTTTGAAAAGATCAATTAGCTTTGGAATTATAGCTTGCTCTGTCTATACCTTTTCAACTTCAAATTGGGACTAAACAACTTCAATTTGGAAATCAACAAAATCAAATTGGGAATAGTCAATTTCAAATTGGGACTGGACGAATACAATATATAAGTCCCTAACTTTCATGAAAGACTGCTAGACGCTAGTGGACAAGGGGACATAACCGGTGATAAAATGAGATCTCAATATGTTTTTAGACCAGATTATTATCTGTTTATAATATTTTATATCATGATAATTACATAAATAACGAAATTTCTAATTTTTAACCCGACAATAATATTAACGTAAAGAATAAAAATGTAGCCTATATTCAACGCCTAATACCTTTTTTTTTTTGTTTGCCCGGGAAGAAAAATCCCTTCAGATACTCACGATCCCCTTACACAGTACCGTTGTGCTGCAAGGATCAAGCGAGGGGACGTGGGGATTTCACTGAATAAGTAGGTACTCTCGACGTGACAATAGGTCTTGTGAGACCAGGAGTGTTCTGCACGAAACTAAGTTGGGTTGTCGTTGATCCTGATTTGCATCTCATAGCTATGCACGCATATGCTTTATTCCTTGATGCCCAAAACATGGCTGATATGCAAATCCTAATCTGTTTTTCTTTTGATCTTGTCTTGTTACTACTAGCATAGCTCAAGGATGGTTCAACGTTGAACTCGGTTCAAACATGCACAGAGTATACTGTATTTTGAACCATCCTTGAGCTAGTCTTGCACAACCGACATTCAACAAGAAAATATCCCCGTTGAACTGAGTTAAAATACAGTATACTCTGTGCATGTTTGAACCGAGTTCAACGTTGAACCATCCTTGAGCTATGATAGTAGTAACAAGACAAGATAAAAAAAAAGTAAAATGCTTTTATTATCACTGTTAATGTCCCCTTCACTAGCATCTAGCAGTATTTCATTAATGTTAGGGACGTATATTGAATTCGTCTATTCCCAATTTGAATTTGTTTATTTCCAAATCAAAGTTGACAAGTCCCAATTTGAAATTGATTATTTCCAATTTGATTTTGTTAATTCCCAAATTGAAGTTGTTTGGTCCCAAATTAAAGTTGAAATGGTATAGTTGCACCGAGAGAGCATTGTGGAAATTATACAGTGTGACTCATTTGTTTTATGGTAACCCTGAAAAAATATTTATCAATTGACCGATTTGACTCGAGTTTTTTTTTAATTGTAGAGGTTGACAAACTCACGTGCAAAAATTTTTCCCAAGTAAATCGCTTATGTCGTTGGTCAAAATTCTGCTCTTGAGAAATGGCAAAGAAGGCCTTGTATTTTGTATAAGCGAGGTAATTTTTGGTGAGAAGATATAGTAGGATCTTCTATAAGGAAATTGGCTGAAAACGCTAAATATCAATAGAAACCATTGAGAACCAATCAACTTCAACAATATTCAACAACATTCCAACGCCTCGATGTGGATTCCAATTATTTCTGTTAATCCACTATATTCTGCCCCGAAATATCTCAAAATCAATATAATTCTCATCCATTTCACATAAACATCAATAATATAATAGATAATTGGTCAACAATAGCATCGATTGTTTTTGAGAGAACGTTGTACGGACCCTAATCGAGTGTCATCCGAGAGGGTTTGCCCTGATCACGGTCCCAAGGGGGTGGCGGAACGCCCCCAACATGTGAAAAGATTTGCATCTTTTTATCATTTAGTTGAGGCTGAATTTTTTACCAGTTGTTCTTTGGTAGTTCACAATCATGCAGGAAAATTGGCGGATCGATTTGCCGGTTCCTTAAGGGTGGCGGATCACCCTCAATATGTCGTGGGACCGATGAACTTTTTATGATTAAGTTAAGGCTGAAATTTTGACCAGCTATTCTTTGATAGCCCACAATCATTCAGACAAATTGTCGGATCGATTGGCCGGCTCCTTACGGGTAACGGATCAACCCGAACATGTCACGGATATATTGAACTTTTCATGATATGATTCAGTCAAGGCTACATTTTTCCCCAGTTGTTCTTTGGTAACCTACAATCATCCAAAAAAATTGACGGATCGATTGGCCAGTTCCATAAGGGTGGCTGATCAACCCCAACATGTCACGGAAATATTGAACTCGTCATAATATGATTTAGTCAAGGCTAAATTTTTCACCAGTTGTTCTTTGGTAACCTGCAATCATCCAGAAAAATTGGCGGATCGATTGGCCAGTTCCTTAAGGGTGGCGAATGACCCCCAACATGTCACGGAAACATTGAACTTTTCATAATATGATTCAGTTAAGTCCAAATTTTTCACCAGTTGTTCTTTGGTAACCTACAATCATCCAGAAAAATTGGCGGATCGATTGGCCAGTCCCATAAGGGTGGCGGATCACTCCTAACATGTCACGAAAACATTGAACTTTTCATAATGTGATTCAGTTGAGGCTGAATTTTCACCAGTTTTTCTTTGGAAGCCTACAATCATCCAGAAAAATTTGCGCCAAATCCTTAAGGATGGCGGATCAACTCCAACATGTCGTCATGAACATTTCATAACATGATCCAGTTAAGGCTGAATTTTTTACCAGTTGTTCTTTGGTAACCCACAATCATCCAGAAAAATTGGCGGATCGATTGGCCAGTTCCTTAAAGGGGGCGGATCACCCCCAACATGTCAAGAAAACATTGAACTTTTCATGATATGATTTAGTTAGTGCTGAATTTTTCACCAGTAGTTCTTTGGTAGCCAACAATCACATGGAAAAATTGGCGGATCGATTGGCCAGTACCTTAAGGGTGGCGGATCACCGCCAACATGTCACGGAAACATTGAACTTTTCATAATATGATTCAGTGAAGGCTAAATTTTTCACCAGTTGTTCATTGGTAGCCAACAATCATCCATAAAAATGTATGGATCGATTGGCAAGTTCCTTAAGGGTGGCGGATGAAGTCGTTCCGCCAGGTGCCTACTTAGAACCTCTATTTTGTCCACCAATTGACATATACTCATATACACTTGAAAAAGGTTCCAAAATAACATACTAGAATATTCAGCCTTTTACTGAATCATATTATTGGAAGTTTATTGTTTCCACGACAGGTTGGGGGTGATCCGCTACCCTGTAGGAACTGTCCAATCGTTCCGCCAAATTTGTTGGATGATTGTAGGCTACCAAAGAAAAACTGCTTAAAACCTCAGCCTTGACCTCGGCCTTGACTAGATTATACCATGAAAAGTTCAATATTTCCGTGACATGTTTGGATCGATCCGCCACCCTTAAGGAACTGGCCAATCGATCCGTCAATTTTTCTGGATGATTGTAGGTTACCAAAGAACAACTGGTGACAAATTTAGCCTTTACTGAATCATATTATGAAAAGTTCAATATTTCCGTGACATGTTGGGCTTGATCCGCCACCCTTAAGGAACTGGTTAATCGATCCGCCAATTTTTTTGGATGATTGTAGGCTACCAAAGAACAATAATTGGTGAAAAATTCAGCCTCAACCGAATCATATTATGAAAATTTCAATATTTCCGTGACGTGTTGGGGTTGATCCGCCACCCTCAACGAACCGGCCAATCGATCCGCCAATTTTTCTGGATGATTGTAGGCTACCAAAGGACAACTGGTGAAAAATTCAGCCTTAACTGAATCATATTATGAAAAGTTCAATGTTTTCGTGACATGTTGGGGGTGATCCACCACCCTTAAGGAACTGGGCAATCGATCCGCCAATTTTTCTGGATGATTGTAGGTTACCAAAGAACAACTAGTGAAAAATTCAGCCTTAATTGAAACATATTATGAAAAGCTCAATATTTCCGTGACATGTTGGGTCCGACATGTCCGCCACCCTCAAGGAACTGGCCAATCGATCCGCCAATTTTTTTGGATGATTTTGGGCTATCAAAGAACAGCTGGTCAAAATTGCAGCCCTAACTAAATCATAAAAAGTTTATCGGTCCCACGACATGTTGAGGGTGATCCGCCACCCTTAAGAAACCGGCAAATCGATCCCCCAATTCTTCTGCATGATTGCGGACTACCAAAGAACACCTGGTAAAAAATCAAGCCTCAAATAAATGATAAAAAGATGCAAATTTTTTTACATGTTGAGGGCGATCCGCCACCCCCTTGGAACCGCGATCAGGGCAAACCCTCTCGGATGACACTCGATCAGGGTCCGTACAACGTTCTCTCGAAAAATAGGCCTTTACTAAATCATCACTGAAAAATGTCACTGGCTCTTAGACTAATAGAGTTTGTCAACATCTAAAATTTTAAAAAACATCAAGCCAAATCGGTCAATTGATAAACTTTTTTGGGGAGGCCCGAAAACAAATGGGTCACACTGATAGATTGTCGTCCAAATTCAAAAATTCGTAAATAATGAATATTATTGCAAAACGTGACATTTGTCACAAGTGATCAACGACGAACGACTTAGATGTCCAGTAAAGTCAAGACATACATGAAATTTTTGTAAATGTGTAAGAGAGAGCCGGAGAAGTATGACGTGGCCGCAAAATAGCATTGAACAAACAGTATTACCTTATTGTACTCTAACAATAAAGCCGGGTCCAGACATAACATTTTACCTTTCGTCTTGCCTGTTCAGTCAACAGTTTTGAAGTAGGACATTGTGTGTATACTGTAAAACGGCCGTTGAATCTTGCAGTTTGTATGCTAATTTTTTAACAATCTGTTATCTTTAACCATTTTTTAAAACTCAGAAATAATTTTTAACGTGGATCTATGTTCCAATCATAACCACAACAACCAAAAACATCCATACATCCAGCGTCTGCTCAGTCAGCCTCAATCTCCTCCTAACGTCAACTCTGTCTTGAAACTATGCCAGATGTGACCTGCGTCATCCGTCACCCAAGCACAACGTTCGCAGCCGACGATAACATTCGGCTCTTCCTGATAGTAAAGTGTCCTCACTCTTCAATTTTCATCCCGGCTCTTTTCATCGCACCAATCCCTTCTAGCATCAAGGTGTCAGCTAAGTTATCAGTCCACACAATTTATCAAGTTGGAGATAAAATTAAAAATAGATTTAATATTATGATCAATAGAATCAAAATCCAAGAAACAAATCATATGGTAATCAACATAATATTACAATTATTCTTCGCAACCGCAAATTAAGAATGCATGCATGCTTGCATCCTTTATGGGCCCACGCTGGAGCCTTGGAACGCAGTGCCATCTAGAATACCGGGAGTTCCCAGGCCTGTCCACCCCTCATCTAGCCACTTAAAATGTGAGATTCCAAAACGCAGTACCAATAACTCTTATATAATAAGGACTAAGTGCTCACAAAATATTCGGGTGTGACGTCATCTATGTAGGCCCCGATGTAAGCCTTTGTATCAATGTATCATATTTCTGTGTCGCTGTAGGCCTGGCAACGCAAACAATCTTGTCTGTTTATGTCCTTGTCAAAACAATTCAAATGTCTTCCAGTTTGAATATTTTTGAGCGTTGAAGGCTACACACACGAAGAAAGCAAATTATCCAGCGCCTGATTTTTGCGCAGACCACTGGTGCCGGTTTTTCCCTTGGTTATATAAAAAACGATTTAGTGAATGCAAGAAGTCCAGCAGGTCCTCCTCCAAGAAAGAATTTTTGCTACTAAGTCACTTGAAAACGTTTTTCAAACATGCAAAGACCTATGCCAAGTTCACACATAAATAAAGGGCAGGTAGTTCATGCTCTTCACTGGAGGCAGGTATATCAAATCTGTTAATCGAGGCGACTCCTTTATGCAGACTTTTTGCAAGTACCATGAGCGAAGTGGAAAAATCTCATTCAACTGTTATCTTTTTGCTTTTATTCCACCAATCGCCATAAAGTTATCAAATAATGGCCCATCAAAAATCGGAAACTAAGAAAAATATTTTAAAAAAACAACAATGGAAACATCAGGAGGAAGAAAATGTCCAAGGAGAAACTTATGGAAATCTTGACTTCGCCTCTATTCAGATTATGAAGATTGATCTATTGCTAATTCACTCAAAAAAGTGTTCTTGAGATATAACGTGTTTCTATTTTGATTTTCTGTTACTCTAACTAATAGAGGAGCTTTCCTGAAGCTCTCTCAGATGATGGTTAATCGACGAGCATGTACCTAAACAATATAAAAAAATGGCAGCATGACTGCATACCTCCAATAAACCATCCATATTCCATTCTAGTACTGGAAACGTTGATATCTTTCAAAACAATTATCCAGACTAACCGAAAATGTACACAAATGATTACAAAATTCTCCAGTTGGAAATGCGTAGGGATCAATATTGTCTAATATTTCGATTTTCTGATCATATCAGAACGTCGGATCATCACTAGAGTCAAATAATTATCAGTGCAAGATATTTCAGACGAAAAATTAACAAAAAAGTATAATTCTAAAGAATTCATTATAGGGAAAAAAATATCTAGACACACTTTTAAAAATTTTGAATTGACAATTTGTTTGTCAGTTTTGTCACCTAGCTGCTCTCAAATTCAGCTGTTCTGGAAATGATCATTGTGTTCCTCAAGGATACAACTTTGCGCCAAAATTGATGACGTCACCCGGCCAGCTCTCTGACCTTGTTTTCTTTTAGGTATTGGTTTATCGCCCTATTTCAGATGGCCAGCCCACCTCGCTCACTCAACAAAACCTTTTGAAATCTAATCCATGTTGATTGATACTAAGAAGGTTGCGTCGTTATACATTCGGGCGTCGGACGAATCAGAATTCAGACAAAAATGACGTCAGTCGGCTCCGATTCGGTTCCGTGATTCAGATACACATCTAAAAAAAAGATAAAATATGATCCACACTTAGCAATGAGATGATATTTCACTATATACCAAAAGCTGTGTGATAACTTTTCCTCAAACACGTTGGAAAATGTCCGACACTAGGTAAAAAAAGTTTTAAGACCCTGAAATACGGATATGTTATGACATCAAGATGACACACCGATGCCAGGAACGTCAATAACGGAGCTCGTCGACGTCAACAATATGGGATCGATTCGGTTCAACGTTCGTACATTTCCGATTCCCTAGTCACGGCACAACCTCTACATATCAATTAACCTTAGCCAATGCCAGCCACACCTATACACGGCGTTCTCGACTTGTCATCCCAGGAATATCTCGGACTTCATGCCGGTCTAGGCAACACATATCTGCAAAAAGGGGGATTTCCCTCGTTTTTGTTGTTGGATGACAATAACTATAAGGGGTGCGCCAAAAGTGCATGGACGGGATATTGTGGGTTTATAGAACCACATTTTTAAAATTCGTTGCCCAGGCATGCTAGACAGACCTTAAGGCTACAAACCTGAAATAGTTTCACTTCATTCACATCGCGTATACAGGGTGACTCATATCAAAGTTAAAGTTTTTTGAATGGAACCCCCTGTATATTATTACATTTTTGGGTTCCTCAGTCAATTTTAGATTGATTTTATTTGCCACACATGGTATCTTAAATGAACCGTTCACCCGCAAATCGCTATTTTTTGAAAACGTTGATGTTTAAAAGAGATTGAGAGAAGACATATCGCATTGATCCTGAGAGTTACAGAATTGGGATTTTTGGGTGATGTTAACAATGAAATGTCCTAATGTAGGCCATATGTACTGGCGCCAATTATTTTTGAATTATGAGAAATCGTTATGCCAATTTAGAGAAATTCAATCAGGGATACCTTGATTTTTTCAAATAAAACTAAGTAACTTCTTTTATGCGATCGAATGAAGAATTTTATTAGCTTTTTAGCAATATACGGTTGTTAGTGTCTATCTCTGGTAGTTTACTTTCAAATCCACATTTTCCTATCAATTCCATGTTTCTGATAAAATGAATTCTCAATCGTATTAAATTTCAGAAGAAATACAATGCCGGTGAAAGTGGTGGTCTAGCAATAACATTTTCAGTGGCATTTTATCTAGAAATATCTTGTTATAATAATTATACTGCTTTTGTTCCCTGTTTGGTCTCCTGTCAGTGATCCAGTGCTTAGATCCATTCAAAAAAAAACTACCAGAGATAGATACTAACAACCAATTATCGCCAAAAAGCTAATAAAATTCTACAGTCCCTCGCATAAAAAAAGTTAGTTAGTTTCATTTGAAAAAATAAGGTTAGCCTTGATTGAGATTTTCTAAATTGGCATAACGATTTCCCATAACTCAAAAAGAATTGAAGCTAGTACATACAATCTAAGTTAGCACATCCCACAGACCGATTAGTCTAACATCTTTCGAAGCTAAATCCTTGGAATGATTGATTGATAGAAACTTGACAGAGGAAATAAAAGAGAGTCTCACAGCCAGACTCTCTTTTATTTCCTTGCATATTGCATATACTTTCTGTTTTGAATCTGCCCATAAAAAAAGTCCAATGGTGTTAAGTCGGGCGACCTGGCAGGCCATTCGGTAGGACCCCGACGATCAATCCATTGATTGTGGTAAGTTTTGTCCAAATACTGCCTTACATTTCTGCTGAAATGAGGTGGCGCACCATCCTGTTGAAAAATTGGTGCTATGCCAAATTCGTTGAGATTATTCTGACGTATTTGTACACTCAAAGGCTCTATTGTAAATTCTAACAAGTTCAAATACAGGTCCACTGTCAAATTTTCATGAATGAAAACAGGACCAACAATATGGTTCCCCAATATGCCAGCCCATACATTTTTGGGATATTGCGTGTGGGTTTCCCTAAAAACATGCGGATTTACGTCACTCCAATAACGAACATTTTGCCTGTGTACACGGCCATTTAAAAAGAAAGTACACTTGTCACTGAAACAAATATTTTGAACGTATCTCGGTTCTTGGCCTATTCTATCGGGCATAATTTCGCAAAATTCTACACGTCTGTCAGGATCATCTTCAGTCAACTGGTGCACCATTTGAAATTTATAAGGATAAAATTTCTGTTTTTTCAGCAATCGTTTAACAGAAGCAGACGAAGTATCACAGATGTCTGCAACCTGAGAAGTCGACTGTTCAGGATTTACCACCATCTCACCAATGATTGCAATTTGTTTATCTTCCGAAATAGATGGTCGCCCTTGATTCTTCAAGCTATGAACACTACCAGTCTCGATAAATTTCCGCACTACTTCGCGAAGATATTTTCTGCCTATCGGACGGTCCAGGAAGCGCTCATTGATGATTTTTTCCGTCTCATGGAAATCACGATTTCCGCCATAAATAAAATTTGCTTCAATTTTTTTTGCGAGGGGACGCGAATTAGGCATTTTTGTAACACTTCCTATTCAACACAATAATCAAACAACTGGCTCATATCGTTTCAAGATTAACATTTGGTTAAACTTTAGTAGAGGTAGTGTGGAAACTGTATCTCCATCTTAATTTAGATTTTAGTATTATAATGCTAATAAATGCTTTCCAATTTTTTTTATCAGTTGAAATTCTTTATCCGCTTTATATCAGCATTCCTATTTGTTAACCTGTACTGTTTTGCTCAGGTTCACCATCATTTTTCCGGAATCTGATGTGTCAGCTTGTTAAAAAATCGAAACTTAATGTAAACGACATTTTTATGAACTAAAAGTTTGACAGGGTGCCATATCCGCACGGATGCGTTTAATCCTATGAAATTTTCACACAATAATCTACTTGATAAGACCTTTCGAATAGTATTACGACAGCAATTGAACTATGCCAAGTTTCAAAATTTTTGGTGCACACATTAAAAAAAAAGGGGGGATCTTTTAGAGCCGCAGTGTATATAGTCACTGTAGTCATACCGAACTCGAACCTCTTAACTGACTTGCAAGACGTAAGGTGGAATGGTATGTCTGGACCCGGCTTTAGAATGTTCCCATAGAAATTATAAACGCAAGAAGTATTCCATTGAAAAATAAGAAAGCAACCGTGAAGCTAGTTCAATTATGAATAAACGATATGGTATAGATCAGCAATTCTCAATTATTACGCTAATATACCAATTTTGGTTGCGATTGGGGGTTATCTCGGTTATCACTAAAGATAGAACCTTGCGGTCTTGGCGAATCTGAGCTACTTTTTTGTGAAACGAGAGATGTCACAAACAATTGTCATAGAGGCCTTTCATTTTTTCAGCTACGGGGTGATTTTGAAAGAGTTGCATTTTCGTTTTTTTTTCAGATATCATCAGTTTTGAAATATTGACCAACGTTTGTTTTTTTAAATGGGACAAACTGAATATACAGGGTGTCCGGAAATCACGCGTCAGGATTTTGTTGGGCGATTCTACATGAAAAATAATTGCAACAAACTTCTATACAATTTTTTCAAAAACTCAAAATTAAGGAAGATACAGGGTGTTAAAAAATATTTTTTTTTTCTTATTTTTTTTAATAACTTTTTTTCTAGTGTAAAGATTTTCGCCAAATTTTGCATGCATGTCACTAGTGTTTCTTTGTATTCACCCTATTAATTTGACGCTAGTCGTCAATGACAAAAGGCTGAAGCTGTCCTTCACCTTAGGAAAATTACTTAGAACTTTTTTGTTTTAATCTTTTTATAAATTTGGATGTCAAATTAGTAAAGAGCATCAAAATATTTTTTAAAAAGGTGCTCGTGTTGCATCATCGTAGAATTAACGGTTTCCGAGAAAAACGACTTTAAACATTAACCGTACCTTAAATAATTGAAAATTCGTACTTTGAAAAAATTTTTGAAGTTTTTGAAAAAATTGTATAGAAGTTGGTTGCAATAATTTTTCATGTAGAATCGCCCACCAAAATCCTGACGCGTAATTTCCGGACACCCTGTATATTCATCAAGAAATTGATTTGCCTTTTTACAGGCTTTTCAGAAATAAATTATAGTATGGTTCTTTTTCATGAACCACGACAATATTCATAATTTTCAAAATTCACAATCAGAATTTTTCAGTAGGCCATGAAAACCAAAGCTATTTGTTATTGTTCATTTGCTAACGGTTTTCAACCTTCATGTGTATAAGGGGAGGGGGGCATACATGGACGCAGATGACTTGATACAAGTACGTGCATTCATCACGTGCGTTCATGACTGTGCGATGAAACTTCCATGTCGTGAAAAAGTACATTCAGGTAGGGGTTCTGCAGTGTTCGGGTCAATTTTGGGCGACCGTGTTGCGCACTGCCATACAAAAACTGCAATCAGTGAAATCTGCGTGCACATCTGCGTCCGTGTATGTCCCGCTTATGAAGTATATTCGCGATTATGACAGAAAACCAGAGTTTTGAACATTTGAATTATCTTGAACATTCTCATTACCTGTCTTGATAACCACCAAACATCCTAGGTATACAGTGTGTCCCAAATTCGTTTCTCTATACAGGGATCTTGGCTCCTATTATACCTACATCAAAGGTTAAATGGGGAAAGTTTTAGAGGAAACTTAGTGCATTCGATATTCGGTTCCAGATTTGCGATCGGTCAATTGGTTTTGAAAATATCGGCGAAAAACCGAAAATGGCGGATTTTGTTTTTTGCCAGTAAATCCGAAACGGCTAATTGGACAGCTATGAAAATGAGACATTATCTGGACACTCCTTTAAGACGAATAAAGTGGTGTGTATGACATGTTTTAATCGTCTTTTGTTTTCCAGCAACCCGCCTCAACTTTCATTTTTCCTATAGCCGCCATATTGGATTTTTCGATTTTTGGAAAGAGTGTGAAATTTTAAGTCTAGTGACGTCTCACAAGTGTATACAAGATTCAAGTATCTTCGGAATATGACATTTCGTAGTTAGGACGCAATCTTTTCTTAGGAGGCCATGATTTATCTGACAAAAAAATGGTTCATAAGCAAAATCCTAGGAGGCTCTGATATGTCGTCCAATAATTCTGCCAAAAGATGGCGTTGTGGTCTATAACATCCCGCAAATGATAATACAGTATGAAAGTTGTGTTTATCTAAATAGTAGAACGCTTCTCTGTCATTAAAATAATAAATCTGATAAACAAACTGTCAAAACCTATTAAAAATGCCCGGTGTTCCCTATTCAAATGAAGAAAAGTTGGATATGTTAGCGCTGTACTTGAACTGTACACATTTGTACGAAAAACAGTTACTAATTTTCACAAATGCCTAGATGCAAATGGACGTCATTTTGCAAACTTGTAAATCAATACCGAGACAGTTGAGAACAGATTACAGTATTTTCATTTTCAATATATTTGTATCTACCTGTAAGTTATTCAAAAGCTCAAGTGTTGATTGAATAAACTATTTTTTTTCTGACTTTTTATTCAATACACCCATAGACTCGTTAAGAAGTCAGAGTCAGAGAGAAGGGAGAGAGTACGGACCTGTCCGGTTTATAACGTGTGTAAACAACACTCCGACATAAAACCCGAAATTACGGGCTGTGACGAGTTAGTAAGTGCACAAAGGGAGAAATTAGAGAAGATCAAAAACGCGGACAAACTGTGACATAATACCTCGCAGTAAGTCCACTCATAAACAATAAATTGAACAATCCATACTTCGCTAGGAGAATATACATAACCTCATTGAGATTGAAGCTGACGAAGGCAGGTTGTTGCTGGTAGGCAACACACAATACGGTACGGGCAAACACAGAGCCGGACTAAAAGAGATTTTACACTCATTAACAGCGGATACGAGTGATAAAATATATCTTTAAAAATGCCGCTAGGCAGCGGAACGGATACAGAAGAAGAGTACAAGAGAAAAAGAGACCAGTTAGATGAAATGTACGCAAAAAAGAAGATATCCAGAAAAACATCACCTAAAAGCAACTTGGATAGAGGGGAAAGTGGAGAAGAAACCATGATCACGATGATGAGAGAACTCAAAACCCAGAACGGCGAAATGCTTAATGAAATAAAAGAAATAAGAAGAGAAGCGAGAGAAAACCAAAAACAAATAGCAGAACTAAAGGAGGACATAGAACATAGAAATAAAGAAAGAAATGAAAAACTTACATGAAAAAATCGAAAAAATGGAAAGAGAAAGTAAAAGGAAAAACCTGATAATAACAGGAATAAAAATTGAGTCGACTGACGACAAGATGATAAAAGAAACGATTGAAAATTTCTTGGATAATGAAGTCAAGGTCAAGGTAAAGCTACGGAATACTAAGAAAATAGGAGACAATGCCTTCGTAGTAGAGACAGAAAGTTTCTCTGAGAAATTGGACATACTAAAAAATAAGAACAAGCTAAGAAACTATACAGAAAAAGTATACATAGATTCAGAACTTACACAAAAAGAACTTGAAATACAAAAAAAGATACGTGAAATAGCAAGGGAAGAAATAAGTAAAGGGAAGCAAGTCAAAGTAGGTTACAAGAAACTGATTGTTAACGGAAAAATACGAAAATGGGACAAAAAAGAAGAAATATTAGGGTAAATAGAGTTTGAGCACAGAAGAGCAAAAAACTAATGAATGCACCTAATAGACAAGTAAATACAAAATATACGACCATGGCTGTGAAAACAAATACGAAAAGGGAACAAACAACGGAAGGACAGATAAACAAGACCAAAAGAAACAATATAAGAAAAATAGGAACATGGAATATCAGAAGTATAGCAGGCAAAGAAATAGAACTAGAAGAGGAATTCGAAAACATGGAATTGGAAATGCTAGCAATAACAGAGACAAAAAAGAAGGGACAAGGGGCGATAAAAATGGAAAAAGGCCATACACTTATAACCAGTGGAGTAGAAGAAAGAAAGAGAGCAGCAGCGGGAGTGGGATGCATTATACACAAGAGATTAGAAATGAACATACACAGCTGGGAAGCAATATCGGAGAGAATATTAAAAATAGAAATGAAAGATAAGAACACGAATACAAAAGAAACAATTATAGTAGTATATGGACCAAATGAAGATGACAAAACAGAGAACAAAGACAAATTTTGGAAAGAACTAACGATAACATTAGAAGAGGCAAAAGGAAGAATATTCATCTTGGGAGATTTCAACAGCAGGGTAGGAAAAAGAGATGAAACAAATAAGAACATAATTGGAAAACACGGGGAAAGTACTCGAAATGGGAACGGTAAAAGAATGCTAGATTTCTGCAGAATACACGATCTGATGATTACCAACACATTTTTCGAACATAAAGACATTGTAACGTTACGATTTTGCCAAAACGCCAGCGAATGTTATTCCGGACAATTCGATTTTAAAAAGTTAGAAATTAAGCAGCATTTTTAGTGAAGTTTGCGTATCAGTTACTCACGCATTTAAAAGTTCGAAAGTTGTTAATTAAAAAGTTCAAGTATCTTACAATCTAGTCCAGTTCAAAAGGTTTTAATCTTAAAGTCGAAGTACACTTCGAGTGACTTCGTTATTTGGAGTACGGTCCTGCATCCACTCGGAACCAGTCATGACTTTGACCTACTGCTCATGGTGCAAAAGAATGAACCTTTTCTTCCAAGGTTCGGTCCTGTGTCCCTGTATTTGACACTTGAAGGTCCTAGAAGGGTTAATTAAGAGATTGACACTTCCAATTTAACGAGATTACCGCGTGGTTCGTCTCATGGCTTTTTGCCGATTTCAAAAGGAAATTCATCGAATTCGAATCCAAAAGTGATCGCAGCTAGTCTACGCTGGATCAACTGCATTGAGCAAATTTGTGGATCGTCGACTGGAATTTTCCCCATTTTATACGATTGGAAAATCACATAGTGGCCCTACAAAAACTGTGGTAAGACATGATTCTTAATTAATTCTTTGGCCCTTACACTGGATATTTCTTGGTTTCAGGCCTAAATATAAATATATATATATATATATATATATATATATATATATATTTTCCTTCTCTTACTTCACTCTTTTCCTCTTTCTCTTATTTATTTTATTTTTTTGTGTTACTTCAACTTACTGCTGGCTTAATTTCTCCCCTGTTGGCAACGTGGTTGTTCGACGTGCCAATCCTGGCTGGACGGTGCCGCTTCAAGAAAATTGGTGATACACTGTGGACCCTATTCCGGGTTATACTTACGCCTGATTGTGAAAAGCAACCCTAAACTACCACTATTGTTGCTGGCCTGATCAACCCCTTATCTGGGAGCGTCCCTGCCAAGCAGAGCCTTCACGATAGGCCCCTTCTTGTTTGGGCACTGTCAAAACTGGATGACCATCACACCCCAAGGCACCCCTCTCTCTCCCACTTGTCATAGAGGCCACACCAGCGCAGTGAGTTGAACATACGTTCTTGATTAATTACCAGAATAACTTTATTTCATCATTCATCGGAAACATATTATAGTATTGATAATCTCACTCAATTTTCATAAAAACTTTACGAACTTGGTTAAGCAAACGTCTGGTTGTTCGTTGATGCAATTATTGTGATGGGTGGATAATTATTTATAGGATTCAATTGGTACTTACATCGTGATATTTCTACCTAATTCACTGTAAACCTATAGATATTGGCCAATCAACTGCGGGTAATATCACTAACACTGTATAAATAATTCATAACACCTAATATCCTTGGTTTATATCTATATTGCGTCTCATTAAATATCACATTACAATTTACAACAGACATTGCAAGCTGAAACTTTATAAAAAAAACTGCGTCTGCTGTATGACATGTCATTGTTGATTTTTTTTTAGCGGCAACTTCAAATCGCCTGGTGCACTTGAACTACGACGTGTCTGTCTAGTTGTCAGTGCCGGGAATAAGTTTTGGGAATAACGCTGCGTTTGGCTACGTTTTCATGGTAATCGTAATTAAAAATTTGGTTGTAAATAAAAGGTATATTTTGGAAATTGGCGGTTGTTTGTGGTACAAATTATTTCTCGCTTTGTAGATTCGGTCGATTAAAGGGTAAGTGTAAAGCGAGTGGCGCTGTTTTCCGAACAAGAACAATATTTTGAGTGTTGGTTGCTCCCTCGACCCACTCTTCGACTTCGAGCTGGCATAATCGACGAATCATAACATCAAAGATTAAAAACCCGTCATTTACCTTCTTTTACCTCTTTTAGTCGTGTTCAGTGTGGCAATTTAATGTCTAATGCCCTGAAACCGATGATGAGATGGTAACAAATTGGCGCCCAACGTTTTAAAGGGTTACGGTTTTTTTGAAGTGACTTCAGGGAATGTTTTTTTTTGTTTTTTGTTAGAACCGACTGCTGAAGTAGTTTTTTTTTGCGCTACGTTACGGGTACTTTCAAAAATTTGTTGAAAGATTTGTTTTTGCGCAACTGTTGATACTTTTACACAGCTGTTAAGGGAAATTTACGCAATTTTGGGGTAATAATTGCGGGCCTTTTAAGTTGTTTTATTTTTTTATGGGTTTGGTGCGTATCGAGTGAGTTAAGTTCGGTACTACTCGATTTTTTTTTTTTTGCTTCTTTCTTTTTTTTTTCAGGAAGGGGCGTGTTGTTATTATTTTCTTTTATTATATTGCGTCATAAACAAAGCATTTGAAAGGTTTTACCTGTCGAAATGGAGGTAAATCTATTGGGGACTGACGAACTCAAGTACGAGCTAACAATTCGTGGATTGCCAATCACTGGATCGATGGCTCAGAGACGTTCAGAACTTCGAGAAGCCCTCCGACTGGAACGTGATGGAAGCTCGCGACCACCAGTAGCAGCGCCTTTCTCACCTGTTAGTGAGATCTGCATGTGTCAAGCGAAACTTTTCGCTCTGGAAAGGGACGTTCAGAACTTCGACCTTTCAAATAGGGTGCGCGAGAGAGATCGCATTCATACATTCCTGACACACATCGAGGGACGCCTAGGGCGAATCAACCCTACAGAACAGCACGAGCAGAACAATAGGGACAAGTTGGTCAGGAAGTGTTGTCAGATGTTCGAAGAATTGCAGAGAATTTTCGATGGTTCAAGAAGCGAACAACAACCTTCGACTTCGAAACCAATTCAGAGCATTCTGGAAATTTCCGATGAAGAGATCGAGCAGGAGGTTCTTGTGCCGGTGGAGAGGACACCAGTAGTCCATGACCTCATTGTCCTGGATGATGAGACACCTAGATCACGGCTCAGCGATCCTCCCATTGTCAGAAGACGTATTGTGCCTGTGCCGGAAAACTTTAACAACTTCACGTCTACCATTGAAACTCGAGACAATCCCTCTGGAGATGATAGTGTCCTCCAGGAGGATAGACGTGAGGAACAGAGGTTTGCCGACACGAGCTTTTCAAGAGAGGAACTTGACAATCTATCTCGTTATCGTGTTGGAAATCACAGTGGCAGTGCATCTGGACAAGACGTCACATTTACTCGGCCTTCGGCCGCATCGACTGGTCCAGAGCCTTGCAGGGAACGTTATCCAAACTCGACTGTTCACCTAACGCCTTCAAGGACATACGACAACCTGCGTTCTGGCAGCGGATATCACACAGCAACAATCGACCCAACACACACTACAATGGACAGGCCCTACGAACCAGACACGCAAGATTGGTCCAACCATGTGAATCGATCATCACGCGTAAGGTTCGCAGATCATACGGACAATCATTCTTCGATGTGGGTCAATAGAAACAACTCAGTTGGAGACGATGTTGAGACATATTCGAGCAGCAATTTGGCAAGACGATTTGATGGCCTGCATTTGTCGCCTTTGAGGGAAAGACGTCACACCGGTGAGCCCTCACACTATGTCGGCTTTCAGGACGTTAGCCGATGGAACGTGAAGTATAGCGGACAAACCAGTGTGAATGACTTCCTGGAAAGAATTGAGGAATTGCGGCTATCTAGAGGAGCCACAAAACAACAACTACTCCGATCAGCACCTGAGCTATTCGTCAAAGACGCCCTGTTGTGGTACCGCACTGGGAGATTCTACGACTGGGATGACCTAGTCTATCAATTGAAGGACGCTTTTCAGCCTGGCGATTATGAATTCTCACTATGGGACGAGATTCGTCATAGAACACAAGGCGCTCAAGAGCGAGTACTGACGTTCGTGATTGCCATGGAAAATTTATTCAGGAAGCTCCCCAACCACCCAGCTGAGTCAACCAGGCTCCAGATTATTAAAAGGAACCTTCTCCCATATATTCAGTCTCGGCTGGCTATTGAGCATGTCGCGACTATCCAAGACCTCATCAGATTGGGTCGCAGCATTGAAGAGACTGAAGTCAGAGTGAAACGATTTGTTCCGCCGCCGACGAACTACCGGTCCCTTTTGGAGCCGGAACTAGCGTATCATCGACCATCCTATCCGGTCACAGCTATTGAGACGAGTCAAACAGCTACGGCAGTGACCCTGGAGGAAGAACCAACACCAAGTAGCCTGGATGGAGAAACTTTTCCCATACACGCTGTCTCCGTCATTGTGTGCTGGAACTGCAAGGAGGTTGGTCATACTTTCATGAGATGTCAGAGACCTAGGACAAAGTTCTGTTATCGATGCGGTAAAGCTAACGTCACCCTTCATACGTGTCCGACATGCCAAAAAAACGCATAGTCGGGAAGGCATCTACATACTATAGGCCTTCCCAAGTATCCTATCACTCGGATTACAAGGACATGTCGAACAAAGTCCTGATAGACTATGTTTTATCGCACGCAAAGGGAGATGATCGGCCCTTCTTGGATGTCACCATACTTGGGAGAACCATGAGTGGACTATTGGATTCTGGCTGTACCACCACAATCATAGGAGGCTCCGGGTGGAACTTGCTTAAAGGGCAATGCAAACTTGACACGCGGCGAAAAGTGACGTGCACTGTTGCCAATGGGCAATCCTGCATCTCAATTGGGTCCGTGTGCCTGCCTTTCCAGTTGCAAGACCGCATGATTTTGCTCAACGCTTTAGTAGTGCCTGTTCTTCCCCATCAACTCATTCTCGGGATAGATTTCTGGAAACAGATGCAAATTGTGCCTGATTTATACACAGGGGATTGGACTTTCCGGTCAGACAGTGGGAAACTACAGGAAATTATGGCATTACACTCCCTAGACACTCTTTCACCAGCACAACGAGAGACATTGAATACATTTTTGGATGGAACGTTCGCCAAAATGGGTACAATGTTGGGATGCACCAACTTAGTGGAAATGGTCATACGCACGGAGTCACCACCCATAAAACAGCGGTATTATCCCTTATCGTATGCCCTCCAGAAAATTGCAAATGAAGAGCTGGAAAAGATGTTGGCTGAGGACATTGTGGAGCCATCAGAATCCCCCTGGTCTTCTCCAATTGTGATGGTGAAGAAGAAGACAGGTGACTGGAGGTTCTGTGTCGACTATCGTGGTCTGAATCGTGTGACGACGCCGGACGCATACCCAATACCCTATGTCAGCGCGACTCTGGACAAGTTGAAGGATGCCAAATATATCAGTACGCTGGATATAAAGTCGGCGTATTGGCAGATTCCGATATCCAAAGAATCGAGGCCACTGACTGCCTTCACCATACCATCAAGAGGCCTGTATCAATTCAAGCGGATGCCTTTTGGTTTGACCAATGCTCCCGCCGTTTGGCAGCGATTGATAGACCGAGTCGTTGGTGTAGACCTGGAAAAACACGTCTTCGTTTATTTGGATGACGTCATAATTTGCACGCCCACTTTTGGGGAGCATGTAACAGTGTTGAGGGAGGTCATTCAGCGTATTTTGGCTGCCGGTCTCACACTCAACAGAGATAAGTGCCAGTTTTGTAAAGCCGAGTTGAAGTACCTGGGCTACGTAGTGACCTCCTCTGGACTGCTCGTTGATCCCGAAAAAGTGGAAGCGATACTCAAGATCCCGACACCAAGGACTGTTCCAGAAGTTCGACGAATTGTGGGTATGGCGTCATGGTATCGGCGGTTTGTACCGAATTTTTCCACGGTTATGTCGCCACTGACGAACCTGACGAAGAAGAATGCGAGATTCGTGTGGGACTCCAAGTGTGAGGCTGCGTTTTTGACAGTCAAGGAGCATTTAGTCAAGGCACCTGTACTATCCTGCCCTGACTTTGAACAACCTTTTGTGGTGCAGTGTGACGCATCAGACTACGGACTTGGGGCCGTCCTTTCTCAGGTTATCGATGGAGAAGAACATGTAATATCCTACCTGAGTCGATCCTTGTCAAAATGCGAACGAAAGTACAGCACCACCGAAAAAGAATGTTTGGCTGTGCTCTTCGCCATCGAGAAGCTAAGACCCTACTTGGAAGCTACTAAATTCACCGTAGTGACTGACCACTATAGCCTGAAATGGCTCAACTCAATAAAGGATCCTGTTGGAAGAGTTGCTCGATGGGCGCTCAGGCTGCAACAGTATGATTTCGATGTCATCCATCGAAAAGGAAAAGATCACGTTGTGCCGGACGCACTCTCCAGATCAGTTCCTTTGATTGATGCGGTAGAAGCAGCGACCAAAGACGTATCATTGACGACAATCACGGACCCTTGGTATGTGCAGATGCGACAGAAAGTGAAGAAGTTCCCTGAGCAATACCCCCTATGGCGGGTAGACAGTGAGAAGCTGTACAAGAAGTCTTCTACACTCTATCCCATGCTCACGCCTTCTGGGTGGTTGGAAGTAGTACCCCGGGAAAAGCGGATGCCGCTTATTGCCGATTTCCATGATCCTCCAACCTGCGGTCATCTTGGTGTATTCAAGACGCTCGCGAGAATCAACCAACAATATTACTGGCCAAAAATGCGAACTACCATCTCACGCTACATCAAGAAGTGTCCGACTTGCCTTCGAACAAAACCAGAACAGAGACCAGCTATTGGGAAGATGTTGAGCGTACAGCCCACTCTTTCGAGACCCTGGCAGATCGCTAGCATGGATCTTGTAGGTCCACTACCAAGGTCAACATCTGGATATTCCCACATCTTATCTGTCTGTGATGTCTTCTCTAAGTACGTGCTGTTCTTTCCACTACGAACCGCGACCGCACCTGCAATGATCAAGTGGATCGAGGACCATCTGTTCTTGGTATATGGTACACCAGACAAAGTTATTTGCGACAATGGGGCCCAATTTAAGAGCCACTTATTCAGCACCCTTATGGAAAAGTACGGAGTGGACATCCAGTACACTGCGAACTACCACCCTCAGGCCAACCCTGTTGAGCGAATACACCGTGTTTTGAAATGTATGTTATCCAGTTACGTGTCTGAAGACCACAGACACTGGGATAAACACTTGGGTACGGTTGGGGCGGCAATTCGATCAGCACGGCACGAAGTAACGAGTTTTACTCCGAACTTTGTCATCTTTGGAAGGGAGATCACTTATAGTGGAACCAGGGACAAGCGCATTCACCATGACGTCGAGGATCCCACTGGTAGATCTCGTGAGTTGCACAAAGTCTTCGAAGATATCCAAACGAGATTGAAGAAGACCTATGAGACAAGAAGAAAAGCATATAACCTTAGACGACGAGCAGAGACATTTAAACTGGGACAAGAAGTTTGGAAGCATAACTATGTACTTTCGGATGCAACGAAGAACTTCACATCCAAGTTAGCTCCAAAGTATTCTGGCCCATACGAAGTATATAAAATCCTATCGCCCTGGTCGTATGAACTGAGAAAACCGGATGGACGTAGTTTAGGAGTCTGGCATGCTAAAGATCTCAAGGCAACCCCCACGGATTCCCCATCAGACGAAGAATAGATTTTACCCCAAATTAGACGTGCCCAATGGGCTATTCATTTTTTTTTTGGTAATTTATTTTTGGTATCAGTTTTACGTAATAGTGTAGTCCCGGAAAAAGAAAAAAAAAATGATTCTCATTTTTTTTTTTGAGGTAAGGGAGGTGTTTGTAACGTTACGATTTTGCCAAAACGCCAGCGAATGTTATTCCGGACAATTCGATTTTAAAAAGTTAGAAATTAAGCAGCATTTTTAGTGAAGTTTGCGTATCAGTTACTCACGCATTTAAAAGTTCGAAAGTTGTTAATTAAAAAGTTCAAGTATCTTACAATCTAGTCCAGTTCAAAAGGTTTTAATCTTAAAGTCGAAGTACACTTCGAGTGACTTCGTTATTTGGAGTACGGTCCTGCATCCACTCGGAACCAGTCATGACTTTGACCTACTGCTCATGGTGCAAAAGAATGAACCTTTTCTTCCAAGGTTCGGTCCTGTGTCCCTGTATTTGACACTTGAAGGTCCTAGAAGGGTTAATTAAGAGATTGACACTTCCAATTTAACGAGATTACCGCGTGGTTCGTCTCATGGCTTTTTGCCGATTTCAAAAGGAAATTCATCGAATTCGAATCCAAAAGTGATCGCAGCTAGTCTACGCTGGATCAACTGCATTGAGCAAATTTGTGGATCGTCGACTGGAATTTTCCCCATTTTATACGATTGGAAAATCACATAGTGGCCCTACAAAAACTGTGGTAAGACATGATTCTTAATTAATTCTTTGGCCCTTACACTGGATATTTCTTGGTTTCAGGCCTAAATATAAATATATATATATATATATATATATATATATATATTTTCCTTCTCTTACTTCACTCTTTTCCTCTTTCTCTTATTTATTTTATTTTTTTGTGTTACTTCAACTTACTGCTGGCTTAATTTCTCCCCTGTTGGCAACGTGGTTGTTCGACGTGCCAATCCTGGCTGGACGGTGCCGCTTCAAGAAAATTGGTGATACACTGTGGACCCTATTCCGGGTTATACTTACGCCTGATTGTGAAAAGCAACCCTAAACTACCACTATTGTTGCTGATCTGGAGCATTGGCGGCTGGCCTGATCAACCCCTTATCTGGGAGCGTCCCTGCCAAGCAGAGCCTTCACGATAGACCCCTTCTTGTTTGGGCACTGTCAAAACTGGATGACCATCACACCCCAAGGCACCCCTCTCTCTCCCACTTGTCATAGAGGCCACACCAGCGCAGTGAGTTGAACATACGTTCTTGATTAATTACCAGAATAACTTTATTTCATCATTCATCGGAAACATATTATAGTATTGATAATCTCACTCAATTTTCATAAAAACTTTACGAACTTGGTTAAGCAAACGTCTGGTTGTTCGTTGATGCAATTATTGTGATGGGTGGATAATTATTTATAGGATTCAATTGGTACTTACATCGTGATATTTCTACCTAATTCACTGTAAACCTATAGTTATTGGCCAATCAACTGCGGGTAATATCACTAACACTGTATAAATAATTCATAACACCTAATATCCTTGGTTTATATCTATATTGCGTCTCATTAAATATCACATTACAATTTACAACAGACATTGCAAGCTGAAACTTTATAAAAAAAACTGCGTCTGCTGTATGACATGTCATTGTTGATTTTTTTTAGCGGCAACTTCAAATCGCCTGGTGCACTTGAACTACGACGTGTCTGTCTAGTTGTCAGTGCCGGGAATAAGTTTTGGGAATAACGCTGCGTTTGGCTACGTTTTCATGGTAATCGTAATTAAAAATTTGGTTGTAAATAAAAGGTATATTTTGGAAATTGGCGGTTGTTTGTGGTACAAATTATTTCTCGCTTTGTAGATTCGGTCGATTAAAGGGTAAGTGTAAAGCGAGTGGCGCTGTTTTCCGAACAAGAACAATATTTTGAGTGTTGGTTGCTCCCTCGACCCACTCTTCGACTTCGAGCTGGCATAATCGACGAATCATAACATCAAAGATTAAAAACCCGTCATTTACCTTCTTTTACCTCTTTTAGTCGTGTTCAGTGTGGCAATTTAATGTCTAATGCCCTGAAACCGATGATGAGATGGTAACAACATAAACAAATACACAAGAGAAATGAAAAGCAGGGAAGAAAAATCGATAATCGATTACATCCTGGTAGAAAACAAAACAAGAAAACTTGTGAATGACGCAAAAGCAAGAAGAGGACCTAAAATAGGTAGTGACCACTATGTAGTGATAGCCAAAATAAAGGAAGAGAAGGCCGAAAAAATGCAAACAAAAGAAAGAGGAGAAGTTAAACAAATAAAACACGAATCCATAAAAACATATAAACTAAGAAATAGTGAATCAGCCGACGAGTACGAAGCACTGGTGACAGAAAAAATAGAAAACTTGAAAGATATAGAAGATGGAGTAGGAGATGAACTATGGGAGAAACTGAAGAAAATACTGATTGTATCAGCTAAACAAGCTTGCGGAGTATACAACAAAAATAACAACAGAAAACAGACAGCATGGTGGACAGAGGAAATAAAGACACAAATAAGAATAAAAAAGAAGACATGGGAACAATACCTGAACAACAGAACAACTGAAAAATACGACGTATATAAAAAGCAAAGGAAAACTGTGAAAGAACTGGTAAAAGAAGCAAAAAATGACGAATGGAGAAAATTTGGAGAAAAGATGGAGAAAAGCAGGAAAGAAGATGAAAAATTGTTCTACAAAATGCTCAAAGCTACAAGAAAACAGAAAACAAAAGAAACAAACTATATTAAAAATAAAAAATATTAAATGAAGAAAATGAAATAATGGAAAGGTGGAAAGAATATTTCCAAGAACTCCCAAACGCAAAAGAAGTGAACGAAGAAGGGACGGAAACACACGAGGAAACAGAAGAAGAGGATATACGCGTAGATGGAGGAATAGAGCTGAGAGAACTGCAGGACGCAATGAGAAGGCTGAAAAATGGGAAATCTCCAGGATACGATAAAGTCACGTCCGAAATGATGAAGAATATGGGAGAAAAGGGAACAGAAATGCTACTAAGAGTACTTTATGGGAGACACTGAGAGAAAGAGGCATCACAGACAAGATGGTTAGAATAATACAAAAAATCTATACACATAACACCAACTCAATCATAAGTCACAATAAACACTCAGATACATTTACAACAAGAGACGGACTAAGACAAAATGGATGTTTAAGCCCAGTTCTCTTCATAATATACATGGACGGAATAATAAAGAAATGCTCAAAGCAAGGCGCAAAATTAAATATCGGACATAAGAATCTACAAAGAGTAGACATATCTGAATGTGTGTTCGCAGATGACATAGCGATCATTGCAAGAATTGTGGAACAAAATCATAGAGGAACACGGAATTAAAATAAATAAGAACAAAACCAAAGTAATGACAATAGGAAAGAAAAGAGAAGAATTGACAATTGCAATTGATGGAACAAAAATAGAACAGGTGAATTAATTCCAATACCTCGGAGTGAACATAGACGAGAAGGGTACACAGGAAATCGAAATAAATAACAGAATAGAAAAAACAATGAAACTGTACTACTCGATGTACAATACATTTATAAATAATAGGGAAATCTCTAGAGAAACAAAAACCAAAATATTCAAAACAATTTATCGACCTGTACTAACCTACGGCTGCGAAACATGGGTCCTTACAGAACGCCAGAAAAGTAGAATACAAGCAGTAGAAATGAAATACCTAAGAAGAGTGAAGGGAGTAACCAAGAGGGACAGATTGAGAAACACAAAAATAAGAGAAGACCTACAAGTAAAATCAACATTACAGTACATAGAAGAAAGACAACTGGGTTGGTGGGGCCACCTACAGAGAATGGAGAAGACTAGGACAGTTAGAAGAACATGGGAAGCAAAAATACTGAAAAACATGAAGAAAGGAAGACCGCGAAGAACATGGGACACAGTTATAGGAGGAATAATTGAGAGCAAAGGAAAAACTTGGGAAGATGCAAGAAAAATTGCGAAGGACAGAAACAAGTGGAAGAAATTTGTGAGAAACTTATAATAAGATAACTGCCCTACACCATTGTATGGTAAAAGGGTTTCAGATAATATATATATATATATATATTTATTATCTTATATAAGTTATATATATATATATATATATAGAACTAGAGGTTAGTGGGGATGCAGTCTTGTAGATTCTTCTTTACGAAGTGGCCATGAGGTAAAAGAAAAACCCTTTGAGGTTATGTCAAGCTTTCGAGATTTATTTGGTCTCTTCTTCAGGACTACTACAAAAATTACTTAAATTAGTACTACTAAAAGAATATTATTTAGAATGAAACTCACCACACGTGGGTTATATAAATGAACTGGAAGACAAACTCCACATATCGGAAAAACCGTAAGAATTTGCAGGAGCAAATCTCACTCAAAGATGCTTCATTGCCCGTGGTTGTGTGTAAAAAGGACAAAGGATCGGTACCAGCTACCCAATTCAGAGAAGTACGCAGGCGGAAACAGTTTTTTTTGGTAACGCG